>OX104118.1:29351124-30016056 GCA_944474755.1 Limnoperna fortunei
TCATTTTCCTTTTCGTTATTCAGTTTCCTTTTCGCTTTTCGAATAGGAAAATGAACCATTTTCCTTTTCGACATTCATTTTCCTTTTCGTTATTCAGTTTCCTATTCGTTATCCGAATAGGAAAATGAACCATTTTCCTTTTCGACATTCATTTTCCTTTTCGTTATTCAGTTTCCTTTTCGCTTTTCGAATAGGAAAGTGAACCATTTTCCTTTTCGACATTCATTTTCCTTTTCGTTATTCAGTTTCCTATTCGTTATCCGAATAGGAAAATGAACCATTTTCCTTTTCGCCATTCATTTTCCTTTTCGTTATTCAGTTTCCTTTTCGCTTTTCGAATAGGAAAATGAACCATTTTCCTTTTCGCCATTCATTTTCCTTTTCGTTATTCAGTTTCCTTTTCGCTTTTCGAATAGGAAAATGAACCATTTGCCTTTTCGACATTAATTTTCCTTTTCGTTATTCAGTTTCCTTTTCGCTTTTCGAATAGGAAAATGAACCATTTTCCTTTTCGACATTCATTTTCCTTTTCGTTATTCAGTTTCCTGTTCGCTATCTGAATAGGAAAATGAACCATTTTCCTTTTCGACATTCATTTTCCTTTCGTTATTCAGTTTCGTATTCGTTATCCGAATAGGAAAATGAACCATTTTCCTTTTCGACATTCATTTTCCTTTTCGTTATTCAGTTTCCTTTTCGCTTTTCGAATAGGAAAATGAACCATTTTCCTTTTCGACATTCATTTTCCTTTTCGTTATTCAGTTTCCTATTCGTTATTCGAATAGGAAAATGAACCATTTTCCTTTTCGACATTCATTTTCCTTTTCATTATTTAGTTTCCTTTTCGCTTTTCGAATAGGAAAATGAACCATTTTCCTTTTCGACATTCATTTGCGTTTTCGTTATTCAGTTTCCTATTCGTTATCCGAATAGGAAAATGAACCATTTTCCTTTTCGACATTCATTTTCCTTTTCGTTATTCAGTTTCATTTTTGCTTTTCGAATAGGAAAATGAACAATTTTCCTTTTCGACATTCATTTTCCTTTTCGTTATTCAGTTTCCTTTTCGCTTTTCGAATAGGAAAATGAACCATTTTCCTTTTCGACATTCATTTTCCTTTTCGTTATTCAGTTTCCTATTCGTTATCCGAATAGGAAAATGAACCATTTTCCTTTTCGACATTCATTTTCCTTTTCGTTATTCAGTTTCCTATTCGTTATCCGAATAGGAAAATGAACCATTTTTCTTTTCGACATTCATTTTCCTTTTCGTTATTTAGTTTCCTTTTCGCTTTTCGAATAGGAAAATGAACCATTTGTCTTTTCGACATTCATTTTCCTTTTCGTTATTCAGTTTCTTTTTCGCTTTTCGAATAGGAAAATGAACCATTTTCCTTTTCGAAATTCATTTTCCTTTTCGTTATTTAGTTTCCTTTTCGCTTTTCGAATAGGAAAATGAACCATTTTCCTTTTCGACATTCATTTTCCTTTTCGTTATTCAGTTTCCTATTCGTTATCCGAATAGGAAAATGAACCATTTTCCTTTTCGACATTCATTTTCCTTTTCGTTATTCAGTTTCCTTTTCGCTTTTCGAATAGGAAAATGAACCATTTTCCTTTTCGACATTCATTTTCCTTTTCGTTATTCAGTTTCCTATTCGTTATTCGAATAGGAAAATGAACCATTTTCCTTTTCGACATTCATTTTCCTTTTCATTATTCAGTTTCCTTTTTGCTTTTCGAATAGGAAAATGAACAATTTTCCTTTTCGACATTCATTTTCCTTTTCGTTATTCAGTTTCCTTTTCGCTTTTCGAATAGGAAAATGAACCATTTTCCTTTTCGACATTCATTTTCCTTTTCGTTATTCAGTTTCCTATTCGTTATCCGAATAGGAAAGTGAACCATTTTCCTTTTCGAGTTTCATTTTCCTTTTCATTATTCAGTTTCCTTTTTGCTTTTCGAATAGGAAAATGAACAATTTTCCTTTTCGACATTCATTTTCCTTTTCGTTATTCAGTTTCCTTTTCGCTTTTCGAATAGGAAAATGAACCATTTTCCTTTTCGACATTCATTTTCCTTTTCGTTATTCAGTTTCCTATTCGTTATTCGAATAGGAAAATGAACCATTTTCCTTTTCGACATTCATTTTCCTTTTCATTGTTTAGTTTCCTTTTCGCTTTTCGAATAAGAAAATGAACCATTTTCCTTTTCGACATTCATTTGCGTTTTCGTTATTCAGTTTCCTATTCGTTATCCGAATAGGAAAATGAACCATTTTCCTTTTCGATATTCATTTGCGTTTTCGTTATTCAGTTTCCTATTCGTTATCCGAATAGGAAGATGAACCATTTTCCTTTTCGACATTCATTTTCCTTTTCATTATTCAGTTTCCTTTTTGCTTTTCGAATAGGAAAATGAACAATTTTCCTTTTCGACATTCATTTTCCTTTTCGTTATTCAGTTTCCTTTTCGCTTTTCGAATAGGAAAATGAACCATTTTCCTTTTCGACATTCATTTTCCTTTTCGTTATTCAGTTTCCTATTCGTTATTCGAATAGGAAAATGAACCATTATCCTTTTCGACATTCATTTTCCTTTTCATTATTTAGTTTCCTTTTCGCTTTTCGAATAGGAAAATGAACCATTTTCTTTTTCGACATTCATTTGCGTTTTCGTTATTCAGTTTCCTATTCGTTATCCGAATAGGAAAATGAACCATTTTCCTTTTCGACATTCATTTGCGTTTTCGTTATTCAGTTTCCTATTCGTTATCCGAATAGGAAAATGAACCATTTTCCTTTTCGACATTCATTTTCCTTTTCGTTATTCGGTTTCCTTTTTGCTTTTCGAATAGGAAAATGAACAATTTTCCTTTTCGACATTCATTTTCCTTTTCGTTATTCAGTTTCCTTTTCGCTTTTCGAATAGGAAAATGAACCATTTTCCTTTTCGACATTCATTTTCCTTTTCGTTATTCAGTTTCCTATTCGTTATCCGAATAGGAAAATGAACCATTTTCCTTTTCGACATTCATTTTCCTTTTCGTAATTCAGTTTCCTATTCGTTATCCGAATAGGAAAATGAACCATTTTCCTTTTCGACATTCATTTTCCTTTTCGTTATTTAGTTTCCTTTTCGCTTTTCGAATAGGAAAATGAACCATTTGTCTTTTCGACATTCATTTTCCTTTTCGTTATTCAGTTTCCTATTTGTTATCCGAATAGGAAAATGAACAATTTTCCTTTTCGACATTCATTTTCCTTTTCGTTATTCAGTTTCCCTTTCGCTTTTCGAATAGGAAAATGAACCATTTTCCTTTTCAACATTCATTTTCCTTTTCGTTATTCAGTTTCCTTTTCGCTTTTCGAATAGGAAAATGAACCATTTTCCTTTTCGACATTCATTTTCCTTTTCGTTATTCAGTTTCCGTTTCGCTTTTCGAATAGGAATTTGAACCATTTTCCTTTTCGACATTCATTTTCCTTTTTGTTATTCAGTTTCCTATTCGTTATCCGAATAGGATAATGAACCATTTTCCTTTTCGACATTCATTTTCCTTTTTGTTATTCAGTTTCCTTTTCGCTTTTCGAATAGGAAAATGAACCATTTTCCTTTTCGACATTCATTTGTGTTTTCGTTATTCAGTTTCCTATTCGTTATCCGAATAGGAAAATGAACCATTTTCCTTTTCGACATTCATTTTCCTTTTCGTTATTCAGTTTCCCTTTCGCTTTTCCATTTTCCTTTTCAACATTCATTTTCCTTTTCGTTATTCAGTTTCCTTTTCGCTTTTCGAATAGGAAAATGAACCATTTTCCTTTTCGACATTCATTTTCCTTTTCGTTATTCAGTTTCCGTTTCGCTTTTCGAATAGGAAAATGAACCATTTTCCTTTTCGACATTCATTTTCCTTTTTGTTATTCAGTTTCCTATTCGTTATCCGACTTTTGTTAAAGTTTACGACAGACGACGGACATCAGATGACGGACGCCAAGTGATGGCAAAAGCTCACATGGACCTTTTGTCCAGGTGAGCTAAAACTGGTGGGTTTTTTTATATATCAATGGTTGTCCTTAACCCGAAAACCTATGTTTTCTAGGAACTCTCAACCAGAAGATACTTTTCATAATCGGAAGTAAATGTCTGTTGACATGAAATGTTGACTTGAAAATATACGAGGGTGGGCAGCGGGTACTATTCTCCCTCCCCTCAGATCCTTTCTACGTCCCTACTTCTCCTTTCTCCCTCCACTCTGCTCATTTCCCTCTTTACACTTCTCCCTCTTAACAATCTATTGCAACAGAAAAGGTCCCTAAATTTTGACTCAAAACTGATATAAATTTGGGACATAAAGCATATAATGCATACTGCTTTACGAACAAAGCAATCCTCGTGACACATTATCAACTAAATTTAACTGTCGTATGATGGCCATTTGTCAAAAAATATGAGGTTCATAAATTGTGACCGGTAAATTTCTGTAATAAGGTCACTGAAAGCTATTTTCAATCATACAGCCTATATTTCTCAAAACAAACTCAATTCAATTCTCGTCAACATAAAAATTCTCTTGAAAGTTCTGATCGGCTGAAAAGGGAATTTAAACTGAAAAAATGTATAAAAAAAAAAAGAAAGCATTTTTTGCTGCTCTAACATAAATTGTCTTACCATTTGTTTAAGTTTTACTTTTGCTACTATAGTTTTTTTTTTACTTTAAAAGGAGAAAACCTTAACTTTGAAAACTTGTCATTCAAGGGAAATAGCTCCAAAAGGAGTCATTTGACAATCTTGGACCAAATGAGTCTTTTGTATGCCCTACCTTACTGATCATTTTAGCAATTTAGAGTTTCAGTCAAATTTTTGGGTTGTAGTATGGTTAAGTCGGTCGGGCTAGGAAAATAGGGTATCTATTTTGTGTTATCAACTCCTCCTACAGTTTTCAACCCAGATCTCTGAAACTTCACAGAGCGATTGCTCACGTATTGAAGTTGCACCTGTTATAGAAGTGTTCCAGGATTTCTTTTCTAATTTTCCAGACTTTGGAAATTAGTCCTTTTTCAGCACATTGCAGAAGATAATACAGTTTTCAATCTAGATCTTTGAAAGTTTACAGAAATACATAGAGAATACAACTTTAATTTGAAAAAAAGTTAGTCTAGCGATCACTGATACCCCGTTTTAAGTTCATCGATTTTGTTTAACTTGTTTGAACAATTTCAACGTTTTGTGTCGACTGGTGACCTTGATATTTGATGGAATTCCTCCAGCTTCATCCAGATTTCTTACCCACCTGATATATAACAATCCCCTAAAGTTTTATTGAAATTAGATGCAAATCTTTGAATTATTTTCCTGAAACCAAATTTGGACGTACGGATGAACGGCGCGACGAACGGACGGATGGACATGAGGACCATTATATATCCCCGACCGACTCTCGTCGAGCTGGGTATAAAAAGCACACAGATGTTTTTTTTATATTTATATCGATTTATAGAAACAATATTTTAAGTTTTATTTCAAGCATAGGCGTAGCAGCCGGTACGGCAGGTATGGCTTCCGCCGTACCAATAACTTTTGCAGGTACGGCATGCCGTACCAATAATTTTCAGAAATAAAAAAATGTTCATATTTATCTATTTTTATTGGTGTCTTTTGACTCTCCTCTCATCTCAAATACATACGGCTTCCGACGTACCAATATCAAATGTGATGCTACGCCTCTGTCAAGTGGACCATATTTGGCACATGGCTAAACAAATGTAGTGACCACATGACGCAATGTGATTCCAGCATTCCTGAAAATTTCTTCTACCAGTAGTATTATCATCTTTAAGCCTTTATATTCTTTTTTCCAGCTCTTTATATTTCCTTTTCTTTGGGTTTCATCTCAAAGTAGAAACTGCTGACGTTTCTGTTTCTTGTTGTTCATCGTATATACCCAGGGATCGATATACCCTTTCTACCGCTCTTATATATATGATATTAAAACACCAACGACTTTGGAGAATACAATAAAAACACCAAACAAGCCTAAAAGTGTTTATATACCAAAATCAAGCTAGAACTATTATATGCCTGGTTGTAGATTAATCATAGGTTTCAGTAATTTAGACATTTTATCAGAAAATTTTAACACTGATGTACTCCAAAGTGTCGGATATTTCCGTAAATATCTTATTTAAAGCATAGGCCAAAATAACCGAGGTGATCTGATTGCGCTTCTACATCTTTACCTTGATGATTCTGAAATTTCTCACATATTATGAAATAAGTTTTCTTACAAAAATTATTATTTCATATCAATGATGTAACAAACCATTTCATTGGATAATTTTCAGTGTGTATTTTAAGCTACAGTTAAAATGTTATATATGTGTTCAATGAAATAAAAGTAATAGTAGCTTGTGTGTATGGCCGTTTCAGAATTGAGGAATTCTGAAGGACCCAATATGGACCATATATCTGGTTATAGCCCTCGCATTTGGCTCGACGGTCAGTTTCGTCCTTCATCAGTCCGTAATTCTGGATACGGCCCTACAAACAAGTTACTATGCTAAAATAAATGAAACTAGAGGCTCCCAGGAGCCTGTATCACCTGAAACTGAAACCAAACAACCCTTTTTTATCCAGCTTTTTTTCTATAAGAAATTGTCCAACACTTCTGCAAAAGTCATTAATTTTAACCTTTTAAGGGAAATAACTCCTATAAGGAGGAGCTTTTGATTGCTTAGAGGGAGACGGGAGGTTCACTTCAAATTTGCTGTACCTGTTATACTTTTTTTAACTATCAGCCGAAAACTCTCTTGACCCCCCCCCCCCCCTTTTCTATTTTAAGCCAACGTAGCTATGTAGGTAGTCAGCTGTCATGATTTGCACAATTTTGGTAGAAGACATCCTAAAGATTATGTGTGCAATGTTTCAAAGCAGTCCTTTCATTGGTCAAAGAGGAGAAGATTTTTTTTAATCAATTAAAATTGATTAAAAACATGTTCAAAGAGAATAATTCCTAAACAGTTCATCAGACAATCTTGACCCTAAGTCATTTTTGTAGCCCTCATAGAGCAGAACAATTAAGCAATGCTAACTTTTTCTCTAGTTCTAATAATGTTCAAGATTTTTGAGGCAAAAATGGCATAAATCATCAATTTCGACAATTAAAGGGCAATAACTCCTACAAGGAGTCATCATACAACTTCGATTCAATGGAGTGTTTGGAAGAGCTTTCGATGCCGATGAAGGCATGTATCTTCGGTTTTCCTGGGTCTGTTATACTTTTTGAACAATAAACCAAAAACTGTATTTTGACCCCCCTGTTCTATTTTTAGCCATGGCGGCCATGTTGGTTGGTCTGAGGCCATCATTTGTGCAAACTTGGTAGAGGATATTTGACAGATGACAGATAATGTGTACAAAGATTCAAAGCAGTACTTTCAGTGGTTTCAGAGGAGAAGATTTTTTTTTAAATCAATTAAAACCGATTTGAAAAACAGTTCAAGAAGAATAACTCTTAAAACGGTTAATCAGACAATATTGACTCTAAGCTATTTTTGTAGCTCTCATAGAGCAGAACAATTAAGTAATGTTAATTTTTTCTATAGTTCTAATAATTTTCAAGATTTTGAGGCAAAAATGGCAAAACATCATCAATTTCGACAATTAAAGGGCAATAACTCCTACAAGGAGTCGTCATACAACTTTAACCCAATAGAGTGTTTTGTAGAGCTTTTGATGCTGAAGAAGGAATGTCCTTCGGTTTTCCTGTATCTGTTATACTTTTTGA
Source organism: Limnoperna fortunei (assembly GCA_944474755.1). Classification (NCBI taxonomy): domain Eukaryota; kingdom Metazoa; phylum Mollusca; class Bivalvia; order Mytilida; family Modiolidae; genus Limnoperna; species Limnoperna fortunei. The sequence goes on from OX104118.1 coordinate 29,358,911, forward strand.
ACTATAAGCAAAAAAAACTGTATTTTGACCCCCCCGTTCTATTTTTAGCCATGGCGGCCATGTTGGTTGGTCTGAGGCCATGATTTGTGCAAACTTGGTAGAGGACATTGTACTGACGATGTGTGCAAAGTTTCAAAGTAATCCCTACAGTGGTTTTGGAGGAGAAGATGTTTAAAGAAAAGTTAACGACGACGACGACGACGGACGCCAAGTGATGTCAATAGCTCACATTCGGGTCAGGTGAGCTAAAAAGTAAACATATAAATAAGTATTTCAGTCGATGTTAGAAATTTCGTTGGCGTTTTATATGCTATATGTATTAAACAACTTATAAATCAAATACATCAAGTTATATTAGTCCCAGTGTAAATAACGACTTTGAATTACCAGATATCTACTTAATGTGAATGTCATTATGCTTGATACGTATTTCGAGATGATGAAAAATAATAAATATATTCCCATACCTAAAACTCTATAATAAATGTTTCACTTGTATACGAAATTTATAGATTTTTGCACTTTATACAGTTTGTACTCTTGCGATTAATTTTTGCCTGGTAATTACATGTACCTGGATTCAGCTGATAAATCGTGTTATAATTTATAGTCAATGCAATACCGGCGATCCATCAATGAGCTATACACCCCCCTTCCGCCTCGTTTTCACCAAATGTCGTACGTACAATACTATCATATGAAAGAAATATACATATTCAAACAAAACAAACCACTTTACTCCAGGTTCACTATTGCCAGTTTAATCTGCCACATGTTTTATATATATTACAGAAATGAATAACAAAGTATCGGACCAGAGACCAATTACACTTCGGACTAATGCCCTTTCGAATTATAGTCCTTTCGGACCATTAAACGTACAACCCACTGATTCACTAAGTGGCATCCTTAAGTTAAATGTTCAAGTCGAACGATACACAAAACACACAAGCCGAAGATCGAGTTTGGTACTAATGTATTCGAAGATTAATATCACTTCGTTTTAGTTTTTCCTACTTATAGACGGGTTTATCAGTCGCTTATCTCTCGGTGCATGTGCGCTGCCATTAATGAGTCACTTGGTGCGTCAGCCAATAGTATTCACGAATAAATTGCTCGTGCTAAACCGATTATCAATAACCAACACAGGTAAAAGTATATATTATATAATTATATTGTTTTTAAAATGGCTAGTTTAGGGAAGTACAAGGATAGTGGTAGTGATTTTTGTGCAGCAAATAGTTGTACAAAAGATAGGGCTAATTGTTCAAGAACAATTAGAAAGGTCTTTCCCAGATTCCTGTAAGAATTCCTGTAATTTTTCGTCAGATGTTGTTTTAAACTTGACTACATAGGTTTCTGTGGCTGTTGCTAAAGACAAGATGCCACTTCCGGTTATAAAATGACATATTTTAGTAAAGTACATCATCCTGATTTAAAAAAATATATGGTTGCTAAGGACTTTTTCTAATGGTTAAGTTGTTGTTATGGTATGACCTTGACCGTTAACCTTTGAAAATGGCCTCAAATTGAAGGCATTGACTCGGTGATCATGTTAAACCTATATGTTTACTATATTATCTCTAACTGTTTTCAAGTTGTATGAAAAAAACTGATTAACCGAAATGAGTCAAGGGCTCGAACTCGAAAACGGTTCATGGCACAGTTTCGGACAAATGTATCAAATGATGGTCTTGATGAGAGGAGTATTTCTGCCATTTATTGTCTTCTTCTATCTTTTATAGTTTTTTGAGTTGTAATGATAACAATATTCGAGGCCTAAGGTCGAGGTCACTTCTGAACTTTGACTTTTGAGATTCAACTGATACAGCTCGCCTCCGCTAGTCAGAAATTTTTTTCCAAATTATGTCATAAAGTTGTCTCAAAAGTTTCTCAACATTTGTCACTTTTCAGTTTTATTGTATCTTTTATAGTTCCAGAGATTATGCGATAACAAGGTTTTCGGTGTTTGGGAAGATAACTCCGTAAAGAAAAATATTTCGGTATCACTAAGTGAATTCCGAATAGACAAAAACTTGTCGCGAAAGACCAAAATGAGATGTCGCGTACTCTGAAAGCTGTTTGGTTTGAAAGTTGGCGGGGAAAAAAGAAAAGAGAAAAATAATCCGAACAAAAACAATAAGGTCTTCCAATGGAAGTGGAAAAGACCTTAATAATCGCCGTAAATTAAACGAATGGAAGCTATCTGTTTGTGATTTACTTGCACAAAAACATGAAGTCCGAGAATCCTTTTAACGCTTTTTTAGACTTTTATCGGGGCGTGGGAACATCAAAGTCTAAAAAAGCGTTGGACGGCAGAGGATTCTCGGACTAAAAACATGAAGACTGTGCTTATTTGGTTCCATACGAATTTCATACATGTATAATGCCCTCAAACGATGAAATGAGGGTTCAGTAGATAAAGGCATTAAACAAAACAAAAAAAAAACTCTTCGACAAGAGTATTTCTGTTTTTCAAATATTTCTCAGACGACGCCCGATGCTAATTCCGAGACGGTGTCGCGCAAACGACGTTGATTACATGATGAAGATGCATGTTCCTCTATGGAAACTAACATGACAAAATATCTCGAAAAAAGTACATCTACTTGCACAGAAAACGTACGGGTGTCTAACCGTGAGGACAACTTGTTAAAAAAAAACATTTCGTGTGTCCGCGGAGACAAATCCCACACTATCGGTCGAAAAGGGAGCTTAGGTTAAAACAAAAACGGGAACATAAACTACGAAAGCCCAGAAGGCTCATTCGAGATTCGAGAATCGAAATTCGAAATTCGATATTCAATATAGTTATAACCAATCAGATTGCGTGTAACATAATCGTCTACAAATCAGAATAGTTCTTATATATTCGAGACAGTTTGATTATACATTATCTCTTGGTTTGTTCTCTGCTGAATGTTTATTTTACATTGTCATATTGTTTAAATTGAACATTAATTTGATGCAATTTTGACATACGTGTTACACCATAATTCTTTTGGTGTTTTTCACAATAAACACACCCCTATCCCCGCATTCGATTAATATAGTTGTGAAATTATATTTATTTATATTCACGTCATATTAACATGATTATGGTCAACTTATACCTACGAGAAGGAACACTTTATTGTTTAATCTGATTATGAGATCGGTCAGTAGGTCTCTACAGTAGTATCCGGTAATATATACTTTTTCAAGTTATGTACAAGGGTAGATGGATACTTAAATGATGATCGGGAGAAAGAACAATTACATTGTTTTTTTTTACTTAGGAAGAGGGAGGGGACATTTGGAACGATCAACAAAGACAATTTAACTTGAAATCTCCAAACAAGAGACAGAAGTAGAGAAAGTTCGACAAACCAGACTTTTTGGTGACATCCCGGTAGTCCGACAACCAATAGTCCGACAGCCCTATAGTCCGACAGTCCATTGGTCCGACAACCCAATAGTCCGACAATGCGTGCATATGCAATTATTATAACCTTTAGACACAATCCAAAGAACAATAAACGTTTTATAAATGCAAACCTAACTAAGTTGGTTGTTTGGTAGGAATTTCTTAATATTAGGAATACTAACTATGATTTGGTTATATTACATGTATATATTGCAGGGAATGTGTATAATTAGGGCTTACGCGTAATCCCTAAATATTCAGGGATTACGTGTAATCGCTAAATTGCTTGGGGATTACATGTAATCCCTAATTTTAACCAGGGAGTACATGAAATGCCTGGTTTTTTACATCATTTTTTTACCTTTTCCCTGACCCTCAAACTGGTTTCAAAATGCATCTTTTTCTATACTTTTCTGTTGTTAAAAACATAGTTGCAAACAAAAATATATAATTTATTGTGCTTTTTCATTTGTTTTCATTTATCTTGAAATTTCATGAAAATACTTAAAAGATTACACACAATCCCTGTAACATACATGTATATACATTTGTAATTAGTGCTTTATATGGTTATTATTCCCTTCGAACACCAGTACTAAGACCGGGTTATTATTGTTACAGTGACTTCCTGTTTGGGGCCAAAAGGGGGGGGGGGGTCATTCGTGTCCAATAAACGTATTCCTTCTTTATTTATTAATTATTTACGTTTTTTAGGGCGTACAAGACCAACTTACAAACCCGCTAAACCTGAACGTAAATTTAAATATGAAACAGACCCAAACGCTATATATACATGTATTCCGGTATGTAGGCGGAGCATAGAAATTATATATATATATATTTTTAATTATCGATTTCGGTCCGACCTAATATGAGATGATTCGTTAGACTCTTGTGGGTTGTCGGACTGTTGGGCTGTCGGACTAATGGGTTGTCGGACTATCGGGTTGTCGGACCATTGGCTGTCGGACTATTGGGCTGTCGAACGATTTCAAGACGATCCGTCCCCAAACCAATCCGTCCCCTAGTCGATCCGTCCCCAAGTCGATACGTCCCAGGTCGATTCGTCACCTGGTCGTTCCGTCCCCAGGTCGATCCGGCCCAAGTAAAACCAAAGGTAGGGAAAATAAATAAAGAAGGTAAAATATATAAAAAACATTCATAAGTAGTATTTTTAAGTATGGTAAGTATGGTAGTACAAAGGAATTCGCTATTTTGATTGCCTAGTATGCATGCTTTATTTTAAAGTCTTCTGAAGAAAATTATAAAGACTTTTTCATTATGTGGACATGTAATTGTAAAACCAAAAGTAGGTATAGTCTACAGTTGTTAAGCAAACAATTCAAAGATAATCAAAGGGTAATTACCCCTATGTGCACTGATCAAAACTGTTATCATCATTTAATTAATTAAAAATACTATATTTTGTTTATTTAATTATTAAACTTATTTTAATTAACACTTTAACAATTTCCAATTAAAATCAATTACATCTAAATTAAATATAATTAAAAAACCATACCAAATTTTGTTTATTGAATTATTAAACTAATTTTAATCAACACTTTTCACTTTTCCACTTAAAACAGTTAAAAATAAAATTAAATATAGTAATATACTTATAATTTTTTACTGGGGACGGATCGACCAAGAAATAGTGGACGAATCGATTAGGGGACGTCTGTGGCCGAATCGACTGGGGCCGGATCGACCTGGGGACGGAAGGACCTGCTACCCTGTCGAACTACAGACATGTATCCGACTTTTTACCCACTGGGACCTTCCACTGTGATTGGCGTGAAATTGATATATCAACAGATACCGACTTTTCCAATAGAAAACACACCAAAAAAATCTTGGTGTTTTAATTCACTAAATGAGCGAGATATCGTAATACAATACCAGAAAGAAACTAAATTAAAATCGAATGGACTTTTCTACTACTGGGAATAGTTTTGATAGTAATAAACTTTTAAAATGGAAAATGCAGTAACCTTAGGGTTTATGAAGATAAATGGGAAAATTATGCAACATATATCACTATATAGCAAACTATATCACCTGAGCTTTGAATATTTGGCAAAAAGGTTTAGAATTTACTTGAAAATATATACTTTCAAAAAGGAACTTACCAGATACCCATCCTGTTTCTGTTATCATCAAATATCCGATGTGCGACGTGGAATGGATACTGTCACAATACAAATACTGTGTTTCAATTGCACAAAAAGCTTCCAATATAGTATTAATTCTCACAGATCGTGAAAAACTGACATCAAAGGACGGAACAGTATATTTTACAATGGCAATCCCTTTGTCAGATATTTAAAGTATCAAAGGGAGATAAACTTTTAAAGAAATAAAAGATGAATGTCATGTATTTCTTATATGTTAATTTGGAGTAAATGTTTCAGAGAAATTATATTTTAAGTAGATTTTATAGGTAATCATTAAAATAAGTTTTTCCCATAACCTGTTACTGTTTAAAGCACTCATGAAAATTGTGGACATAATATCCTAGTCTTTAACAGATTCCTAAATCATTAGTCTGATTATTATTTTTTTTTAAAGAAATTTTGTTACTTCCCGATTTTTTTAATGGCGTGGACATATATGGGTGTAATAATTGCTAATAAATAAATATGTAAGTATAAATGTTCACCATAAATTGATAAAAACAACATGTAAGGAAACTTCTTTTAATAACAGAAAATACATATAATTATTGCATATCAGTAAATAAATTAGAAATAAAGTGTTGGGATGCCAACACAGAAGTCGCCCCAAATCCCCATGGATAGTATTGCATTCCACTCAGGACTTTAAAATGTACCTACACATCAAATTTGACACGTTTTTGGCGGCCATTTTGAAACCTACGGTCGAAAAAAAAATTCCGAACGCGGAGTTCCATCTGGGGAACTTAAATCTACCTCCATACCAAATTTTTTTGCAATCGGAGCACGTTAAATTTCATCGAGATTGGATAAAGATGAAAATTATACACATTTTCCGCCGCCATTTTGAAACGCTATGTCGGAAAAAAATTTCAAAGGTAGCGTTTCACTCGAAATACAAAAATATACCTCCATACCAAATTTCGTTGAAATCGGACCACTGGAAGTTTTTTTTCTCCATTTTTGAGTAGGTGTCGTCAAGTGGTGGCCATTTAAAATTGACTGTTGACTGCATCCCTCCATATGTCGATCTACAACTGTGCCAAGTTTCATTGGATTCTATTAAGGCATCGCTGAGAAATGTGTCGGACAATTTCACGGTCTAGAAAAAGTGAAACCGGAATATGTGCAAAGCAATAAGTCGCCAAAACTTCGTTTTCGGCGACTTAATTAGTACATTTGATTGGTTAACAACCGATCAGCTATACAAGATATAAAAGCTAGTGGTCCGATTTTCTTATTTCCGTCCGACATTAAGTTGTCGGTGTAGGACGTAAAAAACTCCCAATCAATCAACTTTCTTATATGGACAGTCCATATCAGAAAATCACCGCTATAACTATGGTATAAATTTTATAGTTCTTTTCCTTCCTTTTTTATTTTTTCAATAAAATGGTTAGTAAAAATTCAACACACAACACAAAAATACTATATGAAGAAAAACAGACCTTTTATCCACCCCCCGCCCCCCCCCCCCCCCCCCCCCAAAAAAAAAAGAAAAAGGAAAAAAATTATAGGCGCAGATTTATCAATGGATTAACGATTCTTCAATGCAATAAACAGAAAAGTTGATGTTGCTAATGGAAATATCACAGGATTTGGACAGCCCTTAGGTCATGATATGGACAAGAAACTGATATGACCCTGGCCATTGGCTCGTGCCATATCAGTTTCTTGGTCCATATCACGACCCTTTAGCAGTCCAAATTTTGTGATATTGCCATCAGCATCGTAAACTATTCTGTAAATATAAGTTCTATCGTTCTACGATTAATAGGCTTTCCCCTTAATGTGATTAAAAGTAACACTACCTGCATTAAATTTGTTTGAAATTTGACCTTAAACGACATTTGTAATTTGACATTAAAAATTAACATATATTCAATATAAATTAAAATAGGAAAGGTCAAACTAATGAATATTATGATGCTGACCTTCGATATATTCAAGTCGAAGCTATATCCCAATATAAACAAGTAAAGAAAACAATTCAGAATATTTTAAAATGAAAAAGGTCATAAAATACGACTTGTGCATACAATATAGCATTGTTGAATATGGAAATTAATATGATGAAGGTCTGAAGGTAAATTTCCAATATATTAGAATCAAAACGATGAATAAGGAAATTAATTTTAAATAAGAAAACTTTTATGAAATGATATTTTTACAGATAACTTTTTACTTTAATTTAAAAAAGAATTACAAACTTTAGACCAAACACCAGCACAGCGCGATTAACATCAGCTCGCTCTCCCCAACTCAAAGACATCAGCTCGCTCTCCCCAACTCAAGGACATCAGTTCATTTTCAAATGGTTCATTTTTCTATTCGGATAACGAATAGGAAACTGAATAACGAAAAGGAAAATGACGAAAAGGAAAATGGTTCATTTTCCTATTCGGATAACGAATAGGAAACTGAATAACGAAAAGGAAAATGAATGTCGAAAAGGAAAATGGTTCATTTTCCTATTCGGATAACGAATAGGAAACTGAATAACGAAAAGGAAAATGAATGTCGAAAAGGAAAATGGTTCATTTTCCTATTCGAAAAGCGAAAAGGAAACTGAATAACGAAAAGGAAAATGAATGTCGAAAAGGAAAATGGTTCATTTTCCTATTCGAATAACGAACAGGAAACTGAATAACGGAAAGGAAAATGAATGTCGAAAAGGAAAATGGTTCATTTTCCTATTCGAATAACGAACAGGAAACTGAATAACGGAAAGGAAAATGAATGTCGAAAAGGAAAATGGTTCATTTTCCTATTCGGATGACGAATAGGAAACTAAATACCGAAAAGGAAAATGAATGTCGAAAAGGAAAATGTTCATTTTCCTATTCGAAAAGCGGAAAGGAAACTGAATAACAAAAAGGAAAATGAATGTCGATGAGGAAAATGGTTCATTTTCCTATTCGGATAACGAATAGGAATCTGAATAACGAAAAGGAAAATGAATTTCGAAAAGGAAAATGAATGTCGAAAAGGAAAATGGTTCATTTTCCTATTCGAATAACGAACAGGAAACTGAATAACGGAAAGGAAAATGAATGTCGAAAAGGAAAATGGTTCATTTTCATATTCAGATGACGAATAGGAAACTAAATACCGAAAAGGAAAATAAATGTCGAAAAGGAAAATGTTCATTTTCCTATTCGAAAAGCGGAAAGGAAACTGAATAACAAAAAGGAAAATGAATGTCTATGAGGAAAATGGTTCATTTTCCTATTCGGATAACGAATAGGAATCTGAATAACAAAAAGGAAAATGAATTTCGAAAAGGAAAATGGTTCATTTTCCTATTCGAAAAGCGAAAAGGAAACTGAATAACTAAAAGGAAAATGAATGTCGAAAAGGAAAATGGTTCATTTTCCTATTCGAAAAGCGAAAAGGAAACTGAATAACGGAAAGGAAAATGAATGTCGAAAAGGAAAATGGTTCATTTTCCAATTTGGATAACGAATAGGAATCAGAATAACGAAAAGGAAAATGAATGTCGAAAAGGAAAATGGTTCATTTTCCTATTCGAAAAGCGAAAAGGAAACTGAATAACGAAAAGGAAAATGAATGTCAAAAAGGAAAATGGTTAATTTTCCTTTTCGGATAACGAATAGGAAACTGAATAACGAAAAGGAAAATGAATGTCGAAAAGGAAAACGGTTCATTTTCCTATTCGAAAAGCGAAAAGGAAACTGAATAACGAAAAGGAAAATGAATGTCGAAAAGGAAAATGATTCATTTTCCTATTCGGATAAGAATAGGAAACTGAATAACGAAAACGAAAATGAATTTCGAAAGAGAAAATGGTTCATTTTCCTATTCGAAAAGCGAAAAGGAAACTAAATAACGAAAAGGAAATTGAATGTCGAAAAGGAAAATGGTTCATTTTCCTATTCAGATAACGAATAGGAAACTGAATAACGAAAAGGAAAATGAATGTCGAAAAGGAAAGTGGTTCATTTTCCTATTCGGATAACGAATAGGAAACTGAATAACGAAAAGGAAAATGAATGTCGAAAAGGAAAATGGTTCATTTTCCTATTCGGATAACGAATAGGAAACTGAATAACGAAAAAGGAAAATGAATGTCGAAAAGGAAAATGGTTCATTTTCCTATTCGTATGACGAATGGGAAACTGAATAACGAAAAGGAAAATGAATGTCGAAAAGGAAAATGGTTCATTTTCCTATTCGAAAAGCGAAAAGGAAACAGAATAACGAAAAGGAAAATGAATGTGGAAAAGAAAATTGGTTCATTTTCCTATTCGGATAACGAACAGGAATCTGAATAACGAAAAGGAAAATGAATGTCGAAAAGGAAAATGGTTCATTTTCCTATTCGAAAAGCGAAAAGGAAACTGAATAACGAAAAGGAAAATGAATGTCGAAAAGGAAAATGGTTCATTTTCCTTTTCGGATAACGAATAGGAAACTGAATAATGAAAAGGAAAATGAATGTCGAAAAGGAAAATGGTTCATTTTCCTATTCGAAAAGCGAAAAGGAAACTGAATAACGAAAAGGAAAATGAATGTCGAAAAGGAAAATGGTTCATTTTCCTATTCGGATAACGAATAGGAATCTGAACAACGAAAAGGAAAATGGTTCATTTTCCTATTCGGATGACGAATAGGAAACTGAATAACGAAAAGGAAAATGAATGTCGAAAAGGAAAATGGTTCATTTTCCTATTCGAAAAGCGAAAAGGAAACTAAATAACGAAAAGGAAACTGAATGTCGAAAAGGAAAATGGTTCATTTTCCTATTCGGATAACGAATAGGAAACTGAATAACGAAAAGGAAAATGAATGTCGAAAAGGAAAATGGTTCATTTTCCTATTCGGATAACGAATAGGAAACTGAATAACGAAAACGAAAATGAATGTCGAAAAGGAAAATGGTTCATTTTCCTATTCGGATAACGAATAGGGAACTGAATAACGAAAAGGAAAATGAATGTCGAAAAGGAAAATGGTTCATTTTCCTATTCGAAAAGTGAAAAGGAAACTGAATAACGAAAAGGAAAATGAATGTCGAAAAGGAAAATGGTTCATTTTGCTATTCGGATAACGAATAGGAAACTGAATACCGAAAAGGAAAATGAATGTCGAAAAGGAAAATGGTTCATTTTCCTATTCGAAAAGCAAAAAGGAAACTGAATACCGAAAAGGAAAATGAATGTCGAAAAGGAAAATGGTTCATTTTCCTATTCGGATAACGAATAGGAAACTGAATAACGAAAAGGAAAATGAATGTCGAAAAGGAAAATGGTTCATTTTCCTATTCGGATGACGAATAGGAAACTGAATAACAAAAAGGAAAATGAATGTCGAAAAGGAAAATGGTTCATTTTCCTATTCGGATAACGAATAGGAATCTGAATAACGAAAAGGAAAAAGAATGTCGAAAAGGAAAATGGTTCTTTTTCCTATTCGAAAAGCGAAAAGGAAACTGAATAACGAAAAGGTAAATGAATGTCGAAAAGGAAAATGGTTCATTTTCCTATTCGGATTACGAATAGGAAACTGAATAACGAAAAGGAAAATTAACGTCGAAAAGGAAAATGGTTCATTTTCCTATTCGGATAACGAATAGGAAACTGAATAACGAAAAGGAAAATGAATGTCGAAAAGGAAAATGGTTCATTTTCCTATTCGTATGACGAATGGGAAACTGAATAACGAAAAGGAAAATGGTTCATTTTCCTATTCGAAAAGCGAAAAGGAAACTGAATAACGAAAAGGAAAATGAATGTCGAAAAGGAAAATGGTTCATTTTCCTATTCGGATAACGAATAGGAATCTGAATAACGAAAAGGAAAATGAATGTCGAAAAGGAAACTGAATAACGAAAAGGAAAATGAATGTCGAAAAGGAAAATGGTTCATTTTCCTATTCGGATAGCGAATAGGAAACTGAATAACGAAAAGGAAAATGAATGTCGAAAAGGAAAATGGTTCATTTTCCTATTCGAAAAGCGAAAAGAAAACTGAATAACGAAAAGGAAAATGGATCATTTTCCCATTCAAATAGCAAAAAGGAAAGCTAATGACTAAAAGAAAAAACACACCATTTTCATTTTCGAATATCGAAAAGGAAAAAACGAAAAGGAAAACAACTTGAGTTACGTATATAATATAATGTATTTCTAGTATATATATGGCATATTTATATATATGAATAACAAATTGAAATAGCACTGTTATATTCAATATAATATATTTCTAGTATATATATGGCATATCTACATCAATATATATGTGAATAACAAATTGAAATAGCACATGAATGTCTGTGCTTGAATGTATATACAAATTCAGAACTTCTAGTATACTTATGTTGTTGGTTTGAATGTTGTTGAACGCCACTTACAGCAATTTTTCAACTATATCATGGCGTTCAGTTTTTTATTGGGGGAGAAAGCCGGAGAACATCACGACCTACGGTGGGAAAACTTGCTCTAGTATATAAATTTAACTAAATATTTGCAGAAACAGATATACAATTACGAATTTTTAGTATGCATATGTCATAGTAAACTAAATAATTGCGGCATGTAGATTTGTCTAAATATTTGTTTATGTAACATTTTTGGTCAATAACACGAACACAATTTGTCGAAATTATTTAAAAAAATTTCCAGCGACCAGAGAATAATAACATACAGAATTGCATTCTAACCAATACATTACCAAGATCATTCCGCCCAATATTTATCATAATAAATTTTTGGAGGGTCTTCCAATTCAATAAAGGTTCCAATATAACCATCGAGTTAATGCATTCCTTATGATGTATAAGCAAACAAGGCAGAACTTTTGTTTCCTTGCAAGGCTCCTCAATTCACAAGCTCCAAGCTGACCCAATACCTGAAAATATTCGATAAAAGGAAGCGAAGTACCAATTTCATTAATGAGTTAGAACGTGTGAGTTAGCAAAATATATTACAAGATGTTGTATAGCATTCGGAATCTGTAGTGTTTTGTATGTATATACTAGAATAAAAAGCAACACACATTTATAAAGATATCAAGTGTAAATTATGTGTAAACAGTTAAAGTTTAGTTACATGAAGGGATTCTAATATAATTTTTGAAAAAACATTGGATTTCTGCATTCCAAGAGATTTTATATCTTCAGTTGACAATTCTTTCCATGGAGGAATATGTTGCCATACCAATGTGAAATCAGTCTTTGAATTAAACAGGTAGTCCGGTGCCCACTGCGTGTTAGATCAAGTCTGGGCCTCTAAAACGCAGAACTATGGACGCCCAGCTGGCGTGTGCCAAGAAATAAGATGTTAAATTATTTGATAATAAAAATTGTCGGAGATGCATGTAATTCATTTATTTTAACTGGCCATATCGTAAATTGTTGCAAAAACAACGGTTACCATAAAAGATATGTAAAATGAAACTGATCCAGGTAGTTCAATAAATTTTGTAACCAGTCTTAGTTAAGCTGGGTCCGGTATGACTTGTACCTTTAACATAAATGGTTGCAGAAAATTAAGGTGTAATCATTCCTGTGAATACAGAACAATAATTCATGTTAAAAGGAAATGTGGACAAAATACACATACGAATACAAATATTTATTAGCACAAACTCATGGTACAGTACATGGTTAAGGCACAACAATTTAAAGGATCAATACAAAGTGTGTTATACAAAATGTAATACAATTCTTTACATTAATTGCATTTATTATTATATTATATTATATAGTATACAGATGATATAACCAATTAAAATTACGTTTTATATAATATAACTTTTTCTTAATTCAAAGCATTCTAAAATAAATGTAGCAGTAAGTTTTAGACAAAATTCAGATTTGCTATTCAACAAAAAGCATAATAGGGATTTGTTAAAAGATTTGGGATTAAACTTTTAATTTTCTTGAGAAATGTACTTCTTATCAGCTTATAATTTTTGCAATGCAACAGAAAGTGTTCTTCATTTTCAATTTCTCCTGCATTGCAAACTAGACAGTTTCCATCTTTTCGATTTAGTTTTTGGTGTCTTCCCTTTTCTATCAAATTTCTACGAATTTTACAAAGAGCAGCCCTGTCTTTAGCTTTCTTTAAGATATCTATTTAAATAGCGAGGTCTGCATCCTATTTTAAAAATTTTTGAAAAAAAATCTAGTTTTGGAGATGTGTCTATAAGTGTATTTTGATTTTGGAGATTTTGATCATTTAATCTAATTTTTATTAGATTTAAGTATTGTTTAAGTGAGCTTAAATCATGATTTCGAAAGGAAAATCCTAAATTATTTAATACTGTTTTCAGTTTGATAAACCAATTGTTTGAGTGAACAGAATTTTCAAAAATAGTTTTTACTAAAGAATTTTCCGAGTCTAAAATATATTCTAGATATTTGATGCTTGAGTACAGAATTTTACTTTTTAAGGGAAGTCGACATAGTTCAGCTCGACATGCATCATTAGTAGCTTTGCACTGTACACCTAGAATTTCTTTTATACATTTAAGATGTAATTTTTCAAATTGTTCAGTATCTTTAAAGTTGGAGAAAATACCCCATATTTCAATGCAGTATGTGATAATGGGTAAAATTAGTTTATCAAGGAGTTTTTCTAATAATTTGCAAGGGTTATTTAATCCAATTAGCTTTTTAATTTTAAAATATGCTCTTCTGGCTTTTTCCATCAATGTGTTAATAGCTAGATTAAAGTTGCCATTACATTTTATTAAAATGCCTAGATAACAGTACTGAGATACCGTTTCTAGATATATAAATTATTATACAAATGTATTTGAATTGGTTTAAAAAAAGGTTTTACCATTCGAATTAAATACTACTACTTTGGATTTATCAGCATTTACATGTAAATTCCATATTGAACAGTATTCCTGCATGGCAATGAGACAGTTTTGCAACCATTCCTTACTCTGAGATATTAGTACAATATCATCAGCATAAAGAAGAATGCTTACTCTAATACCACCAAAGACCACTGGGTAATATATGTTGTTTTCCAGTTTTTTGTTGTATCATCTATAAAAAAGTTAAAGAGAAGAGGACTCAAAACATCACCTTGTTTAACCCTCTTTCAGATATAAATGGCTCACTTAGACTATTTGAAAATTTAAGTTTACACATAGTATCAGTATACATGGAGTATATAATTTTAAATATTTTATTAGGAGTGTTATGTTTTAGCAGTTTATAAAAAAAAAAAAAAAAAAAAAAAACCAATTCTCCACACTGTGTCAAAGGCTTTTCTTAGGTCAATGAAGGCTGCAAACACTTTGATTTCCATTTATAGTTGTCTGTGATAGTTTTTAGAGTAAAAATGTGATCAGAAGTCCTGCTTTTCTCTTTAAATCCTATTTGGTTCTTACTTATTAGAGAGTTATTATTCATAAATTTCAAAAGTCGATTAAAGATCTTATTAAATAATTTTCCTAAGTTTGAGCTGATAGCATCCTCGGATACCCAGGGGTGATTCCGCTCGCTACATCAATGATGTAGCCAGCGGAATCACCCCTGGGTATCCGAGGATGGGAGAAACCAGGCAATACAATGTTCTAGTAACTTAAAGGATTTATCTTGTTTCTTGTTTTTTTCAAACGATTTGTTCGTTTATCTTTACAACATCTCAACACTGCAACATTAGCGCAGCCATTTTTCAAGACTTAAACATAAAACCAAAACCGCAAACAACCCATGTATGTGGTTTGAATAGTTTGCGAAACCAGTTTGGGTCTAACAAACGGCAAACCGGTTTAGTTTCCAAACTAGTTTCAAACCGGTTCTCATCAACAAATAGAACGTTTAATAAACTGAAACTAGTTTTTGCTCTAACAAATACCTCAATATGTTTGGGCAATCTAAATGGATTAATACGAATGCCGCTTTCAAAACATGGCCACAACGAGAAAGGTTGCTACGCAAAGCAACATCTCCCTTGGACTAAATGAAAAGTTCAATTTTGTGTTTTTATCATAACATTTAACTTTGGGAAGGGTAACAGCAGTTCTTGTTCCACGCGCAGCACCCACTGTGTTACTCAATGTAATTCTTGACTGCATCAATGGTCGCATACCAGGTAAAGGTGAGACGATTACGAAAGTTTAAATAGGTCTGCAGTCGTGTGTTAGAGAGATGCAAATTCGTGATTGCGATAAAGAAACACAGAATGCTTCATTACAATTTATCAAAAACCCCTACCCCCATAACATCCAGTTGGAATGCACTTGCTCTGGATTGACATATCAATCCATACAGGTGAGAATTTTACTACAAAATAATGAGAAGTACTTTCTTGCTACTTTTTTCTGTCATATATACATGTACAATGTCTAATTTAAATGCATAATATTTGTGATTCCATGAAAGAGACAAAAATTAATTGTTTTGTTTTCTGTGACTTTTCTAAAGTCTGGCATAAAGGACTGCTTCACAAAATTGACGTTCTGAAAACATCTTTGAATCTAGTAATCTAACTGCTAGAAAGCAAAGAGTAGTAACACATAGTGCGAAATCTGAACTAAAATCAGTAACTGCCAGATTACGTTCAGGTTCGTCCTCCGGACCCATACTATTTATTATCGATAAAACGATATTTCAGATATACATGTATGCTATATTCCTTTTGCAGACATTTTGCAGGCGATAGGAAACTCTCGTATAGTAATTGACACTATTGTTAGTAAGCTTCAATAATATAGCTATGTTGTCAGTGAACTCTCGGAATGATCTTATAAATGTCTAATATAATTTAATCCTAACAAAACTAAAATTATTTTAATTTCTCTTTTAATTTCCAAACAGACACCAATAACTATACACCCCAAACACATGTGGGTCTAGCGTTTAAGAGTGACGGCAAATGAACATACATGTTCATAATATAGTATCAAAACAGAACAACAAAAGTTCTCAACGTTCTGAAAAAGTTGAAATATCATTTAATGGCTCGATGTTAAAAATTACAACTTTAGGCAGCAAGAAATGGTCTACGGATAGGATAAATTAAACATGAGAACTTAAACTTAAGTTTGTTTTATAACATCCAAAAGAAAAAACGGTATACATTTATACCTACCAAAATTCAAAACACAACTACATGTCCACTACAAAACGAAAATGAGTTTATTATATCCTTCTGTAGACTACCCAGAAACAGAACAAACAAACAAACAAACCCGAAAAACCTAAAGAAAACTGGGTGGACAATAGCCGGAATTGATTCGTGCCAAAGTGTTTTTCGGGTACAGAATAAATGAACATTTATAACTTTATACAATGCATAAATCTGTTCTTGTTCCAAATATACGGAAAGGTATTGACTTTGCGATATATTACAATACACATTTTAAAGAAGTACATATGGATTCAGATTTTTGGAAATGTTATGCTGTGATGTACATTGTTACTGAATAAAAATCTGAACTATATATATTGGTCACATTTCTTGTTGATCTTCACTCCTTCTACCAAACTTGCACAGTCGTTTCTAAATGATGAACTCACAAGGTCACCAGATGCATTATTTGTCCTCAACCAATAAAAAAACAATATAGTCATTATAACAAACAAAAAGGATGGATGTGTTTGCTTCTCTTTTGCGAATCCACATTTTTTATAAATTTATACTGAGTCTGTGAACGATTGATGTGCACC
This sequence comes from Limnoperna fortunei, assembly GCA_944474755.1. Lineage (NCBI taxonomy): Eukaryota > Metazoa > Mollusca > Bivalvia > Mytilida > Modiolidae > Limnoperna > Limnoperna fortunei. The sequence continues at coordinate 29,376,146 of OX104118.1, forward strand.
TATTTATTTTTCTCCGACAGAGTTGATATTGAAAAAGGTAATGTTCAACTGAAAAGGGTAAGGGCTGGCTACTTTTATCCACAACAAACCCGTGGCTGTTTAACAAAAAACCAAACCAACTTGTTTCGGAAATAACACTATTCTTCTTAGAATGATCTATACTTAATTTAAAACAGCTATAATTGGAAAGGTGGACAATTTTTTGTTTTATCAAAATGAAGTAAGGTATATTCTTAGAGGACCTCACATACACCATTTGCACCCACCAAGTTACAGTTAGTCATGTACTAGTAGTTTATGAGAAGCAGATTAAAAAAATTAAAGCCAAGGAAAAAAACAAGGATTGCCCGTAGCCCATGTTTTTTCATTAATAAAACTTCTGGAATCGTTGCAGAGGACCTCAAACAAAGTCACACAACTTTAAATCTTGTAGTTTCAGGGGAAAGATTTGTTTAATTTTAGCTGATTATAAGCAGGAATAAACCATAGTGGCCATTTTTTCTTATTTTTTAATTCTTTACTTAGGTTATTACAAACAATTCCTATCTGGGACAGGTCAATATTATTGGGGGGGGGGGGGGGGGGCTGGGACCGGTGGATTTCAAATTATCAGGTTTAAAAAAAGGCTATGTCATATCTCCTTAAAATACAAAAAAGTTGCTTTCCTACATCAGATGTGTTATAAAAAGTTGGTGTCCTATCTAGTGAATACTTTATGGTTACAATTCAGTATTTATGTTTGTTAAACAAATTTTAAGTTTTTTTCATTGATGATATTGTTATGAAAAAACTTGCTGTCCTTTCAATGCTGAAAATAACGAAACTTGGAGTCCCATATTTATGCCAGAATAAAAAAGTATGTGTCTTATTGCATTTTGCCCCGGTCCTACCACCCTAATAAATATTGACCGGTCCCTAACGTTCTGCTTCAATGCGTCTAGTAGATTCAAAGGAGAATCTTTAACTGTGTAACAGTGAATATGGACGGATGGACAACGGAGGAAAGTTTATATGAATGGCACATCCGAACTCAGCAGGCATGGATTCAAGCGGGGGCGCTCCCGACGCGCGGCTCCCTTAAAAAAGTAAGAAAGAAAGAAAAACAAAAAAACTCGCGTCGTACGGGGAAAAATACCCATTAGAAGTTATCTCTTCAGAGCTTCGGGGATGGGGCCAGATCCCCTACAAAGGCACTGCCCTGGATCCGCCCAGACCCTTCGCCCATTTGGTGTGCCCTGACTGAAAATCCGGTATCCGCGTCTGCGAATTATCCGGCGAAAAGCTCCGTGTTGACATATATATATATATATATACACACAACTGTTTGACATATATAAAGTATAAAGTTAAGTATAAAGTATTTTATTTAACCAATCATCGGCCCGTTAGGGCATATATAATCAAATTGATACATACAATGTATAATATCAGGTAACTTTAACACACATTTTCTCTCTTTCACTTTCGTACCTCTCATACTGATTGAAATGATTTCTTTTTACATACAATAAAAATAAAATAAAAGACAAAATTGAGACCTTGGTCGATGCTACGGTATGAAGAAGAGAGTCAAATCAGAGCAATTATATTACACAGATATATGTGACAAAATTCAATATTTAAGACATGTATTAAAAACATATGCAAGTATGTAATAATTATATTTTACAAAAATATGGCATATATATAGTTTGATAAGTAATACAGTACACTAAAAGTAAAATAGGACTTATAACCTAATTTTTAGTTACAACATACATAGTCTATAAATATATTCTACATACTTGTGTAACCTTTTTTCTATATGTAAGTGTTTTTATTTATCCTTAGTATTATGATTCTTTCTAATCTCAAAGCATGTTTGTAAAAATATGCTTAGTTTATTGAGAACATAGAAGTCTTCGATGTTTAGTAACCAAACGAGTTTATTTTTCTCATTATGTGTTGAGAAGTTTTTATATAATATTGATATGTTCTTTAAAAAAAAGCTTCTCTCTCTATGTTATATCGTGGACAACTATTTAAGAAGTGACAATCATCTTCAACCTGATTTAGATTGCAATATTGACATATTCTTCCTTCCCTTTCGAGCATTTTATATTTTCCCGTTGTTAGCCACAACTGTTTGACATATGGCGGGAATATGGGTTATAACCCTTGGTATAAACCGGAAATGCACAGTTATAATAACAACATATTATCTGCAATCTTACTTAAAAATACTATTGTGAATGTTATCATTTAATTTTACAGCGTTTTTCTGTAAATAAATTTCTGCGTGAGTAGAACAAAATATGCGACCATATTTGGTAAGAACTTAAAAGTGGTCATTTCCAAAAAAGCCACAGAATGTTACAGATATCATACTACGGGTAGCAAATAAAACCGACTGGCAGGTAAGTATTTGAAGTCAACAAAATTACTTATTTACCTTTGAAAAGGTACATAATTTGTTGGGGAGTGGGACATCTTGGGAGTCTTTTCTTTCGTTTTATTTAGTTGTGTGTGTGTGTGTTTTTGTTTTCTTTGTTGTTTGTTTTTTTTTTTTTGTTTTTTTTTTGGGGGGGGGGGGGGGGGGTGGGGGGTGTGGTGTGGTGAGATGGATAACTATACATTTTTGTTAATTTTTGCCCATGGCCAGTCATCATTTAAGAGCACACTTATAGATGTAGCAGACCCCCATTTTAGGGAAAGACTCAATCTGCCTACAAGTTTGTAGTTTTTTACAAGTACACATTAATTGTTTATTTTTTTAAACCTACATTTTAGTAATTGTCTTGCTTTTAAGTTTATATTTGTAATTATTATGTTGATTATCTGCCACTCTCTGCCACAACTATTACATTGATATACATGTTACAATAGTAACACATTTGAATATGTTGTATATTGTTGGATAAATTTTGTCATCAAAGTTAAGTAATGAATTTGATATTGGTAATTATCGTATATTTTGAATAAATAAGTACATTTGATTGGTTAACAACCGATCAGCTGACATAAATAAATACAAGATAAAAATTCTAGCGGTCCGATTTTCTGTTATGGACTGACAGCTAACAGTCCATATCAGAAATTCAGACCACTAGCTATGGTACACATTTTTGAGTTATTTCCCTTCCTTTTTCTTTTTTCAATAGAATGGCTAGTAAAAAAATCAACACACTACACAGAAAAATAGTAGATGAAGTAAAAACAGACCTTTTATTGTAAAAAAAAAGAAAAGAAAAAAAAATTTTCTATGAATTTACAATTCTTCAACAGAATAGTTGATGTTGCTATGGCAACATCACAAAATTTGGACAGCCCTCATTTATATCAGTTTCTTGGTCCATATCCCGACCCTTAGGCAGTCCAAATTTTGTGATATTGTCATCAAAAAAATGAAAAATGAAATATTCTGTAATTAATATTAAGTACCTTTATCAATGAAAAGCATTTATTTAAAATAAAAATATGATCTTATACATAATACTTATCAAGGATGAAGATGAGTTCTTAAGTATTTATCAAAGGTAAAGGGATTAACATATAGATGTGTGACATACATAATACAACCAAACCAAAGCACAGTCTTTCGAGAGACAAATACACTTTCAAAAGTACAGCACAAGAAATTGTAATTGTTTAAAGAGGAAGTCCTTGCTATTAATTATTTGTAACATGAATAAGCCACTAGATCATGCCCATTAATAATTGGTGTTTGACAATGAGGGCAGTACTTATTATGGTCTGACAGCTGATGTTTGACCAATCAGATAAAATGCTGATATTGAAAACTTGTGTTCTTGTTTGGCTGGGAAATAAAAATGAAATTTGACACAATTAAGGCATAGCCATTTTATGCTTTTTTTTTGGTTTAATTTGTAGTTGGTTATAACATGGCTGTTTTTCACTGTATTTAAAAGGCAAACAGAACCTTTCATGCAATATTATCCAAGTGTTTTATTTTAGAGATAACATACTCCTGGTGTCTTGTTTATTCTTAAAAAAGATCAGGGGAAAAAATGTGATTCATGCACAAACAACATTATATCTTAAATTTTTTACTGTTACTTTTTGAATTTGCACATGTACATACTAGTATATTGAAGTTCAGTTTAAAAAATTGTATAAAGACATTTTAATTGCTTTTGTGCATTTTATCAAGGAAATCAAAATAAACATGACAGACAGTCTTGAAAGAAGTGATGCAATTAGTTACAACGACTTGACACTGGCGATTCCTCCAGATGAACCACAGATCTTCAAGGCAGTTCGTATGGATGATCTTTCTATGTTGCTCAATCAACAGAGACTTGGTGTAGATATGAACATATTGCATGAAGGTTAATATAATTAGTGTAGCAGTTCAGCTAGACGGGCTGAAGTAAAAAACTGGGGGTCTTTACTCTTATTAATGAACACAATATAATTAACCAAAAAACACGAAAACCCAAAACAAGTATCAAACTTTGCTTGTTTCATAACAGTTTTGTGAAGCCATGCACTGGTATTAATGAGATTTCTGTGTGTTTATATTATGTTATGTATTTATACTACTTATCATGTGTATGCTGGTGTAATTCATTTATTAAGGTATCAGACCCATAATTGAAGTTTACCGTTTAATTTTATTTTTTGACCAAAAAATAGAGCTTTATTAAATCAATGTATTGCTAATTAATGATACAAATTAAAAATGTGGTTTTATTTTGAGTCAATGTTAACAGTTTTGAGCAAAAAACTCAAATAGTATTTCTGATGTTTGCCAATAATTACCGAAGTCTGCTCCATTGAAAAACAATAGACATTAGGGACACCAAATATGATCACATGGTTAATTGTAAATTGTACTACCTATGAGCTGTATTGCTTATGGAAATAAAGTATTATTATTATTAGTCAAATATTTCTTAATCCAATTGATAAATGACATAAATTTTCAATTTATTCAGTTATAAAAAGACAAAGACATTAAATTTTATTTTGCAATCATTTATCCTGTCTTTATAATAAATATATATGTTTATTGTTTTGCTTTGTTAAGTAAGTGTACATATAGGGTCTCCTGGTACCCTTGTTCTCACTTCCAATGACATTAAGTATTCTGTTCTGGATTACAGCATGTTGTTAAAATGAAATGTGTGCCGTCACTCAATCACTAAATTAAACACCAGAAATCAGCTTAAAATGATTTTTCCATATAAAATGTATTTCATCATTACAGGTTAGGCACAATTCTTATATATATTTTTCAGAAAATTTAGTTTATTTGTATTGCTGCAAACATGTACCAAATTCTTGGGAAAGTTTCTTATTTTTACCTGTTTCTTAGGCCTGTACAAATAAATCCTTTTACTTTCTAACAATGTATAAATATTGTACATATACAAATTAATATATATAAAGTTATATAGTCATGCCATTTAAGCAGGTCTCTGAAATAAATCTGCAGAGGTGAAAAAACAATAACTTTATTGGAATGTTGTCTAGATTAAAAAAGTACAAAGCAAAAATACTGTTATTTTATTTTTGTATATATTTTGTTTTAATTTAGGGTCAGAATATATGATAAAATCACCTCGTCTATCAAGACATATAAGGCTTACAAAATACAGCCCACTTGTAGTAGCAGTAATGCACAGTAAACTGGAGGTATAGTTTAATTATATCATACAATTACTGACTTTGATATAATGTAGGAGGTCAGTATTGGAATTTCTCAACTGTAAAAATCCTTAATTAGGCAAGGTGAATACATATTTTTGAGGGTTGAGAAATACTGATGGCGACCCCCACATATCACATAAAGTTTATTTATATTATAATCAATTTTTGGAATAGAAGTGTTTAGTGGACACAAGTTGTTGCAATTTTAGTACTGTTCCAATTTAACATGACCCGAAAGTAGTTTTTTCACTAATAAAAAGCATTCTCAATTTTATTCATGTAATAAGTTGTTAATTTTTCTTTCAAACCTTTGATTTATCGATAATATAATGACCCCTTCCAGCAATTTTCCATTTATACAAAATGGAAAACATTTTGGGGATTTTTTAATTTTATATTTGTTTTTCATAGTAGGGATTTTACACAGCCCCCGACATCACCACCTGACCAGGAATATCTATATACAAACATATTCTAATATTTTTGTGGTATCTCATCAATAATAAAAAAAACCCCAAAAATAACAAAACAATCATGAGTTACGTGTAGTTTTGTTTTTTTAAAAATTATATCTCAAATTCATTCTCTTTCACATTTACTCTTTTCATTCAGTTGATCATTTTTTCTTCTTAGCAAAGATATATTGTTATTGTTAACTTGTTAAATACACTAGATAGTGAACAATTGCCTATAAAGTTTCTATGGAAATATATGTTTTAAAAGGGTCCATCTTCTTTCAAACAACAGAAGTTAGTCTTTCTTAATTGCTTCACATTCTTTGTTTATAATTCACATACTACAATTTTGAGCTGTTGTACAATATTTGGAACTCTTTCTGTGAGTTTTAAGTGATAGATATTTCATCAGAATTATCATAAAATTAAAAAACTGTGATTTATACACATATCCTAAAATATCTTAATCTGTTTTGTTTAATTTAAATCATTAAAAAATGTCTTAAAATGCTGAGAAACTATCCCAAAAATTGTTTATAATTCAACAGTTTAAAATAAATGTTCTATTGACACTTCTTCCTGTCTACAAAAAGAACAGTATGTGTATCTTTAAAATGTATTAGAAGTCAATATTTGTTTTTAGAAAAATTCTATTTATTCTGAAATGTTGTAAGATGTGTATGTGTACAAGCATTTTTCAAGAGCACAAAAACAGTCTATAATGTCACAAAGTTGTCCTTCCAATTTTTTAAATTTATCAGTAGGTGCATAAAATGTTTTGTCTCCCAAGTTTTTGTGTACAAACTTAGCTTTCCTGATTTTCAACAAGGACTTTAGAAAACAGTCCTTAGCTTGAAGTTTGCGTGTTTGTATAACAAGTTTTTGTACGTAATTTGTACACTTCTTGATAAAAGCTAATGCTTTAAAGATTTGTTACTGACAATTGTCATGAATAATAACAATAGGTTCCTGTCAAAACATGATACAAACTTCAGCACTTCTATTGTTTCTCTGCAGGAAACCCAGAGTTCTGGAGAGGTTGAGAAAAACTGGAAGGATGAATGGTGTACTGTGGTGACTGAAAAGATGGTGACCTCACCATTCATCCTTTCAGTTTTTCTCAACCTCTCCAGAACTCTGGGTTTCCTGCAGAAAAACAATTGAAGCCTTTTTCTCAGTGAATCAAGTAAACACATCAGTCCTTTTTTTCACACTTGAACTTGTACCCCTGATGAATTCTTATATGAAAGCACCTGTATCATATAAAAGTAATTCTCAAGTTGGCAGGCTGCTGAAGTATTTTATTTGTTGTACAATATATAAAAAAAATACAGGGATTTTAAAACTGTAATCTTCCATGCAACAACAGACGAAGAGGTAATTGAAATATATATATTTTAAACTTGGTTTGTGGTGGATTGTGTCATCACTATTGATTTTATAGACCAATACAGATTTCACTTTCATATTTGTATATTTTGCATAGTGAAAAAAATTCTGAAACCTGAAGCATTATATAGAGCAATATTTAAGTAGTATTCTAGCTAAGGGTCAGGCAGTGGGCGGCACATCAAAAATTTTGTTTTTAGCTTTTTTGGCTTAGATGCATCCATTTTGATATAAAAACAAATTCTAACAAGATTTTACATTTGAAAAAGTGTCAATTGCCTAGATAATTTTTGACTGGTTACATAGAGAAAAATTTGGCGGGAAAATTTCCCAGCATTTTTCACTGTACAAGTCAACTAAATTTCAAATGATTATATCTTAAAAAGGCAAAATAATTCAGAACTTTAAAAAATTAGAATGTTGTTATATTAGATAGTTTTATCAAATTCCATGCTCAAAAGTTTGCGTTTTTTTCCTTCATGTGCCATCACATGTATGCATTTTGCCCGATTCTTACATGGACCATGTGGACTGATACTTAAATTTCATACTATTGAATGGCTAGTAAACAATGGTGCTTCAGTCAATCTGAATGAAGGATCACAGCGTACACCACTTTATTTGGCCGTGGCCACAGGAAGAGCAGATGTTGTTCAATATTTGATTGATAAAGGTATTTATCAATCTGTAATTTAATATAAATTGGATCTGTCTAATTTAAATATTTTGTATCAAGTTTATTTTTTATTATCTTAAAGGGGCAGAAGATTCTTATATAAATGTATTTCTAACTATGTTCGTGTTACAAAATGGCACAATAAAGAAATAAATCTATATTTTGTGATAATAAATTTTGAAATTCCTGCCTTCATGTAGGCAGCCATTAATGTGTGATCTGAGACGTCACACCTACTATTCCGGTTTACCTGTCTCAGCATCTGCTAATTATGATTAACTTTCCAAAATATTTATTACTGATAAAATTGATATGGTAAACAAAAACAGCTAAAACCAGATGAGTCTTCTTCATAATATAAAAAAAAGATCTTATTTCTGAGAAGATAATGAATTCGAGAAGCATATTTAGCATATTCAGAAGGGGGTCTCTGAAGTTGTATTTCGGACATAGCGGACTGGTACGAGTTTGGAAATTAGCACGAAATGCCGACCTGAGAAGAAAATATTTGTTTTTATAGAATTCGACTTGGTGCAAAAGAACTTGAAGATCACAACTGAGTAACAATTCTATAATCTCGATGTTACATTTATACAGTCGGATTCACTGAAGTTTAATGAAATACTACGAGTGCCAGAAGATTTGAACAATTATTTTTCGTGGTCTACTTCCACGTATTTTATTACTTAAATTTAAGCAATTAATAGTTTGGGAAGATGGCATAATTTAGTGCAGATGAAAGCAAAATAATATGAATATATACATCCCACTGCCTATCTTTAACCGGAATAGTAGGAATGACGTAGACAATTGCACTGTTTGCACTCTTCAATGCAAAAGAGCGCCACAATATGTCAACGCCCATGAACTAGCGGGAAATTCAAAAATTTTATTTTTAATCAATATTTTTCGACTTACCTTGTAAAATTTTTAACAACTTTAAATAGTAAATCTTATTTTTAACTTTTTTTCTTTCAATTGAGCTTAAATTTATTTTGTGGTTTCCTTCCCCTTTAAATTACCACAGTGTTTTATTGTAATGGAAAATAAAATGCCCAGAACTGATTTGTTATTACTACTGCTTTTTTGTTAATGATATTAATAAGTCATTGTCCACCAAAATGACTTATATGACATGTGACAAGATATAACATATACATGTTTTTAGTCACTTATCTTGTATTGTCCTTTTCAGATATATATTTTAAGCTTTTTATTTTCAACTTATTTTCAACCTTTTTGTTGTAGGTGCTGATGTAAACTCTCAAACAAACAGCCTTAGAACACCACTGTTAGAAGCTGTTGATGTACACCGTCCAGGAATTGTCCGTATGTTGATTGAGGCTGGGGCTGATTTAGACCTTGCAGACATCAAGGGTACCACACCTTTATTAGATGCTTCATTCAAGATTCTTCATGATAAACAAGACTTTACCATTGAAATTATTAAACTGCTCATTAAAGGTATTTTGCATAGAAAATGCTTCTATTACAAATTAGGCATGACAGTTGTTATGGATGTCTGTGTGTGTTGTTTTTCCAAGTAATAAATTAAAAAATTTTACAGTTATTTTTTTTTCAGTAAGGAAACTTTTACATTTCATATTCCTACTGCAGGTTGGGGGTTTTCTCCTGGTACTTTATCTTCCTCCCCTAAAAAAACTGGATTGCATAATATAGCTGAAAAATTGCTGAAAGTGGCATTAAACACCAATCAAACAAACACAGGCAAACATTCTGACTGTGACTTGACACCTATTGCTGCCGACACACCAACATGATTTAACCGAGTTGACCTTAACTCTTGCTTCCAATCTTGCAAATACTAGTTTACATGTCTTGTTTTTATTTGATAAAGGATAGGTACATTGTATATCAGTTACTGAAAATCAATTATTGACAATCTTGTAAAGCACCGTTACTTTACAAAGCAGTTCTAAAAAGTTTATTTATTTATTTATTTGTTTGTTTGTTTGTTTGTTTGTTTGTTTGTTTGTTTGTTTGTTTGTTTGTTTGTTTGTTGATTGATTGATTGATTGATTGATTGATTGATTGATTATCAGGAGGATGCAACGTGAACAAGACAAATAATCTTCAGGCAACACCACTTATGATGGCTATTGGTACAAAGTCATATGATGTCATAGAACTACTTTTAGATTCAGGAGCTGATGTCAACCATGTAAACTGAAATATGTATACCTAAATATTTAGATGTTTGATAAATTTATTTTACTGAATTTTGTTCTAAAGACATTTGCCCACATATATTTAATATATAAAGCATAGTGGAATTGTATGTTCTTTACTTTTTACATAATACATTTAAAGCTTTGTTTTATTTGTTTTATTAAGTTAAAAAAGAAAGCAAATCAGCTATTTAAAAAATACAGCAATCTTTATAAAAAGTAATTATACATTTAAGGACAAGAAAGGTAAACAACATAAAAATTAGGAAATATTTATAATTAAGCATGTAAAAATATGTTTATTATTTTTCACTTTTCTAAATTCTAAAATTAGATGGGCAACAAGAAAAGGACAGCATTTCACGTGCTTACAGATCATACAAAAACAACACGGGAAGCTTTACAGTTAATACAGAGAGGAGCTGATATGAATACCAAGGACTCTGATGGTATATATTTTTTAGTTTGTTGAAAGGTGCAAATAGAAAATGATTGGGAGTTTGCAAAAAATATTATGAAACATTGGGGTACGATCTATCACTATAATAATGCTTAATTTGCATTCAACTTTGTGGTAACAGACCATTTACTTCCAGAACTTTCCTACTATTACACCATTAGATGCAGCTTCATTCAGTGGACTGAATTATGTAAGGATACTTTAGTTTTGTTCCAAATACAACAAGTCAAGGATTTAGACAGGGTTTATAAATGCTCCCCAAGTCTAAGTGAAAAACTATATCCAGGTAATTAAAATGTTGGTAGTACCCAATGACTGAAGATTGCATTGGAAAACAAGATATATTAACATTAGCTGCAGAACATACATGCAGGTGTTACCATGTTTGTTGCTTATATCTTCAAAATTGTAACCAAAAAATCATCACCTCTAAATGATCAACATTCCAGTATGTACATTTATTCTACAGTCCAAAACCCCGAACAAACTTCTAATAGGAGGGCTGCAAATAATTCAACATGACTAATAAACACTTTATTCACGTTATTGCTCTTTAATTTCTATTTTTATTGTTTTGCATTTTTAGCAATTATCTTAAAGACAAAAAAAACTCTTTAACATCAAAACATATCAACAGCACAAAATCTAAAAATAAGGCAATATGACAGAAAAGGTAAAATGTCAGCAAAAATTGATGTTAACAAAATCTAAAAATAAGGCCATATGACAGAAATGGTAAAATGTTAGAAAAATTGCCCTTTAACAACAATTTTTTTTGACATTTTAGGTCCAGTTGGGCTACTGCCATTACTTCATTAGATAATTTTAAATATGGTCACTTCAAAAGAATCAGTACACCTTTATTTACCATATGTTTCATCAACCAAAGGAGTTATTGCACTTTATTAAATATCTATGTTTATGCTGTGCCGCACAAGGTGTTAGGGGAAATAAATTTGGGGTTTCTGGATTATCTCAACTCAGTAAGCCTTACCACATCATTTAAAATTGGCACTGTTTTAGAGGACTACTCAACACAACAAATATGATCAGAAAGATAAGATTTATAAATAAGTCAACAACATTACACAAATTGTCAATTGAGTTATTCCCCTTATGATCCATGTGTTTTCAAATTATGATATCTTATTCCAATCCTAGAATGATACTTCTAAGTCGAATGGCTGCTAAATTCAGTTATCTTTTATTGGAGCCGCTGGTTTTGAATTTTTAGTCCAAATGTAAGTTAGTACAAATGATGTCTTTGCAGTCCTCTTTAAAATTCCTCATTTTCTTTTGAGGGGTGGGTGGGGGGATTCTTGTTTCTGATTGGATTAGAGTATTAAAAGACAAGTTCAAATGTTTGTTTAACTTGGTACAGAAAATGTGTGTAAAAGACGCATCTGGCTCCTCTCCTCTGTACCATCTCAATGGTGTGGATGTCTTTCTGGGTGTATTGATCCCACTGTCGAAGCATGCTCAACTATTGGTCTGACTAGTGAGTTATAGGCATTTTGTTTGGTAATTGAAGATCCGATGTTGAGATTTCTACACAGAAAGAAAAGGATCTTGTTGGCTTTACCACAGATGTTGTCGATGTGGTTTGTCCTTCAACATATGTCTATGTAGTTTGTATTTGAACTTGATTGGGTTCATCTTCTTGCTGATTGTTAATGTTAGGACATTGCATTTGTCTGGGTGGAATTCCACGGTCCAGGTCTGATTGGAGGTCCATTTCATCTTCTTGCTGATTGTTAATGTTAGGACATTGCATTTGTCTGGGTGGAATTCCACGGTCCAGGTCTGATTTGGAGGTCCGGTTCATCTTCTTGCTGATTGTTAATGTTAGGACATTGCATTTGTCTGGGTGGAATTCCATGGTCCAGGTCTGATTGGAGGTCCCATGCGTCAGCCATTGATGTTATTGTTAAGTAGGCAATGGTATTGTCAGCGAAGAGTCTAACTGTGGATTTGAAATGAGATGTTTATTTCTGATGACAAGCAGTGTAACTTTAACTTTGTAACTCTAATTTTCCTCATCCTTGCCTAGTGAGTAGTGATTCAATACATTTTATCAACAATACACATTTTTAAAATCCAAAGTGTTTTCATTATTATAACAATTTAGTAAATTATGTAGTTGTTTATCTTGTATATTGTACTGTATGATCAATGACTAATTTCACTAGGTCTTCCTTGTGACTGAAATTCATTATAGCTCACACATTTTTTGTTTCAGGTAAAACGCCATTAGAGAAAGTTACAGAGACAGGACAGATAGAAATGATCAAGTTTCTGCTGCATTCAGATTGCAAATACAATAAAGAACTTGTCCATTCAGAGAGAATGAAATATTTATGTGAGGTTGTTCCAGGATTTGGAGACTGGTTGACAAATGAATTAGGAACTGTGAAATCTTTACAAAGATTGTGTAGACTGACAGTCAGAAATGCCACACCAACAGATCAGTTAAAGAATATACCATCTCTAGAACTGCCTGTTTCATTGATTAATTATTTAATGTTCAAATCTGGGTAAATCATAATTATTTGTTGTACCACTAATTTTGGTGAATCTGGATGCTTTGTTACACAGGGACCTTTTGGGAAATAGGTGTTTCACAAAGTAGGTTTTCTTGTGTACAGGTCTCAAAATGCCTGTACATCTCTAAAAGTTCAAAGATGGGTGGAGCCATTCCTTTAATAGGAAAAAAATCAGTCTTGTTTGTGGTCTTGAGCTTTTATTCATTGACTAAAATTATATTTACTTGGCAGTTCTTACAACTCGCAGTTCAAAAGATTAAAATTTGATTGAGATGGTCATGGAGATTAAAAGAAAACTAAGATTCTCAGAATGTTAATAAGAACATCTTGCCTTAGTTTAAAGATGCTTTAAATTCTTACTAAAAATTCTTACTTTAAGAATATAATGGCTTATGACAGCTAATTGACAAAAAAATCTTTTCACATAAAACATAGATTTAGTGTATTTTTATTCATGTTTTAATATTAGAAAGGTATTAACACTTTCTTTTTATTAACTTTTGTGGGAATTATTACATTGCAGCTACTAGTCATGCTTAAAAATTGCAATGAGACCATTGGACATGTCACATATCATAGGTCCACTGAGGACAACTGCCCTATGTATTTTACCAAACATTTTATGCCACAATTAAACTAAAGAAATGGTTTTTTTCCCTTTCCCTCTTTTTGTATCCATAAAAAAGAATGTAAAGAGGAGATAAATAAAACACAGACCTCATGAAGAAAAACAAATCAGATCACTAAAATTAATAAAATAACAAATACATGGGCTTGCAACAGTCACATAAAACTTTATGTGACTGGCTTGATCTGGAATTCTTACCATCCTCCCATATTGTACATCAACACACTAACAACACAGACATGCAGAAATGTCTCACAGCCACAAAACAAGGGACCAGGCCTCGGTGGCCAATTGTTAGTCTTGCTAGTCATCTTCTATACATAACGTGTCTGTCAATACTAAGGTTGTGTAAGTATCATTGCAGGCAGAGTGTACTCGACTCTGATCTTAATTGACAAGGATTGCCAGTTTCCCTAAGGTAGGTCAGTTATTTTCTCCGGGTACTATGGCTTCCTTTACCACTAAAAACTGGATGCCATGGTATAGCTGAAAAATTGCTGAAAATGGCATTTAAAACCATGCAAACAAACAAAAAAGACCATCAAATCAACAAAAAACTGCACCTGCACAATACAGAACAAATAGAAGCAAAAAAAAAGTATATCACAAGTTACCAAAAACAATTGAATTTTTTTAGTTATTATAATCTTTATGAATTTAAATAGATTTTTTTGTTTAATGAGTTTAGAGTTAAGCATCTACCTACCTACCATCTTCTTCATCCAAGGTGGGAAATTAGGCCACAATGAGTTGCCTCCCCGTTACCCTCTCCTTTGCCAAGTGTTGTGCCTGTCCCTTAGTAGTTCTAATATCTGACAGCTGGAATCCAGCTGTCAGATATTGGAACCACTTAGGGACAGGCACAACACTTGGATGGTAGGTCTCTAGGTCTGTTTTGGTCTGCCTGGCTCTCTTCTAATGCGTGGAGTCCAATGTAGAGTAATTTTTGGTATACGTTCTTCTGGCATTCTCAAAAATGTCCTAACCAAAGTTGTAGCTCCATATACTCCAGCACTCCATTACATACACATTAAAAAGTAAAAAAAAATAAACTTCAAAGTAAACAAGGAGATGTATGCTGAAAGCGCCGGATGTCTTTTTCTGGAGATCCAGCACCTATAATTTTGGTACATAGGAACAAGTTATTCTACATTCAAATTGAGCATTTAATCCCAATCAATGCACCCACATCCCGGGCAAAACATCTCCGAACCTGGCCCCTGTGAATTTTTTAGGTAATTCCCGATGTAAATTTCATGATAGTAAGGCCCGCTAAATAGCAGGATATGCCCAGAACACACCATTTGTCTCAAAGCTTCAGACACCCTGTCGTATAGCCGCCTCGCTTTAAGAGGTGGGACGTCACTTGGAGATCGTCATCCCACTCTTTCTCAGATTTGTGCGTGGACTTGATTAATGGTTAGCTACGCCCCTACTAACCATCTGAATCTCATTTGTTTGATTTCTGTATTGATGGATTTACATTTGCTTCTTTAAGTAGATCTTTATTACTCACTTTATTTGGCCAAAAGATCTTTTATTTTTCTCAGGCAGTTGTTGTAGTAGAACACTTCTAGTTTCAGCATCTCACAAACATTGAGATCCATACAGAAGGACATATTTTAAATTGCTGTTGTAGATTTTAAGCTTTGTTTTCGTACTGTATTGGTTTAATTTCCATATTTGGTTTGGCTCTTGCTTTAGCTATTCTAGATTTGATTATACTGCCAAGGTAGGTGAAATCCTCGTTTATTATTTATTATTGAGTTCTCAATAGTAATTTGTCTTGTCTCTTGTGTATTACTTTGGTCTTTTTAATATTGAAGTCCGACTTACGTTTTAGCGCTGCTGGTGGAGTTTCAATTGTCAAAACCCTAAGGTTCTTCCTACCCCAGGTATAGGTTGATCTTAGTCATAATTTGGTTTCCAGTTCGGCATATTTTGGTTTTATTGTTCTATGTTCTTTATATTCATATAGTGTTTGGCATTTTTAATTTTTTGGATATAGCGCCTTGATGAGTTTTGAATATTTAAAATTTTTTGGGTCTTGAATAGACGAAACGTGCGTCAGGCATAGCAAAATTTATTGCCTGGAACTTTGTTGTATTTTTATTTATATCAGAGTTTTCCTTTTCTTAGATGAGCTGTCTGCCAAGACTCACGAATTTCATTCAACCAACTATTTACTCGTATCTGTGACAAAGGGAATATCCATACACCGATGGGCCTGTGCACTACATCTCTGCATTTTTTGTAGTTAATCCTTAATTAAAAAATAAATATCACTGTATAATTGAGTTGAGTTTTGTTTGTTAATTTATTTGCTAATATATATTTTTCTTGAACCAAATATGGACCGCCATATACAATAACATGAATTAATCATAATTTATGCAAATAAAATAGATCAAATTTTATCCAAATGTTATTGAGACAACTAATTGTTTAAAGTCGGATTTTGATCCTTAGCTTTAAATTTGCAAGGAAGGAGTGCTAAAGTGTGAAGTGTGCCAAAGGGAGATAATTTTCCAATCACTAGTGTTCCATTTCTTTGTAGTAATATATCACTGTACCCACCTATGGACTAAATATATCACAGATTATAGGGTATTACTGGGCCTGCAGAAGACGACAGGGGAGACAATTTTCCAATCATTAATGTTCCATTACTATGTAGTAATATTATTGCTGTACCACCTATGGAGTATACATATCACAGCTTATAAGATATTACTGGCCCAGCAAAAGGGGAGACAATTTCCCAATCATCAATGTCCCATTTCTGTATAGTAATATATATGCTGAACCTAAATATGGAGTATACATATCACAGCTTAAAAGATATTACTGGGCCAGCAAAAGGGGAGACAATTTCCAAATCATCAATGTCCCATTTCTGTATAGTAATATATATGCTGAACCTAAATATGGAGTATACATATCACAGCTTAAAAGATATTACTGGGCCAGCAAAAGGGGAGACAATTTCCAAATCATCAATGTCCCATTTCTGTATAGTAATATATATGCTGAACCTAAATATGGAGTATACATATCACAGCTTAAAAGATATTACTGGGCCAGCAAAAGGGGAGACAATTTCCAAATCATCAATGTCCCATTTCTGTATAGTAATATACATGCTGAACCTAAATATGGAGTATACATATCACAGCGTATAAGATATTACCGGGCCAGCAAAAGGGGAGACAATTTTCATATCATAAATGTCCCATTTTTGTATAGTAATATACATTCTGAACCTAAATATGGCGTATACATGTAACATATAAGATTACTGGGCCTGCAAAAGGGGAGACAATTTCCCAATCATCAATGTCCCATTTCTGTATAGTAATATACATGCTGAACCTAAATATGGAGTATATATGTAACAGATTATAAGATATTACTGGGCCTGCAAAAGGGCAAAACGAGAGACAATTTCCCTATAATTGTGTAGTAATGCTGTACCCGCATATGGAGTATATATATCGCAGCTTATAAGATATTACTGGGCCTGCAATTCCTACAATTGCCTCCTCGACAGGATATTGCTGGTCATTTTACATTAAAGTCTAGGTTGATGCAAAGTAAATTTCATGGTTGCTTGTGAATTGTGTGGTATATATGTTACACTATTGATCACTATTGGTTACATATTTGTATTGTTTAACGATTTTACCATAGAGTGAGCGGTGTCACTAGCATGATACCTTTCCTGAACACCTGATATTTCGTTCTACATCATTGTGAGAAATGCCGATAATCCTATCTAATGCACGACTGTCGTAACGGTATATTAAGTTATATACTATAGCAGATCGTACAAGAGAAGCATATAAAGTGTTCAGAAATAATGTCACGATTACAAAACAATTAACAACTACTTCATAGAAAGATGAATAGAAGGTTCCTAAATCAACCATTGGTAACAGGAATACAGAACAAAATTAAAATCATCCAAGTACAACTGTAAAGGTACAAAAGTTAAGGCAGTTCAAATTTAAATGAACGTATTTTTCACCGTCTTAATGAAACTTTTGTATCGAGACATATTAGTAACATAAATATTTAGACATCAACAGGAATCGATTGAATTTAATCAACAAACTCCTGCACTGTGTTAAACCTGATCAAAAAATTGTCATTGATACCTAAAATTTTTGACAAACAACTCTCATAACACTTTGGCCAATATTTCATGTTTTTTAATGCACATAGATCTTGTCCATCCTCGGATACCAGGGGTGATTCCGCTCGCTACATCGTTGATGTAGCGAGCGTAATCACCCCTGGGTATCCGAGGATGAGCTGATAGATATTCCCCTATAATTATTAGGGTCAAATCTATTACCTTTTTTATGTAATAAAACTAAATAGCTTTCATTCCAAGATTTAGGGAAGATACCATGTGAAAAGATCAAATTAAAAAGTTTACAGAGTGGTTTAATTAATGCTGTGGTACTATTCTTCAGCATTTCATTAGAGATGAGGTCTGATGATGCACTTATACCATTTTTAAGTAATTTAATTGCTTTTATTATCTCCTCACAGGTGATTTCATTGTTCGACTCACCTGCATGAGACTGAGAAGTTAATATTTGATTTTAGGGTCTCAAATTCCTGAGTGATATTTTGTTGTTCATTACTATATGCAGTGTCAGCTATATTTAGTTTTTTGTAAAATGATATGAATTCTTCCTTTGGAATATCAGTGTCATCAATTCGACAAGCTGATTCCCTTTCAAGTTTATTTATTATGTTCCAAAATACTTTTGGATCTTGGCACAGTTGTTAATTCAGAACAAATTTAGTTTTTATATGACTTTTCTTCAAATTTGCAAAGACGTCTGTATTTTGATCTAAATGAATAGAATTTTTTCCTATATTCATCTTTTCCGGGAAAGTTTTTTTCATTTTTTCTGTGTTCCTGAGATCTTTACATGACTCTGAGAACCAGTGTCTAGTTTAAGGGTTTTTTTTTTTTTTTTGGTTTTTTTTTAATGTTGCTAGGGGGTTTAACAATTTTTTTTGGGCATTTTCTTGTAAAATTATATCTGAATGATAAGTCGTTTTCGTGTTTTGTGTATAAGAACACAAAATTTTCCTTGAAAAAACACGTTTTACCTTTAAAATCAACCTTTTTCAACTTTTCTAACAGGGTTTTCAATACATGAATTGTATGGTCAGAAAGCCCAAAGCATCCTCAACAGAATGGTACTACAATGTATTCATTTGTTAAAATCTTATCATCTATACTATACAGACATAATATTGTAAGACCTACCTCAAGCCTGGTACGTTTTACTCTGACCGTGTTATACTGATCTTACCGTGTTTTACTTATCGCTATGAAGGGTGTGTGCATTTATCAATAAAATAATGTTTACACCAAAACGTTTATTTGATCTATTCTCACTCAAAAAAGAAACGCAACATCGGATAAATTTTTCCAAATCATTTTTTTTGCGGACAAATAACCTTTAAATATTCAAATATATATACACAACATCATAATTACACCTTAATGAAAGGTTTCCAGGTGAAAGCAGTTAAGTTCATCCAACAGTGAAAAACTGTGGTCGAAATCTGGAACACACTACAAATTACGCATTGCTAAAAACAGGGTCGACTTTCACGTGCAAATCATGGGTATTTTTTTAAACTTAGACAATCGGTATAAAATCCCGCTATTTCTTTTCTTGACTGCATTAGTGAAATAAAATTCTGATGAGGTGACACTATGCCATGGTTAGATGTTACTACCCGGAATAGTCTCGATCACCCAGACGCATATATAATAGCGTCTGGGATCACCTTGTTGTAATTTCGCTACCAATAGGTGGAGACAAAACAATGATTCTATTTTGACGGCCCTATTTTTAGACCAGGAAAACCATACAAACATAATACAATGACGTCACATTAAGATTCTCTATTGATTGTGCATAACAATAATATTGTTAAATTGATTGATAAAGTACTATTTTATAAAAATGTTCAAATGTAAACTTTGTTACAATTTTTTATACACCTCTTGATATGAACGGAAGTAATTATTTAGACAATAAAAATATCATCCAATCAAAAATTACGCCCAGTTTTGGGCGTAATGATAACGAGTTCAATATAGAGGTGAATCCAGACGCACAAATGGAATTAAGCGTCTGGATGATCGAGACTATACCCGGAATATCGCTATCGGTCGAATCAAGGCCGGGGAATCACAGAATACCCGGTACTGTTGCCAGAACGTACAATGTTCATCGTAGCACAATTTCACGCTTTGGAGACGCTACCAGCAGCTTGGTACTACGACAAACCGACTACATTCAGGGCGTCCGCGTGTAACTACTCGGGCGCAAGATCGTTACATTAGATTATTCCATCTACGGAACAGGACTATTGCTGCAACAGAAACAGCTGTAAACGTCCCTGGGTTGCGCCGTATATCACCACAGACAGTACACAATCGGCTACGATCTCATGGATTGCGGGGGAAAAGACCTTACGTCGGAGCAACACTGAGACGCCAACACCGCCGAGCAAGGGTTAGATGGTGTACTACCGTTCGTGTATGGAATTTACAGAACTGGAGAAGAATGTGGTTCAGCGATGAGTCACGTTTTCAGCTTGAAAAGCGAGATGGTCGCATACGAATGTACAGGCGCCGAAATGAACGTTTTGCGCAAAACTGTGTTGTAGAAAGAGACAATTTTGGCGCAGGCAGTGTTATGATGTGGACCGCTATCTCTTACGCCAGGAATAACCTGGTCTCCTGGTGCAATATTTTTCATTGACGCAAGCTTCACTTCAAATATATCCGAAGGCCGCTTAGGCTAATGAGGATATCATCGTCAGGGTACCAGAATAACGCCAGGAACACACAGCTGATTCATATGCAAGGCAATCTTAACGCTGTTAGGTATAGAGACGAAATTATACGGCCGCATTTATTGCCCGTAATTGACATTCAAAGAGAAATTTTTCAACACGACAATGCCTGACCACATACAGCACGTGTAACAGTAGATTTTTTAGAGCAACAGAATGTCAATGTGATCCGTTGGCCATCACGATCTCCGGATCTTAACCCAATTGAACATCTGTGGGATGAACTGGATCGGCGCGTGCGCCAACGACAACCACCGCCGCAAAATCTGCAACAATTAGAGCAGGCACTTCAGAATGAGTGGCAAAGGTTACCGCATGTTCGTACTCAACGTTTAATTGAATCCATGCCAAGAAGAGTAAGGGCTGAGTTACAAGCAAATGGTGGGCACAACAGATACTGACATTTTTTACGTGATTTATTGACAATATGCGACAAAATGTTATATTCCTTGGTGAAAGAACTCATGAACAAGAAGTGTGCCAATTGTTACATTTATGTATCAATTATTTATATGATAAATTGTTAAAATAATATATGTAGTCAAATTCCCATTTTTTTTTTTTTTTTTTTTTGAGAGTGTATATTTGTTGATCTTGTCTTAATGAGCTGTAACTTGTTCAAAGACGTGATATTCATCGTCGAAGTTTTACAGTCTTATTTATGTCTTCTTATTTCTTTTTAATATTTCATATTTATATCGTGATTCTATTTGTAATAAATGATCACATATGAAATAAGTTGTTTTTATACGGCAGCTTATTCGGGCCACTGCTGGAAAAGTTTGTTTTGCTGCGTTTAAACGCAAAATATTGCAATTTACGGAGTAATAAATGTGATTTAACGAAAAACTTATTGCGATTTAAAGCAACTTCCGATTTTCGCTTATTAACATGATAAAGTAACAATTCTTCAAAATATTACCGTTTTCAATCTTTTTTTTGCCAATACATGTATTAATATTTTTAAATAATGTCAGTTTCTAATTTTATACAAAAATACCCCAAAATTAATAATAATAATAATAAAATACTCGGTCCCCTTTCCCGCCAGCAGTAACCTTATAAATCCACAGTAGAGTTGAGTCGAGTTCGCAGTTTGAGTCTTGATAATGTATTGGTTTCTTGCCCAACCAATCAATCAATTGTGTGATGTACTGTGACGTCCGACCAACCAAACGACGTTCAGTTTATGACGTCTTGACGGCGCATTTCTACGGGCCTCATTTTCCTTCACGACGAAGTAGGGATAAAATAACGCAGTATAGTTTCGTGTTCAATTTGTTGCAAAGATTATAAAGGACAGAACAGAAACAGTATTTATTCTAGATATGAAGCAGATGGAGTTTATTTGTTTTTCGCCGTAAGTTTTTTTTAATAATGAGAAATATTTCTTGACTTTCATTAGTATATAGCTAGTTTATGCGAAGTTTTAAATGCGATTTTATACTTCTTCTCTAAAAATCAAAGCTTTAAAGTTCTTAACATTCCATTGATATGATTTACTGACGAAAAGAAAGCTGTAACTTAAGATACAAGATAGATACAAAATATTGCTAGAATAAATTTAGAAAATATCTATTGGAAGACTGATACTGTTTTTAGACTACATATTGTACCTCAGTTTGTGTATTCAGAAACCGCAGATTATATTACGGGTGGTATTCACATTAATATGTGTCCCATTTTTCATGTTTAATCATATATTTAAACTAGTAACCATCAAGATAGTAAATTATCCATTTTTGTTACAGAATTGCAAGATTTTGAACATTGTGCGAAGCGTTGATTGGCAAAGAATTTCCACCACAACAGATCGACTATATTTTAAATAAACTGCAAAAGGATGTCTTAAACGCAGGTCAGTTCTTTATTGTTTATGATGTACATACGCTAATGCGATTTAGTACAAAATTGGATATCTTCTAGCTCGGCGATTCGAGTACAACAATCGAAACATCTCTCGGCCATTTCCGTCCACGGCGGTCCTAGCTAGGCGGAAATAGCCGAGGTGACACGATCGATTATATAACAATACGTGTTAAGTCAATTATTTTTCAAACAGTAAGATTCTTTAATGCATTTGAAACATACAATTTTTAATTTACCTCTAATTTACACAACGTAATTTTAAACCTAAAGTTTTAATTTTCAGAATTTCCTGAAATTAACGAACTGACTTGTCTGCTACGCCAGACATTATCTGGAATCGCAGACTCCCAAGAAGGAAAAAGAAAAAGATCTCTCAGCCAGATTATTAGTGATACATTTATAAAGATGAATTCAAATGGGTGCAAAATTCTGCTTAAACCCACGTGAGTTTTGTTTGTTTTTAGAGGTATTGCATGTAATTCACTGCTTCATTGATTAGATAAGTTAAATTAGTTGATTAATTAATTAATTAATTAATTGCCTAACGTCCAGCGAACAATATTCAGCTATTTTCAGGACGAGAACAAGTATACATCAAGGGGGAAAGAGATGGACCAATGGGGGACATGATTTTGACTACCACTGGACAAGTGTAGCATATTGAATAGAGACGGATAATTGCTTTTTATAGCGGCTACAATGATTCTGATCTTTATCAAAATCTACAAAAGGGGCTTTGTGTTCGTGGCCATGCTTTCCGTATTATAAAATGACACCCCAAAACAAAAACGGAAGGCCTACATTATCCACCCCTCCCCCGGGCACGTGCTGGGCAGCTCTGTGGGTCGAGCCCCGAGAACCCTCTGAGTAAATAATAGGAGGGAACAGATATAACATCGCCCTCTTTTAGAACACTCGTGTTATTAATTTGCCCCAACAAAAGACCAAGCACATCTTGACCATCTTTAAGCTAAATAACAGAATAAAATATGCATGGAGATGGGACATCTATATTTAATGTAGCCACAATGTTTTCAGCCTAGATAAAGCAAGACTTAATAAACACAAAGATAGAGTTCAGGAAATGGAAAGACTTATGGGTGAACTGCTAAAGGTCAATTGTGGTTTAAAGAAACAGATAGAGGTAGGTAAAATGTTGTTTTCAGTAATTATTTACAAATCGACTCTCTATTGAGGTTGGATAATAAGTAAATAATTCAATTAAAAAGTTAGAATTTCAATAGGTTTGGCTACCCCAGGCCCGCCATACATTAAACACGTCATGGAGATCAAAATCTTATAAAAATATCAATATATAACATTATATAAATATATTAATGTTTTTCTGTGGTGCAAGATAATGAAAGATCTTTCTTGTCACTAATTTTTTTGCAAAGAACGTGAAATATAAACGTTTCAGATTTGAACATTCGAACTGCATCTTTAAATAATTATTTGTCGATTTCTATTGAACAGAAGATGTCGATCGCAGGAAGCAATGAAGCTAAATACCAATTTCTTTTGACCATTGCAAAAAACGACAACTGCTTCATTGCTGATAAAATAAAGGCAAGAGAGCTGCGAGCCAGAGAAGAGAAGGTCGCAAAACTACAACAGAAATTAAATGAACTGATCAAGAAAGCAGAAAAGGTTAAGACAGAATACAAGATATTGATGACAAAGGAAGCCATGGCAAGAACATCATTAAAACAGGTAATTATATTATGTAATTACTGTTTATGGTGTCATGAACATTCTATGAGCTCGAGCTCTCTCCCTGAAAAGTGTGCTTGACATCAATCAAAAAGTAATGGATGACTTATTACGCATGAGTTAAGAAGTTACCTCTACTCTCGCGCCCTAACCTAAGGTCATTGATCGTCTACTATTGATTACTAGCGTTCAACGTAGAGGACTTAGAACCTGACCATGGGCATGATGTGGTCAACTCCATCGTTATTTGACAAGGCATGTCTTTCCCGCCAGAGGCAACGCGTTTAAATAAAACTTTCCTCCGTGATATAGTTGAAAAATTGACGAAAGTGGCGTTTTACTGTATTTAAACAAAAAAAAACTATTTTGATTACAGATGGAAAGACATATATGGAACAGCATAAAAACTGATTTAAACGAGAGCATAAACACAGGATTAGCATCATTGAAAACAATAATAGCGTCAAGTTCAACCAAAGCGTAAGTATACCATATCATACAAGATGAACATGAATGTACTGTTGGTATTTTTATAAGAATGCAATGATCACATATAGCAAAAATGTACTTCCGAACACACTTAATGGCTCTTAATAAACACGATTCTCTGATTGAAAGTTAATGGTAAAAGACATAACTTACAAACAGCATTATTTTATACCCTCGGGGGCCGGGAGGTTATATAGTGGGATGGTTGTTCGTCCGTCTGTACTTCCGTCAGTCAAACTTTGGGGTACCCATCACTTATCAACCATCCATCTTTCCAACTCAATGCAATTGATGAAACTTTCACAGAATCCTTGTCACGTTTTGATCGGAACGATATTTTAAGTTTCCAATTGTAAATCGTGGTCATTCGTTGGCATACTTAACCAGGGTATCAACGTGTGAGCATTACTTACACTTGTTAGTATGAATTAATATCGGGACAAATGTCTTTATTGCCTGATATAGTTTCATTCGATCACATAATAAATTTAAAGAATATATTGCTTTTTTTAATTATATATCTAATGTATTAATTTTGTATTTTTACAGATCCTCATATTTACTTGAACATATAGAAAATATGAAAAAGACTGTTCAGTTGTCGTATTGAACGCGATTGATCAGTTAAGTTACAGATATCAGTTCACCACACCACAGGTAAAATGCATAGAAATCTTTAAGATGGGGTGTCATGGAGGGTTTTCCAGAGATTAATATAAAAAGTAGTTTCAGGGGCAACCCTGCAAGATTGTGTATAGTTGGTAAAAGTAAGGGGTGTGGTTTTACTCTAAAAGTTGTATCCTGTACTGGCAGATTAAATGGTGTTTTTGTCGTGTATAACTATCTTATTATTTCAGCTGCTGTTTGTTAAACTATAGAATTTTTAGATCAAATCCCCGTACAAAATGTATGTATGTATGTTTGTTTGTTTGAATAGTGTTAAACGTCACTTCAGCAGTTTTTCAAGTATATCCAGTGTTTATTGGGGGAGGAAGCCGGAGTACACGAGTAGCTTCGGTAGAAAAACTGGCAATCTTTGTGAATTGAAGTTGAGGGCACCCTGCCCGCAGTGAGGCTCGAACCCGGAATCACAGTGTTGACAGACCACGTGATCAATAGAAGACGAACTACCTTACCTTGAATTTGGCTGTAAATTATTAGTACGGAAATTATGTCAACAACATCATGGACTTGACATATTAACTCAGTATTATTAATTAGAACAATTGAGGGCATAGCAAGGGAAAGAGAAAACGATGCACCGATGAAATAGTGAGATAGTGCTTGATATGGAATGGGATTTGAATAAAATAACTTTAATATTGTCAAAGAAATATTAATGTGTCTTGGTTTTTACTTTTAAAAAAAAAATTTTGCTCACTATAATATTTTTGTTTTACAGTAATGGTAACAGAATGGAATTTCCTTGCTGTGCTGGAATCAGAGACAATTAATTATTATATTTCTATCTTATGTACATAAATATTTTGTTGTTTTAAAATATGAAATATAATTATTTTCATGTTAGTGTGTGAAAATCACAAACCAATAAAAACACTTTCAATAAAAGTCACGAAAATTAATTTTTATCTTGTGTAAATAAACATTTTGTTGTTAAATGTTGTTATCATTTTTATGTAAGAGTGTCTTACATTGACAAACATAATATAAATAATAAAAACTGAGAGTCTATCTTTTTTTAATTCTTCGAATACGGCTAGTCACAGAATTAAGTCAAGATGTCCGTTTCTCCGTTGCCTGTGTAAACTGTACACGATGGAAATACAGAGTTACCCTGATGAAGTTAAAATAGGCTCTTTACATGATAAACTGTGTTCTATACATTGAAAGCTCAATTACGGGGAAAATCTCTGCAAATAGAATGGTACAATACAAGACAAATTTGAGGCAAATTGAACAACCCCTTTAACATCCAATGACCAAGTTTGGTTTCAGTTGGCACATTGGTTTCAGAGAAGAAGGTTGAAATGTAAAAAAGTGTTCAGACGCCGACGCCGATGACGACGACGTCATGACAATAGGTCAACTGACTAGGTGAGCTAAGAAAAAACGTCAACATGCCGGTTCATCATCATGATCTTCCAATACGGGAAAAGACTCTAAGGTTAGAGTGTGAAGCCTCCCGGAACTAGTGCGCATGTGCATAGACGCAAATAATTTTGAAATTTTGGATTAAAAAATATATATATTACATGTATAATATAACTTAGTCTAATGGTAATAATAAATTTTAAAATAACATAATTAATTTTACAGAAGTAAAAATGACTTATGTACAGTGGCTGCATAAAATCTTACTATACAAGTTATGGATCGTTGGTGTGTCCTTCAAATGTTAATGTGGAGATACCACGTTTGAAGGATTCAAGGTCACCAGAGTGCTATTTGTTCTGGTAGTATATTCCAGTCCGTAATAAATTTGGAAAAAAGGAATATTTGTAGTGATTTGCCTTAATTTGTGGACCCCCCACTTGAACGCCTATCTGATTTTTTTTACATATTAGATGGAACAGCTACCAACCCAGTGTTGATTTTATAAAGTAAAATTAATCTGTGTTTTGTTCTTCTATTTTTGAGACTATCCCATTCTAAAGTTTGGATCATGTTAGTAACTACTCCTTGGGATCTATCATGATAATCATTAAAGACGTATCTAGCGGCCTTCCTTTGAATGTGCTCAAGCTGTGAAATCTGATGTTTTTCTAGGGGTCCCTAACAGGTGCAGAGTACTCAATAACTGGTCGGACAAGTGAAGTGTATGTGAGGCTTTTAACTTTACGGGAACAATGTTTCATATTCCTGCGTAAAAATCCCAAAGTTTGGTTAGCTTCAGAAGTAATATTATTAATGTGTGGTCCCCAACCTAAGTCTTTACTTACCAGACAGGAGAACAAAACTTGTGTCTAGTTTTTAAACATATTCTAGTCACAAACAAATACAAACAAAAATCGTATTCAACAACATTTGGTAAAACAGGAAAGCATACTAAATATCGTAAGAAGTGAGGACAAAGGTAACAGGAAACTTGATTCTTTACTGGCGAATATAAAGCAGAAATTTATTCGCATACCTTTAATGTACAGCTGATGTAATGATTGCATGATAAAATGTATCAAGTGAATCTGGCACACTGGCAATATATAAAACGTATCAGGTGAATCTGGCACACTGGCAATATATAAAACGTATCAAGTGGCACACTGGCAATATATAAAACGTATCAGGTGAATCTGGCACACTGGCAATATATAAAACGTATCAGGTGAATCTGGCACAATGGCAATATATAAAACGTATCAGGTGAATCTGGCACAATGGTAATGCACAAAACGTATCAAGTAAATCTGGCACACTGGCAATATATAAAACTTATCAAGTGAATCTGACACACTGGCACTATATAAAACGTATCAAGTGAATCTGACACACTGGTAATGCACAAAACGTATCAAGTAAATCTGGCACACTGGCAATATATAAAACTTATCAAGTGAATCTGACACACTGGCAATATATAAAATGTATCAAGTGAATCTGACACAAAGGTAATGCACAAAACGTATCAAGCGAATCTGGCACACTGGCAATATATAAAACGTATCAAGTGAATCTGGCAAACTGGTAATGTACAAAACGTATCAAGTGAATCTGAAACACTGGCAATATATAAAACGTATCAAGCGAATCTGACACACTGGCAATATATAAAACGTATCAAGTGAATCTGGCACACTGGTAATGAACAAAACGTATCAAGTGAATCTGACACACTGGTAATGTACAAAACGTATCAAGTGAATCTGACACACTGGCAATATATAAAACGTATCAAGTGAATCTAGCACACTGGTTGTGAACAAAACGTATCAAGTGAATTTGGCACACTGGTAATGTACAAAACGTATCAAGTAAATCTGGCACACTGGCAATATATAAAACTTATCAAGTGAAACTGGCAAACTGGTAATATACAAAACGTATCAAGTGAATCTGAAACACTGGCAATATATAAAACGTATCAAGTGAATATGGCACACTGGTAATGCACAAATCGTATCAGGTGAATCTGGCACACTGGCAATATATAAAACGTATCAGGTGAATCTGGCACAATGGCAATATATAAAACGTATCAGGTGAATCTGGCACAATGGTAATGCACAAAACGTATCAAGTAAATCTGGCACACTGGCAATATATAAAACTTATCAAGTGAATCTGACACACTGGCACTATATAAAACGTATCAGGTGAATCTGACACACTGGTAATGCACAAAACGTATCAAGTAA
Source organism: Limnoperna fortunei (assembly GCA_944474755.1). Classification (NCBI taxonomy): domain Eukaryota; kingdom Metazoa; phylum Mollusca; class Bivalvia; order Mytilida; family Modiolidae; genus Limnoperna; species Limnoperna fortunei. Next base: position 29,405,419 of record OX104118.1, read on the forward strand.
ATCTGGCACACTGGCAATATATAAAACTTATCAAGTGAATCTGACACACTGGCAATATATAAAACGTATCAAGTGAATCTGACACACTGGTAATGCACAAAACGTATCAAGTAAATCTGGCACACTGGCAATATATAAAACGTATCAAGTGAATCTGGAAAACTGGTAATGTACAAAACGTATCAAGTGAATCTGTAACACTGGCAATATATAAAACGTATCAAGTGAATCTGACACACTGGCAATATATAAAACGTATCAAGTGAATCTGGCACCCTGGTAATGTACAAAACGTATCAAGTAAATCTGGCACACTGGCAATATATAAAACTTATCAAGTGAATCTGACACACTGGCAATATATAAAACGTATCAAGTGAATCTGACACACTGGTAATGCGCAAAACGTATCAAGTAAATCTGACACACTGGCAATATATAAAACGTATCAAGTGAATCTGGCAAACTGGTAATGTACAAAACGTATCAAGTGAATCTGTAACACTGGCAATATATAAAACGTATCAAGTGAATCTGACACACTGGCAATATATAAAACGTATCAAGTGAATCTGGCACACTGGTAATGTACAAAACGTATTAAGTAAATCTGGCACACTGGCAATATATAAAACGTATCAAGTGAATCTGACACAAAGGTAATGCACAAAACGTATCAAGTGAATCTGGCACACTGGCAATATATAACACGTATCAAGTGAATCTGGCAAACTGGTAATGTACAAAACGTATCAAGTGAATCTGAAACACTCAGTGGCGTAGCTGTTTATTAGCACTGTAAGCATGTGCTTACAAATAATTTTGGCAATTTTTTTTTTCGTATTTGCATTTTTCTGGGTTTATGAATATATGAAGTTCAAGATCAAATCAATGGACGCACAAAGTTAAACATTTAACATAATTATAGTTATTACTACATTATTTGTGTATACTGTTCAACATCTCGTTTGATCTTGAATTACGATTAATCAAAAATCGACCTACATTGTATGCCAAAAACGACTTGCGACCTCCCCGAAAATATAGCTTTTAAAATGCGACATGAGGAGTTACCCTGTTGGTGCCCCAAAAGTAACTGCGTTTAATTTACTTCTTGACTCATAACGTCACGATTTTAACCTGCGTCCTTTATAAATCTTGAACAGTTTGATTAAGCAATCCGGCTATCATTCACATTGAGTGAATTATTCACGATTTATTCGTGCTACCGTAGCATTTCATAAAATAATAATAAGTTTACATAAATCAGTAGCAAGCAGATCAATTAAAATGAAGAGGAGTAAGTCTTCCGAAATAGACAAGGGACAAAGTAAAGTGACGAAATATTTTTCGAAACCGCAAAATGTCTCATCTGCGGCTCCCTCCCTCTACAAGTATTGATGAACATCCCGTAGAAAAACAAAAATCACCAGAGTCCGTCAGTCTTGCTCAAGGTGATGCTCAGTGCAGCGATGTTGTACCTATTAATCCGCCCACATTTGAATCAGGGTCTGCCCATCTTGAACAGAGCATCGCTGATCCAGATAGCAATGCTGCTTCTGTTAGCCCACCCATATTGGAACCAGAGTCCAAATCTACCCAGCCTACAACATTTGATATTGCATTGCATAAAACAACTGTTAATGACAAACAAAAGCTTTTCTTATTAAAGAATAATTGGCTCGTTCCGACATCGTTTGCTTTTCCCCTTAGAAAGATTCGAGGGGTAAATAGGGCATTTACCAGATCATGGCTAGAGAAATTCCCTTGGCTCAGATATTCACAATCTGAAGATGGTCTTTATTGTTTATATTGTGTGCTGTTCAACAGTGATGAACATGCATTTGTTCGTGACCCTGTGAATGACTGGGCAAACTTGGGGACTTTAATCAAACGTCACTTGAAGCAATCTGGGCATGGAAATTGTGTGGAAAAAAGCGAAAATTTTGTGGCCGTCGCTGAGGGCAAAAAGGAAGATGTCATTTCTATGCTGAGTACCTCTTTCCAGCATTAAATTTCGAGAAATCGGGATATTCTAAAGAGCATCTTGAAGACTATCTACCTGTGTGGAAAACAGAATATTCCCCTCCTTGGTCATACGGAAGACAAGAGTAATTTTATCGCTTTGATCAAATTTAGAGCTGAAACTGATAAGATTTTAGCTGATCATCTACAGAATAGTCCCCCAAATGCCAGATATTTATCACCCCAAATCCAAAATGAGCTGATCAGTATTTGTGGCGATCAAATACAGCGACGTATTGTCCAGGAGTGCAATGCTGCTAACTGTTTCAGTATCATTGCTGACGAAACCACAGACGTGTCAACCATTGAGCAGGTCGCGTTATGCCTTCGTTATGTCGATACTGATACAGATGGGTTATTGAAAGTAAAAGAGGGATTTGTCGGATTTGCTGAAGCCAGTTCTACAACCGGAGAAGCTCTTGCGGCAACCATTATGGGAAAACTCAACGAGTATGGAATAGTCACACAGGCTATGAGGGGACAGGGGTATGACGGGGCTGCTAATATGGCGGGTAGCAACATCTCGAACGGAGTTGGTCAGATGGAGGTGCAAGTGGGATAATATCAATGAGAAGCCTAGATCTTTGATTGAAACCCTCCAACATGCTAATCCTGAGCTGTATCCACACATTCACACAGCTGTTAAGATTCTCCTGTCCATGCCAGTCACTTCTGCAACAGCGGAGCGGTCCTTCAGTGCACTGAAACGTGTTAAGACCTATCTTCGGTCGACGATGGTAGAGGACAGGTTGAATGGCTTGTCACTGATGCATGTGCATCCAGAAATCCAAATAGATTTTGATGAAGCCATCAATACTTTTGCATCAGATGGTAACCGCAAAATCCATCTTCTGTTCCCTTATTAAGCTAGTCGATTATTACAGTTTGAAGTAGATTGAATGGTTGTGTTTCAAGTCAGTGATCAAGATTTGGGGTTGTTCTGACTTTCTCGTCGATCTTCTTTGTGTTATCACTAGTGGAGTTTTTTTATATACTCAGACTCAGACTTATTGAGTATACTTAGTTGTATTTTCGCCAGGGGACCCTATATGAATGGTCCCTGTTTGCACCAATGTCTTGAAGATAACTCTCAGATAACTGTTTAAAAAGTTTTAAAAAATAAAAAAAAATTTAAAAAAAAATAAAAAATGAAAAAAAAGAAAAAAAGAGAGAAAAAAGAAAAAAAAGAAAAAAAACCTAAAAAAATCAAAGCTGGCTGTGATAACTTACTATCTGATATTCATGTTTTTGTGCATTTTTAATCATTACTTCAATAGCGAAATGTGTGGGTAAAAGTGCCTGGAGAAGGCCAAAGTCATCCTTCGACTTCCAAATTCTGTTCAGCTTCAGGGGGGCTGCCGCCCCCAGACCCCCTGCTTACAGCTTTAAAAATCGTGGCTACGCCACTGCACTGGCAATATATAAAACGTATCAAGTGAATCTGACACACTGGCAATATATAAAACGTATCAAGTGAATCTGGCACACTGGTAATGAACAAAACGTATCAAGTGAATCTGACACATTGGTAATGTACAAAACGTATCAAGTGAATCTGACACACTGGCAATATATAAAACGTATCAAGTGAATCTGGCACACTGGTAGTGAACAAAACGTATCAAGCGAATTTGGCACACTGGTAATGTACAAAACGTATCAAGTAAATCTGGCACACTGGCAATATATAAAACTTATCAAGTGAATCTGGCACACTGGCAATATATAAAACGTATCAAGTAAAACTGGCAAACTGGTAATGTACAAAACGTATCAAGTGAATCTGAAACACTGGCAATATATAAAACGTATCAAGTGAATCTGGCACACTGGTAATGCACAAATCGTATCAGGTGAATCTGGCACGCTGGCAATATATATAAAACGTATCGAGTGAATCTGGCACACTGGCAATATATATAAAACGTATCGAGTGAATCTGGCACACTGGCAATATATAAAACGTAAGCAGTGAATCTGGCACACTGACAACATAAAAACGTATTAACAGAATCTTGCACACTGGCATCGTAAAAAGCGTATCAAGTGAATCTAGCTGGCACACTGGCAACATAAACACGTATCAAGTGAATCTGACACACTGGCAATATATATAATGTATCAAGTGAATCTGGCACACTGGTAATATACAAAAAATATCTAGTGAATCTGGCACAATGGCAACATACAAAAACGTATGCAATGAATCTGATACACTGACAACATACAAAATGTATACTAAAATCTGGCACACTGGCAACATACAAACGTACCTAGCGAATCTGGCAAACTGACAACATACAAAACGTATCTAGTGAATCTGGCAAACCAGGCAACATACAAAACGTATCTAGTGAATCTGGCACACTGGCAACATACAAAACGTATCAAGTGATTCTGGCACACTGGCAATATATAAAACTTATCAAGTGATTCTAGCACACTGGCAATATACAAAATGTATCTAGTGAATTTGGCACACTTGCAACGTATAAAATTTGTTTAGTAAATCTGGCACTATTACAATACACCAAACGTATCAAGTGAATCTGACATACTGAATCATGTACATTGGCAACTTACAACAAAACGTACATGTATGTAGTATCTGGCACACTGACAAAGTATGAAATTTATTTAGTAAATCCAGCACACTGGAAATATAGCAAACGTATCTAGTGAATCTGGCATACCGGTATTTAACAAAACGAATCTAGTTAATTTGGCACACTGGTACTTTACAAAACGTATCTAGTGAATCTGGCACACTGGTACTTTACAAAACGTATCTAGTGAATCTGGCACTCCGGTACTTTACAAAACGTATCTAGTGAATCTGGCACTCTGGTACTTTACAAAAGGAATCTAGTGAATCTGGCACACTGATGCTGCACAGAACGCTTCTAGTGCATCTTGCACACTGGTGTTGTACAAAACTTATCAAGTGAATCTGTCACACTGGCAATATATAAAACGTATCAAGTGAAACTGGCAAACTGATAATGTACAAAACGTATCAAGTGAATCTGAAACACTGGCAATATACAAAACGTATCAAGTGAATCTGGCACACTGGTAATGCACAAATCGTATCAGGTGAATCTGGCACACTGGTAATGCACAAATCGTATCAGGTGAATCTGGCACACTGGCAATATATAAAACGTATCAAGTGAATCTGACACACTGGCAATATATAAAACGTATCAAGTGAATCTGGCACACTGGTAATGCACAAATCGTATCAGGTGAATCTGGCACACTGGCAATATATAAAACGTATCAAGTGAATCTGACACACTGGCAATATATTAAACGTATCAAGTGAATCTGAAACACTGGTAATGCACAAAACGTATCAGGTGAATCTGGAACACTGGCATTATATAAAACGTATCAAGTGAATCTGGCACAATGGCAACATAAAAAACGTATGAAGTGAATCTAACACACTGGCAATATATAAAACGTATCAAGTGAGTCTGACACACTGGCAATATATAAAACGTGTCAAAAGAATCTGGAACACTAGAAACATAAAAAACGTATCGAGTGAATCTGACACACTGGCAATATATATAAAACGTATCGAGTGAATCTGGCACACTGGCAATATATATAAAACGTATCGAGTGAATCGGGCACACTGGCAATATATAAAACGTAAGCAGTAAATCTGGCACAATGACAACATAAAAACGTATTAACAGAATCTTGCACACTGGCATCGTAAAAAGCGTATCAAGTGAATCTAGCTGGCACACTGGCAACATAAACACGTATCAAGTGAATCTGACACACTGGCAATATATATAATGTATCAAGTGAATCTGGCACACTGACAATATACAAAAAATATCTAGTGAATCTGGCACAATGGCAATATACAAAAAATATCTAGTGAATCTGGCACAATGGCAACACACAAAAACGTATGCAATGAATCTGATACACTGACAACATACAAAATGTATACTAAAATCTGGCACACTGGCAACATACAAACGTACCTAGCGAATCTGGCAAACTGACAACATACAAAACGTATCTAGTGAATCTGGCAAACCAGGCAACATACAAAACGTATCTAGTGAATCTGGCACACTGGCAACATACAAAACGTATCAAGTGATTCTGGCACACTGGCAATATATAAAACTAATCAAGTGATTCTAGCACACTGGCAATATACAAAATGTATCTAGTGAATTTGGCACACTTGCAACGTATAAAATTTATTTAGTAAATCTGGCACTATTACAATACACCAAACGTATCAAGTGAATCTGACATACTGAATCATGTACATTGGCAACTTACAACAAAACGTACATGTATGTAGTATCTGGCACACTGACAAAGTATGAAATTTATTTAGTAAATCCAGCACACTGGAAATATAGCAAACGTATCTAGTGAATCTGGCATACCGGTATTTAACAAAACGAATCTAGTTAATTTGGCACACTGGTACTTTACAAAACGTATCTAGTGAATCTGGCACACTGGTACTTTACAAAACGTATCTAGTGAATCTGGCACTCTGGTACTTTACAAAACGTATCTAGTGAATCTGGCACTCTGGTACTTTACAAAAGGAATCGAGTGAATCCGGCACACTGATGCTGCACAGAACGCTTCTAGTGAATCTTGCACACTGGTGTTGTACAAAACGTATCTAGTGAATCTGTCACACTGGCAACATTCAAATGTATCAAGTGAATTTGGCACCAAGGGCATTAGGTTGTCGGTGTAGGACGTTAAAAACTCCCCCAACTAATGTAGCAAAGTATAAAATTTATTAAGTAAATCTGGCACACTGGCAAAACACCAAACGTATCAAGGGAATCTAGCATACTGAATCAGGCACCTAGGCAACTTACAAAACGTATCTAGTATGGCACACTGAAAACGAATAAAATATAACATTTACGTGGGATGTCCGAAAAATTAGTTACATAGCCTGCAACATTGATAAAATCTGCCCGACATGAACTCCATATATGGAAGTTTTTCAGTCCAACGCTCGGATGGACACAGTACTTGCTCCTTTCTAGACAGCTAGAACGTTACAGGGCTTACTTTAATGGAACATTTGCGGGATGATTTGGATTGCGATTGCATAGTCGTTAACCAGAGCCTCAAATTCTGCAAGAACTCTAGCAGGCTCGTGCACATAAAGTATAGTTCCGGGAAAGTATAGGTATATGTAGAAAAAATGTGCAGAAACATTACTGGATTCAGTAACATAAAAAAGTTCGGAAAACGCAAAAGTCGTACCTGATACTTAAAATCCAACCAGATTGAACATGATATATCTAACAAGTCTTTTACGAAATAAAGCTACTCCAATGTTGTTTAAGGTCCGTTAAGGTATAAAGTAACAATACATAGAATTAATACAGTAGGGGATATATTTCCAAAGAATAAACGTCCATTAGAGCGACCAAAGTACTTAAAAATGAACTGTTCTGGTACTCGTTTCCGGAATTGGAAAATAGTCAACTTTGGATAACTTGCTGATTTAAAATATGTGGTGGTTGTGTCGGCTTGTGAACGTAGGAATACTTGGCTTCCGAATGGATATGAGTGCTACAATTGTGTACATTAAGGTAATATTAGCAAGCGATAGCTCGCTTAATGGTAGAAGTATCATATGACTATGAGACTATAGAGTTGTAAAAAATTCTTGCAACCGGAAGTTTTCAAGTTAATCTCCAATTTCTACGCAACATCGCAAAAATCTCCGTTGTATGAGAAAAGTGTGCAACAAAACTGCTTCTAGGTATCAAGAATTTAAATTTCGAAAATAACTGAACACAACTTCAAATGTTTTTCCTTTAATAATGTATTTTTTCTGTTTGGAGGATATTTTCTTTCCGCCATTTTTACTCTACTTCTCGTAAGGTATCGCAACTACGTAAAATAAATGCAAAACTCGACACGAGAAGAAAATACAGACGAACTATGGTTTTTTTTTAATGCTATATTTATAAAACATTTATTTTTTAACCAAAGTATTATAATTTTTGATGTTATGCAAAAAACGTGCAACGATAGTTCACGTGAATTATTTTTCGTCTGCTTCTGACTGGCGATATTTGACGTGAACTGATATTTGCTGCCATGACTTGTGATCGTCTGCTGATCCTGGTTCATAAAAACAAACCTAATCTTGTTAATTGGTAAGTGTTAATTTCTCACTTTATGATTGCACAATTTGTACATGTTTCCAACTGAATTTAAACAGACATGTGACGTTGCAGCCGCTCTTGTTGCTCGTATCTGGGTAAACTATAATGGGAAAATAACGCTTTGCGCGTCTCTATCCCGATCTTAGCATTTAACTGAATTTAAACAGCCACAATAATTAAAAGTGACAATCTACTTAAAATTGAATCTTTCTCCTGCTCCCCCTTTCATTTATTGGTCGCTGCGTTAGCAAAAGGGGGTAGCAAGTGTAAGATTTAATTAATTTTAATTATAGATTGAAAAATTTAATTACAAGTCTAACCAGTCTACTATAGGTAGCAAGGGGTCTATGTCACTGGTCCGACAGTTCGTTAGTCCGACAGTTCGCTGGTCCGACAGTTCGTTAGTCCGACAGTTCGTTAGTCCGACAGTTCGATAGTCCGACAGTTCGTTAGTCCGACAGTTCGATAGTCCGACAACTAGAATTAACTGGACACCTGTTTTACTTGTGATAACCAAATCCATCCTCTTCTAAGAATAATAGACACCCTCAACGTCTTTGGAGTAAAAGATAACTGGATATACGAAAAGGTCCACATGAAAGGATCCTACAATATGGCACAGGTTACGATTATCCTGTGCCAATTTTTACGTAAGGTAGAGTACTGTCATCATGAGCGAATCCAGAATTATTTGAAAGGTGGGGTTCCAGGCGAATTGTGCCGAAAATATGCCCGAAAATAACAAAACTTTCTAAGGATATATGGGATTCAACCCCAGGACATCCCCTCTGGATCCGTGGATCCGCAGCTGATACTTGTAAACTTTTGTTGATTATGGCTGAAGTATCACGTGACTGCAGAATATAAAGCAAATAACAATCAATCAATCTGACAGGGCGTTCTAATCCAGTGCTGTGGGGAAAATAATGAGGAAGGAGTATCATTTACCTTGAAAATGACAACAAAAAAATGTTCAAAGCCCCTTTTTTGATAAAGTCTGTAATACATTAACCTTTGTTCAGCTAAGGGAATGTCATATTGACTATTACATGTGGCTTTAATGTGGTAAGTTTAATAAAATTCTATGAAGGAGTTCAAAAATTATGTCACAGAAACATAATCTCGTATTGACGGAAACTCAAGTCGGTTTTCATTTCCCTCCGCTTTTCCCATCTGTACCTCGCTTGTGTTAAAACTATATAAGATAAGATAAGATTTTTTTATTTGCAAATCAAGGTCCCACAGGGGGCTATTACAAGTAACAATCATGATTCGTTTAATGACATACATGTACATTCACAGATCTTTAATAAGACAAACATAGAGAAATTTAATAAATAAAAAAAAATTGGCCAATATATGACGCTGGCGAGGTTCTCCTTTTATAACAGAAGATCTAGAGAATGAGAGATTTTTTATATTTTTTTGCCCTCTGTATAGGACTAAGTGTATTTATTGCAGTTGCAATACTACAAGTCACCAAGGGACGGTGCTTATCGATATACTCCAGCCACATTTCGAAGGCAAGAGTATACCACCTCATGACTGATGCAGAATCTCAAGATTACGAAGTTATAGTTGAGTTGGACATTGAAGATCTGCATTTCGTAACAGAGAGCATTCCACCTCGAGTCTAGTGCAGAACATCAATGCCTTTGTAAAAAAAAATAAATAAATAAAAGTACAAAATAATTAGTCACTATCAACAACAAAAAAAACATAAGGAGAACAAACTATAACACCTTTAGTGGTGTACCATTAACAATAAAATAAGCAAGGTAATACAGGTACATAATTGGGATAAAATCTATTCATTCTCCCATGATAATAACCAAAGTAACTTTGCTTGTAAATCAAGTGGGTTAAAGTAAACGCAATGCTCTGTGATAATTTTGTTGAAATTTGTACTATCATAATAAGAGCATTTGAATAAAAAAAGAATTTCATTCTCAACCTCGCCAGAGTCATCTAGTATGTATATTTATTTGTTTTCCATCACATTTTATTTGAAATCAGAAAAAATTATTTACATGTCTTTTTGTTTTATTAAAAACAGTAGTGTAGTTTTCGTATACACATGTATGCATGTACGTTATTTCGTGTAAAAAAAAATAAAAATAAAAGATCTAAAATGAAGTAAAACGTAAATTAATTTACAGATACGTGACCGAAATTGAACGTTATTTTGACCAATCGCTGTAGACGTTTACTACTGCCAAGTATGTCATAACGTGTCATCAAAATTGACATTTTCTTCAGCAACGTTTTTTACAACGTTTTTCATTCACGAATTTTGTGTTTCGGAAGTGTCAATATCCCTTGAAAATTGGCATCCCATGCCATCTAAAACTTCCCACGACTATGGCATATATAAATGATCCAAAACTCTAAGTTGTATCGTATCTTAAAATGACAACGAGAATCATCACGGGGAAACGCGGAGGCAAAGTCCTACTGCACAATGGGTTTAAATATCAGAAAAATAGAGTCCGTAGACAGGCTATCTATTGGCGGTGTTGGCGTACAGAGTGTAGAGTGCCCGTGTAGAGCAAATCTGCAGACCAGTCTTCGATCTTGACGATGAGGTACCGAATATCAGTATACTGCACGAAAATGAACATACCCACGTGGAGAACGATATTGTAATACAAAACACTTTGCGCAAAAACATCAGACAGGATCCAAGTGTTCCCTTGAAGCGTGTTTATGATAACGCTGCCAGAAACTACGCTAGAGGAGGGTGAGATGTTGAACACATACCGGAATTCCATAGAGTCCGGTCGTCTATGACCCGCGCCCGACTAGAACATGTACCTCAAGTGCCGCTTACAATAGATGATGTTTCAATACACGGAACGTGGAAACAAACATGGTCTGAAGAAAAGTTTCTCTTGTACAAAGACAATGAATGGAGAGTCCTTATAAATGCAACTGAAGATAATTTGAAAAACTTACAACAGTGCCACGAAATCTATTGTGATGGGACTTTTAGAACATGTCCAAGACCTTATCAGCAGTATTTTACCATACATGGAATGTATACAAATCGTGTTCTGTGTTTTGTTAACTGCCTGATGGTTAGTAGAACAATTGCAGATTACAGACACGTCTTTCAAGTTTTAAAGGGAAAAATTCGGGAAGTTACTAACCACAGATGGAGACCTAGAAGAGTTGTGTGCGACTTTGAGCAAGCCATAATAACGGCAGTCGAGACAGAACTGCCGAGAGCACAAATAAGCGGGTGCTATTTCCATTTCAACCAGAATTTGTGGAGAAAAGTGCAAAATTTAGGCTTAGCCACAGAGTTCCGTCAGAACCAAAGATTGAAAAAAGTCATTCGAAAGGTGATGGCCATTAGATATCTACCGCTGGCTGTAGTGCGTCAGAATTTCCGACTGCTTAGAACATCTAGGAATGCTGTTCGATTGTGTAGACGTTTTCCGGAGTTGACCAATTTCCTGGACTTCTTTGAGAACAACTACCTGGACGCCAATGGAATGTTCCCTCCCCAGATGTGGAATGTCTATGATAGAGACATAAACAACAGAACAAATAACTACGTTGAAAGTAAGTTTATTGTATAGTAAAAATCGGACCCACTCCATTTTGTGGCAATGTCCCGTAATTGTCCCCCGCCGCAACTAATAGCGGGAACATAGAAATGCCGGGCGTCCGTCGTCCGTGCGTGCGTTCGTCACTTTTTTTTCGTAACAGATTTCTCAGCTTCTATTATTCTAGGCTTTCGATATTTTGTAAGCAGCTTCTTGTTATTTTAGTTATTACAAAATGTCCTGAATACACGAGAATTGGTGAAAAACGTTTTGTTACTCTCACCCCAATGGCCTAACTTCTGCCTGAACTAACAACTAATACAAATAAAAACTCATGGCAGTTGGAATTTCCGCAGCAACATTTTAATATAAAGTTGAAAATTTTCGTTTTTATTTCGGCTCCATGTATTTAGTGTTACGTTTAATAGTACGTGTATTATATAAATATATTGCTCTCAGAAGGTTTGAACTACGGTTATATTTTACTATCTGAGTGAGTGATCGAGTTGATGTTTTATGCCTTAGCAACACTATATAAAATATATAAGGGATATTTTACAATCAGAGAAACAATGTAAATTAGTATGGCGTGAACTAATATGATCATAAATTTGAAAAAAAGCATAATAACTGCATATATTTTTCAAAGGCTATCACAGAATGTGGAACAAAGCTGTGGCAGTGCGTCACCCCTCACTATGGACATTCATCAGATGTCTGAAGGATCAACAGGCCACGCTGGAGAATACTGTGGAGGCTACTGACAACGGAGAACCGGCACCGAAATGGAAGAAAAAGTGGAGGGACCTAGCAGAGAGAATAACTAGACTACAGCAGGACTATGACCAGGGGGTGCGGAATTTAGACCAATATTGGAATGCTGTGTGCTATGGCATCGTTCAGTTTTGACTTTAACGTTTGAAACTTGTGTCTAAGAATAAATGTTACATATAATTAGGAATAAAATGTAATAATAAAGTAATTATAAAAAAAGCCTATAATTTTTTTTCTGATCTCCCATGGGGGGGGGGGGGGGGGGGGCAAACTTGTTGAGTACAGTTTAACAGTTGATGTGATTTAACGACGAGTTACATATTTCCACTCACAATTAGAACTACCTGAATCGTTTAAAGTATAATGTATTTTATTTCAAAGCTTAACTTTTTTCGCCATTTACTCCTTGTGGTTTTTTTTCTATACTTCTCGGCAGTTGAACAGCGAAGCAAAACAAAGTTGTTGCTTTACAAGGCTTGGATTGATGAAACTTGGTATACATGTATGTAGTGTAGCTTTGCATAGTTGCATTAACATCTTTTTGACTTTGACATTTTGAAATGTAAACCTAGAGCACTTGTATATCGTAGGAGCTATTAGTCTTGTTAGTGAAACTTGGTATGTATATCCATCAGTGCTAGACCATTACAGATGCGCCCTTATCGTTCGGCTTTGAATTTCTGGTTGATCGACTTTGACAATTATAGAAACGATACAAGTTCAAGTCTGAAATTTCTCTCAAAATGGCCTACTGAAAATTAATGAATATACAGGCTCCCTCACAAGGAATTAAATTTCAAGTTCTGTTCGTTTTGCATTTCAAAAATGTTGCAATATTAAAACTAACAACGGGTAAAAGAACAAAAAAAGGCAGAATGTATTTAAACGGGAAGTAGGTGACCTAGGCCCGGCGACACAAAACATTAAAAAATATTGAAAGTCTGAGAATATTCTCAACTCACATATAGTTAGTAGGGGCTGAAATCGAATCCAATATCTTAAAAGTCCACAATGGAAAACAGACAGCATGCATGTGACCAATGAACTCTATTCTGGTGCTATTCAGAAACCATAAGAAGTTGCTGTGGAAACTGTTAAGAAAATATTTTCCATCCTCGCCCACTGCTCGACTTTTATCATTTTATTACCTGGATTTTCATTTCACAAAACCCAATGCAAAAATAAATACACAATAAACACATTACCATAACAAAATCATCTAAGAACAACACGAAATATTACCCCATTAATATAAGGTACCAAAGCGGTATAAAAAACTGGTGATTTAGTTATGCTGTATGTGCATATTTCAAGGAGTAACCTCTTTTCAGCAGCATTTGAATCAAAACATTGGAAGGTCAAAAACCAAAAGTATTGAAAGAAAAGTACACGCAGAGACATATAATTATGTAATTATATGTCTCTTGTACACGTAACCAAAACGTTCGAACAGGGATAATTCAAATTCAATTAAAATATGCCTATTTCCTATTCAAAGGGCCAAACACAGGGATAAATAACAAACACAACACATTAATTCAGAATGGTTAAATTCATATGCATATGTAACTAGATATAAACATGGTTGAGAGAGCCAGTCGAACTATATGATTTCATGTATATACGATAAAAGAATAGTTCATTGACATGGGGTACTGTAAAAGACCCCCAAAAACACGATTCGCATGTATTCTAAACAAATTTATCGCTGGATGCCCAAGCAAAAAAATACATATACAAATAGGTTACGATACTCAATTATCTTCCCTCGACTCAATTCCTACCCTTGATTCTCGCGTCCTCACTGTTTCAGACCCACTTGCAACTGGTTCCCGCCCCTCAATTTTCGAGTCCGGTTTCCTCTACACATAGGCATCCCGAATGTTTTCAACAAACATGAACGATAACGACACAGCTACTGAACGATGATGGTAAATCTCAAATATCAAAAAAAGTAGACAAATATATGACAACGTGAAACCAGACAATGAAAAAAATCTCCATGTTCCGCTGGACTATCGAACTGTCGGACTATCGAACCGTCGGACTAACGACCTGTCGGACTATCGAACCGTCGGACTAACGACCTGTCGGACTAACGAACTGTCGGACCAACGGACTGTCGGACCAACGGACTGTCGGACTATCGATCGGACCCCGGTAGCAAGTAGTTCCTGCCATTTAGCTTATATCATGCAGACAACCAATATTTTTACTTTAACTAAGTACCCCTGTCCCTGTTTACACAAGTAAAGAGGCTGGTACTACTGAACTGTACCTTGATAATTTTCACACATTGTTATGTTCTAAATGTATTTAATATAATCTCTACTTATGTCTACGGATTACATTGCATTGTTGATTCATGTGCTTTTATCCAATAATCTGATTGATTGATTGATTGATAATTAAAACGAAAAATTCTTTTAAGAAATAGCTCTTGTTCAGCTTGTACATTTTATTAATAATGTTATGATTTTATTGTTAAATCTTAACTGTATATTTTTCAGAAGCAAGACACGGAAATATGATTCCTGGAATTATAGTCACTTGCATGCAGAACCTACACATATATAATGTGGGCATACAAATACTGAAACTGATTGTTGGACTGGACAATTGGCCACAGTTTGATGGCAGCAACATAGAGGAGACGAATGAACAATGTGTCAAATTGGCCCTTTTAAGGGCCACCACAGTTATTCAAAAAGATGCACATTTTTTGAACAAAATTATTAAAAAGTAGTATTTTTTTTAACAACTTCATATAATTGCTATCAAATTAAACAATACTATTCTAAAATTTGCCAAAAATGTGTTAAAAAATACATTACACTACTATAATTAAGGCAACTGAATAAGTGAGCACTGAAAGACAAAAATCCATGAAATGAATTAGACAAAAATCCATGAAATGAATTAGTAGCCAGTGACAAAGCTTTATATTGAGGTTTCTATTTTTATTAGGGCCAATACCATATTGTCATTAGTCTGTCCGAAACTAATCGTGTCCGGGCTGTAACTTTTTTATCTTTTGAGGTAGGCTTTTGATATTTGGTATGTGGATAGATAATATCAAGGTGATGTGTCGCATACCATGGTTGATGACCTTTCACCTTGACCTCAAGGTCAGCTGGACCCACAGAGATGGATTCCATCTCTGACACTGATATCTAGTTTTTACTGTTCTAAACCAAGTGCAATGTACAGAGATAGTTTAACCAGGCTCACAGTTAATAACTTATCATTAATCAGCTGTTGTTGCTATGTTATGCTTAAAAAACATTAATCTACATGAAAATTTACAAGACAATTTTTCCTAAAACTTTCAGAAAGTTACCAGATCACTGGGATATGTATCATTTGTGGTCCATCAGTACAGTGCTAATTTTAACCACTGAATTTAAATTGTTTTAATTTTGTTGTTCAAAATGCCTCACAAATGCGAAGTGCAATTGGTGAAAAATAAGTTTTTCAACAAGAAATTTAGTTCCTGCTGTTTTTTAAGTGAGGATTATATTTTAAAGCTTTGATTTTTGTAATTCATGATCTACACACACGTGTCTACTCTGTAGATATTGTCATTGAAGTTACACTGTAAATTTGGAAATAAGGAAAAAAATGTCAATGATTTATTTAGTATGCACATATCGTCACATGACATCTGGTTATGGTTAACTTAATAAAATCTTATCTGAAAACAGTTGTATCTGAACAACAATATCACCCTTGTATTGACACGGCTGTCTCTGACTTATCTTTGGACCAAAAAATTTATGTTCGTTTGTTTGAATTTCAGGTCACTTTCAGCAATTTTTCAACTATCTCATGGCGTACAGTTTTTATTGGAGGAGGATGCTGAAGTACCTGACCTTTAGTAGGAAAACTTTCAATCCTTGTCAACTAAAATAGCAGATGAGCAATGCCTACATTGAAAGTCTACTCTTCAAACTCGTTGTTCCAGAAAATTTACAGGTGTGACATTAGTACTATCCCCAATAGTGACAGGAGTCTCTTGCTTGCTTGTCCCTTTATGGCATTAATGAAATACAATGATCTATAGTATAATTATATACAATTACAAGGATGGTTGGTTTGTTTGTTTGAATGTTTATCACCACTCAGCAATTTTTCAGCTATATCATGTCATCCAGTTAAAATTGGGGAGGAAGCTGTAGTACATGGAGAAAAACCAGACATTTGGTAGGAAAACTAGCAATCAATGTAATATAAGATAATAATTGAAGTCAAGTGCAGCAGTGAGACTTGAACCCTCAACATCATGGTTGACAGACCATGTGATCAATACTACAATAGTAGACTAACTATCTTAACCACTTGGCCATTGAAGTCCCCACGGATGGTTGTAGTTGTTTTATTATGCAAAAGATGTTTTGGAGGAAATTATGGATTTGTATGCCCCTGCGACGATAAGTCCGGGGGGCATATTATTTTACCCTTGTTTTCAAATATTTTAACACATAATCCTCAGCTAGTTTTATCCTTTTTTAGGTAGACATTGGATGTACACATAACTTTTCACGTTATTATTTTATCTTGTGGCCTCAAAAAAAAAGGGGGGGGGGGTTGCACATAACATAAAACTTGCAGATGACTTATTTAACAATCATGCATCAAAGTAAGGTAAAAACCTATTATACTATAGAAAAAATTAAAACAGGGACAGTCTATATACTAAGACTAAGTTAGTATAGACTGTTACTGCCTAGGATCTATATTGAAGGGATATCGCTCGCCTGATAGGTCACACCTATTTACATATTAGATATCTGAGGTTGGGGTCCGCAATAAATAATTTTCTGTATGGTTGCACCTTGACAACAACTTTCAACGCTTATTTAGTAACAATTCTTCAAAATATTACAGTTTTCAATACTTTTTTGCCAGTACATCTAATAATAATAATAATAATAATAATAATTGCGGGCGATAGCTAGCTTAATGGTAGAGCTATCCTATGACTATGAGACTATAGAGGTTTAAAAAATTCTCGCAACCTGAAGTTTTCAATTTAGTCTCAAATTTCTACACAAAATCTCAAAAATCTCCGTTGCAGGAGAAATGTGTGCGACAAAACAGTTTCTAGGTATCAAGAATTTAAATTTCGTTACCGAAAATAACTGAACAAAAGTTCAAATCTTTTTCCTTTTATAATGTTTATTTACTGTTTGGAGGATATATTCTTTCCGCCATTTTTACTCGACTTCTCGTAAGTTGTGTATCGCAACTACGTAAAATAAATGTAAAACTCGACACGAGAAGAAAATATAGACGAAATATGTTTTTTTTTTTAATGTTATCTTTATAAAACATTTATTCTTTAACCAAAATATTTCATTGTTTGATGTTATACAAAAAAAAAACGTGAAACGTTAGTTGACGTGAATTATTTGTCGTCTGCTTTACCATTAACCTGGTCCCCTAGAATATTTAGTCAGGAGACCAGACTACTTAAACATGGATTCTGACGATACTTTAAGATACTTGACGTGAATTGTGACTTGTGATCGTTTGCCGTGCAAGTTCGTTTGCTTATCCTGGTTCATAAAAACAAACCCAATCTTGTTAACTGGTAAGTATTCATTTCTTACATTATGATTGCACAATTTGTACACGTTTCCAACTGAATTTAATTAGACTGCGCATTGACATTGTAGCAACCAATAACAAAAAAGGGGGAGCAAGTGAAGTATTTAATTTTAATTAGAAAAAATGAAAAAAGTGAATTATAAGTCTAACCAGTCTACAATAGTTAGCAAGTAGTAACTGTCGTTGAGCCTGTATCATGCAGACAACCAATATTTTTACTTTTAAGTAGCCCTGTCCTTGTTTACACAAGTAAAGCGGCTGGTACTACTGTACTTTGATATTTTTCACACATTATTATGTTCTAATTGTATTTTAATATAATTAAAAGGAAAATTGTCTTCTTTTAAAAAATAGCTCTTGTTTAGCTTGTACATGTTAATAATAATGTTATGATTTTATTGTTAAATCTTAGCTGTATATTTTTCAGAAGCAAGACACGGAATTATCAATCCTGGAATAATAGCCACTTGCTTGCAGAACCTACGCATATATAAAGTTGGGAAATACAATTACTGAAACTGATTGTTGGACTGGACAATCCGCCACAGTTTGGCGACCGACAGCAGCAAAGATGAGACAAACGATGAACAATGTATCAAATTCGCCCTTTTAAGGGCCACCACAGTTATTCAAAAAGAATCTAAATTGTGTGATGCACATTTTTTAAACAAAATTATTATAAATTAGTAATTTTTTTAACAACTTCATAAAATTGCCAACAAATCAAACAATATCATTCTAAAATTTAGCCAAAAATGTCTCAAACAAGTGTATCTGTGAGCTAATGCTCACTAGTGATACCCCCACCAAAGAGCATTCAGTAAACAGGAAGTAGATGACCAAGGAGCATGAACTCGCTATATACCATGATGTGGTACTATACGACAAAGCAATATGCAAACTATCAGGCTTCTGCATGCTATAGTTGCTTAGAAAACTGCGACGCAATTTTTTGTTACGAATGGTTGGACGGACGGATAGACCGAGAGACAAGGGTAAAACAGTATACCCCTCTACTTCGAAGCGGAGGTATACAAGTACTTTACGTTACTGTAATAAAATCAATAAGTGGATAAGTGAACACTGAAAGACAAACATCCATGAAATGAATTAGAAGCCAGTGACCAAGCTTTATTTTGAGGTTTCTATTTTTATTTTTACTGTTCTAAACCAAGTGCAATGTACAGAGAAAGTTTAACTGATCATCAGCAGTTGTTGCTATGTTATGTTTAAAAAACATTAATCTACAAGAAAATTTACAAGACAACTTTCAGAAAGTTACCAAGTCACTGGGATATTTATCAGTTCTGGTCCATCAGTACAGTGCTAATTTTGAGGACTGAATTTAAATTTTTTAAATTTGATGTTCAAAATGCCTCACAAATGCAGTGTGATTTTTATACTTCAAAACTTTTGTCTTTCTTTGGATTGTAAGTCCATGGGTGAAAAACTTATTTTTCACAAAGAAGTTTAGTTCCTGCTATTTTTTTAGTGAGGATTATATTTTAAAGCTTGATTTTTGTGATTCGTGATCTGCACACACAGGTCTACTCTGTAGAAATCGTCATTGAAGTTACACTGTACATTTGGAAATATGGAAAAAAAATAAATGATTTATTTTGTAGGCACATATCTTTATATTAGCTAACTAAAAAAATCTTATCTAAATATCACCCTCGAATTGACACGGCATGAAATCCCTGTCTCTGACTTATCTATGGACCAGAAAATTTATGTTTGCTTGTTTTAATGGTGTTTAACGCCACTTGCAGCAATTTTTCAACTTACTCAGAGCTGGAGTACCTAACCTTTGGTAGGAAAACTTTTAATCCTTGTCAACTAAAATAGCAGTTGAGCACTGCCCACATTGAAAGTCTAATCTTCAAACTCAGTGTTCCAGAAAATTTACAGGTGTGACATATAGTGACAGCAGTCTCTTAATTGCTTCTCCTTTTATGGCATTAATGAAATAAAATGATTTATAGTAATTGTATACAATTACAAGGATGGTTGGTTTGTTTGTTTGAATGTTTATCGCCACTCAGCAATTTTTCAGCTATATCATGGCGTCCACTTTAAATTGGGGGAGGAAGCTGTAGTACCTGGAGAAAAACCAGACAATCGGTCGGAAAACTATCCATCAGTGTCAATTACTATTGCAGTCAGGCGTACCCTGCCAGCAGTGAGACTTGAACACGCAATATCATGATTGACAGACCATGTGATCAAATCATCAATAGTAGACTAACTACCATAACCACTCGGCCACATTGATGGTTGGAGTTTTTTTATTATGCAAAAGATGTTACGGAGGAAATTATGGATTTTTATGCCCCCATGCTACGATAAGTCGGGCTGGGGGAGTAGGCATATTAATTTACCCTTGTTTTAAATATTTTAACACATTATCTTAGCTAATTTTATCACAAAAAAGGGGGGGGGGGTTGCACATAACATAAAACTTGCAGATGAATTATTCAACCATCATGCATCAAAGTAAGGTAAAAACATCTACTATAGAAAACTTCCCTAGGATCAATATTGAAGGGATATCGCTCGCCTGATAGGTCTCACCTATTTACATATTAATAGTAATATCCTGTCCCCTTTTCTCCACCAGCAGTAACCTATAAAATAAACCCATAGTATCGAGTTATGAAATGTTCGCAGTTTGAGTCTTGATAAATGTATTGATTTCTTGCCCAACCAATCAATCAATAGAATGATGTACTGTGACGTCCGACCAACCAAACGACGTTCAGTTTATGACGTCTTGACGTCTCATTTCTACGGGTCTCATTTTCCTTCACGACGAAGTAGGGATAAAATAACGCAGTATAGTTTCGTGTCAATCAGTGTTGATTGACACTGAAGAAGGCCATCAGTTGGTCGAAAATTTTGTCATATTTATTAATATAATTATTTTATAGTAGAAACATCTCTATATTTGTATCGTTGCATAATTCTTTAGACATATATATATTTTTTTGTTTATGCTGTATCGTCATGTTGGCGATTCGATACTTAGTAAGTGTACTGGTTGGTAGCTTCCTTTAGACTTTATATATATAAGGAAGCAGGAATATGAGTAAGACGTCAAACCTGGTAAAGGATAAACATTTCGCTGTTTGTTGTATTTGTCGTAAGCAGGGCGCGAACAGTAGAATTACCGATTAACGTCTGATATACAAAACAGTAATCAGAAGCAGTGATCAGACCATGAACAAGCCACTCTTCTATTAAGTAAATAATTCAATTAAAAGTTAGAATTTCCATAGATTTTGCTACCAAAGGCCTGCCATACATAACATGGTCTAAACCTTTCATATAACCAACCATAATCATCTATATATAACATCGTAAGATTTTTCTATGGTGCATGTTAGTAAAGAAAATAAAATATGAAATGTAAACGTTTCAGATTTGAAACCTCGTACTACATCTTTAAAATATTATATAAGTCGATTTCTATTAAACAGATGATGTCGATCGCAGGAAGCAATGTGTCTAAATACGAATTTCTTCTGACCATTGCTAAAAACGACAAATGCTACATGGCTGACAAAATAAAGACAAGAGAGCTGCGAGCCAGAGAAGAAAAAATTGCAAAGCTACAACAGAAATTAAATAAAATGATCAGGAAAGACGAAAAGGTTAAGACAGAATACAAGATATTGATGACACAAGACGCCATGACAAGAACAACTTTAAAACTGGTAATTATACTATGCTACTGTTTATGGTGTCATGGACATTCTATGAGTTCGAGCACCCTTCCTGAAAAGTGTGCTTGACACTAACCTCACTCAAAAAAGTATTTTATGATCTTTTACGCAGAAGGGGGGAAGTTACCTGCACACTGGCGAAGGAAAGGGGGTGGGGGTAAAACGGTGCGTTTACAAAATGGCGTTACGTTGGCGTCAAATTTTGTTAGGCACAAATGCTTAGGATAGTCAACTGTATCAGTGTATCAATTTTCATTGATATTGCTGAGATCTAAAAAAAAATGCGGCCATTTTGAAATATCTAAAATCAACTAAACATGAAATTCTATGTGTGTGCGAAGTTTCGTGATGACCCATTGACTTGTTCTACAGAACAAAATACAAAAACAATATCCTCTTAACCGTCATCCAACGTGAGCAGACGGCCTCTAATAGGATATATCAAATAAATCATTCTGAATAAAATAGTAACAACCCACTTTAGTAGTAGGGTGTGAGCTGTTTTAGTCACCACAAAAACGCAGGGCACCAGGGCACCTACATATATGGGCATGCCCCGCCCCCTTTCTATACACCGGAAGCACGTCATCAAAAATTCCACCATCGCGTAAAACATACGTGTCTCATGACGTCACCGGAAGTACGTGAGTCATCGGAGATTCCATCATCGCGCAAAACCTTATTTGGTCAACCGATTCCAATGAGTCATCGTGTCTGCTAATAAGGATACTTCCATGACGTGGCGTATAATGACCCATTCCATATTTTTTTTTCAATTAATGAAAACGAATAATTTTAAGGAATTAATTCTCATTCGCATAATTTAACATCTAAAACATTTTTATTGGATAAATTATTTCAAACATAGCGCCGAACACGTCAGTGAACCTAGTTTATAGCCTATACGATTAATCTTTCACGTTAAATCCACATGTGGAGCTTATCTTCAAATCTGTAATTCTCATATTTACTTGTCTTTTTACAATATTCATTCTGTATATAAACAGATACAATTTTAAGCGTTGGTATTTCTGTTAATAATTATTTTAATTAATATATCTAAACCATTAATTTATTGATGAAACAAATATTTCAAACATAGCGCCGATTATCAATTACCATACACTCAAGTCATAACACGTTAGTGAACCTATTTATAGATTATACGATTATCTTTCACGTTCAATTAAATCAACATGTGGAGCTTATCTGTTATATGAAATATCATGTAGTTCTCATATTTACTTTTCTATGGTCATCCCCTCGTTTATCCTCAAATTACCCTTTCATATACACTGATAACAATCAACAACATTGTCTCAAGTAACCTTTACACGTGCCAGACGTCTATACTCTTGATTTGATTAGGATTAAATAAACAAACATCAATGACCAGGGATTACCGGTTAAACAATCAATATTTTTAAATGGCGAAATCAATCGACACGATGATAGAGATGACTTTTATTAATAATGACATAAAATTTAATACACGAATATATACAACGATAGAGTCATTGGTACAGGTCTTTCAGTGTGTTCTCTATAATCAGCGGATCTCTACCAGAAAGTTCCTTCACTATGTCCTCCATGCTAAAGTTCTTGTATCTGTATTTGACGAAATGAACGCAGTACAGGCCACAGCTATCTCCATCCTCGGGTTGCACTTGCACTCTGCTGAACTTGTATTGGGGTCCGTTGACGATCAGTACGTTTCTGAAGCGTGGATGATACGTTTCCGGCGCTCTTCCAAACGAATCGAAAAATTCGGGTGGTCCATTGAATGGGAAATGAAACGCCACCACCACCACCACCACCACCACCCACCACCACCAACACCACTACCACCACCACCCACCTCCACCACCACCACCACCACCCACCACCACCACCACCACTCCACCACCAGACTATTGGAATTTATAGTCCCTGGGAATGACAGGTTATAAGAGGAGGGTGGTTGATATGCTTTTCATCCACCATGGACGAGTTTTACTTATTCGTCAATAGCTATGATTCTTTGAATCTGTTCCCTCAAAACAAGGGCGGACAATTTAGAATAGAGCTGCCCAAGACTTACTCGATGGACGGGGAGTGGGAATGTGCCTTACTGGAGATGACGTTCGTTCCAGCATTCGAAAGACCGTCGAAAAGGCTCTACGTCTGTTGTGATGTGCTAGGGGAATGGTCTTACGTCCAGGACACGTTCCTGTCGCTACTACAGTCCGTGGCAGTACGCCGGGAAGAGATGACGGAGGCGATCTTTGAGAGAGCAATTTATATGCCGGTCAAAAGCGGTAACATGAAGAGACTGGAAATCACGTTAAGAGACGACCGATTACAAGTATGTCGCTGCAAGGATGACCACGTCGTCTGTTTGCTTCATTTTCGAAAAGTCATAAGAGGAAGAAACTCAACTACGCAATAAGGATGCAGTGTCCAACTTGTCAACACCCTTTTTCCAGAAGAGATGCCATGTTGAGGCATCAACGAAATAAACACGGAACAGGAATGACAACACCACCACCACCACCACCACAGTCCCCACCACCACCACCACCACTACTGACACCACCACCACCTCCACCACCGACGCTGTCACACAGTTTCCGTCTCCGGCATCCGTTTACCATGATCGTGTCTGGACCCACTTCCTGCGGAAAGACGTACTTCTTAAAGGAAATGCTGCGCCGAGCCAAGAGCACGATCGTCCCGCCGCCCGAGAGGATCGTCTGGCTGTACAAACGATGGCAACCCCTCTACGACGTGATTCAAAACACGGTCGTGCCTGCAGTGAAATTCGTACGCGGCATACCGTCGGACTTGGACGCCGACCACTACTTCGATACCGGGACCAGAAACTTGGTGATCCTCGACGACTTGATGACCGTCTCGACCAAAGACGCGCGCATCAACGACTTGTTCACCGAGGGATCGCATCATCGCAACTTGTCGGTGATTGCCGTCAATCAGAATTTATACTTTGGAAAAGATCCGACACAGAGGAGAAATTGTCAATACCTGGTTCTTTTCAACAATCCCGTGGATCGTCAGCCCATAGCCACGCTCGGTAGACAGATGTACCCGAGGAAGAAAGATTTCTTGTTGAAAACCTTCGAAGAGGCGACGAGAAAGCCGCACGGATACCTACTCGTAGACCTGAAGGCCGAAACACCCGAGCACCTTAGACTGCGTAGCGATGTCATGGAGAGGGACGAAGACGATGTCATGAAGAGGGACGTAGACCTGAAGTCCGAAACACTTGAGCACCTGAGACTTCGTAGCGATCTCATGGAGAGAGAAGAAGACGATGTCATGGAGAGGGACGTAGACCTGAAGGACGAAACACCCGAGCACCTGAGACTACGTAGCGATCTCATGAAGAGAGACGAAGACGATGCCCTGGAGATGGACGAAGACGAAACCTACTTTGAAGACCCCAGCGAACCCGACCTGATGGCCTGTCGAGAATGTGGACTGGTGTTTGCACATGCGCGTGGACTCGATATGCATCAAGCCCAAAGATGTTCGAACGACGAACCGCCGAGTAAACGCTGTAGAAGTGAAGCTGACGAAGGTGCCTATGGATACGAGTTGGAGTGTTTTCTAAAAGACTTACCTGTCACGGTACATTGTGCAGACGAACTTCCTTCTGAAGTCAAAGACAGACCACAGAGTTTTATCGTCAACACTGACCGATGCGACGGAAAGGGAATCCACTGGGTGGCGTTTCATTTCCCATTCAATGGACCACCCGAATTTTTCGATTCGTTTGGAAGAGCGCCGGAAACGTATCATCCACGCTTCAGAAACGTACTGATCGTCAACGGACCCCAATACAAATTCAGCAGAGTGCAAGTGCAATCCGAGGATGGAGATAGTTGTGGCCTGTACTGCGTTCATTTCGTCAAATACAGATACAAAAACTTTTGCATGGAGGACATAGTGAAGGAACTTTCTGGTAGAGATCCGCTGATTATAGAGAACACACTGAAAGACCTGTACCAATGACTCTATCGTTGTATATATTCGTGTATTAAATTTTATGTCATTATTAATAAAAGTCATCTCTATCATCGTGTCGATTGATTTCGCCATTTAAAAATATTGATTGTTTAACTGGTAATCCCTGGTAATTGATGTTTGTTTATTTAATCCTAATCAAATCAAGAGTATAGACGTCTGGCACGTGTCGGTGTAAAGGTTACTCGAGACAATGTTGTTGATTGTTATCAGTGTATATGAAAGGGTAATTTGAGTATACAGATAAACGCGGGGATGACCATAGAAAAGTAAATATGAGAACTACATGATATTTCATATAACAGATTTGACGATAAGCTCCACATGTTGATTTAATTGAACGTGAAAGATAATCGCATAAGCTATAAATAGGTTCACTAACGTGTTATGACTTGAGTGTATGGTAATTGATAATCGGCGCTATGTGTGAAATATTTGTTTCATCAATAAATTAATGGTTTAGATAAAATAATAATTATTAACAGAAATACCACCACTTAAAATTGTATCTGTTTATATACAGAATGAATATTGTAAAAAGACAAGTAAATATGAGAATTACAGATTTGAAGATAAGCTCCACATGTGGATTTAACGTGAAAGATTAATCGTATAGGCTATAAACTAGGTTCACTGACGTGTTCGGCGCTATGTTTGAAATAATTTATCCAATAAAAATGTTTTAGATGTTAAATTATGCGAATGAGAATTAATTCCTTAAAATTATTCGTTTTCATTAATTGAAAAAAAAAATATGGAATGGGTCATTATACGCCACGTCATGGAAGTATCCTTATTAGCAGACACGATGACTCATTGGAATCGGTTGACCAAATAAGGTTTTGCGCGATGATGGAATCTCCGATGACTCACGTACTTCCGGTGACGTCATGAGACACGTATGTTTTACGCGATGGTGGAATTTTTGATGACGTGCTTCCGGTGTATAGAAAGGGGGCGGGGCATGCCCATATATGTAGGTGCCCTGGTGCCCTGCGTTTTTGTGGTGACTAAAACAGCTCACACCCTACTACTCACTTTGTAATAACAACGCACTTTGTAATAAAATTTGAAAAAGTTAAATTAAAGTTGTCAAACTGTATGCATAGCAATTTGAAAAAGTTAAATTAAAGTTGTCAAACTGTATGCATAGCACTGTTTGGCTATTTAAGTCATAAATTATTATAAAAATATTCGGGACCTTTAACTACTCAGACTTTTTTACAAAGTGCGTTTTGTTGACTAACGCAGTTCGTAATACATTGTAAATATGTAATAACGCACTTTGTAATACAATAAGAAAAAATTACGATACGATTGGAGAAGTGTGTAAGTACCATTATTTGGTAATCCAAGGACTGAAAATGACTTATTAGTTAATTATTTACCAAAAATATTCGGGAATTTTAACAACTCAGACTTTTTTTACAAAGTGCGTTTTGTTGACTAACGCAGTTTGTAATACATTGTAATTATGTAATAACGCACTTCGTAATAAAATAAGGAAAAATTACGATACGATTGGAGGAGTGTGTAAGTACCACTATTTAGTAATCCAAGGACTGAAAATGACTTATTAGTTAATTATTTACCAAAAATATTCGGGAGTTTTAACAACTCAGACTTTTTTTTTACAAAGTGCGTTTTGTTGACTAACGCAGTTCGTAATAAATTGTTAATATGTAATACCGCACTTTGTAATAAAAAAAGAAAAAATTTACGATACGATTGGAGGAGTGTGTAAGTACCATTATTTAGTAATCCAAGGACTGAAAATGACTTATTAGTTAATTATTTACAAAAAATAATCGGGAATTTTAACAACTCTGACTTTTTTACAAAGTGCGTTTTGTTGACTTACGCAGTTTGTAATACATTGTAAATATGTAATAACGCACTTCGTAATAAAATAATAAAAAAAATACAATACGATTGGAGGAGTGTGTTAGTACCATTATTTAGTAATCCAAGGACTGAAAATGACTTATTAGTGAATTATTTACCAAAAATATTCGGGAATTTTAACAACTCAGACTTTTTTACAAAGTGCGTTTTGTTGACTAACGCAGTTCGTAATAAATTGTTAATATGTAATAACGCACTTTGTAATAAAATAAGAAAAAATTTACGATACGATTGGAGGAGTGTGTATGTACCATTATTTGGCAATTCTATTTTAAGAACCAATCAGAGCGCAGATAAGAAAAAGTGTTTTTTTTTAAAAACAGAAGTTTAGTCTAGATAGAAAAGTGGTACGAAAACACCATTAATGAACTTTGCAACTCGTTGTCCAACACAATTAATGAACTTTGCAACTCGTTGTCCACGAATATAGTTCTCCATAAAATAGGGTATTTGTTTGTAATTCTTTTTCTTTGCATTCTTTTCTTGTTTTGGTGCTACTTTTTGGGCTTATTGGAAAGAAGGATCTTTGACATTTTTTTAAAATTAAACATTTGATGAAATATGGTGGATTAGGAGTAATTTGGTCTAGGGGGGAAAGTGCAAATTTCCTGTTTTCAGTGTCTCTCTGACTTCATCCTTGAAGATAGCGATGCTTCCAGAGCTTTAAAAAGAATAAGGCATGTTACAGTTTTCTGGTTTTTTCATATACTTTGGTATTTGTTTGGTACTAATTCAGACCACCAAATGCCGTTCCAACTGAGAGGGTGAAATTTTTTTTAATTGACTTTATGTTATAATAAACAAAGAGGCCTTATTAACTGTGTCTGTGTTCCAAGTTCTATGGTTTAATGACCTGAAATTGTTACCGTCCCATGGGAGACGGTATATATAGTCAAATGATGAACACTATACGGAGTAAATAACTATTTGTTACTTGATTGGGTGGTTCACCAAATCTATAAATATCTTTGTCATATCATTGGTTTACGTCAGGATTGCACTGGTATGTGTACTAAAATTTCGCTATATTCTTGGGTTGATTCGGGATTGTAATCAGTATTTTTGTGTAGTAATGTTACGTTCCACATATTGACTTCTATTTCATTCAGTGCATTGGTCAGTGAACAATTAAATGGTGAACATTGCACCAAATCTCCCGACTTTTAAAGCTGTTTGGGAAAAAACTGATATCTTTATTTTCGTTCTGATAGATTGATGCACATAGAACAAAACATATTTTTACCGCTAATTTTGAACATTTGTTCAGGGAGTCAATTTAAAAAAAAATATTTTTCAAAAAACCACGTGTGAAGTGACGACAGTTATTTAAATCTCTCAAGCACCATTGGTTAATAGTTTAGCGTAAACAATGTCCTTAAAGGGTACATTGCTTACCTATCCTACATATAAATAACAAAAAACAGATACTTTAATAATACCCATAAAATGGGAAATGCAGCTAAGAGACGGTTAGCTTTTTAGAAAAGCTAAACTTGTTACGATAAAAGTTTCGATTTCACTCGAGAGGCACATTGAGGATATAATTTATATTTTATTTCAAAGAAAAATAATTTTCTATTAAGATGATGCGCAGAAAGTCATAGGTAAGACTGAAAAATAAGAAAAAAACAGAATATTTTCTGAGTAGGGGAATTTTGAGTCAGACAACTTGTCTTTCTTTTACATCGACCACCTCATTAATAGAAACAAGTGACTGTGGTTAATGCTTATGAGATTTTAGACGGCTATTGAGTTTGGAATAAATATACCAAAGGTCGAGGTTAAATAAGGGAAAACTTGAACAGCTTAGGCATCGCTTTTGAATAGCTATGTAGAATTTCGTGAAACAAACATTGAAGCTTATGATGCAGGAAAGACCACTTAATTTTAGGTTGTTCAAAAGGTCAAACGACAAGGTTACGATTTTGGGGGCAAATTAAACGTTTAAAGCTATAATTGGTTTCACGAGCAAAATTTTTAAGCATCGTTAAAGAATTCACGAAACTTCCAAGTATTGAAGCTTATCCGAGGTAAAGAAGAAACCTTTTTATTTTGGGTATCAATACATCAAAGTCAAGGTCAATAGTTTGGTACAAATAAGAGATTTTAAACTGAATTTTGTTTAAAGAAGAACCTGGGAATACTTTCATTTAATTGCTTAACAGTTTTCCACATTAATGCTAATGAGGTAGAGCATGAATATGTCATTTGTCACTAGGTAAATGTCAAATTATACCTTCTCTGTAAATATTGCACATCCAACAGGTATGAAATCCGCGGGACCTTGCGTCATGCTCGTGTTTTAAAAAACGTTGTTACTATAAATTACGAATAGTAGTTACATATGTACTCACTCAAACAGGAAACGCAACATCGGATAAATTTTTTGAAATCATTTTTTTTGCGCACAAATAACCTATAAATATTAATATATATATATACACAACATCATAATTACACCTTAATTAAAGGTTTCCAGGTGAAAGCATTTAAGTTCATCCACCCGTGAACGACTGTGGTCGAGATCTGGAACACACTATGAATTACGCATTGCTAAAAACAAGGTCGACTTTCACGTGCAAATCATGGGTATTTTTTTTAACTCAGAAAATCGGTATAAAACCCCGCTATTTCTTTTCTTGACTGCATTAGTAAAATAAAATTCTGATGAGGTGACGCTATGCCAATTTTAGATGCTGCTACCCGGAATATCGCTATCGGTCGAGTCGAGGCAGGGGAATCACAGAATGATGTTGCCAGAACGTGCAATGTTCATTGTAGCACAATTTCACGCCATTGGAGACGCTACCAGCAGCTTGGTACTACGACAGACCGACTACGTTCAGGGCGTCCGCGCGTTACATTAGATTATTCCATCTACGGAACAGGACTATTGCTGCAACAGAAACAGCTGTAAACGTCCCTGGGTTGCGCCGTATATCACCACAGACAATACGCAATCGGTTACGCTCTCATGGATTGCGGGCAAAAAGACCTTATGTCGGAGCAACACTGAGACGCCAACACCGCCCAGCAAGGGTTAGATGGTGTACTACCGTTCGTGTATGGAATTTACAGAACTGGAGAAGAGTGTGGTTCAGCAATGAGTCACGTTTTCAGCTTGAACAGCGAGATGGTCGCATACGAGTGTACAGGCGCCGAAATCAACGTTTTGCGCAAAACTGTGTTGTAGAACGAGACAATTTTGGTGGAGGCTTTGTTATGATGTGGGCCGCTATCTCTTACGCCAGGAACACACAGCTGATACATATCCAAGGCAATTTTAACGCTGTTAGGTAAAGAGACGAAATTATACGGCCGCATTTATTGCCCGTAATTGAAATTCAAAGAGAAATTTTTCAACAAGGCAATGCCCGACCACATACAGTACGTTGTCCATCACTATCTCCGGATCTTAACCCAATTGAACATCTGTGGGATGAACTGGATCGGCGCGTGCGCCAACGACAACCACCGCCGCAAAATCTGTAACAATCAGAGCAGGCACTTCAGTATGAGCGGCAAAGGATACCGCGTGTTGTTACTCAACGTTTTATTGAATCCATGCCAAGAAGAGTAAGGGCTGTGTTACAAGCAAATGGTGGGCACAACAGATACTGACATTTTTTGCGTGATTTATTGACAATATGCGACAAAATGTTATATTCCATAGTAAAAGAACTCATGAACAAGTAGTGTGCCAATTTTTACATTTCTGTATCAATTATTTATATGATAAATTGTTACAATAATATATGAAGTAAAATTCCCACTTTTTGTATGTTGCGTGTCATTTTTGAGTGAGTTTATTAACATTGTTTAATATTGATAGAAAAGTGATAATACCCCCAAAAATATTTATAGATCGTGACCTTCAACCGACATGATATTTAAAATGTTTTCTTAGTTTTAGGTATTCTATAAACAAACTCAATTTCGTACTACATGTATATAACAAATAAAAGACAAGTTTCGGCCACGGTGTCCTACTTCATGTCTATCTAAACAAGGTAAACAACATGAACAAATAGTTAACAACTGTAGCTTTTGCCTACTTTCTTCCACATACTCGAAAGGTTTCCCCAGCCAAACCATCGAGGAGGTACTACAGGCGATGGCTGTCTTTTTTTTTTTTTTGTAACATGAACATATGAATAACAATAACTAACTTGTTTTGAATGGTTTTTTTATCAGTTGATGGCAAGGAATGGCAATCCGTCAGTGTTTATGTGATTACCTTCTCCAAGAATTGACGGAAGGACGGACGTGGATCGGTAATGTTATACCGCATAAGTAGATGTTGCACAAAATGAAATTTACTTACATGCAAATCTTCAAAAATCTAGGCTTTCTCATTTATTTCACTGCTCACAAACCGTTGTCGGATAGCAAATATATCTTTGCGAACACGAATTTTGATCTTACATGTTTAACATAGAACTAATGAAAATTTTTGTTACATGCTATAACGATTCACTAATTCAGTATATCATATTTAGCATGTAAACCAATTTAAGTTGAAATCTAGCAACTATTGGCATGAAAGCGGTGTCAAACTTAAAAATAGACGCTCATAAAACATTTCATCTTTACCACTCAACTCTGCATACCATGTAAACCTGATAAAGCAGATTTCGTTAAAATACGACACTTTGAAAATTTTGCGGAAAAAGGGCGGCCATCTTCAAAATGGCTGTTTGTTTTAATTTTTATGTTGCCAGCAAAACGGTGTGTTCCCCGAACGCCTACTGGATAAAAACAACACCTCATTAGGTATGGGGATTATGGGGCCTGTTAAGGGGAATGCAATAATTAGTTTACCTGTATTTACCTTGAAAATTATAATAAAGCATAGTAGACATTGGAAACTGAATTGACAAGAAAAATATCAAAATATCAAATTAAAATTAAAAAAAAGAATGGAAAGTTTCAAGTTAATTAAAATAAAATTAAAAACTTAAGCTGCAATATATAAAATAAACTTGTCTTCAAATTGTCCCAAGCCAATTTTTTAAGCTGTAGATTGAGATGATGAGCTTGTACCATTCCCAATTAATAGTGTTCACATGTCAAACCTTTGAACATTGCAAGCTAAGAAATAGTATATAAATGGGTGAAAAGTACAAACACCTCATTCTAATCCAATATGGCTAATGCTCAGCTGAATGTGAAATTCATCACTAACCGTAGGAACCCCGACAAGGTCTTCTGGAGATGCGTCGTACCTGGATGTTCAGCATCATTGTCTACAGAGAACAACATACCAACTGGTTTTGGCAGACAACAACACACACATGCACCAAACCACACAGAAGTAGTTGCTAAGCAAATAATGGACGCCGTTACCAAACGCTGCTTAGAAGAAGTCCAACCGAAACCGACTATTTATGCAGAAGAACTTAACAAATTACGTGACACCGAATGGGACGACACCAGTAGAGAAGTAGTTGAACAGCTGCCACATTCAACTCAGCAAAGTCTTCACTTTACAGAGCCAGACGCAAGCAGACTCCACCACTACCAAAGACTCAGACAGACATCACACTCGAAGGAAAATGGACAGACATCAACAGGAGACAGATTCTTACTATTCGACGACACATACCAAACTCGAAGAATGATGGCCTACGCATCAACAGACAACCTTCGCGACTTAGCTGCTGCTGACAAGTTCTTTTGTGACGGAACCTTTTACACTTGCCCTACTCTATTCTACCAGATTTACAGCCTACACATAAAGATAGACGACGTCATGACGCCAATGGTATATGCGTTTCTTCCAGGAAAGAGTCAAGCCATTTACACCAGATTCTTTACTTTACTTCAAGACAAGATGACAGACCTTGGACTCGACTTCAATCCAACCACAGCTGTACTCGACTTCGAAGTAGCAACTCACAATGCACTCAAGGAAGTGTTTCCAAGACTTGAAACCAAGGGGTGTTTTTTCCACTACACTCAAGCCATCTGGAGAAAGACTCGAGCACTAGGACTACAGATCCCATACAGAGACAACGACGACGTGAAGACCCTAGTTAGACGAGCAGCAATCCTCCCACTCATACCTATGGAAGCAATAGAAGACGTATGGTTCCAGGCCCTCGAAGACCGTGACGCTGCAGACTTAACTCAACTTACACAGACATTTACAGACTACGTGACAGAGCAGTGGGTAGAAGGAGACAGAACCGTGTGGAACCACTTTGGAACTCAAGGACCCAGGACTACCAACAACATAGAGGGCTGGCACAGCAAACTGAAGAAGATGACACAGCACGCACATCCCAACATATTTACTTCAATCCAGATGTTCAAAGATATACAGAACCACAACGACATTATCCGGATACAGAGACAGGCTGGTGGAACCACTCGACCCCGTGCAAAGAAATACTGCAACATCGACCGCAGACTGACGACACGTAAGGAACGTTACCAGACAGGCATCATCGACTTAATGACATACGCCGACTCAGCATCAGAACTCCTACATCTAGAATAAGTGACAAAATGACTCTAGTGCTCTGTTTTTGTTTAAATTTTTTTTGTTATTATTATTATATTAGATGTATAGTGCTATATCATGAAAAAGAAATGCTCTAATTTTTTTGTGTGGCTTTTTTGCTTTTTTTTTTTGTTACTTAGTTATTACATTATTATATTAGATGTATAGTGCTATATCATGAAATAGATGTAATGAATATGATTTAATTTATTAAAATGCTCTATTTTTTTGCTTTTTTTTTTTTTGCTTTTTTTTTTACTTAGTTATTATTATTATTATATAGATGTAATGAATATCATTTAATGTATTAAAATGTATGATCAAAGTATTTTTTTTAGATTGACTTTGTTTTCAACCTTACATTTTCTGCTACAATATTAACTATAAAAATTTACACTAATTTAAACACCCCTTAGAAGGCCCCATAATCCCATACATTAATTAGATGTTTATTTAATCCAGTAGGCGTTCGGGGAACAAACCCTTTCAAGTATAAAATAGCTTTTTATCTATCTAAAATCATTTTGTTATAAACGAAAAAGCACATGAAAAAACGATATTTTTGACCTTTTAAAGGCCATAATCCCTATAAGGGGTTGACTGACAACTTTGACCCGATGGAGACTTTTGTTGTGAAAGGGACACACAAACGAGGCGGTGTTACAGATACACATAGAACATAATTTGGTGGAGTATTTAGTAGAGACGAAAATTTTTCAATAAGGTCCAAGAATCTTTTCAAGAATCGTACTTTGTATAAATGACCGATGAAAAAGGAGCGAAAAGGATCAATAAATCATGACTTGTTAAGATGTAAAATACGATGTCTCCGTATCTACAAAATTAAATCATAACTTTGTAAAGGAACTTCAAATCCAACCGTTACTTCAGTTGGTATGTGAAGTAGGGGAAGTTTTTGTACATTTTTGGGAAGGGAATTTACAGGATATCAAAACATCCCGAAACCTGACTTACATAGTCTTACTAGACTATAAAATGTTCATGTAAATAAATGATTACACAACAATATATAAAAATATTGACACTTTATAAATGTTGTAAAAACGAAAGTAGCCGTCCACACATGGATGAGCTAAAACTGTCTTTTGACAAACAAATAGAATATCTGTAAATTTTAAGAAACAATATTGGTACTAAAAATCTCTTTATAAATGATTCAAATGGTATTTTAATCAATGTTTTGAGAAAGAAAAACAAGGCAACACGTGATTGAACTCAAACTGTCAAAGTTTCTTCAAAATACAAACAATATACCATAATCATTCAACTACACAATACAAATGTCAAGGTTAGACAAAATCATGCTATTGAAGAAAATTGGAAAAAAAAATGTCATAAAGTGTACGCTGACCAACAATAACAGTATCCCTTAGTGGGTTGTTCTGGTGAAGAAATGGAAATGTAGTGGGTGGTATTGGCATTTATCCCATCCGCCAATATACTTCAATAACATCAAACCAGCCGTTTTGTTTTGGACGGAGTTCCAACCATGCATTAACCCAAGAGCCACCAAAGCCTCTTAAAGTATCTCGATCATTAACCCACTATTTCTCCCGAATGCTCTGATCAACCTTCTAACACTAATGACACCTGGGACTTCTGGCATCATTGTTGAGTCAAGATAAAGTGAGGGATATCCTATTCTTGATATAACCTCTCTGAAAAAAACACAGAAACATGTTGTAATGTAAACAACATTTCGGGAAAGAGAAACACACAATCTCTTATTATCTTTTACAAGACTTGGCAAGGCTTGAATATCTTGGTTTGAACCTTCCGATTCTGCATTCTCACTGAAGCCCAGTTCAACTTCAACGTCATCGTCTCCTTCAACTTGTGAATGCGAATCATTAACCGCTTCTTCTTCGTCTGTTGATGTCTTAACTTGATCTCCATTCCCATGTTTACAACTTTCACCTTCATCTGGTGGTTGTGCATCGCTGTCGTCAGCTTCTTCCTGGTTTTTTTTGAGCACCTTTACATTTTCCATTATTGTTAGTGTCTATATTATTTTCCCAAGTGTAGTCTTCAGTTGTAGCATCAGAATTGTAAGTACGAGTTTCCTCGTACGTACAGTCTTTGACGTTATTTGTTCGAGAATTGTTGGCATGGTGACAACCTTGAATTTTAAGGCGGTTTATTAAAGCATGCAAGAGGCCAGGTTCAACTTCAACGCTGACATAATGTTCACCTCTATTTTCTGGGTAGTAACCTAATGTCAAAAGGGGAAGATTATCAGCATAGGTGCCAGTTGCCGATATCAAGTTGTTGTAATCGAAACCTTCGGCTGAAATAATCAAAAATTGACAAAAGAATTCTTTTGACAATGCTTGGAGCGTCAAATGATCCCCATACGTACAATTTCTGGACATTCTTCTTAAATAAGAGTTTATATTACCTTGGACGAAATCTAAATATTCTTCCCTATTTTCTGTGATGTGCGTAACAGCAACAGTGCGCAACTGATTGCCAGTCCGGTGAAGTCCAATTTTAGAAATTTGATTAGCTATAGCATCGAATTGACAGTTTCCATATTTAGTAGGATTAAAAGCGATAACAATGTTTCTATTGTCTTCAAAAAAGAAATCTGATTTTTCTGCAGCTGAAAGATCTTCGTTTGATTGATTGTCAGTCCTTTCGTTGTCCGAACCACCCAAATCATTCTTTGACCTATTCTCCTCAAAGTTACTGGCGATTTCTTTATTCAATGGAATGTAGTATTTTTGTCTGTGAAGTGCTTTCCTCTGTTTCTTTTTGAAAACACGAGTTGACCATTCCCTTCTCTTTTTCTCTTTTTCAGTGGTTTGACTGGTTATAAATTCCACGTTTACCCACCTTTTCATTTGTTTTCCTTCAGGCGATGTACACTTTACGTAATATCTAGAATAGGACTTGTTTCTTCGAAGAATGATGCCCTCCAGTACACAATATTTTGTCGGGACTCTTTTCTTTGTAGGTGGATATTTGATTAGAACTTTGTCATTAGGTATATAAATAGAACATCCGTTTAACCGGCTGAACTTTGTCATCTCCCTTGCTGCACAACGCTCACTTGCCAGCCTTGCTTGATTTCGAACTCGATCAGCACCACTGTTTGAACTTCCGAAGTACACAACAAAGGGTAATTGGTATGCCAATACCTCATTCGGTTGGTTGTTTATTGCACTTGCAACTCTTTGCAAGGATTCGACCCAGTTGTATCCTCTTCAAAAACAGAATTGGCAGTTATGGGCTTAATTGGAGCTCTGTTTTTAAATTGCGCTCGTGTCAAACCATGATTTTTGTTGGTCTTAAAAACCTTGAAAACCTCTCTCTCACTGCATCCCGAAAAATTCTTGTTTAAGGAATATGCTATAATTCTTGCTCCACCTCCTTTTGACAAAAGCACCTGTTCTTTAACTTTCCTCCTAAACTCAGCCTTCGTTAAAACTCTCCGTTTTCCAAAAAAGCACATCTCTTTGCTTTAATTTACGTACGTGTAAATTCTTTTTGTTTCGCCAGAAAAGAACCATAACATTTTTTTCTGATCTTGTTCGATCCCTCACGGGTTTGTTGTAATGACCCTTTACTTACTGGATAAGCATTTCATAATGCTCTGCTTCTTGGGGCTTTAAATCGTATTTTTGCCTCATTCTTAAGCTATGTTGTATTATAACACTTCAATTTTCTAAGATGTCCGTCTAAATGAAATGAAGTACGACGTAGAATTAGGAGGTGTGCAGTATAAGTTATATCTAACGATGCAGCGATTGCAAACAATTCTAACTTGACCTTGATCTAGAATTTTAGAAAGTTAAAGATCAAAGCATGCACGTGTCACGTGATGTCGATGCTTTGCCCACGGAGTAAGCGGGATATATGTCCAAGGTGAATGAACTGGTTAACCCTGTCATTTTTATGCTTGTACATGTATTGATTTTTGTTGCATTGTGTGTTGAAAAGGCTTAGGTTTTAGATCGCGATCGTTCGTGAGATTTTTTTTCCTCCTAAAATATATATTAGTGTATAGTGAACTATCAAATAATGTACGATTAACTATTCATGGACGATTGTCAATAAATTCTGCATATTCTTTTAGCAAACAATTTTATTTACACGCATTTGTTAAACGGTTAATCGTCAATTAAATTTTTGCTTGTGGAAAATATTTAACAATTAGGTACAGTGAGTCATCAGTACTTAGTAATGTTGTGAAAATCGTCAATGGTACCGGCGGGATTCGAACCCTCAACCTCTGTTTCTGAAGTCAGCGCTCTAACCGATTGAGCTAAAGAAGTACTTCCCTAACGCAACCGATTAAGGCTGCATTTATCCTTGCTACACTACACTCTCCCCCTTTTTCTTTTTTGGGACCGCCGGCACCATCCCGAGCAGCACACAGGTCCACTGCTGTATCGTAATTAACTGCCGAGCCACATCTGACACTCGGAACCTCTTGGGCCATATCTCTTTGCACTACGCCAGTGCCCATGGCCATATTAAATGTGCATCTCATGCACCGAAATTGGACACCAAGCCAATTATTCACTTCTAGACACCATTCTCCGATACAGTAGTTGTTGCTCGCAGCGCCATTGTTGTGAAAATCGTCAATGGTACCGGCGGGATTCGAACCCTCAACCTCTGTGTCTGAAGTCAGCGCTCTAACCGATTGAGCTAAAGAAGTACTTCCCTAACGCAACCGATTAAGGCTACATTTATCCTTGCTACACTACAGTAATTTTTGAAGGTCAATTTACTAATACATAAGACAACAAAATTATTTTTAGTCTGTTATGGTCTGGCAGACAGAAAATGTTGTATACATTACAACACAACTTTTTTTTAGTATTTTATGGTATGGTAGACATAAATCTAGTCCGAGTATCTTCTGGCGTCCAACGCTTTGTAAACTGATTGTTGTGTAGGATGTCCGAGAGCTGTCCATAGACAAAACGGCGGATTTTACGACACGGCCCTGAGTCTGCTATTTCACAAAATCTCCCGACGTTAAAAAAATGTTAATGTGGTTGTTCATGAAAATAATAAATAACTCTAATCCAGGTCCGGGTTTCATAAGACATCTCAAATTTGAGGATTTCCTCAACTAAAAAATTGACCAATCAGATTGCGTGAAATTTTGAATTTGAGGAAAATCTCAAGGATTTGAGGAAAATCTCAATTTGAGATGTTTTATGAAACTGAGGCCAGATTTTATTCCGCAAATTTATGTTTTTTTTCGTTATTTTCTGTGTAAATCAAAAATTAAAAGCAAGTAAATAATGCTCATATTTTCCCTAAATGCATTCTGCCGAACCATCCATGAAATCTTAAAATGGATACAAATTGTTTGCTTACATGTTTGACAAAAAATCAATTACCTGTTTTATGGTACAAATTATATGAAAAATGACAGATTAAAGTTATCTTGAACTCTTTATTTTGATTTTGCATTTTCATTTTAACATAGAAATTAATGAGAATATGAAGATTACCCCTTGACTGTGGACAAAATATAGTGCATTTATATTGTCAGTGGAATCAATAATTATTATACTTTATTTGGCCGTACATCTCACGCAGGAAATGTAGATAAATACGATGTCTAACATTGTATTTCATATATAAGTTTATAATTCAAAATGGCTACTTACAAGTATAATAAAAAAATTTCAAGCTTTTTAAAATTGTAATCATGCATACGTTACACGATAATTGGATGGACTGAGCCTGGCTTCGCCTTTGAACAAAGTAGTTTTAACTGTCTTAAAAACAACCATACACTGCATTGTATATCAAGCTAAAGTTGAATTTGTATTGTGATTTTGTGTTATGCATAAATATTCTACATCCTCTTTTACATTTTCACTTTTTAAAAAGTCATTATGATTCCATACATATCTTATAACATTACTGTTGTAGTTTATTTATATTTTTTTACTAAGTCGGATAGACGGATTCCTGTCTACGCTTTTCAGCGGGGGACCAAAACAACCTTAGGTGCGTTTACTCCAGACAATTAAGGAAGAAGTAGCCATAGGATGCTATATACTTTTTGATATATATATATATCGCTCATATGATTGCATGCAATTTATCTATCTTTATCTATCTTTAAATTTCCATATGATGCTAACAAAACTTATCGTTACAACTTTTTTGTAATATTTTTACAAAGTGCGTTATTACACTTTCACAATTTATTACAAAGTGCGTTAAAAACACAACGTTATTTGTAGACAAAATCAAGTAATTTTCAGTCCATGGATTACCAAATAATGGTACTTACACACTCCTCCAATCGTATCGTTATTTTTTCTTATTTTATTACAAAGTGCGTAATTACATATTTACAATGTATTACAAACTGCGTTAGTCAACAAAACGCACTTTGTAAAAAAAGTCTGAGTTGTTAAAATTCCCGAATATTTTTGGTAAATAATTAACTAATAAGTCATTTTCAGTCCTTGGATTACTAAATAATGGTACTTACACACTCCTCCAATCGTATCGTAAATTTTTTCTTATTTTATTACAAAGTGTGTTATTACATATTAACAATTTATTACGAACTGCGTTAGTCAACAAAACGCACTTTGTAAAAAAAGTCTGAGTTGTTAAAACTCCCGAATATTTTTGGTAAATAATTAACTAATAAGTCATTTTCAGTCCTTGGATTACTAAATAATGGTACTTACACACTCCTCCAATCGTATCGTAATTTTTTCTTATTTTATTACGAAGTGCGTTATTACATATTTACAATATATTACAAACTGCGTTAGTCAACAAAACGAACTTTGTAAAAAAAGTCTGAGTTTTTAAAATTCCCGAATATTTTTGGAAACAGGCCGGCTAAGGGCATTAAGTTGTCGGTGTAGGACGTAAAAAACTCCCCCCAACCAATATTTTTGGTAAATAATTAGGGCACCGCCACTTTGAGACGGACGCCCTATAGTGATCAGTCTGTCCGTCCGTCCGTCCGACTAATCGTGTCCGGGCTGTAACTTTTTTATCTTTGTTGACCATGACCTTGAACTTTGACCTTAAGGTCACATTATTGCTTTCTGAATGACAAATTCATGTCCGGGTTGTAACTTTTTTTATCTTTTGAGGTAGGCCTTTGATATTTGGAATGTGGGTAGATAATATCAAGGCGATGTGTCGCATACCGTGGTTGTTGACCATGACCTTGAACTTTGACCTTACGATCACATTATTGCTTTCTGAATGACAAATTCATGTCCGAACTGTAACTTTTTTATCTTTTGAGGTAGGCTTTTGATATTAAGAATGTGGGTAGATAATATCAAGGCGATGTGTCGCATACCATGGTTGATAACCTTTGACCTTGACCTCAAGGTCGGCGGGGCCCACAGAGATGGGTTCCATCTCACTGATATCTAGTTAACTAATAAGTCATTTTCAGTCCTTGGATTACCAAATAATGGTACTTACACACTCCTCCAATCGTATCGTTATTTTTTCTTATTTTATTACAAAGTGCGTTATTACATATTTTCAATGTATTACGAACTGCGTTAGTCAACAAAACGCACTTTGTAAAAAAGTCTGAGTAGTTAAAGCTCCCGAATATTTTTATAATTTATGACTTAAATAGCCAAACAGTGATATGCATACAGTTTGACAACTTTAATTTAACTTTTTCAAATTTTATTACAAAGTACGTTGTTATTACAAAGTGGGTTGTTACAATGCTAATTTTCCCGCCAAAGGCTGAGGTTTAAATAAACTTTCCTCTATGATACAGCTGAAACATTAATAAAACTGGCGTTAAACTCTATTCAAACAAAAATAAATAATCATTTTGATTACAGATGGAAAGAAGTATATGGGACAGTATAAGAATTGATTTAAAAGAGACAATAAACATAGGATTAGCAGCACTGAAAGCGATCATAGCGTCAAGTTCAATCAAAACGTAAGTAAATCATTTCCTACAGTTTGAACATGAATGGGCTGCTGGTATTTTTATAATTATGATCACAAAAAGCAAAAAATGTACTCCCTCAAGCAAATAATGGGTCTAAATAAACACAATACTCTGATTAAGGGTTAGTGGTAACTTGCAAACATAACTTTTTTTATACCCTCGCTTGAAAAGTGAGGGGGGCGGTCGGTTATATAGTGAGGTGGGTGGCCGACCGTCTGTACTTCCGTCCGTTAAACTTGGGAGTACCCATCACTTATCCGCCACTACACCTACA
This sequence comes from Limnoperna fortunei, assembly GCA_944474755.1. Lineage (NCBI taxonomy): Eukaryota > Metazoa > Mollusca > Bivalvia > Mytilida > Modiolidae > Limnoperna > Limnoperna fortunei. The sequence continues at coordinate 29,447,959 of OX104118.1, forward strand.
CCGCTCAATGCAGTTAATCAAACTTTCTCAGAATCTTTATCACCTGATATTTTACCTTTTGATCGGAATGATATTTGGATTTCCAATAGCAAACCGTGGCGATAAGTTGGCATAGGGAAGCAGGGGTATCAACTAGTGCGCATTGCTCACACTTGTTATAGTATGAATTAATATATATATATATATATATATATATATATAGAGAGAGAGAGAGAGAGTATGTATTAATGTCGGGACAAACTTCTCTGCTGATGCGTCGATTGTCCGATATTGTTTTCATTTAATCACTAATACATTTTAAGAATATATTGCTTTATTTCCATGATATATTTAATGTATGCATTTTGTATTTTTACAGATCCTCATATTTACTTGAACACATCCAAAATATGGAAAAAGACTGTTCAGTGGTCGTATTGAACGCGATTGACCGATTAAGTTACGGATATCAGTTCACCATACCAAAGGTAAAATGCACAGAAATGTTTAAAATGGGGTTCAGGAAGGGTTTTTCAGAGATTAATATAAACAGTAGTTTCAGGATAAAACCTGTAAGATTCTGTATAGTTGGTAAATGTAAGGGGTGTGGTTTTCACTCTAAAGTTGTATCCGGTACTTGACGACTTGCCCTTTGTAACTATTTTATGATCTCTTCTGCTGTTCGTCAAACTTTAGGATTTTTAGATAATGTATGCAACTGCATACAGATGTAAAACTTCATATTTCAAATTGTCGAATTTGGTTGTAAATCATTAGTTCCGAAATTGTGTCATCATGGACTAAATAGATTAACTGTTTTTGAACGTCGAGCGAAATGTATTTCATGTATATTTAGGACAATGCATTAATTAGAACAACGAGGGAATAATAGGAGTAAGAAAACAATGCACCAATGATTTAGCGAGATAGATTGATATAGAATGGGATTTGGATAAAATAATTTAAATATTGTCTATACTAAATGCCGCACCGAACAAAAGTTCGTCTACTTTCGTGACATTCAATGGTATTCGGACAAACCTCGAGATTGTTCCCGCCTTAACTGCAGACGACATTACCCGAAGGATTTCGAATAGACAACAATCGATTGTTCCAAACATACACTTCCGTTCTAATGTAGGTCAAATTTTACTAGGGAAAAACGCCCGATCAAAATGAAAAAATTGCCATATTTCAAAACGCTGAATATCTCGAGGAAATAATTGTATATTTTAAAAAGTACCCTTCTTGATCTACAAAAGGAGCATAAGCTGAACCATGCGCTGTAACCAGTTTTAATTTGTCAAGCAAAAAACCCTTACCAAAATACGCTCACTTGTAGTAAAGGGAGAAATATTGCATTGGTTTTTTTTATTTGCTCAAACTATAATATCTTTGTTTTACAGAAGTGGCCACAGAATGGAATCTTGGAGTTTTCCCTGTATGAAGTGAAATCAGAGACAATTATATTTCTATATTGGGTACATAAATATTGTGTTTTAAATGTTATTATTTTTGACAATGACAACGACAAGACTTATAAAAAACTGCCATTAGAATCAATTTTTATCTTTTGAAAATAAATATTTTGTTGTTTAATGTTGTTATCATTTTTATGTTAGCGTATCTTACATTGACAAACAAAATACAAATAAAAAACTGACAATATATTGTTTTAAATTCTTCGAATACGGCTATTAAAGAATTAAGATGTCCGTTTCTCTGTTAGCGGTATAAACTGAAGACAATTTGGACTTGAAGTAAGTAACTCTGCTGTAGGTAATTTGAGGAATTTAAAAATGTAATTTAGAGAAATTTAATTCGACAGTTGGAACAAGTTCATTATGCTGTAAAATTTCAATAACGAGAAATATTTACGTCAACGTGAATAGGTCCGTTATGTGATACATATACGACACACGAAATATTACGTTACGGGAAAAATTACACAAAAGGACATTCCACTACATAATAAAGATGAAGTTGAAAAAGGCCCTTAACATGATAAACTGTGTTCTACATTTTGTACAACAAAGAAAGGTCAATTACGGGACATATCACTGCAAATAAAAGGTCCATTACGGGGCCAATTTGAGGCAAATGGAACAAACCATTTACGGTATAATGTAACAACAAGTAGAACAGAACCATTAAGGATACAATTTCGAAAACTGGATTAGCTTCTTAAATGCGGTATAGTTATTAACAAGAAAATGTGTCTCGGGGACGCTGATGTCCCGCTTGGCACATAATTGTAAACATTCCCCTTTTTTTTTCGAAGTTCCCTCAAGTGCGCAGTATTAGGTGCAGGCCTACAGAATTTTCCAGAGAAAAAAGTCCGATCATGTTGTAAATTTGCACTAAGTTTCATAAAGAAGTAAAGTCATTTTCCTATCAGAGGCTTTCACGAGCCTGTATCGCTCACTTGATTTAATAGCCAATGAAGAAGACATTTCTCATTAATGACATTATCTTTGTTGAGATCTTGCTGTTTGGTTTTAACTGGTTCAATAGTAATTAAGATATGAAGCCCCTTTAACATTTTGCTTTCTACAATAGCAGCCATCTTGGATTTTCGATTAAATAAACAAACATAAACTTTTAAGAGAACCATCCAGTAAACATTCATACAATATGACTTTAATCATCTTTACAGTCTCAAAAAAGTTGGCATTTGAAAATTATTCTTGTAGAGTCCTCACTTAAAACTGAAATGGTAATGGTGAGACAATTTTTATTGTCTTATTGACAAAAAATATATTTAATTTCCGATTGGCACAAAAACCATTAACCTTATAGAATACTAGTGATAAGTTTTGTTTCAAACGGTTAATCGGTTTCAAATAACTAAATCCTTTGGTGGCGGCTACTGTGAATTTTTGTTGGGCATAAAAAACAAAAACTTTTAAAAGGACCATTCAAACAATATTGCTAGTAAATTGGTTTTGATTGGTGAACCGGTTTCAGAGAAAAAGCCTTTTTAAACATTTTTCCTGGGTCCTATGTTCAACTGTATAGAAGACCATCCAAACAATATTGCTAGTAAGTTTTGTTAAACGGTTTCATCGAAGAAGCCTTTGTTAAACTTTGTTACTAAGTCCCGCGGTGGTGGCCATTTTGAATTTCTGATTGGCATTTTAAACATAAACTGTATTGAGGACCATTCATAGAATACTGGTGATAAGGTTTGTTTCGATTGGTTAAACTTTTCCCATAGGGTCCTGTGTTCAACTGAGTCCTTAGTTTGCGGCCATTTTGAAATTCCGATTGGACTACAAAACATAAACTTTATTGAGGTCCATCCACTTGTAATAAGTTTTGTTTCGAATTTTTAACAGGGAAGGAGCCTTTTTAAAATAGTTCCTAAAATAGTGACCAAGTTTGCTTCGATTAGCACAGTAATTTCAGAGAAGAAGATTAAAATGTAAAAAGTGTTCAGACGCCAACGCCGATCCACGTGATGACAATAGCTCACCTGACCCTAAGGTGAGCTAACAAAGCTTCAACATGAAGGTTTTCCAGACAGGAGAACAAAACTTTTCTATAAACAACCACATCTCAGAAAGTCTTCTCTTTAATGTACGTTAAAACGCAAAAGATTGCGATTATTCGCAATATTTTTTGCGTTTAAAAGCAATAAAAAAAAAATTCCAAAAAAGTGACCCGAATAAGCTTCCGTATGATTTATCATGACTTTCTTTGCTCATTTAAAGGATATAAAAATAGAGAAAAAAAATCATCAAGCATCAAATAATCTATAATAATGGTTTGATTTAATTGATTGATTGATTGGTTGTTGTTTAACGTCCAGCAAACAATATTTCAGCTTTATTCAGGACGTGTAGTTTTGATTTAAAATGGAGATACGAATCTAGTTTTAATTTTGAATCCTTTTTTTTCAATTCACGAACCGACCTTTCAAAAATCCCTCTATAGTTAATAATATTTCTCAGAAAAAATGTATTATGTAATTCAATTTTAATCTTGAATTTTTATACACAAATGAAGGGTAAAAAGAAAATATGTTTTGACAAACAATATTTTATGGTATTATTAATTTCACTGAGTTACATTCAGTAACAATATATTAATGTGTATTGTAGACCTAATTTGAATATTCAATAATGTTAATACTAATAACTATACAATAACATTTGTTAAAGTAACTGTTACATTCGTGGGACTAAAACAACATTATTTTAATCCAATATTATCTACGAAACCAATAATACTACATGTACTACTTCCGACCTAATTTAAATATTCAATATTTATTAATCATAATAACTATACAATAATAATATACATTAATAACATCTGGCAAGGTAACTGATACTGGATACGTAAAATACCTACTCGTGTGACTAAAACAACATATTTTTCACTAATACAGGCTCCAAAAGTTGTGTAAAGGTAGGCAGTTATACAATTATTAAATATATTTATTTTTCCTATTGTCTATTGCTAATAATATTTGTATTACAAAGTTATAATATAAGTATGCTATATCAACACCGATCAGTTCATCTAAATTTGACGTCGACGTCTTTTTAATCAAAACACGTGTATCTGAAAATATAGCTTTGCAATAGGTACTTATATTTTACACTGGGTGATAAATAAAACAAAATTGTCAAATGACGAAATGTCCTTCATTGTAGAAACAATTTATAAGTAGTTCCAATTTTGTACGTAATAGTGTTTGTTTGTTTGGTGCTTAACGCCAATTTCTGCATTTTTCAACTATATCATGGTGTCCAGTTTTTATTGGGGGAGGAAGCCGGAATACCCGAAGAAAACCCCCGACCTGCGGTAGGAAAACTGACAATCCTTGTCAATTTGTACGCAATATTACAAGAGACGGACGAATTTAAGTTAAAATTATTTTCAAAGCGCAGAAGAAATTATAAATAAAAAATTAGCCTTGTTGTAGGTAGGTTCGTGTTGCTCATCTAAAGGCTGTCGGTGTTGTTCTCCATTCTTATTGTTTGTTTTATCGAAATATCGCCGTAGCAACATTAGCAACCATTCCCACATGGGAAAAAGTGACATAACTGAACTCATTTTCACGCTGACATCAATATACTTATAATCAATTGTTTCTTTGAAAACAATTAGGTTTTGTCATGAAGACTGTTCTCCTTCTACTAGCCATTGTGACATTTTCTATGGTCGCTGAATGTAAGTACATGTCAATTTGTATGCTCAATGCTGACGTTCAATTTTTATTAAAATCAGCTGATAGTCTTGTTCCGTTTTGTGTTCACTATACGTCACATATAATAATGTCAACGGATTATGTTCGGATCGCGCCAAATGAAAACTTGAAACTTTATTACATAATGTATTTCAATTCGGTCGACAAGTCATCAAAATCATTAAATTGATACGTATCATACGAGTAAAAACATGCCCTTGGTTCCATCATCATACACATGTAAAACATTAATCTTGTTCTCGTAAAAATATGGCTAAAACACCACTAGCTGGACAAAGCGCAATAATCAATCAATCAATCAATCAATCAATCAATCAATCAATCAATCAATCAATCGATCGATCGATCGATCGATCGATCAATCTATCAGTCAATGGTGTCGGGTGACAAAAATGTTATACAGTTTATTTATGTGGTTAATTCCAAACATTTTTTAGTTGCAGAAGCTAAGCATGGTTGTCCATTTTTTCGATTTAAATGTAGGACTACTTGCACTAGTAAGGGCTATAGCGATGGTTCCTGTGTGGGTCATATTTATGAGAAATGCATTTGTAAAACTTCGGGTAAGGATATGAACACGTTTAACCATAATCAGGCGGAAGTTACGCATTACTGATGCAAGCAACATTTCCAACACAAATGTTATTTAATACTTTTTTATACAAATTTTTATAATTTCAATACTATTGCTCTAGAAAAGGAAATTGAATTAAAAAAGGTCAGGAAAACCTCCGAATACAGTTTTTAACATCTATCGTCTGTACTTACAAAATGTCGAGTAAATGATGGCACCCACCAGATAGAAGCAATGTATCCTATTTATTCTAGATCGTAACCTATCTTGGTTATTTCTACCCATTATTGCTTCATCTTTAGAAAATTGAAAACTTAAAAATAAACAAGTTATCTTAATTTATTTTTAATTAGACATTTTGTTTATGCAGGAGGCGACTTAGTTGAGTTACCATGAAGAATTTACAAAGATCGTTATTGTGTACGTACAGTCGTTTAGGGACCGACCATTTAACTTGCAAGGGGGGGGGGGGCCTTGGTTTTTTCCTAAAAAAATATTTTGAAAATGATTTTTGATGAAAAAAATATTTTGGAAGCAGAGGGTAAGAAAAAAAATATTCTGAAGAAGGATTTCTGCTATATAAAATAATGCTAATAATGAAAAAAAATATTCTGTCGCGACTCTTTCAAAAAATAAATATTTTTGACCAAAACAAAAAACCAAGGCCCCCCTTTCAAGTTAAATGGTCTGTCCCTAACAATACTTACATGTAATCATACACTGAAGCAGAATATTATACAATTAATTACTTTGATATAAGTCGCTATCAGAATTTATCAAGCAGAGAAAATATAATATTCACCAAGCCCCTAGGCGGGTGAATATACATTTTTTAGGGCTGAGAAATCCTGATAGCGACCGTATATCAAAGTCTGTAATTGTTTTATTACACGAATAAAATCACCATCTTCCTTAAACAGAAAAACAAACAATGTTGTAATGCTGGTTACCCTTAATTTTTTTTTGTTAGTACTGCATTTTGATATTGATTAGCTGATAATACTGTAATTCAAGTTCATCAAATTTCAGATATTGAGAAGAGTATAAATAAATCAATAATTTTATTCTTACATTTTTAACAGTATATTTTACAATTACAGATGATAAAATTCAATACCACTAAAATTGAAATTTTTACTTAAATTGGAGAAGTCACGAAAAACAGGCTTGAACTAGCAATAACCACACAAATGTACTTTTCGATCTATTTTTGGAGAAAAACAACTTGAACAAAATTTCTATATTTTTATGTAATTTTAGTACTGTTGCGATTTATCGTGACCCGAAAGTTGTTTCCAATCAAGTTGTTACCAATCAAAAACACGCAAAATTGTATTCATGTAATAATAACATATACACTATTGTTTTTAAGATCTTTTCGCAATATTGTCTAGTTTATATCTGCTATTAAGTTTTCCAGCGTTAAGAGCATTAATAAAACATTTAGTAAACCGAAAGCGGAATACTTTTTAGAATATAGACTACCAGTTTCATGCCGGGCATAAAAACTAACACATCAAAAATGGTTAGCCTAGTTACAATAATGTCGTAGCTACAGACGCGTCTCTTATTATAGATTATTACATGGTCATCGCCGTATTTGCCCTGGTATCAGCCCAGAGTCTAGCATATCAGCCACGAGGGCTGATATTATTCGATTAATAAAACATTTAGTAAACGGAAAGCGGAATACTTTTTATATATAGACTACCAGTTTCCACGGCCAATATGGAAATAACCATGTAGTAATTTATTTATCACATATTTGAATATAAGTCTTTAGGGCGAATCTCCAGGGCTAATATCGATATGGACCAACAATGCCAAATTTTGAATTCCACTGGAAATGTATGGGGCATGGGTAGGCGGAAAATTGTGTCTTTTATAGTGGCTACAGCGCTCCTACTTTAATCGACATCTATTAAAGTGGTCTTTAGCACTCTATAAACACGTTACTCACTGTGGTCTGCAGTCAGGCTTTCCGTACTATGACCTGCCACCCTCCCCTTAAAACGAGAGGGCATACCAGTTATTTGCCACTCTAGGATATATATATATAACCGCTGTGAAACAATTTCTATCGTTTAATACATAATTTATTTTGTCTCCGCCGCTTATAATTTCAATTTATGCAACACCAAATTAATTAGACAAAGTACAGAGTGTAGTCACTAGTGTCAAGCCATCCCGCAGTAAAAACCCCGCAATAAAATGGGTGCGTTCGGATCATTCGCGCGGACGTCGCAGAGGACACCCGGACTTAACAGATTTACAGTAAAACCTTGATTGCAGTTTTGTGTTTTCATCACCGCTAGGAATGCACAATTTTATTAAAAACAAGAATATTTGTGGATATGATATTATAAGATTTATATTACCGCGAAGATAGTTTTATTCTTTTTTTCCAAGGGAGGCGTATATGGACGTAAATTGGTTGATGCACAACCGATCGTGTGAATAATAATAATTGCTTACTATTCCATACTAAGTACACGTGGTCCGAGCAGAAGACAAAAAAAAAATCACGTCGGAAATTGATTTTTGTTTCGTATCGTCTCAGAATATATATGGTAGTAAATTCAAACAGTCTTGCAAAGGATTTATAACCCAAAACACCTAAAAGTCATATGGCATGGTGTGAGACGGGACTAGGCTTTCTCGCTCATAGGTATAAATGAAGAGTGCGTGTAGGCCTACCCTGGGTAGAAACCGATTTGTGGCCTAAGGTAACTTAAAATGTTGTCAGCCTTTCAAAATCTACCAATGTTAGCATTACGAAAGGGGGGAGAGGTAGGCTCTTTGAAAGAAATATGGTATGGTGTGAGACGGGGCTAGGCTTTCTCGCTCATAGGTTTAAATGAAGAGTACATGTAGACTTACCCAGGGTAGAAGCCGATTTGTGGCCTAAGGTAAATTAAAATGTTGTCAGTCTTTCAAAGTCTACCAATGATAGAATTACGAAAGGGGGCGGGGTAGGCTCTTTGAAAGAAATATGGCATGGTGTGAGACGGGGCTATAGGCTTTCTCGCTCATAGGTATAAATGAAGAGTACATGTAAGCCTACCCTGGGTAGAAGCCGATTTGTGGCCTAAGGTAACTTAAAATGTTGTCAGCCTTACAAAGTCGGCCAATGTTAGCATTACGAAATCGAGGGTAGCTCTTTGAAAGAAATATGGCATGATGTGAGACGGGGCTAGGCTTTCTCTCTCATAGGTATAAATGAAGAGTACATTTTGCATTCCTAGCGGTGAAGAAAAACACAAAACTGCAATCAAGGTTTTACTGTAAATCTGTTAAGTTCGGGTGTCATCTGCGACGTCCGCGCGAATGTATCCGAACGCACCCATTTTATTGCGGGATAAAACTATTGCAGGATTTTTACTGCGGGATGGCTTGACACTAGTAATGTAGTCTTGTTACACGTAAGATACATTTTGATGGACATTTTACCTAACTTTAGCTCATTTTTAAAGATTAACCGTTTGTCTTGCTTATGTCCGTTGTAAGTTTGTTTTACATATCACAGTAACTGATCTTATCAGTATTTTATCGGCCAATAAGCAGAATTACATTAGATTGTTTGTTTTAATGATGTTTAACGCCACTTTCAGCAATTTTTCAGCTATATCATGGCGTCCTGTTTTTATTGGGGGAGGAAGCCGGAGTACCCGAGGAGAACACCCGACCTTAGGTTGGAAAACTGTCAATCCTTGTCAAGAATTACATTAGATAAAATATCATTATTATTTTTTACAGGAAACAATTATGCGTTCCAGGAAAGACATTAGATAACAAAACAACCTACAACTAAATATACCTTGAACCTACTATCAGTATCTAGAACATTTATTTAATTATTTGTGTATTTTTCAAATTAAAATATGGTCGTTTGAATAGTAGAATCTTTATGAAATAAAAACTTCTGTTCACTATTATAATCTGTTATGTTTCTTTACATTTCACCATCATCATGAAAGGTCAGTATTTATATCCAATCAAGTGAAACAAATAGTAGTTCTACTATCACATAGCACGAACTGTTTATTTAACAAATCTGTCCAAAATGGCATCGGTGTCATGGGGATATTGCTGTTAAAAAAAGATATGTGTATTTGGCTTTTATAACTGAGGTTTAACGCCACTTCACTATTGTTCAGCTATTTCATGGCGTCCAGTTTTTATTGGGGAGAAAACCGAAGTACCCGGAGAAAACCCCCGACCTTCCTTGTCAATTAAGATTGGAGTCGAGAGCACCCTGTCCGCAGTAAGACGTACTCAGTGTTGACAGACCACGTGATCAATAGCAGACGAACTACCTTAACCACTGGTCCACCGAGGCGGCCACCCTGAACCCGTGTGGATATTGTTTGCTTCGAGAAGCCTTTTCATATAATATAATTGAGTTTTCAGAAAGGACTTGAGCAACAACAAGAAAACCGGTAAACGCTAAAACAATTATATTATTATTAATTTTGATGTGCTTTAATTAGTCCAATCAAGTGGTATGTTTGTACTTTGGCGGATTAACTGATGATTTTTTGCAGAATAACTTGCGGATTGCAAACAATTTACCAAAAGTTTGCTGACGTTTCGATATCAGCCAATCATATTTTAATGTGATTGTTGGTGTAACATAAACACATTACACCAACTCCATGGTCAATGTGAAGATTTCCAGATCCAAAAACTTCAAAAATATTTCAGATATTGCTCAAGTATCTCCATTGTAATAACAACATTTTATCTGTCCCGCATTGTCAATTAGGGTATGATACAGGCTATAAAAATCAGATCGGTACTTGACTTACAGAATGACACCTTAATTTAGCTTCCTAGAGATGTTGCCATTTATGAGAGTTTTGTCAGGTTTAATTAACGGGAAGAAACTGGCTATATATTTCTATACATGCCAGCAAAAACTTCCACCGATGGCCCGGGGGACCTAAATTGTTTCTTCTTGCAGAATCAAACACTTGATACATTCCCCTGATCAAGCTTTACAGAGGTACATAATTTATTAAATAATGATTGATACATGCACAGTTTTTTTTGAAGAAAAATGATTTCTTCATTTGTAAAACGTCCTTATTTTTCAGTATTAATTCACGTACTGGTGTTACTATCCCACTTAACTCACTGTGATTAGATACTGTTTTACCTTGGAAAATTAATATACGACATATCCAATGAATTTTATGCAGGTGTCAAATACAATCTGATGCCTGTCATTTGTCCTTAATCCCATTTTCATGGTTCAATTACTGAAAATTAATTTTGCGACAAAACATTTTTTGTTGCTTTACTGAATATAAAGATCATACATTTATAGGTGTTTCACGTCCTATCCTTTTACATCGATATATTGAAAATTGTACTGACAGTATGTTGATTTCTGATGGTTAGGGCAGGCCGATAATTACTTTAGTTTCTACTCTTATTTGCAAACATAAAACTTGGTATTGTAGGTCATTGTCATCAACAAACTATTTAACCACAGTCCTCTCCCAACTTGAAACAGTATTATACCAAAACAATGGGCAAAACGGTTCAATGAGCCAGAATTGTGTGCATTTTTTTTATCATTTCAGGTGGCCAAGTTTTTTTTTACCATTGATCGCCGGTTTTCCGTCCGTCGTTACATTTTCATATTTTCCTCTTCTCCGCTTAAAATACTTAGCACGGATGTTAAGTAGATTAAGTAGATGGCTGAAGAAAGTGTGTTATTCGTGTAGATCAGAAATAAAAAATTGACACTAAGGGAAGATAATATGTCTTGACTGGGTTAACATTCAAAGTTCTTCTTTTAAGAAAGCACCATCCTAGATATGGACTTTTCGTGTTTCACGGCAAGATAATAACTCCCCATTGAGAGATAGTAATTCGCCATTGCAAGATAGGGATAATAACTGGTCGTGGCGAGATAATATTTTTCTCTCTATTTCCCTTACACGCTACCGTAGCAATCATCCCGCTTTGAAGTTCTAATAACATCCCATTACAGGTCATCTCAGATTGAACTTTTGATATAAATATTATCCAATGAAAAATTTGGGTATCACCAAAATATTATCCAATTATCTTAACTTCGGGTTTACTGATGAAAAAGGTACAATAATACCAGAGAGATTCCGAATAATGACAGAGGATTCCTCAACATTAAAGGTTGGTGAACACAGTTTTTGATTGGTCAATACAGAAGTTCAACCTGAGATGACCTGTAATGGGATGTTGTTAGATCTTCACAGCGACAATGACAAAAAGGGGTTGCTTGTGAAAGATTTAATTTTAATTAGAATGCTTGAATATCTCAAAACACAATTTTTTACTAATTCAAAAATTCGTTATGAAGGATACGTGTTTCAAGTAAGTTTATGTAAGCCTCATTAACTGAATTGTGAAGCAATCTAGTCAATGCTTAGCAGCATTTAATTATTCGTGTGCAGATAAAACAGGAAACATTGTCTAATTTGTGACTCGAATGTCTGGACATGGTGCAATACCTGTTAAATTGTTCTAAGCCTTATGTTTTTAGAGGTAACATAACAGAGACTTCAGAAGACAAGAAAAATACACAAAATTCCACCAATGTTTTATTTTTAGTGATTTTTTAATAATTATATTTTGGACAGCGTTATTATTAATAGTTACAAAGAAAGTATTTTAGATTAAACATATTTTATTGTCTAAATAGAAAAATGGATTGGACACAAGTTCTAACAACTTGCAATGCCTCTCCATAGCAATAATATTATGTATATACATGAGATGACATTATGTAGAAAATGTACTATAAATAAGTATAAGGAACAAAATATATATAATAACGAAGAAAGTCAAACATACAAACAAACTGACTTAGTAAGAGTATACAAGATATAAAGGTATAATGGATGCGAGTACATATATTCGAAGATTCTTGTTTGTATTAACAAAACTAAATGTATTATTCAGAAAAACGTCTGGTTTTAATTATGTAACTATGAACACTTCTAAATATCGTGTTATTATGTTCATCACTGAGTAAGGGTGATCCGAATAAAATGACTTCAATTAATACCGCGATGAAAGGCTGAAGCACTCCGATTAGATAAACATAACAGTATAAAGGTCATGACAACGAAGCGTATACTATGTCATCTACACCACATATAAGGTATTAAGCACCGCATATTTAAAGTCGTAAGCACCGCATATAAAGTAGTAAGCTCCGCATATAAAGTCGTAAGCACCGCATACAAAGAACTTTTCATGCATAAGGATTCAGAAACCAGCAATAAGTGCTAATATTAATTCGTCTCCTTAATACATAGTGAGAATACACAATATTATAAACATAATAAAAATGCACATGCTATTGTAATAAAACTTTGAACGGATAATTATTTTTTTTTTCAAATAGAATAATTAGGGTGTACAATAATAAGAAGAAAACAGAAGAAAGATGTTTATCAAATAGATTACAATACTTAATCTTAAAGACAATAGGAGATTCTAGTTTTGAGTACAAACTAATCTAATTAAAATTAAATCTTTCACTTGCTCCTCCCTTTTTGTCCCATTCCTGAACTTAAAAAAACCTCTATAGTTAATAATATTTCCCAGAAAAATGTATTCTGTAACCTAAATGATCTAAATTCATACACAAAATTAAAGAAGTAAATAAGAAACATGTTTTTCAAAACAATAATTTTATGGTATTGTTATTTTCCCTCAGTTTGATTGTTTTTATTGGAGAATCACGCCACTTTCATCATATTTTCAGCTATATCACGGCATCCATTTTTTATTGGGGTAGGTGGAAAGCGGGAGTACCCGTTGAAAAGCCCCTACAATCAGTAAGAAATCGGGCAGTCCGAGAATCCTCTGCCGTCAAACGCTTTTGTGTGTGTGTGTGGTACGTCAGAGAGCTCTCCATAAGTAAAATAGCGGATTTTGCGAAACGAGTCTGAGTCGGCATATTTCATCGTGTCCAGATGTTATAAAAACATTTTCGTCCAGCTAAATTATATATAATATAGATATTTTTCTCTATGAATATAATCATCATACCTTCAATTAAGCTGATTTAAGCACTGGATTTAAGTCACGTTGTTGTCACGTGACTTTTTGTTCAAAATGGAAGTGAAATGTCGGAATGTAAGGGTATCGAAGGAAATGAGCTTAGAAATGGACTTAAATAAGGTTGATTCAGTTATATCAATTTTTCACATCATGTGTATTGTTGACGTAATTTGAATATTCAATACTGTTAATCCTAATAACTATACAATAACATCTGGTAAAGTAACTGTTACATTCGTTGGATTAAATCACAAAAGAATCCATGAACAATGATGAAAACAATACTACTTTGAAAATTGAATATCTTTTAATCCTAACTATACAATACAATCTGGTAATGTTACTGATACTGGATAAGTAAAATATCTACTAATGTGACTAAAACATATTTGTTCAATCCTATTTAATTCTCGCAACCAATAATACCTGTTGCAAAAGTTGGGTAAAAGATTAATATTTTATTTTTGCTATAGTTTTTACTAATAATATTTCTACTCCAAAGTTATGTAAAAAGTATGTTATATCAACGCCAGTCAATTCATCTAAAATTTGACGTTGATGACGTCTTTTTCAATGAAAATACGTGTATCTTAAAGTATGGTGTTGAAATAGATACTTGCAGTCAATCTCAACGCAAAGGATTCTGGGTATCCTACGTCAACCATAATCACAATGTTATATCTGGGAACCAGTTAAATTCTCTGTGCCAGAGAGTGACTCGCATTTTACGCATGATGATAAATAAAACACAAAATTAATAAATGGCGAACTGTACTTCGTGTTTTGAAAAAAAATGTATAAGCATTTTCCATTTTGTAAGAAATATTTTATTACCAGAGATGGAGGAATTAAAATTAAAATGATTTCCAAAGGATGAAGAAATTATAAATTACAATTTAAAAATATTTTGTATTCTATGGTCGCTGAATTTAAGTACATTTCAATCGGTATGCTCAATGCGGACTTTCAATTTTTACTCAAGTCAGCTCAGTCTTGTTCCGTTTTGTATTCAATATACGCCTCATATATTGCCTCAAATCACACTAAATGTAAGCTTGAAACTTTGTTATGGTAAAAGTTTTCAATCCGACAATTTATCACATTGATTTGTGTCATACGAGTCAAAACTGCTCTGGGTTCTTTCAACATACACATCTACCACAATTAATTTATTGTTTGCTAACTTGTTCTACTACTGAATATAACTGAAATAAAATCAATCAATCAATCAATCAATCAATCAATCAATCAATCAATCAAAATCGACAAAATTGACAGTATAAATGCTGTCACGTGACAGTAATGTGCTAAAGTTTATTGATGTTATTTATTCATAAATTTTTTTAGGAGCCGAAGCTAAGTAACAGTGGCGGATTCAGGGGGGGGGGCGAAGGGGACGTTCGCCCCTCCCCCCTAAAAAGGAGAAAAGAGGGAGTGAGCGAAAAAAGGTGGAAAGAAAGAGAGAGAAAAGAAAGAGCTAGCGAGAGTGTGTTAAAAAGAAGCAGATAAATAAATTTATTATTTAACTAATGGTGTAGTCCTCAACACAATTGCTTAAATCTCACCAGCTTCTGGACCCGCTGTGGATTTTGAGCAGTCTCCAGACCCTTTGCCGAATTTCGTCCCACTTAGCCAAATTTTCTGGATCCGCCCCTGAGTATAATTGCCTATGGGAAGGATACACATGTAAGACTATCTGTATTTGTAAGGGTTATAGCAGTGGTTTCTGTAAGTGTCGGCTTCATCCGCTATGCATATGTAAAGTTTTGGGTAAGCATATAACAACAATCAATCAATCATTATCAGTCTAATCCATGAACACAAAACATACATTTAGTCTCCGTGTATCAGTCGATTTTATAGTACTCCTTAAAAGTTGTTATTTGATACATGTATTTATTAATTTTTTTTAATTAATTTAATAGTGTGAATAAAAATTGTTATCGATATAGAATTATTTATGCAGAAAATGATTACGTGGAGGTACCATGAGGAATTTACGAAGATCATTATTGTGTAGGTACAGTAGTTAACAGTACTTGTATACAACTATACACCTGTGTGCTTATATTTCTTGTTAAAAGTACACACTAGCAGACAATTAGCACATACGCGAATGTTTTGAATAACTTTTAAGAACATTTATTTAATAACATATGTAATATATAGAAAAAGGAATAAAACAATCTACCAGTTTCATGTCTAGCCTAAAATATAAGTTTTATTGGCCTAGCTCCAACAATGTAGCTTCTGTGACGATTTTAGATCTCGGCGGTGCTACAAATAGGTCATATCACCATTAATGGAGCAAACACACTGAGGAGTTTTATACATTTTACTCGCTGTGAAACGATTTGCATGGCTTAATAAATAATTTATATTTACCACGCTGCTTAGGTTACATTACTGCAACAAACGTCAGCACTGAGGTTGCGGGTTAGAGTCTCACTGCGGGCATGATGCACTCGACTCCAATCTTAAATGACAAGTATAGCCAGTTTTCCTACCGAAGGTCCGGGGTTTTCTCCGGGTACTCCGGCTTCCTCCCTCAATAAAAACTGGACGCCTTGATATAACTGAAAAATTGCTGAAAGAGGCGCTAAACACCATTCAAACAAACAAACAAAGCAAACACGCTGCAACCCTAATTAGTTAGTTAAGGTGCGGACTGTAGTCTTTTTAACATACCTTTGGATGGATCTTTTCATTAGACAAATATTTCAAAATATGCGCTTAATATACATGTACACCGTTTCACTGACCTAGTGATGCCAAACATTTTCTCTTATCAGAGTAGTATCAGACCATGAGCAGAATTGAATCTGACAAAATATTATCTTTTATTTTTTACAGGAAACATTTATGCTCTCCAGGAAAGACATTAGATAACAAAACAACCCAAAATTTACTACTGAATCTACTATAAGTATCTATTTCGGACTTTATTTAGTTTGTGAGTGAGTCGCCGGAGTTTACACACTGATAACTTCCTTAAAAACAGTGTTTAATCCTATAGTACTGGCATAACAAACCCAGTTTATGTTTTGTTGTTTGTTTGAATTGTGGTTTATGCTAATTTCAGAAAATTTTACGTATCATGTTGTAAAGTTTTTATTGAGGGAAGCATGCGCAGTACCTTGTAAAAGCCCCAGACCTTCAGCAAGAAAACTGGCTGTTCCTTTCATTTAAGGTTAATATCGAGCACACTCTGGCCGAAATCATGCAGTAACTAGCAACCTCAATTTTGTCAAGCAGATTTATAGTAGAAGACTAACTACATAAATCACTAAACCACCCAGGCGCTACCAGTATGTTATATCGCGACAGCAAGATAAAATTTTAGTCCGTCGGTTGTCATACAACATATACATTTGGCCATAAGTTAGGGACCACCAGGATTTTAGCGGAGGTATTGTTTTAAATCCAATATTTTTATCAATATATAACCATCCATTGTTCATTTCACGTTTCGTTTAAAATAGTCGACTATTTTAAAGAAGTTTATGATTTTACTATTCAAAATGTATAGAAAAGACCAACAAGATGTCGTTTGTAAAAATATGCCATAAAACTGCAAAATCATAACTCAAAAAAAGTTTCAGTTTGAACCGCTGGTAATGTTACATACAAAGAGTTGGCAGGTTGAGGGTTATTAAGATGTAAGAAGAAATCATTTTTAAACATTTATTCACAAGAAAAGAGTCAGTTTCGTGTGTATCCACCACGCTTCCGGTGCAATTCTTGAACTCGTCTCCTCATGCTCTAGACAAGTCTCTGAAGTCTACGTTGAGGGAATTGCCGCCACTCCTGAATTAAAGTATCACGCAATTCTTGAATGTTCTGACATGGAGGGTCACGTTCATTCACTTTCCGGCCGAGATAGTCCCAAACATGCTCTATCGGATTCATATCCGGAGACATGGCAGGCCATGGTAATGTCTCATTTGCCTCATTTGCAAGATAATCTTTGACGATGCGTGCTCTATGAGGTCTTGCGTTGTCGTCCATGAACACGGGTCTGTTTCCAAGTGGATGCGCATCAAAATGGGGCACAATACGGGGGTCCAGAATCTGATCTCTGTATTTTAAAGCAGTTAGTGTGCCATGGATACACGTCTAACTTACAGTCATATGAGAAGCAGCCCTAAACTGTCACTCCGCCACCACCAAAAGCTGTAGTTCCCAGAACATGTGCAGGATCAAAAGCTGTGTTGCGCTGACGCCATACCCGCATCCTACCATCAACTGGTTTCAGAAGAAAACGACTCGTCGGACCAATGAATTCTTTTCCAAGAGCGAGTATTCCACCCGATATGGTCACGCGCCCACTGCAGCCGGGCATCTTTATGTCTTTGTGTAAGTGCTGGTCGCTTTATTGGTCTCCGTGCTCGAAGTCTTCCGCAGTTTAGCCTTCTGTTTACTGTCCGTCTACTGATTCTAACATGGACATTCCATCGACTACGCAACCTCGGGGCTCACACTGGGTCAGAATGTACGTAGAAGTCACATATCTTATTATTACTTTTGTTGTAAAACAATATTTCTTAAATGAAAACAATGTCATGCATAAAACATATTTTCTTGATGTCAGTAATTTAAAAAATTGCTCAGAAAATTCCCTAATTAATTAAACAAAGTAAATTTTGAGTTTATAACCGTTCCTGATCTAAAATTTGGTCTCTGCAACAGTTTTTGTTTCATCGAGTATTAAACTATACAAGATTATATTTAACATCACCATTAAACACACAACATTGGATGTTTACGTTATTACATCTTCCTAGAGATTCCATTATCACCCCTTGACATTACATCTTCATATTTTGCGGGTCTACAATAAACAGTATTGATTGGTTGTTACTCGGGTAGAGACGAAATTGTATGACAATTGTATACAGGTAAACTGGTCACGCACAATATACAAAAAGATTTCCGATCGTTAACTCTAGACGCCATAGATTGCACTGATTGCTGTTTAAACTTTCCTCTGATAAAACTGCTATTAATATTAATATAATATTAAAATGTTAATGTTGATTGATGGATTGGTTGATATTTAGCGTCTACCCGAATAATAATGTGGCTATATTCAAGACGAAACGTATCAATAAAAAAATAATAAATTCATAAATTTCTTAAACAATTTTATTGAAGGTCAATTAGCAGTAAGTTTTACTGCCAAAGAAAAAGAAGGGTTAGAAAATTAGCAACTCAACAAAAGCGCCTGCTTTAAAAATATTGATAGCAATCTGGCACAACAATTTTCTGGGAATGTAACTAATACTTGAAACAAACAGTTATTGGATATTTTTGTGATTAAAACAACATATTTTCACAATCTAACGTTTAGAACAATCAATCCTTGAGTTGAGAAGTGAAAAACAGTAAAATAATTTTGCCAGCATTGATAAATGATATTTTAATAACAGTTTTTATTTATTGTTAGTCATTTTTAAGCTGTATGCACTACATGTGGTCCTTACAATATTTACCAGGTCCCTTATATAAGTACATGTGTAATGTTATACACTAAATTCTGACGTTATACTTTGTAATAAGAAAATGTTTTGGAATGGGAAACACTTTAACTCGATTATTAAATGAATGAATGTATTAACTGAATTAGTCAATTACAAATTTACATGCCACAGCCACAGTGCATAATTTTGACATTTTGACTGAACTGCTTACAGATAGTCAGGTGGTGAAATACTGCTCTATTAGAAACAAGATGGAACAAGAGCCTAGTGAGGCTGCGTTGATTTAAGGTCTATTAAGGAAAGAAGAAAAGACGTCGGCCTAGACTTTTAATTTCAAATTTGCCATATAGATGATATCTTGTTACTAAATAACTATATGTTTGTTGACTACTCACATTTCATCTATCCTATGGAGCTTGAAATTAAGGATACTAATCGTTCTTTTACCTAGGCCTTCTGCTCAAAATAAAGTCATTACGTTCATTGATTACAATATTCCTCAGCTCCCGCGCATGGCATTCACAACTCATACATTTTGCTATATCTTGTCATTGGCATTTCGATTGTCTAGACTGGACGCTGTTTTTGACTAATAAGCTATTTTAACAGGCATTTTCTCTGAGTCAACGGAGCAGTCTGCAGATTTGAACATCTGCACGGGCAACAGGCGATCCCGCTCCACGATACTCCTTCTGCCTTGCCATGATATGACAACCGTTTTCAATTCTCAACAGGATCGCGGCTTCTGTTAAGCACCAGGGCGGAGGTGTTAAGTATGCGACTGGTTCACCAATAACTGCAACCCGTGCAAGAAATAGCATCACTATCTTGCTATATTGAAAATGCCTGGCAAGATAGAGGAATTGACACGTGAGATGAACAGATACCACGGCCTTGGTTAAGTACACTGGAAAAACTTGGAGAAACCTGAACGTCACAAACTCTATTTCAGTGGCATGGAGCAGTAAGTTTGATTTCTTGTTCATAAAGGCATTGTTAATACCATCATAAGTTGCCGACATATCTCAAGCAGGTTAATCGCCATCTGTCTTGAGGCAATCCCATTCAACATTACTTTCGTACCGGTTTATGCAGCAACAACTAACCATAATGAGGTGAAAATAGAGAACTTCCAATAAGAAATAGCACGAAAAAGGCAAAGAGGACAAGGATTGAGAAATAATGTAAAGACATAGAAGACTGCCTCATGAAAAATAACAGTAGAAAAGCATATCAACCGATTAAATACAGGACAAATACAAAATAGAGACGTTCATCCACCATACAGAATACTGTTCAGATGGACATTTATGACTGAGAGATATAAATATGTATAATATGTCATCATAAAAACCGCATCTAATTTGTATCAGCTTTGGTTTATTTGTCAAGTTTTCCATTTATAGCAATCCTTACGACATTTTAGTGGAATATAGATTAATTTAAAACAAAATTGTTTATTACAAAACAAGCTTTCCTTTCGCAGTACAACATTGTAGAGTCTATGCCCTTCTATAAATTTAATATCACCTTTCCGTATTACGTTATTACATACACGCATGTAGGAGACATTACTGTCATAGTCAAAGTAAATGCGTTAAACACGCATTACGCATCTAATCTATTTCTATAGAATACCTTTACTATCTCTTGTGATTACCTTTAAATCTTGTATAATTTAGGAAAAAAACAAAAAAAGTGACGAGCCATACATATCTTTACTGGTTATTGACGGTAGTTTTTAAATGGAAGTATTCCTCTGATCATTCGCCAATCAGTTATGTTAATAAAATCACAAGTGTCTCACTATAACTTTTATTAACACGTTTCTTTTGTAAAATAAGAATTTGCTCTATGTAATAGAAGCTTTATGAATCCCAATGATTCATTCTTGCACTATGAGTCATTTTGTAAACGTCATGGAATTGTTGAATGATAGTATATTCATTTATTTATTTATTTATTTGATTCTAAACTTGTCTTTAGTAATAGAAAATAGTTATGGTTGTCCAGATCGTGGAATTGTATGTAGGATGCATTGCCTCGGTACGGGTTATGGTGGTGGTTCCTGTCAGGGTATGGACAGGTCGATCAGCTATTGTGATAACAACCGCAAGCCGTGTAAGCTTATATATATACTGTATATACTATTTGAGGATTAAGTGACGCTTAACTAAAGTGATCTGCTCAGTGGGAGCCAAACAAAATTTATAACGCACTTCTATGTCATTGTACAAATGATTAAAACATATGTCAACGTTTAATTTTATCATATATACACATATTACAATAAAACTTATCCATCGACCTATACATAAATGTAGTAATATCTAACTGCAAAAATTTATGTTTGTTTGAATATTGTATTACATCAGCTTCCACATTATCATTATCATTAAAGCAACCTTCTTGTATTGAGGTGAAAAAACAGCGTACGTGATAAAAACTCAGCACCTTGGACAGTCAAACTGGCAATTTTTGGGGTTCGGGTTGAAGTCGAACTCGCAGCCTCAATATTGACTTTAGTAAATTGTAACCTACTTAGACCACTCGGTCTAGACAAAAATATACAGATTAAGTACATTGGAAATTTATCCCATGCCATCTAAAGTCTTGTACATGATGTCACACATCATATAGAACTCAATTATTCTAAATGTTATGTAACCTCGATTGGTATTTCGTTTTAGAACATCGTTTATGAAAACTCTAAACTTAAACATATTTTCTTTTTTTTATTACATTTAAATTGTAGATCTACAAGGACAGGCTAGGAATTTTCCAATTTTCCTAATTCATACGTTTGTTTAGAGTATGTTCAATATTTAATACGGGAACAAAAGCTGTTTTGGAGGAATTATCGGTGTATGAACGGGACCAACTCACTCACAAAATAAATAAAGCAAGAAGGGAAAGAAGTTGGCGAGTTGATTTCAGAAAAAAACACTTTTGTTTCTTATCATTTCACCGTTTAAGGAATAATGTTCATTTCAAAGCCTTTTATTTAATTTAAATGAACGCACTATTTCATTTAAAAACTGAATGCATTCTTTGAAGTTTCATTGACGTATGAAAGCGTTGACCGAAGCACATTTTCAATGAAGCGTTTCAGGACATACTTATAATTTCCAGAAAAGACATCAGAGGAAAAAAGGACGTTAAATCTTCAGTCTTAAATATTTAAAAAAATTATTTGATTTTTTTTTCAAATATGGTCGCCCAAATAAAAATGTCTGACATTTCTGTACTTTCTGTTCTTTCTGTACGAATCTACTTCTTAATCACCGAAATCTTACTAAGATCCTAGCCGTAAAGTATATATACAGGTTTTCTATGGAACTAGTGTCATCAAATTTATGAAATTCCTTTCCTCTTTTAATGCGTTTATGAATTTTTCTTCAAGTCCATATAACAAATTTCAGAATGATATAGTGAAACGAGTTTTATTAAAGATTCAAATAACTTTTTACTTTTTCTTTAACAGGAGGTTCACTGAGGCAATATGATTAATACTTCAAAAGAAACAAAGCTGCGTTTCCGCTTACACATAATAAATGTGAGGAAAAATTAACCTTACTGAATATATATATACCCCTGATGGAACTCTGAGGCAGAAATAGAACATAGTGTTTTCTTGTTTCCAGCTAATACTCCAACCAAACCAATTAAAAGGGTGTCGCCTGTATTTTCTGTCAGAAAATGCGTTCAAACTATGGTTGATTTTGGCGCTAAGTGCAGATCGTACAACAGGATGAAGTGCTCGAATGGGAGCGCGAGTTGTTGCTCTTACAAAACATATATATTGTTTTTGTAAATAATTCAAATTTTCTGAATCTTTTGAACTTGTTTTTTTTAAATATGTGTTGATTAATTATTGAAGACTTTTTGAAAATTGAATTATGTTCTGTATGTGTTTTCTACTAAATAAATTGGGATATCGTGACAGAGAGAAAGAACAATTGATAAAAATCAAACACTATTATCCACACGAGATTTAATTTATGTTGATTGTGTTAGACCAACAATGCCAGGGATAATGAAGATTCAAAATTGTTCTTTACTTTTCATCAGTTGTAAAAATATTTTTTATCTAAATTATCTAAGAAGTCAATAACCGGTATTTTTTTCAAAACAATATGTAACATATCTAACTTTCTCCAAAATGGTCCACACATGTTTTCTAAAACAAATCGAGTCGTGTGTACATATCGTTCATCATCCCCACTGTACATTACCCGAGAAATGAAACGATCAAGATTAAGCTGAAAATAAAATAAAAGCTAAAAGGAATTAATTTAAAAGGAAAAAACGTAACTGTATTAAAAGTATTCAGTGTGTATATTATTGGCAAGAAAGAAGTAACATTACATTATGGTAATTTTACCCGCAGTTATTTATGTGTGTGTGGTATAAAATGGTAAACATGGTAAAAGCAGTATCGAATTGTCATTAGATTGAAATTGTAGATTTAGTTAGAGTTGTTTTGCGTGTTACGCTCTTTTTCAAATTTGTCACGAAATGTAAACAGTTGCGATTTAGGAACAACACTGTGATACATGGCAAAAATATAATTTACTATTATTTTACTGTTGTTTAATGATATATAAAGTGAAATTCAAATATTTTATTATATTAACGATTACTTATTCCTTTACTATTTTAATATTAAAACTACAGTCTACAATGTAATTAACAACATTGATAAACTTTCATAGTGATCTAGGTTATTCGTAATATTTACTATTGATTTTGCTCACAGAATGAAATTTAGGGAAGCATATAGTCGCCGTGTTGTCCGTCCGTTCCGCATTCGTATCCGACATTGTTTATTGTCCGATGTTGCACAAGTGATCATTTTATTAAGACGACATGTCGCATGAAAGGGCAAGCTCACAGTGTGCATTGAAGCAAATATGTGTCCGGCCAATAACTTTGTTGTTTATTGAGGCATTTTCAAATTATGTGGAACAAGGGACAATTACATTAAAACAACGTGTCGCGTTCAAAACTCGGGTCGCCATCTTGAAGGTCAAGGTCACACATTACGGATCCATGTCCGCCCATAACTTTGATGTTTATTGATGTATTTTAAAGTGATGATTGTAGCAGACGTGTTGCGTTTCTCCCATAATGATCAAGGTCACAGTAATGAAGCAAATCCGTGTCATACCCACACAAAAACATCGTTGTTCATTGACGATATTCAAATCATTAGGCAGACCATGGGACTAGGGCAACTTTCGGGTCGCTACTTTTAGTATCACTCACAGTGCAGCAAATCCGTGTCCGGTCAATAACTTACTTGTTTATTGACGGATTTTTAAATATAGGACAAGTTATCATCGCATCAAGGTGACCTGTTACGTTTGGGTCGCTACCTTTAAGGTCAAGATCACAAAGCGATCTCGAATCAAAGTCGTGTTCAACATTTTACTTTAATGTTTATTTTTGGGTTTTTAATATAATTTCACAGTTTTTTGCCTAAATTACATTTCACGAGGACATGTAACATGCAGAACTAAGATTGCGACATTAAATCTTAACAATTGCTATCCACATCGTTGTTTGTGTTGAAATATATTTAGCGGGCATTTGAAATTTGATGTGCATCCATTAGTTTCACTGATAATCCTACTTGTTAAATAAGTCACGTTTGTTTGTAAAAGCCAAATTATTTGCATTTTTGTATAACCTTAACAGTTACTTATAAGGCTTAATATGTAAGAGGGCAGCTATTTGATTTATAACTATGTTAGGCCAGGAAGAAAATCTTCCATTACTGACTTCCAAATTAGAAACTGGCTTTTCCAATGTAACGAAATGAAGTCTAATTATATATCAATAGAAAATACCAGAGGCTATTGTCGAGTCGGCCATATTGTGTACCATCCCTTGTAAGTTAAGTTCGACGAACGGAGTTTGCCACGCGTTTCAAATCCTTATGATTTAAATTTTTCCGATTTAAAAATTATTTGGAGCGTGAAAGATCAACCTGAGAACAAATAAAAACTTCTTTGAATAACTTACACGAACTCTTATAAGTATTTGGTACGGTTTATATCCAGTTGATTGGAGCTTACGACGGTTATAGACCTGTCAACCAAATAGTTTCCATATTAATTGAATTCGGCGTCATTTATTAGCACAGTATTTATTAGTAGACTGATGTTTACCAAATCACTGAAGTTTTAAATATATACAACAACAAGCAAATATGTATAATTAAACTTCGACTTAATTTTGGTAGTTGAATCGAAGCTCATGTAATATTCTTAATGCACGTTTAATATTGGTATATTTTCAGTTGAAATAAAAGAAAAAAGATGTATTAGCATTTGTTAAAGAAATTTGCTTATTGATATCAAATTGTTTCCAATTGAAATACCGTTTTTATTTATTAAGCATTCATTTATTTATATTTCAATTATATTTCAAAATAAACAGATATTCTTATAATATTTTAGTATTCAAACATAATTTGTTGGTATCCATCAGTAAAGGTTAATTCATTAAGACTTTCACAACAGCAGAACCCAAAGAATGCCCATTCTATTACACGAAAACAATTGGAAAAAAGACACACGGCCTACAGAGGTACTACATACAGCCAAACTACTCGACGTTCAGCGGCTTTTCTGCGCTTACCATTAGACAAGCCTGAAGACTTATAAATTAACTACACACGTTGGAAAATTCAGCACACAGAGAAGACCTGTACCAAGCTGACAGACTACGTGACAAAAACCTGAATCAAGGGAGATTTCCACTTTCAACTTGGAACCACAAACAAACTGAGGGATCCAGAACTAAAAACCATCTTGAAGACTGGCACAACACAACAAAGCAGAGAGTACAAATAGTACATCCTGACATCTACAAAACATCCACCAATTCCATGATGAATATTGTACAAGGTAAATAAGTACAATAGGAAGAACAATTGTTTAGTCTATTGCCCAGAAATATGCATTGAATAAGAGTTGTATTACCATATGCAATTTCCTCAACAGTGCTCGTTTTGTAATATTTTCAAACTTAAAACATGTTATTTTTATTTAACATGTTATAATAAAACAAATGAACAGGGATCTTTTATTGACATTAACTTCATATTGTATTTGGGGCCTCGGTGGACGAGTGATTAAGGTAGTTCGTCTACTATTGATTGCGGGTTCGATTCTCACTGCAGGCAGGGTGTACTCGACTCTAATCTTAATTGACAAGGATTGCCAGTTTTCCTACCGCAGGTCGAGGGTTTTCTCCGGGTTCTCCGGCTTCCTCCCCCAATAAAAACTGGACGCCATGATATAGCTGAAAAATTGCTGAATGTGGCGTTAAACACCATCAAACAAACAAACATCATATTACTGTATTTTATATATTTTGACACGGAAACGGTAAAACCCTGTTTCCGGATTTTAGCGGGCAAAATTTTACGAACAAGTGCCGTGGCAATATTTCTTTGAAATATTGCCTCGCATAAGGTTATTGTAGATTTTTATTCCTTACGAACAAAATCGAAGGGATTTTCTTAAAATATCAAGAAATATTTAATTTATTTTTTTCATATAGAAATAAATTTATAAGGAATAAATAAATTCTACTTATGCTACGTACATTTTGTTCATCTATTGTGCTGGGGCCATACTGTGAGGGTTCACAATGCTCGACACACAGAGGTGCCCAGCGCGTCTTTGGAAGGTGGAGATGCCCTCTCTTTGGGCGTTGTCAGGTCATAATACAGAAGCCTGACCGCGGATCACAGTGGGTAACGTGTTTGGAAAGTTTCACGCTCCTTGCACGATAAAGACCCCCTGTTTAGATGCCGATACGAGTATTCTTAGTGTAGCCGCTACAAAAGGCTTTATTTTCCGCTTTTACGCATACTTTTCCAATGGCATTCAAAATTTATACCCTTTGGTCCATCTTTCCGGAATGGATTTATTGTTTGTTAACTTGTTCTCGTTGGACGTAAAGCAAACATCAAATCAATCAATTAATCAATCAATCAATCAATCAATCAATCAATCAATCAATCAATCAATCAATCAATCATTTATTGTGAATCCGGGATATAATCTTAGATTAGTCTTGGTCTTTGCCTTTTAATTTTTATGAGAAAAATACAAAGATGTATGGTTGTCGTATCTCAGGTAACTAAATGCGTTGTTGGAATAAGTAATAATGCGTAGTCACATTTTGCTGTAATTTAGTGTAAGTTAGTTAGCATTTGCTGTCAGCTATATGATGGTGAGAGTAATACTTTGGAAGCCATACATTGTATTATCATTTGTCTGCTTTTTACTTACTGCACCAACAATATAGGCTTCGCACGCTGGGTTAAATGTTCTAACAACATTATCCTAACTCCGATCAAACTAGCCCTTAAGTATCTCTTGGATTTTGCGTGCTTAGGATATAACAACAAGTAGCATTTTCCATGCGTTTGGTTCACCAGAACACAACAATTAGAATCACGATCGGATCAACACAATCGTATGTTGTATAAAGACGAATAGTTGTATGTTTTGAGAGAATAATTTTTTGGTTTAATTAAAATATTAAATATTCTTGTTTAAAATAGGCAATATATATGTGTAATACTACACGCAATACGTCTGACTGGGAAGTATAAATTATAGTTGATCTTTTTTTATTGTTTCATTTTATAACAATATTCAAATGTATATAATAAAAGTTTATTCAATATTGAATGTCGTCAAATTATTACAGTTACGAATGAAATAAGTAATATAAACTAACCCTTAACCTCTAAATTAACTTAAAAACAGGACAACATGAAAGGCGCGTAAAACAGAAAGGACAAAACTGAGGAAAAAAATGATAGTGATATATGTTTTATTAATAAAAAATTAAGTATATATCTACATTTCATAAATAGTAAAAAGACGTTGAAGCTGACCTGCAATATTTGCAAATACGTCTGCTCATACACAGACCAACACAAAACAAATTATACCTAAAAAATTCTTTGTAATGAAGAACAGAGTTGTTACTAATATTTTCTTTCTAAATTTCATTGTTTTGTCGTCATTGTGTTAAATATCTGTGCAATTTTCAAATTTACATTACTAATGATAATTATTAATTAATTATTTGGCGAAGGTCGGGGGTTTCTCTGGGTATTCCGGCCTCCTGTGCCAATCCAATGCTACAATACGGCCTAAACACATTACTGAAAATAATGTTAAACTCCATCCGTTCAAACAAACAAACATATTAATCAATTATTAAGTTTTTTCTAAGTAGAGATTTTAAGTTTGTACCAACTACGTACATCCCAAAGCACCTATATCCCCTTGTATCGGCTGTATTAACTTAATATTAACGGAGATTTATATTATGTATTTGATTAACTACACAAAATGTCTTCTCTATAGAGGGAATACTGCTTTGCACATTGTATAATCACCGTTGCGTTTCACTGGAAAACATTAATAAATCCGTTAAATCAATCGAAATATTTGTGCAAATATAAATCAATTAGCCATGAATATACATTATTCAACTGCGTATTATTATTTGTATGTAAACAACTTTAAACATCATGACTAATACTTTTTTACACGATACAGAAAAAAAAGAAACAGTAAACATATTTTTTATATATATATAATTCATGTCTTGGGGAAAGAAGTTTTTTTTTTTACATTATATCATAAATAATACACATTTAGAAGTACACTTCTTAAATATATTTATATTTATCTTCACACACATACATGGATTTAATAAATTAGGACAAATAGCAAACCCCATATAATATTTCACTCCTAACGAAATTCGTTTCATAACTTCCTTATTTAATTACAATAAACTGGCCGATCGATGCATAATTAACAAAAGATCAACACAATAATATTTTTAGTGTTTTTTATTCTAGACAAACGATTAATAATTTCCTTTTAAATTTATCTACATATATTTTACATTACTTTTGATATTTTTCTTACAACTTAAAATCATTGGTTGAAAGCCACTCAGTTATGTAGTGACTATTGAACTTATGATTACAAAAGTCTTCAACAACAAACAATAAAAATGCATCTGATATCAGTTGATGATTTCAATTCAAGCTGATAGTCATTCAAAGATCGTCAATTTTTACCTTTATAAATCAAGTGTTTTAGAGTGCAGATGAACCATACGCACTCGAAAAAAATACATTATTTATATATATAAAAACATTATGATATGTAATTCTATTAAACTTGTTGTTTTGAAAGCTGAAGATAAAACATACAATTTAATTTTAACAACACCATTATTTCAAAAGAGTATCTCACATTTTTTAGATCTAAGACATAGTCGTTAGTGATGACAGGTGAGGGTATCAAATAAATTTATCTCTACATTTATAGCAGACATGTATATCCCTTTCATACAACATTATTTAATTTTTAATTTAATTTTTAAATAACTAATTAATTGACACAACATCTTTTATTTTCTTCTAATTTTCATTGAAGATTTTCTCATTCCTTCCCAGTTTAAATATGCATACCATGTCATAAATGTATAACTTTGTTGCCCTGGCATCCAACGACCATTTAAGTTAAGATAGCTAGTAGTATTGTGCCACCATGCCTCTTCGTAAACTGTGATGCCATATGTCGTGAGCTCTGGAGAACTGAATACAGTATTGTTGTTGCTTGTCATCCCTAAGTCTCCGTCACCTGATAATACAAACAAAAGGGTTTAGAATAACACTTTCACTAATAATCCATATTAAAACAGGAGTGTTGCTGTTATATATTAGAAAAAATAAAACTTGTAACACGCACTGAGAAAAAAAAGCGAGTAAAGAAGGAGTGTTCGGGTACCAACAGAGTAATTAATGTACTTTGGAATGAAATAAAAGAATTTAAACATTTCATGTTTATATCCAGTAAGTCTCACATACTTAATGAATTTAGCAATAAATAACAATAAATAAGTCCGAAAACATCAACAAATAACGCTGTTTTCAGCGTTATTTCTTTGTGATATCGCGAGAAAATTTTTAGAAGAGGTAGAAATACAAGAGCCACTTTTATTATCTGCAATATTAGACAGCAGTCTGATTTTAACTTGTTTTTATTAATATAGACGGCGGGGCTAAAAGTCATCTGTGATAATTCACATCTTCCATTGCTGAAAGATAACACTCTCCCCACTCAACTCGGATTTCGAGTGCCTTGCAATATTTGTGGTAAATTATCACAATCGAACTCAAAGACAACTCATTGTAATCCTAATTTGTTTCCACTAATGGATTTGAGTATATATATAGAGACAAAGGTGTGTGTATAAAGGATAAAGCTTATAACATGCACATGTGTGTAACATTAACCTTATGTTGTTTAATTTAATTTAATTTATTAGATAACGCTCAGACACATTATATGTGTTACATGAGGTCCACATATAACACAATATACAAATATGGCGAAATGAACAGGTTAAACAAGTTAGAATGACAACACAGTTCGTTCATACAATAAACAATATATTAAAAAAGATAATTGAGTTTTTTTAATAAAAACTGATATCTTATTGTACAAGTTGACATTGCAGTAGGTTAACAAACCTTCCAATTTTTGTATATTAGGATATGATAAATAGTACTTGGGTAAACACATTTTTCTTAACTTTAACAACTCCTTAGATTGACATTTAAAAAAGATAGTGAAATTCGTCTCCAACAGAATTTTTGCATAAATTACATAAACGTTCTTCCTTTGGAATTCTATACCATCTACCGGTTTTAATTGGGATCTTTAAATTAGACGTCCTTAGCTTTGTTATCCAGGTTCTGTTATTTTCCGAAAGTCTCATCAGATAATCCTCAAAACAGAAGTATTTTTTGAAACTAGAATAAAATTGACCACGCGAAGAACATTCTATATCACTATACCATTTTTGAATAAATTGGTCTCTTAATGATTGAGTTAAAGTTGACTTAATGTACTTTGAGTCGTAAAAATTTGGGTTGGCAAAAACATATCTAAGACCCGAATCATTAAATATAGTTTCGATGAAATTCAGCCACTTGAAAGAATGCGCATATTTGTTTTTCAATGCCGCTAATAATTTATAAATTGAACTACTCAGTTTATTTTGGCATATTAATCTGCCCCAAAATGATACCATTCTTGTTTTTACTTTGATTTCAAGAGGAAATCTACCAAGTTCACCAAAAACCATAAAATTTGGTGTGGTTGTTCTTACTTGTAGAATACGTTTACAAAATTTTAAGTGTATTTGTTCAATTTGTTTTAAATTTTCATAGCCCCAAATTTCACATCCATATAACAGAATAGGTTCAATGACAGAGTCGAAGAGTTTAAGCTGGATATCAACTGAAATAGCTTTATTCCTGAAGTGTTTATATAAGGAAAAAAGAGACTTTTGTGCCTGATCGATCAACTTCTTTTTCGTGTCCGCAAAATTTCCATTATATTTCAAAAGAATTCTCAAATATGAGTAAGAATCTACAATTTCCAAATTTTCACCATTTAATTTAAATTGAAACTTAGTTTGACTTTTACGTTTACTCAAAATCATAACCTTCGTTTTGTTTGCATTAATTTCCAATCTCCATATCTTACAATATGTCTGAAAAATATCTAGAGCTTTCTGCATTTGCTCCTCTGATTCAGCTAATATCACTGTATCATCAGCATAAAGTAAAGTAAACAGTTCAATATATACAAGCAATTCATTCTGACATTTTTCATATACAAATTGTAAAGGTGAGACATTCGAGTTGTCGAAAATATTCTCCATATCGTTAAGAAAGACTGAAAAAAGAAATGGCGATAAGTTCTCTCCCTGCCTTACACCGGTAAGACATGGGAAAAAGTCTGATTTTTCATTATTGAATTGCACACATGACTTAATACCATCATACATATTAATGATAACCCTGAAACATTTGCCCTTTATTCCACTATACTGCAATTTTTTCCACAACCCAACTCTCCAAACCATATCAAATGCTTTCATGAAGTCTACGAAAGTGCAGTACAATTTCTTCCCGAATGAGCTGTATAAAGATATAAGAGCGTGCAGTACAAAAATATTGTCTAAAGTGGAGTGACCCTTTCGGAAACCCGATTGATTATTTGAAATAAATTCTACTTCTTCTGCAAAAAAAGCAAGTCTGGTGTTTAGAATCGAAGTAAACAATTTACCTAGGCAGCTTATTAACGTTATTGCTCTGTAGTTATCAGGATCCAATAAGTGTCAAGCTTTCAGGAATAATACCTGTATTGAAAACAGCATTGAACAATTTACAATAGATCGATATCAAGGCAGGAGGAGAGTTTTTTAAATATTCATTCACAATGTTATCAATACTTGGTGATTTGTTGTTTTTTAAGTCTTCTATTGCATCAAATATCTCACATTCTGTAATTTCGCCATTTAAAATACTGTTTAAAATAGGATTATCACATACAGAATCTACATTAACATCATATTCATCCTCGTCTTCATCGTATGTATTCAATTGTTTAAAATACTCAAAAAATGTATCAATCGGGATGTCTGCATTCAATTTTTTATTGTTAGAATATTTATTTAAAGTTTTCCAGAAATCTTTTGGATTTTTCTTCGACAATGTACGTAATTCATTTGCACATTTGACTTGATGTAATGCAAAGCTTTTATTCAATTCTTGTCTAAATTCTTTCGCCTTTAGATTTAAGAGATTTTTTGTTTCAGTTGACTTATCTTGCTTATATTTAAATTGTTAATGTTATATATCTGTCGGGTATCAATTTCACAAATAATGTAACAAAATTAACATAATCAATTGTTATCCTTAAAAATATGTGACTTCAGCACAATGCAAGAGTTAATGAATCATTTGAAATTGCAAACTCTTTATTAAATGCAATAAAAACTTATTCAGTATAAGTAATGTTGCCACAAGTTGTTTAAGAGTTGTAAAAATATTTAAAATCCAAATAACAATATTCCTAGCAAAAGACTTCTGTCATTGTATGCAAATATATCGAGATTAATGTTTCTAAGCATTTCAATTGAGAGTTGGTTTAATTTATGTTATTAAAACAAGACACAATCATGCATATTACATATATTTTGATACCAAAACAACCACATCTATTTATTCTCTTGGATTAAGTTAACGATTTTCGTGGCTCATCCAAAGAATTCCGAAGTGCGTCTCCAGGTGGCAGATAATAAATGCAACTTTGTTATAACAATAGTTAAAGCAGTGGGTAGCCATGTTTGGCGAGTGCCACGCGCCTGCGCTTTAACGACTACGTTTGTAGATATCGTAAACAGTAGGGTTATTATAGTTAATAAAATATCGTCAAAGATACCAAGGATAGCCGTTTCTATACTTTTCCGTCCTGAATATACGAGCAATATTTACAAGATGAAGTTGCGAGATCAAACATTGCTCGACTAATACGTTAATCTCTTTATGCTCTTTGCTTTTTACAAACTACTAGCCAAAAACATTATCACACGAATGAATTTTTAAATTCATTCATGATGCATAACTCGATGAAAGATAATTTTTTTTTTGACTGATTACACTTTAAATCAACGTGTAGCTTCAGGGGGTTTTAGATACAAAAGCCACGGATAAGTCTAGAAACATAAATAACAGCCAAACTATAACTCAAACACAATAATATCTGGGTTATTACAGATTTGTAGGCCTTATTTTGCTAATAATTTTAGCATTTTACAGTTTCACGTAAATTTTTATAGTACAAAGCAAAGACTGAAAATTTTATGAAAAATTATCAGTAAAGAACAAGAACTCGTCTATAGCTATTATAATATTCGAGATATTGACCAAAAACATGTGTATACTCTATGTTCTATGTTTAGTAACAGTGGCCATGTTTGTCCTTTGATCAACATTCCAAATACAAATCTGAAACTAGGTACCATTCATTGTGGTAAATTGTGAAAAAAAATTGGCCACGTGGTTTCAGAAGAAATACTCTTGAAAGAATTAAATACAGACGGACTACGGACACCTATTGACAACAAAAGCTCACCTGAATTTCGATCGAGCTGAAATAAAAATTATTAGATACAACTGCTCTTACGGCGAATGCTATTTTATTAAACTAACACGAATTCCCCTATATTAGTAACATTATGTAAAAGTTTTTTTTAAATTGTACACATTTATATGTACAGCTGTCTTACCTAACCAAAACTCTGAATTAAAACTTCCAAATCCATTTCGATAATAATTCCATGTCCTGTTGTGAAAATCAACTGATCTATCAAATCGTTTCTGAAACACCTACATTAAATACAATTAGAAAGGTCGATTGAAAGTATAGTTGAACTCTCCCCTTATCATAATAAAAAATCAAGATAGAAAAAATTAAACAAATTTCGAATCGAATTTTTATAGAAGTACGCTCATTTCATATGTTTTTCTAGATTGGCCGAAAACTTTAAAATATATAAATGAATGTTATAAGATAATGTGTAAAGATAGATGTTTAACCAAGAAACTAAATATAGAGCAATATATGCCAATTGTCGACAGTATATTTTAGAAAATGAAACGCAAATAAAAATTAGTAACTAATTTAAATTATATTAATTGTAACCCTTTTTACAGTAGTCTGAGAAATTCTTACCGTCCATCCTCCACCGTTGGTCATCATATCGCAGTAAACATCATAAGTAATACCATTTACAGATATACCATAAACCCCGCTGGGATTACTATTGGAATTGTGGCAATAACAATCATCTGGAACTGACATCACAATTGATAATTAGAAATTTAAAAACAATGTCAAGGATTTAACCTAGCGACAGGTGAATGTCATGGGGCGATTGCAAATCCGATTATTTGAAATAATTTATTTATCAAAAATAATTAATGAAACTGATACAACAGACAAATATTTATGATTTAAAAAGTACAGAAAATGTTTTAATAAAATAGCGTTATTTTCAGGACTGTTCATTAATTTAAACTAAAAAGATCAGAGTTTATGCTTTTATAAACAAATTCTAATTTTGACATACATCACAGCTGTAGATACACTGCTGATACATGTGCATTTAACATATTTGATGGGGTATTCAATAACAATTAGAGGATTTTGAAGAAGAAACACATCCCTTACAAAACCTTCAATACGTACATCCTATTACATTGTTTTTTCAATTTGTGGTTTAGCTTAGGAGTAATTTTTATATTGTTTTAAGTTGTTTTCAAATCATATATATAACTACAATGAACAGTACTATAATCCAAGCAATCATCATCGTGACCTGTATGGTGGGGTACAATGTGATTAATTTTCGAATTTATGTTTACCGCGGAGTACATTATACTAAATTTCTGAATACAAAATAAATATGTGAAATATAGATTAAAAATAGATGTACCAACAGCTATAACAAATTACTTAAACAATACATAGGTATATATTAGTTTGTAAGAAATGTAGAAAGTATTCAAGTGTCAATACAATTTTATAGTCCCTGAAGAATATTATTTAAAAGTTGTAACACAGTTTTTCAATGTTTGGTAGGTTCAAGAAGGGGAAAACTAGAGAGGTCAACATCAGACTTGGTTTTAGATTTGAAAGTAGTTTGGGGTTTAAGTGCATCCAGCTGCATGGTAATTTAAATTTAAATTTAGACAAATAAAACGTGCTAGCGCTTCAGTTATTTGTAACATGCAGGATACAACCTCGGATATTCTCAGATAATTAATTGCTTTCAATTAAGTATTGAAAGAACTGTTGATAATGTATTAGCAGATTGCATTGATCTTAAAGTTCCAATAAGTAATGAGTCTAATACGTTTTTTGCTTACACGTCATTGATCTTTGTCAAGAGTACATCAAATTTCCTACTTTCAATGTTTCTCAAAACCGCATACCAGTTTATTCTAGAAAATATGCACTAAATTGTTATATAAAACACACGTGAAGCTTTAATTTCACATTTTGTCAGGTTGAAAATACATTTTTGTCGGTCTAACATTGATAAAACGACAGCATGCGACCAAGAAAGACAATTGGATAATTATTATCTATCACAAGTGGAAAGGCGAGACAAGAAAATCTCAAACCCATGGACAAAGACATCTTGTCCTTCCCTACGCTACGCCCACGAGTGATTTGATACTTTTTCGCACCAAAGTTGCATATTATTTAGGTATTTCTTCAGTATATTTGGTGCTCTTTGTGTATACGTAATTGTTACGTCCATGACGCCATAATAAACTGACGACATAATAAGCTATCTCACCCGGTGAGACAGAGAAATCTCAACAACAGGAATTCATGAGATATTTCTATACCTGGTGTGAGAAAAAGAGTTTAGGTGATTGTTTCAATAAATATACAAATACAAAATTCACACGTTTTTGTTTTATATAAGAATTATTTCATTGGAAAGTAGAAAAAAGATAATAAGCTCGTACCAAATGGCGTTTCCGCAGCGTGAAAAGTTATTGTCATACCATTTTTCATCTCGTTATTTTTAACAATGCAGATATGCTGGTGCACATTTCTGCACGCACATAATTAAATAAAACTATAATATGAAAAACACAACCAAAAGGCAATCTTTTATTCAGAACTGTATATAGATTAGAAAATTCTTGAAAGATAGATATAATTGTTGTCAGAAATATCACAGTATCCGTGTACGCATGGTCGACTTGTTACTGAAAGCAAACACATTTCAGAAGTTTTATATTTTTCTGGTTTTCTGAACATATATGTTGTCTGATCTGACATATACAGCAATGGAATATGAGATAAAGTCCATTTTTGCTAATTCAAAATTTCAAGATAACCTGAACTAAAATGATAAATCGTACTTTATTTTGAAAGGACGACGTTCAGCTTGACCAAAATAACAAAAACATTGAAAAGCTACAATCAACTATTCCAATAAATGAAATCTAAAGATGACGAATAGGAACTCGTATATCTCCGCGAAAGCTACATACTCCTCAAGTTAATAGTTTAACCATGACAAAAATCTAAAGTGGGGAAAATGTTGTCTGACTCATGGCCATGAATTGTCATGCAAAAAAAAAAAATTTCGATCCACTTCCTGGTTACGCATTTTTGACGCGAAGTTTGTCGAAAACGTCAAAGTTGTTTGATTTCCACAAAACTTGGTTTCCAAATAGATATGCGGGTCCTTATTACATATCCGGGATCCAAATTTTTTTCGGTCCACCATTTTCAAAATGGCCGCCATTGAAATTTGTTTTCAATATAACCCAAAAACCATAAAAAATTGAAGCAGACAATATATCAGAAAAATGTTGCTCTCATTGAGATCTACATTTGATATAAAGGTCGAAAACTGTGCGACAAACCGTTTTCGAGTTAAGAACCTTGACACTTTTCGGCTAATCAGTTTTTTGGCTTATAACTTTTAAACCGTCAAAGATAATATAGTTAACATATCGTTTTTTTGTGACGATCATAACAAGCCCTTCGATTTAAGACCAAAGACGAATAGTTACGGGCAGCCATTTTCCAAATGGCCGACACCGTAAACAGTTTTTATAGAATAACACGTAAACCGTACAAAATTGAAGCAGACAATTCAAGGGAAAAATGTTCGTCACATCGAAATGTACAAAAAATGTTCAGGTACGAAAGCGTAAAACTTGTTTTTGAGTAATTGCCCTTGATTCGTATTTTGAAAATAGTTTTTTGTTTATAACTTTTTAAACATTACAGATGATGAATGAAACATTGGTTCATTTGAAAGAGAATTAAAAGACCTACAATTTTATCCCAAGAAGTACATGATTCGGTTGAGTGATTTCAAAATGGCGGCCAAAAACATATCGTAAACTGCGTTATTTGTCAATAACTTTTAAACCGTTACAGATTTTATAGTAAACATAGAAGTTTTTTGTGATCGATATGTCAAGCCCTTCGATTTAAGACCAAAGTCGAATGGTTTTGGGCAGCCATTTTCAAAATGGCCGACACCGTAAACAGTTTTTATAAAATAACACTTTAACCGTACAAAATTGAAGCGGACAATACATGGGAAACTGAATCGGGATCACTAACTGAATTCAAATATCATATTGTATGACCGAAAGTGACATTTTGTCCATAGCAACTATACATTTTCTGACTTGGGACCACTTGCTTTGTACACCAAAACCATAGCAACTGACCGTAAAGTCATTAGCAGCCATGCCCCTTGCTCTCTATTCTGGAACCTTTTTCGTAACTAACAGTAACATTATCTTAAACAAAAGCGTCAAGTGTCTTTATTAACATTTTAAACCAAAGGTCGTAGGTCAAGGGAAAGACCTCACATTTGTTCTCTGAACAAACGACTGCTTAATTGTTTTTACATTTTGAAGCAAATTTTACGTGTTTTGTGGTTTGCTAATCATTGCTATACACACAAGGTCAGATCTGTGATATTAACATACAGCAAATGGGTGGATTATAGATAATATATGTAAACATTTTATTAACTGTTAAGCAGAGGCTACAGTAATTAGCAAAAATTATTTAAAGGTTGTACACTTTTACCCAGCACGCGAACATGCTAATTGCAAGGCTTACCGTGCTTTGTACAAACTGACTAATTATTGTGAGACGGTACACACATGTGTTGTGCACTGCACGGATTTACAGGCCAGCAGCTGTCTTCTTTCTAGAACATTGTGGGAAAATAAGACATAAAAAATGAAATATATATTTTTAAAGAGATATATATATATATATATATATATAATAACTAAAGACACTTCAACATATCAGACGATGTAGCCTTAGTGTATAACATCGTCCATCGATGTACATGTTCACTGTCTTGTTACTCTTAATCTGCCACACGTTGTGTTTTTTCCTTTGTAAAACTTTATTTGTTTATACGTGGTTGTTATGTTGTATATTGAAATTGATCAATGAAATCAATTTTTTAGATTTTATATGAACTTGAAGCATTTAAGGATTGTATACTAGAAAAAAGCATGGTGTCACTTGTTTATTAACCATATCAGCTGTCTTTGAAACAACTGGACACAGAATTATGACGTTGGACATGGGATCTATATCTACAGATTGCTATACACCCGAGGAATACATTAAATAACAAAAAATAATCTCGAAACGAAAAAACAATATTAAACTTACCATTGTCCAGCGTTCTATGAACGTAAAGTCAACGCCGTTTTCAACAGAAAGATGACTCTGAATATCTTTCTTAATATCGTCATTGGTGACATTGGCTGCAGTTCCACGTAGTAGGGTACACTTCAGTTGACTCATCCAGAAGTTAATTGCCTTACAATCTTTGTTATGCATGCAACACTTAATACACATCTTTAGGCCAACTTTTTCGAAAGTTTGGAGAGCATCATCCTTTAGAAATATATTATAAAAAAATTATCCTCCAGTTATATCTCCTTTGACTGTTTTCTCCGTCAATAAATACAAAAGAAGGATAAAAAACTTTTCATGTGCAGTATCTAAAACAAATTAAACCAGTACCATTTTATGCTAAGTCGTGGCACTTGTCTATGTGTTGTCGTAAAGCTGCAGCTCTTTATATTAGGTGTATTATTATATAATGTACGTAAATTTAACGATTCAAATATATAAATATTCCAGTAGTCTATTGTGTCAGTTACAAGCCAATTATTTATGTTAATTTGAATCTAATAAGACGCAGTATTTTAACCATATTTGTTTATCCATCCATTGTAAAATATTAGTATTAATATTTCAGTACTGATGTTTCTGTTAAATAAATCTAAAACACTAATTTCTAACATCACATATAATATAATAAAGCTGTAAATCCAATGATAGGTCATCATGATATGCAGTTTTCATTTTAACTGCTCACACTTTGTGTTGTATTTAAAAAATTCTTTCTATGTATACAATTTAGATTGATCACGAATCTTTGAATAATTAAATTCGAGTTTAGTGTTGTTCATTAGTTTTGCTTACAAGTGTTAAAGCAATTTCAAATTTGACATTTGTCAAATTAACCAATAATTTCTTAGTAATAGATACGATTTACTATTTAGAATTCATAAAATGATAGAGCATTTCATTACATCCAGCCAAGCCAGGTCATCCTGACCCTTGAGCTTTAAAATTACGCCAATGCAACTGTGAATGGATTAGTAGAACGCAAACTTACGGTGTTAGATGTCTTACGTAATGCCCACCAAGGGATATGCCATATTGCATAAAAAACTATTTAATATTTGTTATCTGTAAACGTCTGAAAAATACTGTTTACGTGGCGATATAACATCGTTCTAGACAACGTTTTCTTCGTTCTATATATGGGGAACAAAACATTTTCGGAAACTTCGATAACATAAAGAGATGGATGATGTCAGATTTTTTACACACAAATAGATGCTCTTTTAATGAACGATTTAATAAAGGTCAGACACATGGTAACATCGAACATTTAAATTGCAGATTTTGTGTAGAACATGTTTAATAAACATGTTAAATAAGAAGAGTAAGAAGGTCTTAAATTTGACGCCGAGTAAAATTTATGTTTGACATAAGAAATGTTTCTAAAAATATAGAGCCATTACAGCAAACTTTTGCATATAGTTGGCAAATCCCTTCACGAAAAGCTTTCAAATCAAGCACACTCACGTGATGTGAATTTGAATCCTATATC
The DNA here is from genome assembly GCA_944474755.1 of Limnoperna fortunei. Classification (NCBI taxonomy): domain Eukaryota; kingdom Metazoa; phylum Mollusca; class Bivalvia; order Mytilida; family Modiolidae; genus Limnoperna; species Limnoperna fortunei. Next base: position 29,488,952 of record OX104118.1, read on the forward strand.
AAAACAAAAATGTGAATCGTGCACATATATTGTACTAAAACCATATCATCATTGCAGAAAATTCAGAAGTTAAAGCGACAGAGCTATTGCTTTGTTTATATACGATCAAATTACATCAGCACAACAAATAAAAGCTTATGAGTCGACAATTAATAGCCAGCTCTGCGCTAAATGTAAAGTAGCTGATCGTCTCAGAGTGGAGTTCGGCTGATGCGTTACGATGTCAAGTGTGTTTCATGATCTCATCCATTGTCGTAAAAGATTTTAGAATGCCACAGTGATAACAAAGGATATTTTAGTTCGAATTGTCACCAAGTGCGTCCAACTTCGGAATTCACATAAAGGTCCCAGTTCTCTGTGTATGGCAGAGTGTGCAAATTTTTCCCGAATCGAGTATTATGACATGTACAGTTGTTAAGGACTTAAATTTTTGGGCAACATAAGAAAAGACTAAAAATTTAAATAAATTATCTAAACCCATTGGTAGTGAAGTATTTAAATAATATTGCATTTTAAATTGAATAAATTTATTTGTTCATTACCTTTTAAGTAGTCTTCCTGCAGTTAAAAGAAAATAGCAAAGAAAACCGACCGAACAACAAGAGCCAAAAGCCAAGAGCAAATCCGGATATAGACAAACACAACAACCAAAAACATAAAACACAGAAAGAGAATAACCCGAACCCAATAAAAACCATGGGTGCACTCAGGTGCTCCGGACGAGTAAGCAGTGCCTGCCTCTAATTAGACACCCGTCGAGTTACTCATTGTCTTGTCTATAAGATCTTTAAGCCTGGTTTAAAGCGGTGTATGAGGGATGGTCGTATAGAGTGTCGAAAAATCTAGTATTTTATTGCTGTTACAGATTTGGGAAAGAGATCCAAACCTCAAGATGTCTATAATCGCTTTTGAATTTTTTAATATCCACATTTCATTTATTCCACTTCTGGAGTAGAAAGTATCGCTGTAGTTTTGAAGTCCCGTTTTTTACTGTTGTTAAAATAGTGGTCAGGAGTTGCGATAGTGTTTTGGTAGTACACTTAGACGATCCTGCTATGAAACGCTGTTTGTATGGATTTTTTGTGAAGTTTTGGAATCCAATACAATAAAGGGAGATCACAATTTTCGACTCTGATTTTGAGATCAAAGTATGCCAATACCGATTTGTGATTTTCAATAATCTCATCTTTTGAAAGCGCAATGAATGTGTAAGTAGGATTGCAATTGAACTGTCCATGCCTAACTCATTAATTTAACACTCTATGTAATGTTTTTTGCAGATAAAAAAGATGTTGTTAGGGGCCTTATCTGCTGGCACAACAACATATTTGTCATGAATGTCGGACAAAGTTTTAAGAGCATCAAGATTTCTGAAAATAGATGATGCTTTAGTACTCATAGACCTTCTTAAACGACTTATTCTTATTTGAATCAATGACCTCAAGGCCTTTACCCACTCGGACAACGTATCAACCTCCTGGTCCTCTTGCTTTGCCCATTTTCTGGCATAGTCCTATATTGAATCCATCAATGATTTAAAGTTATAATTCCAGTTGATGGATTTAGGTAAAAAACTACATATGTTTACAAAAAATGTGGTCATTCATTTCAAGGTTTTAGAAAACGATTTTGGTCCATATATTAAGGAAACTGGGGCTATTATATTAGTTATCTATGTTCTTCATGCCAGTCTGTCCAATATTTCTAATTTATTTAATTTAAAAGTCTTACCCTTTCCACCATCGATGCTTTTCTAGTGGCTTATTTTTTTTGTCAGTTATATATATACCACTGTAATTTCAGTCACTTAAATAGTAAGTTATTAAAATGCAGTCATTTGCTGATAGTTGTTGTCTTTATATACGTGGCGCATTCTAAACGCATTACTGTAATGTCAAATGTACTGTAAGACTTTCCATATCATGATCTGACAATCACAAAGGTCCCTTTCTGCCACCTGCGATTGCATTTCTCTGGAATAAATACTGGAAACTAGATGAGACTTAAACAAATAAATTATTCTTTTAAGTGTATCCTTTTGACATTGAATTACCATACAATCGACAATTTGATATATTGCTTATGATTTTGGTACGAACATTTTAATGATAACAATATAGATATTAATAAATTATCATTGCAACTTGTTCACAAATTCAAACGTAATAAATGCTTTCTTTTATGACAACAATTTTTAAGCAGATAAAATTATAAAAGTTTACGATTTCGTATTGAGAAGATCATGATACCGTAACATTATAAAGTTTCCAATTTAAAGTCCTATTATGGCAAGCGGTTTAAGCTGCAAAATGTATTTAAATTTAACTTGTATGACGTGTATCGTAAAAAACAGCAATGACAATGTAGTTCTGGTTTTAATGGATATTTTTTGCATCACAAAGATGAATTTTCTATCTTTTTAAAATAGCCAACAGCCGATATAGGTCGTAATACGCAAGATGATTTTCAGAGAATCATGGAAAGAAAGGGATTTTAAAACAGCTTTAAATGAATAAATTTAGATGTGCCATGTACAACACATTGAAGATGATTATCACAGGTTGCATTGTTGAACATCTCTTTTTTTTAGATTTATAATAGATAATTTTTTATTATTTATTTTCATTCATAGCCGATATTATAATGAAATTTGCCGTCAGTACCCAACACTCAATTAATTTCAAATGGCATTAAAAATTGTTTTACCATTGGTTAATGTCATTTATAGAATTAATTCTTTTCGTTAACATACCTGAAAAGATGGACTTTCAGCAAACATTCGGTCAATAAACTAATAAATCGAACTTGTGTCATTTGTTGCCAAAATTAGAAGACATTATTTATATTTATTTCAATCGAAAAAGTATAATTTACAACATTTTTTAGTAAAGATTTTTTCCAATTATGCTGACAAATGTTAGTATTCAGAGCTAACAGTTGAGAATATTTGACTCTGTGAGTAGTTGTTTTATTGCAATTAGTAAATATACACAAATCAATTGTGTACCAATTTTATAGCTCATTACATCGTGATAATTTATTGCAATCTAACTTTCAAGTTATATTGACTACAGCAGGATGCAGATCGACAGACGTAAATTACTAGATTTTTTATTTCAATATTATTGGTGTAAATGGTTTTTTTATGGTAAAGCCAATAGATGTCAGGCCTTTAATTTAACATGCAGATTTCGAAAAAACACTGTTTCAATTTAGCTAATAGAGGTACATGTAATAACAGAACCCCAATGATCCCTTGAAAATTTTTCACTTATAATATCCTTTAGTACAAACTTTTTATTTAATTAAGTATATAATCTTAAGGCTAGAGAACAACAATTTAAACTTGGTGTTAATATGGTACCGGTTAAAATATATTGATCTTCGCAAACTGTAATGGTACAAGCACAATTTGCAGTGTTGACACAAATGGGACTCGATGGTTTTAATATGAGACTATGATCATGATGATATGTGTATAGAAGAAAAATACACGGGGCAAGCATACTTTTATTCTACCAGTAACCGTGTGATAAAAGAATTATTTCAGACAATTTTCTGTTTGCAAACGTTCCATACATCAATAGATTTCGTCCGGTCCTTAAATTCAAAGGGCCTCGTGGTTAGGATAGTTACTTATTTACTACTGATCACGTGCCTGTCAACACAAAGTTTTACTGCGGTCAGGGTGTGCATGACTTCCATGGTAATTGACAAGGATTGCTAGTTTTCCTACCAAAGGTCAGCTGTTTTCTCTGGTTGCTCTGGCTTTCTTCCTCAATAAAAGCTGGACGCCACTATATAGGTAAACATTTTCTGAAAGGGGCGTTAAACCCCAATCAAACATACCAACAAAACATACATAATTGCTAATTATTGCATAAACCTCATTTAAAGGGAACTTTAACTTATAAGGATGTTGAAATTAAAAAATTGAACCCCTAAATGATAACGAATTTGTTTAAACTTTAAAATATTTAATTTTGAAAAATTAATATTTCACATATGATAATACTATAATAATTGTTTATAATTTAACTAATTAATGTAGACTTTCAGTTAAGAGTAATTACTCAAAGCTACGTACTGAACTAAATGTAAAGAAAAGAGGTGAAGTACGAATTTCTGATAAATAAAATTTTAGACTTTTAGATTAACATATATGTAGGTATGAAGTATAAGCTACAGAGTTGCAAAATATAAACATTAAAATGATATGTTACAAGATTTAATAATAATAATAATAATCATAATAATAATAATAATAAAAGATTTGGGTATATATTTATATGTATACAGAATCCCATCAGGTTAATACCTTTGTCGTGCCATGAAATTAAGTTGATTTCGAAGTAATACAATAAAATATCTCAATTGAATTTGTTTGTTTAAGTTTATAGAATTTATCCAACTCTCTAAAACTGAACAAATTAGTGCTTGAGAGATATGATATGTACACTCATATCTGTTATGACGTGAATTACAACAAAACAAAAATGTTCTTGTTGTAGATTGAAAGACAAGCGTAACCTTTGTTTTGCATAAAAATTAACTTTACCTTATGCATTACTCTTATGGCGCTCAGCAAAATATATTATTGAACAACGGATTAATTCTTGGAGGTCAGGGACAATCATATTCGTTTTGGACACATAAAAATGGGGGTACGAATATTGAGTTATGTAAAGATATGCATTACTGCTTTCAATTCAATTCTATGGCCGAACAATTGCATAAAAGTCATCAGAAAACATTATTTTTTACTTAAACGAAACTGGAAATGTAATAAATGACAAACAAAAATGTAAAAGAACTATTTTTCCACGACCATTTTGAACAGATACAATGGAAGATGTCCATGGTTTAGCTAGTCACATCAACACAAAACAGTAATGTTAACAGATGCTTCGGTAAAACATTCTGACCATGAATAAACTTTTATGGCTATTGTAGATATAGATTATCAGAGTACAGATAATCACAATGAAATTATTTTACTACAGAAGACGCTATCTAATAGTACTGAAAACTAAAATTTACGATAAAGGGATGATATTGATTTTCCTATTATGAATTTTCCATTTGTGTGTGCCAATCTTGCAGCACCACCTGCATATGGAGTATACATATACATCTCCAAATAGCTAAGGTATTTAAACGCCTGTATTTTCTATCCAGAATGTCTTGATATAGGGTTTGTAATGACAGGAAAGCTGCTAAACCAGGGTTCAAAGTGTCAAGATTGAAGTCATTACTTAGAAAATTTCATGGTCGCCAATATGATTTAGGCTACCTGTGTTCCTTTTTCATAACCACTTCCTTATTTCCCATCTTATGACTATCCCAGGGATATGACTTTTAACTGGATTTTAACCTTACTGATACGACGGGTGCCAAGCATGGAGCACAAATTGCTTAACATTCAACAGCATCTGAACTCATTCTTGGATTTTAATGGGGTTCCACGTGTTACTCAGTTTTTGGTCTGTTTGTTTTTTTTAATAATTTTTTGTCCCCTATTTTGTTTAACCCTGTACCTGACTTATTGTCTATTAAATACTCATAGGTATCTTTGATTCTTTTTTCTTTTATGCAGTGTCGTAGAAGAACTTGCGGATAGGTGATGGATGCCCCAAGTGTAATGGATGAACGAACAAGCAATAATTGTATACCCCACTTTTCAAGCGGGGATATATTGATAAAAAACAACACGATTAAAAGTCAGAAGAAATACACGAGTCTTCCCATAAAATAAGTAAAACGTTAATAGTAATCAGAATAAAACAAATTCTTTCCACTGTAAATGGGAACGTTCACAACAATAAATAAATGACCTATCACTGGAAAGTAGGAAAAACTAATACATACAGAGAAATGCAATAACTTCTTCCCTTTCGAAAGGTAAAAACTGTAATATAACTAAATAGAATGAAGAGGAGTGGGTAGCTTCCTTTCACAGCTATCTCTCTATAACACATGTAAAAATTGAACCAAGCTTACACACATTTCTCATTATGAATTGTTGATGTGTACATGATTTTTTGCCTCCTGATAAAGCATAATTAGAAAACGGAGTTGGCTTCAATTATCTGCAAATAGACTTAGCAATCACAAATTAAATATTCATCGTCATGAACTGTGGATGCTACTCAACAATTTTTTTCTCCAAAGAATATTGTTGTTTGATTAATTTGTTTTATTTTTGCAGAATTAAAGAGCACATTTTTGTTACAAAGAATATCAATCGGTAAAATATATGCTTTTAAGAATATATGTTTGTTTTGTTTGTTTGATGGTGTTTAACGCCACTTTCAGCAATTTTCTAGCTATATCATGTCGTCCAGTTTTTATTGGGAGAGGAAGCCGGAGTACCCGGAGAGAACCCCTGACCTTCGGTAGGAAAACTGGCAATCCTTGTCAATTAAGATTAAGAGGCCCTTTATTTTTTAAATATATATATATGTATTATATTTAAATTATTCCTTATGAATGGTAAAGAATTAGAAATATTTTTAAAAATCCAGACCAAATAATAAGGGATCATTGCAATGGTTATATTCCACATAGCTGTTTCAAGAGACTGTCACTGCAGAGGATTTCAAACATGACGAGCACTTTTCTATATATCTTGTTTTATAACTTCAAGCCTGTTGTTAGGTTTGGGGTTTTTTCCTTTAGTTGACATATAAATAGTATTTTTAGAAAAAGAATATAATTTGCAATAGGGACATTACAATCAGAGATGTTTCTAAAAATAATATCTTTTGCGCTCAAGTTAATATTGTTTCCGAATATGCTTTTTTTTTCCAGAATTGTTAACATAATAAAACGTTACTTAAAATATATATGGCAGTAAAGTATGGCCTTATGTACACTTCGTTTTCGGAGACAGTCTTAATGCAGACTCATTCCTAAGTTAATAAACGCAAATAACATCTATGAACTCAACAAAGCTTGTTTTTATTGCGAAATCATAAAACCTGAAAACATACTGAAGTTACTTCCGTACTCGGTGTACAGACTATTATTACCATCATTTGCGTCTTTGATGTAAACTCTGTCTCCTTTTTTTAATTCCAGCACCATATTCAGAGTGCCCATATTTACACCAGTATCTCCAGGATATATGCTTACAAATTGCATTTCATTTTTGTACAGATGAAGCCGAAGAGCTTTTGAGTGTGCCATGGCAGAGCATGAAAAGTGATATACGCCTTGTCCAGGTGCTGTAAACACTCCAGTGTTTGGGTCATAACCATTTCCTATATTTGTCCAGACCCTTTCAAACTTTACTATCTCATTGGGTGTCAGGTCTCTTCTTATGCTAGTGGATGCTCCAAATGCAGGGATTTCTTTTCTTTGTGTTTCGTCTTCCCTATATCCTGAACAAAAAGTCGGCCAAGTAATTTGATACATGATGTCAGTTGATTTTTTTAATTAATGCATAAAATGTACAATATCGATGCGATATCAAAACCTTTTGTAACATTTCCGTATGTCAGAATAATACTTTTAAGTGTACTCGTGTTTGTGTTGACCAAAAAAATAATCTATGCAAAACCTTGAGTTAACTATTGTAATCCATTTTGGTTTACATACAGGTGAAAATAGAAGGATAGAATGGCGTTCAATACAACAGTATAGTAGCACAGATCAGAGGTAACCGCGATCAGATTTGCAAATATAAGATGCGTTCATCTCTTAGTTTACACTTATCAACTTAACTCATTTTCGATCCAAGTATTGCTCGCGGTTTTAAACACAGTATGTATTGTAAACAAAATATTTACTCATTTTGCAGAATTGTGTCGAAATTAAACACAATATCGGTTCAACAAAAGTTGAATCTTTTGAACTACAATAATAATTCATACCTGTCCCCTTTAACTTTAACATCATATTAAAAATGTCTTGAAAAAAACACTTTCTGCAATAGAAATACATATTGAAGAACATAGTTTCTTTTACAGCTTAATAGTATTTAAAGAATTAATTAAGGTCTTTCCAATTTCATGGAAAGACCATTTTGTACATTTTATGATTATTATTTTTATTCTTCGAGAAGATTTGCCAAAAGGTGTCGCGACATATCATTTCGATACTTGGTACCATCAATCGGTCATAACTAGAGTTTTTTTCCGACTCACACTGTGATGTGAAACCAATCTATTTCAAGTTACGCCGTGATCTGCCGTAACATTATAAATCTTGTTATCGTACCAGCTGAAAAAAGTGCAATCGATATCAATAATTTGAAGTGTGGAAAATGTTGGTTGACTTATGGCAATGATTAATTATGCAAATAAATTTCGATCGACTTCCTGGTAACGCATTTTCGACATGAAAAAAGTTGCGAGTAACGTTTTTTCTCGAAAACTGTACGTCCTCATGACTTGGGATATTAACCATTGATCCCAACTGACACATGCTGTATCCAAAATGTAAAGGTCAAAAGTCAAAGTCTAAGTCCACCTTAGCCTTGCTATCGTGTTTACTCTCAATGAAGGTAATAACAAAATATCGAACACCGAAGAAACTGTCAAAAAAGAGAATACACAAAGTCCGAGAAACCGGCAAACTCCAGAACCAACGACCAAACCTATATTAACAACAGCAATGGTTCTGACATGGTACAGGGATTTCAAAAGAAAGGGTGGGTTAAACCAGATTTTATTGCAGGCCAAACGTCCCGCTTCCATAACTGTAGAATGTGAGTTGGTTAGTTGATTAAAATGGATGGGTATCATATACCACTAGTCACAAATAGGTGTATCCATCAATCATCGTAGCACATTTACTGTACACAAATTCAAAAATATGGAAAACTATCTGCAACGAGATGGAATATTTTTCGAAGGCAGTGGTATCTATAGTAAAACTTATTAAAGGCGCGGACGAGTCGTTTTTTCTTGTAACCTTGGTTTATAAGATTATCCAGAAGAAAAAGGTGACGCTTGCCAAAATCAGTATACTTGCTGCAAGCTCTCGCATAACTGGTCACTTGAGAAATATAGACACCGTATGCACGAGAATTTGGAATATTGCTGCCATGGTGAGGAAAATTTATAATTTTGAAATTAAAATCGTGTCGGTTGTTGTAAATTCTTGTGCTAAGATGACCGTTGGTGTCATATTTGAGGTGTAAGTCTAAAAATGATGTAGATGAAGCTGTTTCAGTGGTTTCTTTAATTTCTAGTTCTGACTGATATATTAGCGAAGGCCATTGAGCAGATTGAAGGTTGTTAATTGAAAGGACATCATCAATGTATCTATATGTAAAATTAAGCTAGCTTCTGCTATCGTCTTGTCTTATGTAAGACTTCTAAGAAATTCAGTTTCATAATAATACAGGAACAAATTGGCAAGGAGTGGGGAACAGTTAGTACCCATTGGAATTCCGATTGCCTGCTGAAAAACACATCCTTCAAAAGTCTACAACGATAAAAAGATATACGAAGACAATAATGGGGAAAATACTTCTCTAATCGAGAATTTTATTTGGTATATCGTTTTCGAAACTGTTCGATGAACCGGTTTTGATTTATAGCCCTTGACAAGATTCGGTTAATTGGATTTTAGCTAATAACTTAAAACAGTAAAAGATAATGTAGTAAATATAAATGGTTTAACGTTATCAACAGGTCAAGACCTTCAATTTATGACCAACGTAAAACGATTATGGGCCACCATTTTAAGATAACTGCTATTACTAATTGCTTATACTCAATAACTTTTTAACGGTAAGAGATAAAATAGTAAACTGTTAGGTTTATCGTGATCATCAAGACCTTTAATTTTAAAGACTATGGACTGCCATTTTTAAGATGGCCACTATAACTTACTGTTTTTGTTGAATAACTTTTAAACCGTTAGAGGTAATATAATAAATACTGAACTAAAATAGATCCTCTCATCGAGACCTACATTTAGTATATTTGGTTCCAAACCTGTTCGATGAACCGTTTTTGAGTTTTAACTAATTATTTTTATTGAGTAACTTTCAAACGTTTAAGCTGATACGGGCCTTTACATTAAAACAATAATTAGTCGTTTGCATCGACTCTAGCATGTTTTAAGTTTATTTGATATGATTTAACCATCCCAGATAAATTATTATAAAATTATTTTATACATGCAAAAAAAGAAAAGCTCGCTTGAGCCGAAATTTTTTATTTATGATTTTTAACATTCTATTCTATACGGAGTATTAAAACAAGTGTATATTGAGGCGCAAGAATGTAAACTCTCCTCTATTTAGAAATAAAATACTGAACTAATAGTATGAATATGAGACTTTAATTTTTTCCGTGATGAGTAATACAAAATACAGTTTTGATTAAATAATTAATAATCAATATATGCTTACCTGTACCCTTTAATTTTGATATCATTTTTAAAAGGTCGTCGTACAAAATACTTTCTGAAAATCAAAACATATCTTCTTACAATTATCTGGAAAATATTTTCAGCTTCACGTTTTGGCATTGCTAGACATGAATGTTATTTCAGGGTTTTCTTCAGCATGAAAATAATAAGCTGTCAAAGATTTGTTTACCTAAAACCAAGAACAACTTTGGCAGTAGAAAGAATTCTAGAGAAAAAAGTCTAATGTTAAAAATATAAAACAATTCGTTTCCTCCATACAAATTATTTTCACGGAATTGTGATTTAAAATTTTTTTTTATTGTCGATAATAAACAATGTACCCATATTAGCGATTAAGATAAATCTTTTATATTTAATGACTCCATATTTTCAATTTTGGTCAATTAGCCATATTAAGCCCTTTTAAATAATACAAATGAACTACAAACCTAGTTTTGCACAGCTTGATCCTCGAACCATATCAGAATAGACATACATAATTATACCCAAAAGAGATACGTGAATATAATTCATTGTAAATTAATGAGAAATTAATCACAGCGTTTTGTATTTTGTACATACTGGGTTGCATGGTAAAATATAATTAATGAAAATTGATATTATAGTATTCTTGTATTTATGTTACAAAACAAAAAAGTAAAATCTTTTCAAATATAGACTAGACATTTTGCAAAATATGCTGAATTTTCACGTTTTCTCACTAAATCATTTAAAAACCGAATACGTATCCAAAGTTTGTGAGGCCGAACGAATATCGTAATCGAATAATCAGGATCATTATTGCTTTAACGATTTGTGATATTTTTTTCTTTGTACAAGAATAGTGGTTTACCAAACATGCAGGTACTAGTTTGTCACAATATATGACATACTTACGTCTTATATTTTGTTGCGACAGTTATTTTTCTCTTTAACTTTAAATTAGCAGATTTTTGGAAGAATGGAATAATATTAAAATACTAGTGTTGCTGATGTTTTATTGCTAATCTGTTTTGAATAGCTTTCAAGTCTCACGTTACCTGGCACAGTACAATACCTTGTTTATAGAAAGGACTGTGTCCTGTCCAACATTGTTGTGACTACATCAGGTTAGCAAGGAACAAATATGTATGGGTTTTGTTTTCTGATAAGGTTATATTTAGGGTGTTATTTTTTTGTGACTCTTTTTCTTCTGAATCTCTATATAAGTGACATCTAGAGACCCTTCTAAGTCATAAAAAATGACAGTATTGATTTGGTTATGTTCAGACTTTTGTGCTGGAATCTTCATTTTACTTGTAATACCAAAGTTTAAAGTAGTGATAATCCCACAGTCCCGCTGTAAGTAAGTAGAAGGCATTATAAATATGAAAGATACACTATGTGCAGGTCAGACGACATAACACAGAATTCATCTCATGATAGAATATGTATATCTTCTGAATAAATTACGATTGGAAAGGAATCACACTTACAAAGTAAAAACAGGTTTTAATCTCAAATATACATCATACAGATGTATATACAACATATTTCCGTAATATCTGTGTTATTCGCATCAATATGTCATGCATATCGAAAATTATTTAAAAGTTAATTTGGCAATACATACATTTTACTGTGTTAAATTTAATTACAACGACGCATATAATTGAAAAAATCCCAAATACGCATGACTTTCTTTAATTAAACACATTCAATTACAGGCAAAGGTTTATTGCCGGTCGAAGTTTGTCAGTGGTTGTGGCATATTGATGGTATAGGCACAAATTCGGGTTGTGGTTTATTATTGAAAAGACATTTTTGTCATCCTGGTATTACCAACACCAGGTTTATATAAACTTGCCCTCGACGATATGAAAACCTGAATAATTTATTGTGTGATCTCATGAATTTTACTACTTTTATCCGCACCCCGCAGCAAAACAAAAAGGGATATATATTTAAAACTAACAGACTTACAATCATTACGAAAGAATGTGCATTGAATAATTTCATCATATAAAGCTCTCTTCGACGGCTGTGTTCCTATGCACTTTAACCTTAAAACACAGCAACTTTGCACCAAGTTATCAACGATTCATGTTTTACTTATTTTTTAATAATTATTTTAGTTTCCGAAATGCCATTAAACATGAGGAGGTATCATAATAGGTAATTTAGTTTACTATCTTCTAACGCAGCAATAATTTTAAATTAAAAAAGAAACGCGGACGAAAGGCGTCGAGTTTGCACCTACCTACGAAGAGAGTAACTTTATCTCCGTCCTTCGATCTTTTTGTATAAATCATACCATTGTCCGGATTTTATTTCCGCAAAATGTCTTTGAATATTGAGTGGTTTGTGTCTGAATTATTTATGATTTCTAAGGTCATAAATAAATACTGCTTCAGGGGTTTAAGCCTGGGGATTATGTAAAATTTCAATAGACGTAATTTCATCGAAATTTAAAGAAGAAGATTCCAGATAAATTTTATTCTTATGTCCAAGGGTCGAATTTTTGTGTGGATGCTTTAAAAAAATATCTTTAAAAAGTGGTTTGAAAACACAGTCATGAGCATGATTGGTACGATAAAATATAATTTGGATGCATAGTAGCTCGATTCCTATGTTGCTTCAAGACATAAACTTTGTATGGGAGTAGTTCTAAAGCACAGTCTTTGATGGTGTGTTGTATCAATGATTTTACATATCACTTGCAAGCAGGACTATTATTATAACGACCAGAATCTAAATTAAATAAAAAACCAACGATAAATAAATGCCGCAAAACATCATAATATGAAATCCAGTCAGTGCTGTATTTTCGTTTAAACATAACTGTAGTTCAAGTTCCATGTTATTTTTCTTGTTCCGTCCATAGCATATAAGAGCGTCGATGGCCGAGTGGTTAATGTAATTTATCCACTATTGAGCACGTGTCTGTCAACACTGAGATTGCTTGTTTAAGTCTCACTGCGGGCATGGTGCTGTCGACTCCAATCTAAATTGACAAGGATTGCAAGTTTTCCTACGAACGTAAGGGTTTTTCTTCAGGTACTTCTGCTTCCTCCCAAATAGAAACTGGACGCCATGATATAGCTGAAATAAATGCTGAAAGTGGCTTTAATCGCCATATAAACACACAAACAAAAATGAAATTATTCTTTATAATTTATTTTCAGAATAATCCAAAACTGTTTCGTTAAATGTATAAACATAAGAATTAATGTTACGTTGTGCGGAGCAGAGTCGTTAGCGACGCCAATGAAAATTAAGTTTCGTTGTCTAATACGAAACCAGATATAGTTCCTAAAGGTCCCACAACCACTCAACGGAAAAAGTATATTTTGACCTCCTTGCCCTATGATTGCATGGGCAGTTTTGATTGGCATCTAGGCGTGTTAGTGAATGATGTATTAACGGACATAACATTCTGACGCCGCTTTTTGTGATCGATTGGTTGGATTTTGTTGGATTAGTGATGTTAAAGAAAGCATATTCGGATACGTTCAATCAATGCATTAAATGGGTCACACGTATTTTTCCATTTCACGCGTCTATATGGTTAATTATGACAAAAACTTCCTTACTCCAATATATATCTGTTGTTTTTCATCATATATATTCTAATGAGTGCAAAAAATTCATTCGTCTTTGATTTATTAACATTCGTCTATTTGTGATCAACGTATTTACATCGGTACAGCAGCTACGTTTATAAGTTGACTGTTCAGGACTAGAACAAAGAATAAATCCGAAAATAATCATGAAAATATTAGGTATTGTGCCAAACGAAAACAAGGGTATATGGATATGATCTGATATAACTCTGTAACATGACAGATACAATAACACTCGTAAATAGCATGCTACATGGAATCGTTTACATAAACTCTTAGCAAAGCAACTTGCAGTTAGTGTCGCAAAACGAAAACGCCTTTGTTGTAGCAATTTTGCCCAACAGAAGGAGAACACAATTCAGGAGATCACTTAGACAATATGCTTAGTACTTTAAAAGTAACACAACTGCGTTCCTTCTATTGCTATACATTTTATACACACAATAAATGTAAAAGACTGAACCTACTTACTTTGTATATCCCAGATGGAAACCAGAGGCAAATAGAACCTTGTATTCTTCAGTTTCTAGCTAACACTCCAACCCCACCATCTAAAGGCGGACGTCGATTTTCCTTTTATTTGACAAAATGCATTCGGCTTAAAGAGTTGAGATCATTAAACTATGATTGAATTGGGCATTGATTGTAGATCGTAGTCCCCAGAAAATTAGTCCCAAAACTAGATGTAGATCGAGGTCAAATCGGAGTACCAAGATTTTTGTCAGATAAATCTGTTATTGCCATTACAAACATATATTAGGTATTTTGTAAACACTATTACAAGATGGCTGAATTTTTTTAACTTGTTTTTGTGTGTGCCAAGTTGATTCAATACGTTTTCAAAAATGGTAAAAGCAGTATCAAGTTGTCGTTATATTGTAATTATAGATTTGTTTCAAACGTTTTATTTAACTTTGTCACGCAATGGAAACAGTTACTACGAATTAGAAAAAAACTGTGATCGATACGGCAAAACAATTTTACTGTAATTTTGTCTGATGTAATATAGTCTGAAATGCAAATATTTTCAGCCAATCCCGAAAAATATGCAGTAATAGAAATAAAAACATGAACAAAGTATTGAATATCTTTAAATTGTTGCTAATGTTTGCATGTAGACTAACTACAGAATACATTTTCAGATTTTACACTCAATTGTAATAGTTTTTATATTAAATTATGTTAAACTTCGGTACCATTTTTTTAGTGACGGAAGTTAGAGTATGCCTCATACTAGTGTTTAAAAATTTTCTGACTTTCGAAATCAATTTAAATTTCGTAAAGTTACGATATTAAATAACAAGACACTTATTGGCTAATTGTGGTTACAACAGGCATAATTATTGAATAAAGTAAAACTTAATAATGAACGAACATCATACAACAAAATTAAACAACAATCATAATTATTGAAATGTTCCGAATAAAAAAACTCGCTTTGACTATGTCTAGAAAAACATGAGAAAAAACTTTACCCGAGAACCACTAGTTAGATTTTTGAAACATAGCATTTTTAAGTAGTCTTATTTTATTTAAGATGTTTGAAATTTATTGCTATTATATAGAATGTTTTACAATGTTTTATCTTGAAAAAAAAATTAACATAATGTGAGTTAAAAGTTTTTGAATGTTGATTTATAAACTATTGAAATAATTTAAACATCTAAACAAGATTTTAAAAACATTGTGCTAAAACCACATAAAATAAAAAATAAATCACATTTTAGTCTAATCATTAAACTTGCATTGGACAGGGATTTAAAATAACAAAATATTCCGATTTAGTCACATTGTTTTTATGATTGGTTCTTAGATACAAGAATACAATTCTTTTTGAATTATTATGAAATTTAGTATTTGTATTCTATAAAATTAAACATATTTTATTGTCAAACACAGACAAAAGGATCTGACACAAGTTATACAACTTAGGACGTCTTCTCCTTACATAATACATACAATACATTTCAAGACAATAATATACATTTACACAAATTATATAAGTATACATGTACATACGTGTACCAAGGTGAACATGTAATGAGTGTACTGGTAAACTCAAATAATTTATAATATTAAGGATGAACAGAATGAATAGGTTGTCACAGAACAAAACAAAACAAACAGAAGAAAAAAACGAAAAGCATAGAAAAAAACATCGAACGAAAATGAGTACATAAGGTAAATAAATGCATAAATACACAAATAAAGTAAAAAAAAAACAAAATAAAATGATCTGGTCGTACTTGTAGTAATGTGAGTACTGAAAAATTTAGTCACGAAGAAATCGTCCTGTATCTCTTATGTAAATTTGAACATAGTTAAAAATTAAACAGTTAATTTTGTCATTTTTTGTGCTATCACCAAATAGAATGGTTTGCAAGTTAATAAGAACTTTCAGGCTTCTTAGATTTTGAAGCATGACAGCTCTTTGATTAAAATATCTTTTGCAAGAAAGAAAATAATGTTCCGATGTCTCTTTATCTTCTCTACAGTCACACAATTCATCATTTCCGATATTCTTCTAAAAAGGTCATGTTTTAAAGCACTACACTGATTACGTATTCGAGTATGTAATATGTTTAGCAGCCGGTGGCCCACTTTATAATGAATAGGAGGTATAACTGTCGTTCGATATTTAAGTTTCAATCTTGATTTGAATATTTCGAAAGATTGAGCATCTCTTAGTGAGGATTCAAGGTTATTCCATAAATTAAGTGTAGCTGGTAAGAAAGATTGTTGTAATACAGAAAGTCGAGAAACAGGGATATTGAAATTATTTCTGTTGCGTAAGTTATAATTTGAAGTTTCTGATACAAGTGGGGGCAGTAAATCAATTAGATATTCGGGACACTGTCCGTTAGCCATTTTATAGAAGAAATTAAGTTTCTTCCGTTCTCTCCTACTTTTTAATGACTCCCATCCAGTCTCCTGATAAATAGATTCTATACTGCAGTAACAAGTTAAACCAGTTACAATTCTACCTGCCTCGTGTTGTACCCTTTCAATTCTGTCCGAATTAAATTTTCCACAATTGTCCCAAACCTCACATGAGTATTCTAGAATAGGACGAATAAATGTGATATATTTTTTTTTCAAGATACTCACGTTTTAGTTTAAATTTTAATTTTCGCAAAACATTAAGCTGAATAGAAGTTTTCTCAATAATGTAATCAACATGTCTAGTCCATTTACAGTCGGAACTGAAAAACACACCTAGATGTTTGTGTTGAGTTACCGGTTCTAGAATCGAATTTTCAAATCTAAAGTTAATGTCGATAGTCCTATTGAAAAAATTAAAAACAATTATATCTGTCTTATCAGGATTAAGCTTCACTAACCATCTTTTTGACCATTTAGAGATATTATGAAGGTCGGAATTCGTAAGATTCACAAGTGTATTGTTATCGTGTGCTGTATGACCAATGGATGTATCATCTGCAAACAATCTACACAAACCTATCATGTCATCAGATATATCATTAACGTAAATAAGAAATAGGAGGGGTCCTAGAACTGATCCTTGTGGGACACCGGCTTGCAAAAACCCTATAGAAGATACATTTTCATTGAGGACAACTCGTTGACTTCTGTTAGTAAGATAACTTTCTAACCAGCAAAGAAATTTTCCTTTAATGCCATATCTTTGTAGTTTAAATATTAACCCCGGATCCATACTCGATCGAAAGCTTTACTAATGTCACAAAATGTAATACATGTCTTGTGAGCAGAATCTAGTGATATTAAAACATTGTGGTATAATTCAATCAGTTGATGAACCGTGGAGAATTTGGGTAAAAAACCAAACTGATATTTATACAAAAGATCATTTTCAAACAAATGATTGTAGATGAATTTGTATACAATTTTCTCAAAAACTTTACTTATACAAGATAATAGTGAGACGGGCCTATAATTTGAAACTAAGGATTTATCTCCTTTCTTGTAAAGAGCTATTACATTCGCTAGTTTCCATTCGTTAGGAAAAGTATTGCACTTTAAAGATTTATTAAAAGGCATGCATAGTGGTTGTGCTATTTCATTTTTAACCATTAATAACATTTTATTGCTAATTACATCTGGTCCTATTGCTTTTTATGGATTTAGTACAGTGAGTGCATCTAAGACGTCTTGTTCAAAAATTACTATTTCCGTGAGTATTCCGTTACTTCTGTCGTCAAACTCGGGCAAATCTTTGTCTCGGTCCTCTAAGTCCGTAACTGAACAGAAATATTCATTTAGAAGGTTACATTTTAAAGTATTATCAAAAACTAAATTCATATTATTTAGGTCATGTAAAGGCGCGATTTCTGAATGTGGAATTTCGCTTTTGAGTAACATTTTGATAGTTTTCCAGAATAACTTGACGTTTGATGATTTCAATTCCGACAGGGTTTCATTAATTTTAGCATGAAATTGCTCTTTTGCATATTTTTTCATATTATTGACTTTATTGCGCTGAGCTTTATATTTTAGCTGACTATGTAAAGATTTGTTTCTGTGAAATAATTTGCGTAGTCTATCTCTATTTCTAATCTCACGTCTTAAATTGGAGTCAAACCATATTTTGTCATCCTTTCTGATGATAACTGTTCTGGTTGGTATGCATTCTCTACAAATACTAACGAAAGTATTAGTAAAATTTAAACATGCAACATTTACGTCACTCTCGGATACAATAATGTCAAACCAGTTTGTGTCAGCCACCTTATTTTTCATAAGTTCAATATTGGCCTGTTTATAATTCCAAATGAGACGCTTGTAGGATTTTTTACTGTCAAAACCACCGTCAATCGTCAGGTATGTACCGTCGTGATCACTAATCCGTCTGTCAATCGGTATTGTATCGCTCTCCACAACTGGTATATTATCAGTTACTAGTATAGGGTCCAGAAGTGTTTCGGTGTTTCCAAAAAATAGGTAGGTTTGTCTATTAGATTTGAAAGTCCATTGATATGTATTATGTCTCGGACTTGACCTGCAAGTTCTTGAAGAAAATTTTTATTTAAATCGCCTAAAACTATAATGTTTAAATTTTTTTCCAAAGCGTTCTTCAGCATTAGATCAAATAGTTGCCAAAAATTGCGAGGAGAATGCCTTTCAGACCTGTAAACAATATTTATTAATATAACCATTCTATTTGTGATTAGCTCAAACCACATTGATTCTAGTTCTATGTTCTCTTTTAGATTCTTTTTATAATAAGCAATAATGCCTCCCCCGGCACCATTTCGATCTCTGCGTATCGGAATTTCGAAACCAGGTATAACAAGATGCTCATTTTCGACTGAATCGTCTAAATGGCTCTCTGTAAAGAATGCTATATCAAATTCATCTATAATGTCAGTAACTTCATTAATTTTATTGCGTATACTCCTAATATTTTGATGAAAAATACACAAAAAATTTCCTAAATTTTCAACATAAGCCGTAGTTTGCACACATGGACCAGGTAATCTTTCTACATCGTTGCATAACAAAATATAAAAAATTAACATAAGGACAAAAAATATGTTGATATAATATTTCGAAACCATGTTTAAAATTTTAACACCCATCGCAACTATCTTAGACAAAATTACATTTAGTATTTGAAATATATAAAAATGTCTATTATAAAAGCATTTTTTGTACGTTGGACGCGTCTTTGCATAAAATACTCCAATTGCTGCTCTATAAGCTTCGGTGTCATTACCCATTATCAAGATTCAGCGAATCTGAGAACATTTTAGTTCTCCAAGTACAACAAATTGTAAAGAGAGCAGCAAATGGATAACAATGTAGAAGTTTATGATTCCTCACAAGTACTTGTAGACCAGGAAAAGAAAAATGTAAATAAAATTGTACACGTAACATGATTGTGATAAGAAACAAACACACAAAGTGAAGTGTGAAGTTCGAAAGTTTGCAATGGGATATCATCGCATCTTAAAGAAAGTATGGAATTTTCAGTCGCCTTACACGAGCAGGTTTACATTGGACATACCAGTCGAACACGCCTAGCTGATATCTTTATTGTCATTTTTAGCTCGGTCATAAAAATCGTGAATGAAATGAATCGGAAGGAACGTTGTCGGTCAAGCTGTAATTAGGTCGTATTTACTATTTGTTTACATCGAGATGATTTAGGTAGATCAGAATTAAAAGTAATATAAATCCAATGTTGAATCTTTACTTCACGAAATCATGTTTGAAAAGGTCGGAACGAACTGGAGTAAATAATGCATTTCTGTAGCCAAACAAAAGAAAAAAGAATAAATTTAAATAAAATTACATAATGGTAATTTTACAATTACGTAAAAAAAATATACTTATAACGCCAAATTTCAGCATAATTGGAATTACAAAGGATCAGGAACAGAAATAAGCGTTAACGAATTGTGTATAATATGACAAAATATGAAATGAGGATGATCAACAAAACTGCAGACTTTATTTACAGCATTGATTCTAAGTTCCTAGTGTCTTGGACGAGATCTTTGACTCTTTCAATTCTGCCCTTTTCGGCACGTTTGTACAAGATGTTTCCATCGTGAGTCCAAAAGGCGGTTTCGTAAATTGTTTCTATGAAATGTAGGATCTTCGTAACATTTGACTACAGGAGAAAACAGTGATTGATATGGAATGTTGTTGTAAAGAATAAGATAGTATTTAAATAATATAAATCATTCAAATATGTTTTCTTCATTAGTAAGCATGTTTAGTTTAAATACATTATTTAAAGTGATTATGCAAAGTATACTTTTATTGGAATGACATCCGTAACAATAATTATTTTGTTGCTATTTCACCATACGCACTAAAAGAAATTTTTTATAGGAGCTTTCCTCACTACCTAAAATAATGCGAATACATGTTTATAATACATTTTTGGTTTTATTATGAAACACAATTTACTGCCGTGTTTTTGTCTGAAAAATTAGAACAAAATATATTTAAAACTACATATTGCTTGAACTATAGATAAATCTGGATTTTACAGAATAAAAAGTTATTTTAATTCTATAGCGTCCCAATGCCAATCGGTCTTGCATTTTCTTTCAAAAAAGCTCTTTAGAGGTTAGAGCATTAAATGTGACATTCAAAACATAATACTACCGAAGGTCGGGGGTTCTCTCCGGGTACTCCGGCTTCCTCCCCAATAAACGAAACGGAAAAAGTATATTTTAACCTCCTTGCCCTATGATTGCATGGGCAGTTTTGATTGGCATCTAGGCGTGTTAGTGAATGATGTATTAACGGACATAACATTCTGACGCCGCTTTTTGTGATCGATTGGTTGGATTTTGTTGGATTAGTGATGTTAAAGAAAGCATATTCGGATACGTTTAATCAATGCATTAAATGGGTCACACGTATTTTTCCATTTCACGCGTCTATATGGTTAATTATGACAAAAACTTCCTTACTCCAATATATATCTGTTGTTTTACGAAATAGCTGAAAAATTGATGAAAGTGGCGTTAAACATCAATTAAACAAACAAACAACAAAACATAATAATGTTTTGACTCGTAGTTTTGAAATCGAACCAATAATACCTTAAGATCGGTTATAATTTTTTGACTAACTTCAACTTATAAACGATTTAGATTTTAGATTTTCGCCAATAAAGGCTATTATAGATTTTGTTGTAAACAGTTTGGCGAAAACAATTTAAATCTAACACAAAGATAAATTCTTATTAATAATTCTACTGTAATGCTATTAAATCTATTGTTATCTGTAAATTTTAATGCAAACAACATGCAAATTTCATTTTTAGCTCGGTATATTCCGCGAGCGTTTTTCATTTTTTTCAAATGAGACATGGACAATTGCATTTTCAGGTCATTTTTCGGCTCCATTAAGAAAAATATATATAAAGAAATGAAAGGTTCATTATTATTTTTCTTATTAGGGCTATAGTTAAAACAATTACATGTAAAGGATAAACACATTTTATTAGAGTATTAAAATTCCGCAGCCAGCAAGCGACATATGGCCACATTTTAACGAAAAAGGTCGATTTTTATGTTGTATCGTACTTACGATTATTTAATTAATTTTCGTATTTGATTTATAAATTTTTTAAGTACTAAATTTGCGTTTTAAATATTAAATTTATTATGCTCCCCGGATGTCGGAGAGGTATATATATAGTCACTGAATTTTCCATCCGTATATCATTGTCATTCTGTTCCGCATTCGTGTCCGGCTATAACTGTGTTGTTTAGGTATAACAGTAGTAAATGTGTACCAATAACAGGTTACCAGATTGTGTACCCTACATTAAGTACAGAACTGAATACTAGCGTAGTGTTCTGATTTGGTCAATAGTGGTTAGATGTGTACAATTTTTTAGCTGTAATCTCCTGCATAAATTAAGTTTTAAAAAAGGGTAAAATTTTTCTCAGATCTTGCTCACAGGGTAGTGTTATGCGTCAAGTGTGGTATCCTTGTGTTGCTGCCGCTGACTAGCTTTGGTGAAAGGGAAAGTCGAGTGCGTCAATCTTTCCTTGTAAGTACATGGTACCTAGACTCCTGCAGTGCCTCCTCGTGGCAGCACACGGTAACTGAGGTCTAGCGACTTCAGGCTAAACCTGTGGGAGATCTCGGAGTAGCATGGACCCTAGTGGTGCAGAGTGCAGGTCCACCGGTGTGTAGACACGCCCTGGCTCTCACTAATCTTGCCCCAGCTATGGGTTAAATAGCTACACTGCCTTGTGGAAGACTTTGGTTAGTCAAAGGCTATGGAAGTAAATCCAGAAAGAATATCTATGTAGATGAACACATTAGCAGGGTAAAGCAGTCATCTAAGGGAGACAACCCCTACAGAAAAACACTGGCCCTCCGAGTGCATGAGGTTATGCTTTGGGTTAGGAACCCAGACATGGAAAAAGACATGACTAAGAAACCGAAACCGAGGAAATTATAACATGAGAAGAGACTGAAACCTTTCAGCAACTGAACATATGATGGATGGCAGTCAAACCCGCAAGGAAGCTGCCATACAGAAGGTGGATGTTCTCAACCCAAAAGAAGTTTTAAGAATTGGATGCTGGAACGTTTGTACGTTATACCAAACGGACAACTACAATATCCAAATGCTAGGTGTCATTGAAACAAGATGGACTGGAAGTGGCACAAGAAATCTAGCCTCAGGACACCAGATTGTGTATTCAGGAAGAGACGATGACCATCATAGTAGTGGAGTTGGTATTATTTTCACCAAAGACATAAGTAAATGTTTGTTGGGATGGAAACCATACAGCGATAGAGTTCTGTCTGCAAGGTTTCATTCAAAATATGCCAAACATACAGTTGTAGTGCTATGCATTAATAGAAGATAAAGAGGATGAGGAGAAAGAAGCATTTAACGATCAGTTACAGAAAGCAGTAGAGAAAACACCAGTACATTATGTTTTCCTTTTTCTGGGAGATCTGAATGCAAAAGTTGGGTCTATGAATGAAGGTAAGGAAAGTGTTATGGGAAGAAATGGTTGTGGTGTAATGAACAACGGCAGCAGGCTTATAGATTTCTGTGAAAAAAGCTAGTTATAGGTGGTACAATGTTTCAACATGAGGACATTCATAAATTAACATAGACGTCACCAGATGGTCAAACCAAAAACCAAATTGACCATATTATGATGAACAAAAAATGGAGAAGCACACTGCAAGATGTAAGAGCTATGAGAGGTGCAGATATAGGTAGCGACCACATGCTTATGCTGATAAAAATCAAGCTTAAACTTAGGAAAGCAAGAAAAAGTGAGCAGAGGCCGCCACAAGTTGATGTAAAAAAAAAAATAAATGATCCAACATTTAGAAAAGCATTCCAAGTTGAGGTGAAAAACAAATTTCAAATCCTTAACAATGAACAAGAACTAACTATTGATAATTTCAATACCACCCTTGAGGAAGCAGGAATGAAAATACTTGGAAAAAAAAAGAGAAAAAAAGAAGAATGGTTATCATCAAAAACCTGGGAACTAGTAGAAAAAAGACGCAGACCAAAAAAAAAAAAAATACTAACAACAAAATCAGCTAGAATTATTGAACAACTAAAAGAGAGATATTCTGAAAAAGATAGAGAGGTTAAGAAAAATGCACGCAAAGATAAGAAAGACTATGTTGACAGACTTGCAAAAGAAGCAGAGCAGGCAGCCACCAAACAAAACATGGGCACGCTGTATAGAATTTCTAAAACATTGAATAAAGGGTTTGCAAGCACAAAAACACTAGTGCGTAAGCAGGACGGACAGCTGGCATCTAACATTGCAGAAAAACTAGCATGTTGGAAAAAACCACTTTGAAAAGGTTCTAAATCAAGATTTGCCGCCTACAGAAGCAGTTATGGAAAAATGGAAAATCACCAGGATAGACCAAGTTAATGCAGAATTGTTAAAAGCAGAAGAAGTAGTAACACCAAAACTTCTAACAGGAATACTTCAACAGGTTTAGGAAACAGAATCAGCACCATCTGACTGGAAAGTAGGCCTAATAGTGAAACTTCCCAAAAAGGGTGATCTCTCTGATACCAACAACTGGAGGGGTATTATGCTACTTTCAATCACAAGCAAAGTCCTGTGCAAGATCATTTTAAACAGAATTACAGCAGTTGTCGACCCATACTTCAGGAAAGAACAAGCAGGATTCAGAAAAGGAAAATCATATATAGATCAAATTTTCACCCTTAGACCAATTTTTGAACAGAGTAATGAATGGAAAGCCACTCTCTATGCCAACTTCATTGACTTTACAAAAGCCTTTGACAGCATACACCGTCGTGCACTATGGCATTCCCGACAAAATTATATCAATCATCCAGATGCTATACAAAGACTTTCAAGCAGGAGTAATCTGTTCTAACCAACTGACAGATAGCAGGAGTGCGTCAAGGTTGTCTTCTTTCTCCGCTCCTCTTTACCTTTTGTGTAGACTGGCTAATGAGATGTACAACTAGAGAAATAAACAGGGGAATATCCTGGACTTTTGATCTGTTCTTGGAAGACCTAGATTTTGCTGATGACATCGCCTTGCTGGCACAGCTCTACAGGGATATTCAGAGCAAAACAGACGATCTGGTGAAGTTTGGAAAACAGATAGGTCTTAGAGTTAACACAAAAAAGACCAAAGTCATGAAAATTAACACTACCAGTGGAGGCGAAGTTAAGATATACAACACCAAAATCAAGGAAGTAGATAACTTTGTATACCTTGGCAGTAAAATCAGTGCTAATGGGGACTGCAATAGTGATGTAGACAATAGAATTTCAAAAGCCAGATCCGCTTTCATAAATCTCAGGAACATCTGGAATCAACCACAATTAGAATAAATACCAAAATTCGAACTTTCAAGACAAATGTTATTGCTATTCTTTTTTATGGAGCAGAGTCTTGGAAAGTTACCAAAAACATCATACATAAACTTGATACCTTTCAGACAAAATGTCTCCGCAGAATTCTAAAAATATTTTGGCCCTACAAAATAACAAATTAAGAACTGCACAAAAGAACTTCAACAGTCCCAATATCAGAACAGACCAAAGAGCGAAGATGGAAGTGGATAGGCCATGTTTTAAGAATGGGTACAACAGATAATTCTAAAGTGGCAATCAGATTGACACCACCTGTTAAAAGAAGCAGAGGTCGACCGAAGGAGACGTGGAGAAGGTCTGTAGAAAGGGAGATGAAAGAAGAAGGATGGACGTGGGGCATGCTGCAGAAATTGACAGCAGACAGGCAGAGATGGAGGTCCTCGGTCAAGGCCTTATGTGCTCCTAGCACGAAGAGGACTAAGTAAGTTGTAAGACACAATTTTGGTAATTGTAGTATTTTTACATTCATTGCATCAGAAATTGCATGTAAATTGGGAGCATCTCAAAATGTTCTAACTAGCGAAAAAAGGAATTGGTCACGGATATATATGGCATATGTTTTTTTAATTGTGAATGAAAGTTTATTAATTTCCTAGTCCAGGTAAATGCTGATGAATGTTAGAAAGGTATGCAAATCACAGAAATGTTAGTGTTTTCGACTATAGGCATATCATTTACTACTGTTCTACTTTTAATGACCGATTTTCATATTATGTTATTTAAGTAATCGTAACGTAATTCAGATAAACAATCTGTGCCGGTGACGTATTAATATCGAGCTACCTATGACAATTAGCTACGGTAGTAAATTTTAATACCGCGGAGCTATTAAAAATTGGCTACCCATAAAAACAAGCTACCGTATGACACAAATGAATTAGATTTACCTCCCTTACACCGCAAGGTGGAGTTAGATCTGTCATATGTTAGATTTTCTGATTGACAACATATTCGTCATGTTTGGAGGACATGTTTTTCAACAGACTGTTGGTATTCCAATGGGTACTAATTGTGCTCCTCTCCTCGTCGACCTGTTTTTGTACTCTTATGAGGCTGAGTTCCTAGAAGGACTGCTGATGAAGAAAGAAAAGACACTGGCCCAGACCTTTAATTTAACATTCCGCTATATTGATGATGTTTTGTCCCTCAACAATGCTAAATTTGGTGACTATTTACATTCAATTTACCCCAGCGAGCTTGAAATTAAAGACATCACCAATACACTTAGCTCAGCCTCTTACTTAGACCTACTTCTAGAAATAGACTCAGGAAAACTACAAACTAGACTCTACGACAAACGTGATGACTTCAACTTTCCAATTGTCAACTTCCCGTTCATCGACAGCAACATTCCAGCAGCTCCAGCGTATGGTGAGTACATTTCACAACTTATACGTTATTCTAGATCCTTCGATCGGTATTCCGATTTTCTAGACCGATCCCTCTGTTGACTGCTAAACTACTCAAACAATGGTTTTTTGCACCTAGGTTGATGTTATCTCTCCAGAAGTTCTATGGTCGTCACAATGACTTAATTGATCGTTATGGGAAATCAATGTCTCAAATACGATCTGACATTTTTGCTAGTCATATGTAGTGATTCCTATTCCTGGATTTGACTTTTCCCTAGACATGACAATGAGTAACTCGACGGTGTCTAATTAGAGGCAGGCACTTCTTACTCGTCCGGAGCACCTGAGTGCACCCATGGTTTTTATTGGGTTCGGGTTACTCTCTTTCTGTTTTTTGTGTTGCGTTTTGTCTATGTCCGGAATTGTAACTGTCCCTTGACTTTTGGCTCTTGTTGTTCGGTCGGTTTTCTTTGCTATTTTTCTTAGATAGGTGTGAGCTATTAAAATACTTATTTTAATAAACTAACTGTTATTTACTATCCACAATGCCATGACGGCATAAAGTGGGTTCTGTTACTTAATAATTTACTAAACGTTTGTTCTACAGTCCGTAGATTTGCTCTGAAAACATTTGTGAGGGAAATGATTGTTGGAATTGTGTCTTCGGGTATGTTTTTGACTATCTCCTAATTATCGCATAATATATATTTATCAACTAATTTATTTTTATTGATCAAATAAATAAAACAAGAAAAGATATGGGAGAGATGTTCGATTTATATGTTATAGGTGTATCCAATTTGGTTTAATAGATTTTTTACAATTTGTTTTACTTAAAATTTCATCATATGCTGTAAAGAGTACTGTAATAAAAAAAGCAAAGTGTTGGAAAGACAAATGTTTACCGTACAATAACAATACATTGACCTTTTCGAAATCACATAGTCACGTGGTTCTGTGGGAAAAAAAAAAGGGGGGGGGGGTTAGATCGGCAGTTATCGCGTCCTTCCGTCGGGGATCCTCGAAAAATCAAGGAAAAATACCGACAAGTTACAAGTTCTATTGATTTAATTTTATAGTAATTAAAATTGTTTCAAAAGATTTGCAATTAAATGTATTCAAACGTAAAACTAATGTTCATGTGCATAAAATCCATATCTTTTATGATTTTTTTATTATAAAGACATTTATTTTCCCTACCAATGTCTATGACATTTTTCACTGATTCAGAAATCTTTTTTTAAAATAACATGCCTGTTTTAAATCTAATTTTCTCATACAAATCATAATCTAAATTAGCATTTTAGCGGCTTATTATGTGAGTCTAAATGGTCTTTCATTTTAACCTTTCATTAAAGTTCAATGTCATAAATAAGCAATTGGCAAATAAACAAGGCACATCTAATATACAATTACATCACAGAAATATCTCTTCCCCCCCCCCCCCTCCCCCAAACCACACACACATACCTTCGTGCACAAGAGTTTGGGATTTCGAAATCGTCAATAATCAAAACCCAGGGAAATTTAATTTAATGTTCAAGAGTGACTAATTTTCTACATAAAGGTTCCATTTTCTACCCTATAAATTATGAAATAATCCAGAAATAATACTGAAAATTATCGATCAAAGCTTTCTGGATGAGTGGTTACAAGCGCGTTAAAAATACTTCTTCATTGTTGGGCTGATGATGATGCACGAGGGGAACGTCATGCATTACGTAATACTAAAAAATTTTAAAATGCATTATTGTTATCAAATCATCTTATGAATTCCTATAAAAACAAATACATTCACATTCTATTATATGAAGATTAGAAACTGCATAAAAAATACAACGCGTAAGTAAATTCTGACATAACCCAAGAAATAAAATTGAAAATTATCGATCAAGTTGAATTTATAATGAATCTACATTTTTATGTAAAGATACGAATGCAAAAAAAAAATATGAAGCTTGCTCTATCAATCGTGAAATTATCCAAACAAAACAAAATATATAAGATAAAATTGAACCGAGCAAGTCTTTCTAACATATACATTACGTAATATAACGTAACAAAATCTAAAATGCCTTTTTATTATCAAATTATTTAACTAATTAATAAAAGAAACACAAATATAATACATTTTATTATGCAAAGATAAGAATGCATTAAAAAAATACGAATCATACCATATAAATCATGAAATAATCCAAGAAATAAAATTGAAGTGATCAATTCTTTCTGATCCGATCTAGCCATGCCATTGAGGTCAACAGCGCATTAATATACAATTTTGTACATCTTTACTACTCCTTATTAGATCAGGACAAAAAATGAATTTTAAAGCTTGGAGGATTTAACAAATACGAAAAACTGTAAATGAAATATGTTCTTTAATATTTAATTGGCAATTTTATCACTTACAACATGAACTATATTGTAGAGTATGGTTTTTACATGAAAAGCGATAAATGGTCAATCGTAGCCGAAAACAATTATATATCATTAAGAGATAATAAGAAGAGATCGAACATATGAAAAACCAAATTTTAAAAGCTAGCTATACCTAAATTTTACGTAAATGTAGTTTAAAATGGAATAAAACATTTTTCATTTTCATTTTTATACACCTGTCAATGACAGAAACCGTTCCACCCACACCCCCACCCCCCATGACAGACGTGCGTATTATGGTATACAAATGTCCATCCGTCGTATCTTGCAAATAAGATTCACAGATTTTTTTACAAACTGCACATGTTTGTTTATTGTATTAGTGTCATAGTCTGTATACTTGTTGGTAATCTCTGATTTATTGGACTTAGCGCTTGAAAATGGGGTGGGGTTGTTTTCAGACTCTTGCTCAAAAACGTTCGGTTTTCATCAAATTTTCTTGAATCTTTGGAGAATTTTTTAATTTGATAGATAAGAGCTTCCTTTTTCGGGGTAAAATTCGGATTTTTAATGGTAGGTAATGGGACTTGTTTGTGGAAAGCTTTCATCAATTTTCTTAAATTATTGAGACATTGTTGATATTGATAGATGATCAGTGTAGATAGTATAGGGGAAGATCTTTTCTATTAACGTGTTTTGGTCATTTTTACACGTCTGTTAACTGTTTTTTTAAATAAAGTAACTGTTAACTGTTTTTTAACCATTAGCTGTTATCTGTTTTCTTAAAAGTTGAAATTGTTGTAAACTGTTATAACGAAAATGAAAACCCTGTTTACTGTTAATAATCAGAACACTGTTAGCTGTTTTACAGATTTTTTTTCTTTGTTATCTGTTAATTTATTTTATTCATCACTTTTTTAAATGTAATTGGGTCTTCCTATGAAAGGAGAAATATACTTATGATCCCATACTAGTTACTATGGAAACAGTGACTAATGTATACATCTTCTCGCTATATTGCCCTTCGATGAGATTCTGCTGTTATCTGTTTTTTTTCTCGATTTTTGAACTCGCTGTTTTCTGTTTTCTCATGCAAATTGCTATTATCTGTTATCATTATTTTAAATCTAAAAAGTGTTAACCTGTTAATGGACCCCCCTCTAGTACCCCACCCCCAGTATAATACACCCATCAAGTGTGTAGCTCTTTTCCTTATCATCGGACGATGATATCATGCGATCCTGACAAATTTGTTCATTACAAAATAATAAAAGAACTAAAACAACGTTTATACTTTTTCGTGTATATTGTCTTTTATGACATAATGAAATGGAATGAAACAAAGGGGAAACAACCCTATTGTTCCCCGGGGAAATGAAACAAAAGGGAAACAACTCTATTGTTCCCCAGTAAATAAACTTTAAAGTAAAAAACAAATAAAAAGGTCAATAATGCAGAAGTTTAGATGACAACAACACAAATTTCATTAAATTAACATGTACATGTACATGTTTAGTGTTGGCGTACAATATAATAAAACAAGTACGACCCTCTCTTATTGAGTGAGACATTCATATTTTTAAATTAGCCCTCGTTGAAGTTGTTTCCCTCGGGTTCGGGTTTAGAAATTTGATTGCTACCCTCAAGAAGGTGAAGTCAAAGGTGAAAGTAATAGATTGATTATTTCATTAGTTTATTTATTTATTCCATAGTTCTGCTTTACATTCTCTTTTCTTACTTTTGTTACATTTCACTTTCACCTATCCTATGACTTCACTGTCAGATTTATTGTAACGTTGTTGTTGTTATTTACCTAACAATATACCGGTATATTTATGCATGACAAATATCAGAAATATTACCCATTTAAATAAGATACCTTACAGCTATGTATTGCATGATGGGTTAATAAGAACTATAATCCTCGAATAAAGCAACCTTACCCTGTAGAATTTAATAAACATCTATAAAACTATTACCCATGTAAAATCAGCTACCTTACATCTATACATTACAAAAAAGAGGACTCAGAAAGACGTCCTATGAAAAAAGATACCTTATATCTCTGTATTGTATGATAGAGGAATAAAAAATATAATCCTTGAATAAAAGCAACCTTACCCTGTAGATTTTTTTAAAGATTAAAACGATTAACCATGAAAAAATGAAATATGACCCATGCATATTATATTTAACATGTGTAAAACTATTACCCATGAAAAATCAGCTACCTTACATCTATACATTGTACAACATAGGAATCAGAAATATGACCAATGCAAATAAGATACCTTATATCTCTGTATTGTATGATAAAGGAATAAGAACTATAATCCTTGAAAAAGCAACCTTACCGTGTAGATTATAAAATAAATTTGTATAAAACTATTACCCATGAAAATCAGCAACCTAACATCTATACATTGCAAAAAATGGGAATAAGAAATATGAACCATGAAAATAAGATACCTTATATCTCTGTATTGTATGATAGAGGTATAAAACTATTATCCTTGAAAAAAGCAACCTTACCCTGTAGATTATATTAAACATGTATAAAACTATTACCCATGAAAAATCAGCTACCTTACATCTATACATTGTACAACATAGGAATCAGATAGATAACCCATGAAAATAAGATACCTTATTTCTCTGTATTGTATGATGGAGGAATAAGAACTATAATCCTTTAATAAAAGCAACCTTACCCTATAGATTATTTTTAAGATGTATAAAACTGTTACCCATGAAAAATTAGCTACCTTACATCCATACGTTGTACAACATAGGAATCAGAAATATGACCCATAAAAATAAGTATATCTCTGTATTATATTATGGGGTAACAAGAACTATACTCCTTGAAAAAAGCACCTTACCCTGTAGATTATATTAAACATAAAACTATTACCCATGAAAAATCAGCTACTTTACATCTATACATTGTACAAAAGAGGAATTAGAAAGATGACCCTTGAAAACAAGATAAGTTATATCTCTGAATTTTATGATAAAGGAATAAGAACTATAATCTTGAACAAAAAGTAACCATACCCTGTAGATTATATTAAAGATGTATAAAACTATTACGTGTTACTCACTACATTATTGATTATTAACTGCACCCTCAATAACTCGATCTGTTGCCAAATTTCATTTAATTCTATTAAGGCGTCTCTGAGAAATTTTTTTGGACAGGTTCACGATCTAGAAAAGTGGAAAGCGGAATAATATCATAAGAAACGGTGCAAAAACAATACGTCGCCAAAACGTTGTTTTGGGCAACGTTATAAACCAATTCCATTTTATTGGGATATTGATTTAAAAAGTTTGTTGAAATGGTCCTCCTGTATGGATTTTTATTTACAACGGAAAAATTTCAAAACTATTCGTTACATATATCACAGAAAACCGGACAAGAAACGAAAAAATAATATCAGACTATTTCATCAAACATTGCATTTAATAAGGAATGAATGCTATTTTTAAGTGCACCAACAAAGCCATTGTGTATGAAGCAATGATATGCTTTTTGTCAATGTTACATACTCATGTAATGGAAATAATTAGCATTTTTTACAATTCCTATTTTTCATCGAGCATGATGAAGAATTATTCATAAATATGTTTAAAGTATTTTCTAGTTTTAAGTTTAATGGCAAGATTAAGAATTATTAGGTAACACTGACAACAATAAATATTATTCCTGAATTTTAATTTGAAATTTAACTGCATTCAAAACCAATATTCATTAGCACTTGTCTTTAATAATTTGAAGATAAAGACAAATTATCTTACCAGTATTCAGTTCGGTATTTTGTTATCACTGTTTTAAATATAATATTTTGTCAAGGTTACATACTGCAAAACTTGCAGATCATACCAAATAAATGCACTTTATAAACTAATGTTACAAAATAACCAGACTCGTCCGCGCCTTTAACAAGTTTTACTACAGATAACATTTCCTTGTTAAAATATATTCTATCTCGTTTGAAAATATGATTGTAGATAGTTTACCCAATTTTTAACTTCAGTACATAGTGATTGTGCTGTGATAATTATTGAATACACCTATTACTGACTATATTAAAAGTCAGCGTGTTTTGTTGGAGGTTTTTTGCCTGACAAATAAAAACTGCATACCGCGTATAATCGAGCTTATGTTCCTTTTGTAGATCCAAAGAATTATATTTTGAAATCAGCAATTATTTCCTAAAAAATTCAGCGTTTTGAAATGCAGCGAGTTTCTTTCATTTTGATATGGCGATTTTCCATGGTAAATTTTGACATAAATAAGAACGGAAGTGTAACTTAGGTGCAGTAGAGGTTTTGTATATTCGAAATCCTTCGGGCTTTGACGTTAGCTGTTGACAAAAAACATACGAACGTTTGTAAACAATATTAAATACCGTTAAAACAAAAATGGCTGACTTACAATGTAAAATTCCCGTAGCAAAAGTCAAGGACTAGTTGTGACATGTAAACAACAGATTCATAGTTAAATACGGACGGTTTATCGTGGGTAATTTTTTTTCTACCGGATTTTCGTAATAAAAAGGTACAATATAGTATGAGAAAAAATTCAAGCAAAAACGCACTCCACGGGGGTGTGACTTTTAGTATAGTGGGGGTTCATACTCTATTTTCTTCAACAAACCAACTCACTAAGGTAGTGGATGCTGGAGGTTTGGCATGCCATCAAACCTGCTTTAACCCACAATTTCTTTTTAAATGCCTGTACCAAGTCAGGACCATTTCTGTAGTTGCTGTTTTGGTTGTTGGTTCTAAGTTTGCCGGTTTCTTGGAATTTCATTTGCAATATCCGGAGCCGAGGTAATATCCGCTCCGTTCTATACTCCGCAATACTAAGCTAAGGATATTACCTCTGCCACACAAGCTTTAGCTTTCCTTATAAACTCCACCCACAATACTACAACTGAACATATTTTGGTGAGGTTTTTTTGCGTGACAAATGAAAAATGGCCCAGCTGACTCCTTTTGTAGACCAAGAAAGGTACTTTTTGAAATCAACAATTATTTCCTCGAGATATTCAGCGTCAGTTTGAAATGTGGTGGTTTTTTAATTTTGATAGGGCGATTTTTTATAGTAAAATTTGACCTAAATTAGAACGGAAGTGTACGTTAGGAACACTCGATTGTTGTTTATTCGAAATTCTTCGGGTAATGTCGTCTGCAGTTAAGGCGGGAAAAGTCTCGCAATTCGTCCGAATACCATGAAACGTCACGGAAAAAGACGAACTGTTGTAAACAATGTAAGATCCCTGTAGAAACAAAAATGGCTGACTTACTATGCAAAAGTCAAGGACGATTTGTGACCTGTAAACAACAGAGGCAAAGTATAAACCGTGGAGAGTTTATCGTAATAAAAACTTAAGGTAAAATATGTAATAATAAACAAAGGAGTTAGACATGTAGTATATTCGGTACAAATTACAATAATACCAAGAAAATTCGGTCTTGCATGCTGCACACTTATTTTTACCTTTAGTTAAGCGAAATTTAAATTTGAATATGACATGATATTCACGGGTTGCAAAAAATAAATGATTTCATTTATATTCATTTTTTATTTTTAATTGGTAAAATTGTTTCATGTAGATGGTATATTTTTACGTTTAAATGCGATAATTTTTCAATACGAAACGTAATTAGGTTAAAAGATTTGTTTATTCCGGAAATACAGACGATACACACTTCGATAATCTCGAAATAAACATGAAAACGATTATCTATGTTTATAGTTTAAATCAGTTTAGTTTACCTTTATCCGTGTATTCAATAAGAATGACATACTATTTAACTTGTGAAATTGATCTATTAGTTTGTTTTGTTTAATCATATGTGTAGAGGTTAACAAATCAATTAATATGGGCGGATCTCAATTCTTTGAGTGGCAGAGGTGAATCCTGATTTAGGAAGATATGTGGCCCCTGTTTCGGAAATTGTTTGATTTGTGGATTGTCTTTTTTGAGTTTCTTTTGTTCGGTATTTTGTTATTACCTTCATTTATTTCTGATTAACTACAAAGTACATAGTCACAGAAAAAATAGATATTTGGCATTAGATTTCAAAACTAATGAGAACACTACACACAAACCAATCGGAGGAGAGACCCTCGATTTTTTATGTTCATGAACATATTCAGTTTTGCAAGAACAATAAAATTTCTAAATACAGTTACCTTAGATGTATGGTATACAATATTAATCTAATGATACACGATAGACAAAAATAATGCAATGACATGACCTCGTATATGTTGTGTGAATGGTGTTTAACGCTTGCACTTTCACCAATTTAACAGCTATATCAAGGCGTCCAGTTTTTTTATTAGGGGAGGAAGCCGGAGTACCCAGAGGAAACCCCGGACATTCGGTAGGAATCGTGGCAGTCCTGGTAAATTAAGATAGGAGTCGAGTATTCCTTGTCCGCAGTGAGACTCGAACCCGCAACTTCAGTTTTGACATTGCAACATGATCAATAGTATAGGCCCCTTGTAAGAATAGTGCGCGTGACCAACGCAATTTAAATGGTATAATATAGGTTTCTACATTTGAATTGGCCAATCAGATTTCAGCTTACAAAGCAAATTAAATTATTTACATTTAATGGTAAACAACTAGAATCTGTTACTCAGTATAAATATCTTGGTATAACCTTAACTGATAACGGCCAATTAAAATATGCAATTTAAACTGAATACGCCAGAACTTTTCATTTACAATTCGAGAAAGATATAAAACTTACTATTAAAATAGACTTATGAATCATTTAAATCGCATAAAAAATAGTGACTCAGGAAAACTGAGATTCTATAGCAAAATTATCCAAAATTTTGAACTTCCAGTATCTTAAGTTAATATTAATCAATATCTAAGATCATATTTGACAAAACACACTGCTGAGCTATTGAAGCAGGTAGATATGACGAAGTCGAAGATGACCCTCATTTTTTAATTGATTGTCCCTTATATAACAAAATTAGAGATAAGTTTTAAAATTTATTTAATAAAAATATAAATGAGACTCCTATGGAGACTATCAATCGTCTCCTTAACCCAAATACAACACAAGAACTAAAGAATATTTGTTTATATTTAAAAGAATCTTATACACTAAGAGATTTACATCTTTAGAAAAAGTATATGCGTATAATTACTCAAAAATAATTCTCATCATATTGTATCGCAAATGTCATTTACTGTACATTGTCATACTTTACAGAAACATTATATATTTTCACAATTGATTATTTCATTATAATTTGTTAATACATGCCACTATACTTTTATGTCGATAAATGTACTATGTGCTATGTATTGGATTACGCAATATTGTAAATTTGACTATGCTAATAATTTGAATTTGAATTTGATATTAACACTTAAGGTTCGTGGCGGATCTAAAAAATATCCAAAGGCAAAATTCCCATCCTGCATCAAATATGATGATCGCATATATACCATATTTTTTTAAATGATTAGAAGAAAGGGGGCTGGGGGAAAGATACTAAAACGATCAAAAGTTATCTATTGTTAAGCTAAGATTGGGGCAAACTATAAATTAATTAGAACGTATACAATCTATTTTTCAGAAAATGCCGATAACTTATGTGCAGAAATTAATACACATGTTTATGAAATGTTTGTTTTCAAGGAAAACCATCTCTATCTTTTCTTCGAATTGCTTTTAACTAGCACTTAAAACAACTTTGTAAGAGGAACAACGGAATTTAAGCTTACATAACTATTACAAGTCAGGGTGAGTTTTTCGTTCGCCGACTGTCAAGAGTGGCCGAAATACATCAGATTCACAACACAACCTAAACAGTTTGTCGGTGAAATTTATTCACAGGAATTTTACCCCATATAAAAAGGGGCGAAATATGAAATATGGCCAAAAACAAGAAAAAACATGTCGGAACACAGCACTCACTTTGTTTACGACAATTGTTTCTCTTGTTTCCTTGCCATGTCCCCCCTTTTTCAGATGGTATGGGGCTTAATTCATGTTCTTTACTTTTAGTGATTCTACTCTGTATCACTTTGATGTAATAAGTAAGTCCATATTCGAATCTATAGTTTTCAAATGGACTGCTCGGCTTAACATATGAAATATTATGGTACTTTATTCTAATTTCTTAACGTGACCAATTCTATCTACTAGAAATTCAAGATTTCTCTCTACTCTAGGTACCTCTCTGACGACTCATAATTCTAGTAAATTATCCAACAGTGAAGAAATATGAAGGTGGTCATATACAATATCTTGAAGAGGTCCAGATTTTATCTGAATGTTTATTCTGCATTAATTACTTGTAGGCTGCTGCACACTGAAACTAATAATGTCAATTTTATTGGTTTACTGCTATAAACATGTAGATAAAATCTTACACATCTAGTGAAGCTACCTCTAGAGGATACTTTGCCTTCATTAATCGATTTAATTAAGTTACATTTGGTTTAGTGTTCAATATATAATCATACTAATATATTATGTTCAAGTTAATCTGTCTACCTGCCGTCTTAATTTGAATAGAGCAACAATTGATCTAACATTAAAATTGTCACATTAAAGTAATCATAAATGAAATAATTCATTTTATTCATATATACTTAGGAACAATTATTGTTAAGGATAAATTTTAAGTGGAAATCAACTACATTTTTTTAATACCATTCTTAAACGGAGACATTGTAGAAAATGTACATGTAGTTTGTTACGAACACACTTCATTGGTAGAAGGGGTTTGATATAAATATGTTCATCTACAATTAAGATGTGTATTCTTGCTATATTTTACGACATACATTTTTATAACTAGATCAAGAATATGAATGTGAATATTATCATCATTCAATATTATTATTTTTATTAAGGTTTACTTTTTCCAATGTGACGATAGCTTTCCAAATTCCTTCTCACTTTTCTTATTTTTGCTCTTTTTGTTTTGTCATTTTTCCAAAAAAAGCAGTGGAAAAAGTAAGAAATATTACATTTTTAAAGTTTCGAGACAAACTGTTGTGGGACAAGATTCTACAGAATTGGCCAGTGAGATCGAATCAGTATTCCAAATCTCCAAAATATTGATACCCAAATATATTTTATTTTTATATCAAACATAGCGAAAATGTCAAACACCAAACACACTGTACATTTTCTTATACTTAGCCCAGATCAAACTTTTAGCAAATAAATTTATCCACTACAGATCGTAGCAATCAAATAGTCTGAGCATAAAAGTTAATTTTCAAAGACTATTTGTTTGCATCTTGGATGTGGCCTCGGTGGACGAGTGGTTAAGGTAGTTCGTCAACTATTGATCACGTGGTCTGTTAACACCCTCTTTACAACTAAAATACTTTAACAACTGAACATTGTTAATATTACAAACATTGCTACATTTTAGTCACAATAGAGGTCAAGGTTATGACCCAAGCCGCTCTATGAGCAAAAAAAATCAGTTTATTTAAAATTCTATCCTTCATCGCTCTAGTTTTGCTGATACATCGTTGGTATATATGGCGTCGAAAATAAGTACAGAAGCCATGAGAGGACGAATTCTAATTATATTGGAAAAAATCATAAGAAGATTGAATTTCTTTGTTTAACAAATACCAGTGTTTAGGTCGGCTTCCTTAACAACTATAAACCATTGTTTTCGTAGGACAACCGTACATACGTGCGTTCCGAATGTACTGAGATTTTTTGTCTTTGTTCAGACTATACATTTCAGTAGGGTGTCTTCCAGATTGTCCCACTTTTGATAATTATCGGTGAAGAAAAATAGAAAAAGTGATTGACAATGATGGACGATTGGGAATTTTGTATGTTGGACAATAAGGAAATGTTACATGTATAATGTTTTTAAGATCACAGCAATGGTTTAATATATAGGTAATTACGAAAAATAAATTAATAAATTTTAAAGATAGTTTATTATATAATATATAACATGACAAGTTTAAAAACTATTTTATTGATTGATTGACTGATTGATTTATTGATTGATTGATGATCAATAAATAATGGGAAAAGTGATGGACCACCGGAAACAGAATTTTGACTTCCACTGAAATAGTATGAAGGGTTGGGTATGCGCGTAGATTTAAGCTTAATATAGCGGATGCAAAGAGCCTACAGAAGGGGTCTTTATCGCGCAAAGAACGTAGTACTCCGCAAACACTTTACCCACTACGGTTTGCTAAATCGGGAGATAGCTGCCGATTGGCCAACAAATAAGCAGACCTAAGTTAGGGATGAAAACCCTGCATGTTTACGGGGCGGTAGCAATCATAATTGGCAGACCGCCGTTCGTGCCACTCGAGAAAAAGCCGAGGAATCACGAATCGGTTACGATGAATAAAAAACGGAAAAAATATGCAAGATAATGGGAATCAAACCAATCTAATTAAACTTATAAAAAGGGGGAGCCAAGTGAAAATATGATTTTAATCAGATTGGAATCAAACTTTTTTAAAAGGAAAGTGGCATTGATTTGTATATGTTTATCATAAAATGTGTATCATAAAACTTAAACGGAGAAACACGGAAAATGCCTGAAATTTCCGAAGCGTAACATTTTCGCGAACAGGTCTACATCAACTATATCGGTGAATATGATGGATCTAGGAACTAACCCTAATGCATTCTTGGAAACTGCCTTTGATTTGTATTTTATGGACAAATAACTCAGGTTAGGAGACAAATTTTAATTCTTTTCCTGCTTACTGACAATGTTTACATCAACTATCTTACCACGTATGATGCATCTAGAGATGCTTAGTATAGTGCATGCTTCAATTGCTGTCTCTAACCTTTATTTTGCGGTTGCCTGATTTGGCAATCTAAACATTATGTACCATTAAAAAAACAGTACGTATTTTTGTCCACAAGGAAAAATAAAGCTTAGAGACAGCTAACTTTTTAGGAAAGCTAATACTTGTCGTATTATATACCTTACAACTTCCTTTCCGCTACTGGAGATGCGCTGTAGCTCGAGCACTGGGGACCATCACAGTATGGTCCCAGGGAGGACAGTTTTAACAAATCGGATAAATAATAATGAAAAAAATATTTTATTTTAATGGCAACATTTAACTGGTAAAGAT
The DNA here is from genome assembly GCA_944474755.1 of Limnoperna fortunei. NCBI lineage: Eukaryota > Metazoa > Mollusca > Bivalvia > Mytilida > Modiolidae > Limnoperna > Limnoperna fortunei. The sequence goes on from OX104118.1 coordinate 29,529,154, forward strand.
GGATTTGGTTGATTAAAATAATAATCTGGATTGCAAAAGTCCGATGTAAAACACATGTTCAGATACGTACATTTTCATTTCTTCCAGTTGATATATGACGATCCTATCATCTGGGATATGGGTAGGGGGTTACTATGACATTGTTGATATTTTGTAATCGCCCTTCAATATATTTACGCGCCTGATTTATATAATAGCAAAGACTTGCTATCTTTTTTTTCTTAATAAGTTTTTGGTTGTTGTAATGGGGTTTAACGCCACTTGCAGAAATTGTACAGCTATATCATAGCGTCCAGTTTTTGTTAAAGGAGGAAGCCGGAGTTCCCGGTTAAAAAACCGACAATAAAGAGCAAATCCTTGTAAATTATAAGGTTCGACCATACCACGTTATAATACTTTGGGCAATAACGCGAACCTTAGTGTTGATGTTTGTTTGTTTGTTTGAATGGTGTTTAACGCCATTTTCAGCTCAGCTATATCATGGCGTCCAGTTTTTATTGGGGATGAAGCCTGAGTAGAGAAAACCCCCGACCTGCGGTAGTAAAACTGGCACTCCTTGTCAATTCCTACGTGATTACAGGCACAAATAGGAGACCATAAATAATCCCTAGTTTTAGAGTTACAGCGCCATTCCTTTGTGGTCATTAGTATTTAATTATCATACGCATGGCTTATCTGTAACGAACTATAATAGTTGGTTACGCCACAGGGGCAATACATTCTTTATCTATCTTTTCACACAATGTAAACGTTTTATGAGTTATTGAAAGTTTAAAAAAAAAAGAAAAGGTTTTGTTATAACACATTTAACACAAGGTTGCGTTATTTATGCGATGGTGACTTACATCGTATATAGAATTTTTAAACACAAAATATTCTTATATTTTATTACTCTACCTCCACATTGAAAAAGTCCATTAACTACCAAAATGTTTATAAAACAAAAGCAATACATAAAAATTAAAGTGACATATTAAGAATAAAATGCATTTGTGTTTCTTGTCTTTTAGAACTTCTAAGTGGGAAAGTTCATCCTGTTTTGGTTCAGGAGTACATTTCTTCGAGGCACTTTTTTCTGGAGTAACCTCAGTTTGGTGACTTGAACAAGCAGTAATCTTAGTGTCCAATTTTTTCTGCAAATTCTTTGCTGAAGTGAAATCAATATCACTACATTTTGTATCAGTCACACCTTTAACTGAATTTGGTAAAAGCCAGTATGACTTTTCTTCTGTGACTGTTTTTGCGTCCCTTAATTTCACAGTTGCCTCTATGGAAAAGAGTAATACGGCAATATGGGAGCAAGCTTCTCCTAAACCAGCCATACAAGTGCAATGAGCCGCTAGTATGCGTCCAGTTCTCTCAGCAACAACCCATGGTTGCAGTGGTTTTTCGCTTCATCCTCTCTGAGTGCAAAACCTAAAACAAAATTTGAAAAGTTGTTGATATTAAATTGTAAAATTATTTCAAACCATATGATCTTCATATTAATGAGACAAATTACTATTATTGAAAAAAAATTTGCAATGAGCCATTTCTTAAAATTTTTACAAAATTATAAAATTAAAGGATCATTTGTTGCTTTTATGTGAATATGACCAATGACCCCAGGCCCATGCGTTCAAAATTATTGTTCCTTAACATATGTACATTTTTATACTGCTGAAAGTAACGTTAAACGAAAAATCACTAGCAGTTTCCTTACCTTGGCTTTCGTCAAGCAGTTGTCATTTACAACTCGGGACATCTTTTCCCGGACCCATCCACAGACAAACTGGTTATATGCATCTAGTCCTTTGTAACTCTCCAAGTCCTCCGAAGAATAAGGACTTGGTGAAAACACTAAATAGTTCACTATATCTGGGTAAGTCACACTGGGCAGTAAGCTTTCATCTTCAGACCATGCCGAGTAGGCATTTCGTACGGATCCTCATTGTCAATTAACTTCAGTTTCCCTTCATATCGCAATTTTTCGTCGTGACCAAGTTCGTCCCGATATTTCAAAGCAGCCTGTCGAAGCTTTTCACCCTTTTCTGACGCCTTAGACATTTAAATTTGTATGTATAATAACGGTCAATTGTTATAAAGCTTTTGTTTGTTTATTCTCCGATATCTCCAATTCGACCTAAACGTTTATTTCCTCACTTGTCTTCACAATGACAGAGAATCGCAACTAATTATAACATATGTGGGCATTCCTATACACATTAACACCCATTTGTTATCATTGCATGACACGTGTTTTATTGGTTTATTTAACGACATAAAGACATTAAATTTAATCAAGTGATTAAGTCACGTAGTTAACCTCAGCTTTAGAAGAAAATAAGGGGCATTGATATATTTAGATAATTTACAACTACTCAAATATATATTATTCAATGAAAAGAGCAAACTTTTCATATAATTGGAAAGGTAAAAAAGCGACCTTCGGGCTGCACATCCATATTACCGTACCACACCCCCAACCCACTCGTGAAAATTTCGTATTTATGCATTGGTTGTGTTATTCTAACTTGGTGGAAGGGCGATAATCCAAACACGTTATTATTGGGTAGCAGATTTTCATAACGATCTTTCGGAACACATCGTTGTCTTACCGAATAAGTATTCCGAACATTAAAAAGCAGCTCGATTGTCATGGTAGCAAAATTTAATACGACACCGGCTCATAACTTAAATATCCATGAATACATGTCGCGTAAAATATTGGGGTTGCTAAGATCAAAATATGTCATTGCAACAAATCCGTGTCGAAAATGTAGAACTTTTTTGGAAATTCGATTTTACAACACATTACATGTATTACATACTTTTGTAAATCACTGTTTGTGTCTCTTTAACTAAATGTACTGGTAGCGTGGTGGCCAAATATTCAATTAAACACTCATGAAAGTTAAATATTTGTATTAAATTATTACAACAATGATACAATAATATATATCAAGTTACGAATACTTTGCGGGGTTAACCTGAGCTAATAATAGCTGTGTAAACGTTGAGTTCCAAATTCGAAAGTGACGTTAGTTACAATAACTCTATTTATATTAGCCAATCATATGCTTGCGCAACAAAATAATCCGGTTGCGGTTCAATGTCGTTAACAAGCAAAATGAAAGTAAATTGATAGTCTAACGTTCCGGCAAAAAAAACAAGAGAACAAATATAACGTGTTTATATAGTACAATTACGAATAGTTAGCGAGGTAAGCATTTGTTACCAACTTGGACGTCATTAGAAAAACATGTAATGTTATGTTGAAACGTCATAAATTAGAAAACATGTTGACACAGTTTCGCGTACTCGAAATAAACAATGCTACAAAATGGAGGGAAATACGAATTCTCTTAATAAATATACAACGATAATGTAATAAACTAACAACAATAACTTAACAACAGCAAGGTTTACAACACATACATAGATATAAATCAATGTGTATTTTTGTATGTATCCAGTTCAGTGTCCATTTGATGCCTTAGGTTTATGAATAAAGCAAGACGAGGGAAAACTTGGACAGTTTGGGTTGAAAACAGAAAAAGCCATTAGATAAATTCTAGAATACAATTGTTGAATGCATCATATCTTTTGCATTTAGATTATTGCATATGGATTTGTCTTCAGTTAGGTTGTCATAATTCATATCCATTCTTTAAAAAAAGTCTCTCATAACAAACATAATTTTAACAAAACGAGTAAGTTAATATTGATGGCAAAGAAAAAAATACAGGCTTTCACAAATCCTATTCATATTTTGATTACTACAGTTAGTAATTTAGTGCGACAGTGAATTGAAACGTTTTAGTCATATACCATTCACTGTAAAGCAAGAGCAAACTGAAGTATATTCCGCAGTTTTATTAACCAGTTGAGTAAAATACATGTGAAACTGTTCATAAAATATTGATCTAGTGAACAAGCCAAATACAGAAAAAACAGATCAATACAGAAAAATGGATCCAATATAAAAAAGTCTTAATAAAGAAAAACAGGCTCAAAACAGAAAAAAACAGGCTCACTACAGAAAAACAGCACAACTTCCAGTAATTTATCTATTAATATTCATTTTATAAACACATTTGTTTGCGTTTTCGTAAATTTATGACTTTAAGTTCACCAGACGGATTTAACAAACCTAAAGTTAAACCTTTCAGATAACATTTGGGTCAAAGTGTACATACAAAATGGCGTCCATGTTTTATTTTGGAAGGAAACAGGAGAATCACCTACCTTAGGTAGGAAAACTGGCAACTCTTTTCAAATAAGGATGTAGTCGAGCACACACTGCCTCGCAGTGAAACCCGAACTGTCAACATCAGTGTTAACATGCACGTGATCAATAGTAGATAACTATAACTACCTTAGCCATTCGGCCCTATAACAGGTGACAAAATTAGAAACTACAAATAGGACCAAATCTAGAAATATTCTGAGGTGATATATATGTTAATAATTTTTGTGTTTCATTGTTATTTCTCCTTTATGTGATTGTTTGTTTAGGTTTGTTTTGTTTCGTACTACAGTAAAAGCCGGCGTGTTTTGGTGGAGGATTTTTGCCTGACAAATAAAAACTGCTTACCGCGTATGGTTGAGCTTATGCTCCTTTTGCAAATCCCAAAAATTATATTTTGAAATTAACAATTATTTCCTCAAAATATTTAGCGTTTTGAAATGCACCGGTTTTGTTCATTTTGATATGGCGATTTTCCATAGTAAATTGTGACCTTTATTAGAACAGAAGTGTAATTTCAGTTTTTGTTGCTAGTCTCAATCATCCAGACGCTTTAATTACATTGTTGCGTCTGGATTCATCTCAATATTGAAATCGTTATCATTACGCCCCCAATAAATTACTTCCGTTCATATCAAGAAGTGTATAACAAATTGTACTAAAGTTTACAATAAAATATTACTTTATAAATTAATTAAACAAATATTATTGTTATGCCCAATCAAGACAGAATCTTACTGTGACGTTTTATAAGTTTAGACAGGTTTTCATGATTTTCCTGGTCTAAAAATAGGACAATAAAATAAAATGATTGTTTTGTCTCCTACTATTTTGGAGGAAGCTTGGGTACCCGGATGAAACTCCTTACCCTCGATAGGAAAACTTGCCAGATTGTCAATTAAGGTTGGTGTCGAGTATACCCTGCCCGCAGTGCTTCTCGAAACCACAACCTCAGTGTTGACAGACCACGTGGTCTGTAGTAGACGAACTAACTTAACCACTCGGCAACCACATTAAGAAGTACTTAGGATTTACGATAGGAAAGAAATTCACATAAAGAATTAAAATTGTATAAATTGATAAATTGGGATATAGAATTAACAGTAAAGAATAAAGAAATAATATTTAAGAATATTGGATGTAAGAAAATGGAATTAAGCCTGACGAATGATGATTTAAGCATTAAAAAGTTGATTGCAATTGGCATTCAATAGTAGTTGAGATACTGATTGTTTTGGATATGATAAGTAAATTAACATTTTAATATTTTTCCGCGCACGTCTGGTTTTCTGCACCATGTACAGATATCTTCTATCTTACCGATGCATACAAGTTTGGTTTATATGTCAGGTTACATATTTAAGGATTATTATATAGATAGAGATGAAATATCGAATTTTCCGAGTGACAGAAATCACGGTAAATCACATGTGAAAATTATCGTTTATTTTCACTCTCGGTTTTTTTCCCGCCAAAACGTCACAATGGTTTTGTACTATACAGCTATTCATCCGCCGTTCATAAAATTTAGGATTAAGCATGAAAATTTTACGAAAACAATTTTGATCTATATAATAAATAGGATAATCAATTGGGCATCGTGAATATCCAAAATATGATCACTCGTGCCGCATAAAGCATCAGATTAAACTCGTGCGCGGAACAAGTTCCGCGCACTCGTTTAATCAGATGCGTTATGCGGCACTCGTGATCATATTTTGGATATTCACTCCGCCCAATTAATTATCCTATAATTATTTTAAAATTTAAAATTTATTCAGTAGATTGGAAATAAAGTCAAACAATTTCATTAAAATATTAAGAAAGAAACTTTATTTAAGAGCACTTTTATAGTTATGATCAAGGAAACAACATATTGGAAAGTAACTGGTCTATGTCTCAGACAAATGACAATTTAGTCTTTTCCAGCAATTGTTATTCTGCAACAAGCAATACCAAATATGTATTAGAAAATTCCATAGAAGCGAGTGTTATATAATGCTATGTTACAAAATAGAAAAACTTGAATGTACAGTAAATTACTTACAAGCGCTTTGTTTACCAGTCATATTTAAAACTTTTAAAACCTTTTAACATCCCGCACGTCAAATCGTACACGGTTACATATACTTTTCGCGATAATTAGACATTTAAATGTCGCACAGAAAATTTGCAAACGAATAACCGCATTATACTTGTAAATACGAAATAAAGAAGAAATGTTTTGTCTATGTTGTTTGATTAGAATTAAGTTGTTTTTACTTAACACAATGCAAAATTAATCTCATACACTTTACTCTCCGATCAAAAACTAACCGACCTATTGCACTCATTACAGTAGAAAACCGAAAATTGTTATCTGTTTTGTGCTTAGCTGAATTGATAAAATCTGTAGTTTCGTTCCTTGAAAAATTTAATTTGTTTGTCGTTAGTAAATGAAGACCTTATATATCTTAATAGTAAGCGTCAAAAGTTCAAATTTATGAAAAATATCAGAGATATTTTGTCCAACATGTACTCACCATCTCATTTTGACGAATCACCGAGATTTTTATTTGTTAGATCTGAAAGAATTTTTAAATTTTGTTTCAATAAATCTTGCACATGTTAAAATAGGTAACATAAATGATATGTTTTGCATAGACTTGTGTCGAGGAATTTAACCGAATTTGATTTAAGAACAGGAGGTCATAAATTTACCCATTTGCTAACAGACACATTAAGTGATGTTTTATTTAAAACCGTATATAGTTTGCTTAAGATATGAAAATTAATCAACTATTTATTGTCTCAGAGGTAAATCATATTACCTAGTTTTCCTATGTAAATTTTGCATTGACAGGAAAGCCATAAAATGCCTCCACATTTGCCACTAGAATAACCTACTTTTGCAGTGTTGAACGCACTTGTATCTGAACGATGGACAACCTTTCGCTTCTGTAACTGATAAATTTATATAAATTATAAGTAATTACAACTTACTTTTTACCGTTAATATTCGCATAAACAACCATCTAATCTGAATCATTAGCACTTCCTTTAATTCAGACTCTTAAATTAGTTTAGCAATTTTCCGAGTAAAAAGCCATATTCAATCTCGTTTATTAAGACTGTGGAATTCTATACATATACAGTTATTGATTTTCGTAAGATAAATATCTTCCGCAATGATAATAATAATAATAATAATTAAACATGATTATGATCTTATGGGTCATAACTGGCTCCCAAACGACCCCCGTGGACACTGGAATTCAGACATCCATTCACAGCAGCTTTATCTACCTGGCAACCAAGTTTCGTGCAAATCGGAGCATTTTCTAATTTTGTCAGCCATCTTGGATTCAAAATGGCTGCCATAAAAAGTGCGTCATATGGTATCGTATAACATACACTACTTATATTCTAATTTTCTTTAGGATTTTTAAGGATTTATTTTCATTTTCAAAATGGCCGCCATTTTTAGATGCCCGCCGTGTTAAATTCAACTTTTGATGACTAACATCTGATCGCAACATGGTAATCTACCTTAAAACCAAGTTTCATGCAATTCCGAGCATTTTGAAATTTGGGCGGCCATCTTGGATTCAAAATGGCCGCCATAAAAAGTCAACATGTGCATCATTTGATGTGGTATAACATACTCTACTTATATTCCAATTTTCATCGAAATCTGTTAACTTTTGGATTTTTAAGGATTTAATTTCATTTTCTAAATGGCTGCCATTTTAAGATGGCTGCCATGATCAAATTCAAATTTTGATGACTAACATCTGATCGCAACATGGTTATCTACCTAAAATCAAGTTTCGTGTGATTCCGAGCATTTTTAATTTTTGGCAGCCATCTTGGATTCAAAATGGCAGCCATAAAAAGTCGACATGTGCGTCATATGGTGCGGTATAACATACCCTACTTATATTCCAATTTTCATTGAAATCCGTTAACGTTTGGATTTTTTAATGATTTATTTTCATTTTCAAAATGGCTGCCATTTTAAGATGGCCGCCATGATCAAATTCAAATTTTGATGACTAACATCTGAGCGCAACATGGTAATCTATCTAAAAACCAAGTTTCGTGCAATTACGAGCATTTTGACTTTTGTCCGCCAACTTGGATTCAAAATGGCAACCATAAAACTCACATGTGCGTCATATGGTGTGGTATAACATACTCTACTTATATTCCAATTTTCGTCGAAATCAGTTAGCTTTTGGATTTTTAAGGATTTTTTTTTCATTTTCAAGATGGCCGCCAATCAAAAAATTTTAAACCTGAAAGGCACAACTTCACATCATGACCTATTTTTGTGTGAAGTTTCATTTGAATCCAATTGACGGTCTCCGACAAAACAGCCGGACAAAATTCTTGCGGAAAGCGGAAGAAAAAAAAATAATTTAACATGATTATAATCTTATGGATCATAACTGGCTCCCAAACGACCCCCGTGGACACTGGAGTTCAGACATCCATTCACAGCAACTTTATCTACCTGGAAACCAAGTTTCGTGCAAATCGGAGCATTTTAAAATTTTGTCTGCCATCTTGGATTCAAAATGGCTGCCATAAAAAGTCAACATGTGCGTCATGTGGTGCGGTATAACATACTCTACTTATATTCCAATTTTCAGCGAAATCCTTTAACTTTTCAATTTTTAAGGATTTATTTTCATTTTCAAAGAGGACGCCATTTTGAGGTGGCCGCCATGATCAAATTCAATTTTGATGACCAACATCTGATCGCAACATGGTAATCTATCTAAAAACCAAGTTTCGTGCGATTCCGAGCATTTTGAATTTTGGATTCAATGGCCGCCATAAAAAGTCAACATATGCGTTATATGGTGTGGTATAACAAACACTACTTATATACCAATTTTCGTTAAAATACGTAAACTTTTTGATTTTAAGGATTTTTTTTCATTTTCAAAATGGCCGCCATTTTAAGATAGCCCCGTGTTCAAATTCTAATTTTGAGGACTAACATCTGATCGCAACATGGTAATCTACCTAAAACCCAAGTTTCATGCGAATCCGAGCATTTTGAATTTTTGGCGGCCATCTTGGATTCAAAATGGCCACCAAAAAGGTCAACATGTGCGTCATATGGTGCGGTATAACATACCCTACTTAGATTCCAATTTTCATCGGAATCCGTTAACTTTTGGATTTTTAAGGATTTTTTTCATTTTTAAAATGGCCGCCATTTCAAGATGGCCGTCAATTTAAAAATGTTAGACCTGAAAAGCACAACTTCACATCATGACCTATTTTTGTGTGAAGTTTCATTTGGATCCAATTTACGGTCTATGAGAAAAAAGTCGGACAAAATTCTGGCGGAAAGTGGAAGAAAAAAAATAATTAAAAATTAAAATTTACGTTTCACGAAACGTTGAAGTCGCCTCCCGTTCCGCACTTTTGAAAGTCAAGAGCACAACTTCATAACATGAGCTTTCAGTTGGCCAAGTTTCATTTCGATCGGTTAAAAGATGAGCGAGAAAACGAGCGGACAACATTGCGAGGGGAAAAAGGAAAACATAAGAAATATGAAAATAATAATAATTAAAATTTACGTTTCCCGAAACGTTGAAGTCGCCTCCCGTTCCGCACTTTTGACCGAGTAGAGGGAACTAAAAGTCAAGAGCACAACTTCATAACATGAGCTTTCAGTTGGCCAAGTTTCATTTCGATCGGTTAAAAGATGAGCGAGAAAACGAGCAAACTTTAAAACGGCCGCCATTTTGAAACCGGAAGTCGGACAAAAAATTTTTTTTGCAAAAATGCTCAGGATAGTTAGCTGTATCAGTATACCAATTTTCATTGAAATTGCTCTGGCCATAACTGAGATCTGACAACGGCCGCCATTTTGTAAAACTTTAAAACGGCCGCCATTTTGAAACCGGAAGTCGGACAAAACATTTTTAATAGTGGCACACTTAGGGTATCATAAGCTACCTGTATACCAAATTTCGTCTAAATCGGATGACGTTTAAATTTTTACATTTTTAGGGGGGTGGTGTTCGGATGGCGGCCATTTTGAAATGTCGGCCGCGTCAAATTTTTTTTTGCAAAAATGCTCGGGATAGTTAGCTGTACCAGTATACCAATTTTCATTGAAATTGCTTTGGCAATTACTGAGATCTGACAACGGCCGTCATTTTTTTCAACGGCGGCCATTTTGAAAATGGCGGCCATTTTGAAAATTTCAAAAGTGGATTGCACAACTTCAGGTCACCCTTAACATGTTCCTAAAGTTTCATTTCGATCGGTTAAAAGATGAGCGAGAAAACGAGCGGACAACATTGCGAGGGGAAAACAGAAATATGAAAATAATAATAATAATAATAATAATAATAAAATTTACGTTTCCCGAAACGTTGAAGTCGCCTCCCGTTCCGCACTTTTGACCGAGTAGAGGGAACTAAAAGTCAAGAGCACAACTTCATAACATGAGCTTTCAGTTGGCCAAGTTTCATTTCGATCGGTTAAAAGATGAGCGAGAAAACGAGCAAACTTTAAAACGGCCGCCATTTTGAAACCGGAAGTCGGACAAAAATTTTTTTTTGCAAAAATGCTCAGGATAGTTAGCTGTATCAGTATACCAATTTTCATTGAAATTGCTCTGGCCATAACTGAGATCTGACAACGGCCGCCATTTTGTAAAACTTTAAAACGGCCGCCATTTTGAAACCGGAAGTCGGACAAAAATTTTGAAAATAGTGGCACACTCAGGGTATCATAAGCTACCTGTATACCAAATTTCGTTTAAATCGGATGACGTTTAAATTTTTACAGTTTTAGGGGGGTGGTGTTCGGATGGCGGCCATTTTGAAATGTCGGCCGCGTCAAATTTTTTTTGGCAAAAATGCTCGGGATAGGGAGCTGTATCAGTATACCAATTTTCATTGAAATTGCTTTGGCAATTACTGAGATCTGACAACGGCCGTCATTTTTTTTCAACGGCGGCCATTTTGAAAATGGCGGCCATTTTGAAAATTTCAAAAGTGGATTGCACAACTTCAGGTCACCCTTATTATGTTCCCAAAGTTTCATTTCGATCGGTTAAAAGATGAGCGAGAAAACGAGCGGACAACATTGCGAGGGGAAAAAGGAAAACATAAGAAATATGAAAATAATAATAATAAGAAACGGAGTAAAAACAATAAGTCGCCCGACACTTCGTGGTCGGCGACTTAATAAGAAACGGAGTAAAAACAATAAGTCGCCCGACACTTCGTGGTCGGCGACTTAATAATAATAATAATAATAATAAGAAACGGAGTAAAAACAATAAGTCGCCCGACACTTCGTGGTCGGCGACTTAATAATAATAAGAAACGGAGTAAAAACAATAAGTGGTCGGCGACTTAATAATAACTAGTGCTGATTGTGTTGGGATGCCAACACAGAATGTCTCCCAAACGAACCCCCATTGCCACTATAATCCCCATGGATAGTATTTCATTCAAATCAGTACATTAAAATATGCCTAGAAATCAAATTTTGTTGAAATCTGACAAAGTTGACTTTTTCCTGCAGTAAAATGGCCGCCATTTTGAAACCGGAAGTCGGACAAAAAATTTTTAAATAGTGGCACACTCAGGGTATCATAAGCTACCTGAATACCAAATTTCGTCTAAATCGGATGACGTTTAAATTTTTACATTTTTAGGGGGGTGGTGTTCGGATGGCGGCCATTTTGAAATGTCGGCCGCGTCAAATTTTTTTTTGCAAAAATGCTCGGGATAGTTAGCTGTATCAGTATACCAATTTTCATTGAAATTGCTTTGGCAATTACTGAGATCTGACAACGGCCGTCATTTTTTTTCAACGGCGGCCATTTCGAAAATGGCGGCCATTTTGAAAATTTCAAAAGTGGATTGCACAACTTCAGGTCACCCTTAACATGTTCCCAAAGTTTCATTTCGATCGGTTAAAAGATGAGCGAGAAAACGAGCGGACAACATTGCGAGGGGAAAAAGGAAAACATAAGAAATATGAAAATAATAATAATAATTAAAATTTACGTTTCACGAAACGTTGAAGTCGCCTCCCGTTCCGCACTTTTGAAAGTCAAGAGCACAACTTCATAACATGAGCTTTCAGTTGGCCAAGTTTCATTTCGATCGGTTAAAAGATGAGCGAGAAAACGAGCGGACAACATTGCGAGGGGAAAAAGGAAAACATAAGAAATATGAAAATAATAATAATAATTAAAATTTACGTTTCCCGAAACGTTGAAGTCGCCTCCCGTTCCGCACTTTTGACCGAGTAGAGGGAACTAAAAGTCAAGAGCACAACTTCATAACATGAGCTTTCAGTTGGCCAAGTTTCATTTCGATCGGTTAAAAGATGAGCGAGAAAACGAGCAAACTTTAAAACGGCCGCCATTTTGAAACCGGAAGTCGGACAAAAAATTTTTTTTGCAAAAATGCTCAGGATAGTTAGCTGTATCAGTATACCAATTTTCATTGAAATTGCTCTGGCCATAACTGAGATCTGACAACGGCCGCCATTTTGCAAAACTTTAAAACGGCCGCCATTTTGAAACCGGAAGTCGGACAAAACATTTTTAAATAATGGCACACTAAGGGTATCATAAGCTACCTGTATACCAAATTTCGTCTAAATCGGATGACGTTTAAATTTTTACATTTTTAGGGGGGTGGTGTTCGGATGGCGGCCATTTTGAAATGTCGGCCGCGTCAAATTTTTTTTTGCAAAAATGCTCGGGATAGTTAGCTGTACCAGTATACCAATTTTCATTGAAATTGCTTTGGCAATTACTGAGATCTGACAACGGCCGTCATTTTTTTCAACGGCGGCCATTTTGAAAATGGCGGCCATTTTGAAAATTTTAAAAGTGGATTACACAACTTCAGGTCACCCTTAACATGTTCCCAAAGTTTCATTTCGATCTGTTAAAAGATGAGCGAGAAAACGAGCGGACAACATTGCGAGGGGAAAACATAAGAAATATGAAAATAATAATAATAATAATAATAATAAGAAACAGAGTAAAAACAATAAGTCGCCCGACACTTCGTGGTCGGCGACTTAATAATAAGAAACGGAGTAAAAACAATAAGTCGCCCGACACTTCGTGGTCGGCGACTTAATAATAAGAAACGGAGTAAAAACAATAAGTCGCCCGACACTTCGTGGTCGGCGACTTAATAATAACTAGTGCTGATTGTGTTGGGATGCCAACACAGAATGTCTCCCAAACGAACCCCCATTGCCACTATAATCCCCATGGATAGTATTTCATTCAAATCAGTACATTAAAATATGCCTAGAAATCAAATTTTGTTGAAATCGGACAAAGTTGACTTTTTCCTGCAGTAAAATGGCCGCCATTTTGAAACCGAAAGTCGGACAAAAAATTTTTAAATAGTGGCACACTCAGGGTATCATAAGCTACCTGAATACCAAATTTCGTCTAAATCGGATGACGTTTAAATTTTTACATTTTAGGGGGGTGGTGTTCGGATGGCGGCCATTTTGAAATGTCGGCCGCGTCAAATTTTTTTTTGCAAAAATGCTCGGGATAGTTAGCTGTATCAGTATACCAATTTTCATTGAAATTGCTTTGGCAATTACTGAGATCTGACAACGGCCGTCATTTTTTTTCAACGGCGGCCATTTTGAAAATGGCGGCCATTTTGAAAATTTCAAAAGTGGATTGCACAACTTCAGGTCACCCTTAACATGTTCCCAAAGTTTCATTTCGATCGGTTAAAAGATGAGCGAGAAAACGAGCGGACAACATTGCGAGGGGAAAAAGGAAAACATAAGAAATATGAAAATAATAATAATTAAAATTTACGTTTCCCGAAACGTTGAAGTCGCCTCCCGTTCCGCACTTTTGACCGAGTAGAGGGAACTAAAAGTCAAGAGCACAACTTCATAACATGAGCTTTCAGTTGGCCAAGTTTCATTTCGATCGGTTAAAAGATGAGCGAGAAAACGAGCAAACTTTAAAACGGCCGCCATTTTGAAACCGGAAGTCGGACAAAAAATTTTTTTTGCAAAAATGCTCAGGATAGTTAGCTGTATCAGTATACCAATTTTCATTGAAATTGCTCTGGCCATAACTGAGATCTGACAACGGCCGCCATTTTGTAAAACTTTAAAACGGCCGCCATTTTGAAACCGGAAGTCGGACAAAACATTTTTAATAGTGGCACACTTAGGGTATCATAAGCTACCTGTATACCAAATTTCGTCTAAATCGGATGACGTTTAAATTTTTACATTTTTAGGGGGGTGGTGTTCGGATGGCGGCCATTTTGAAATGTCGGCCGCGTCAAATTTTTTTTTGCAAAAATGCTCGGGATAGTTAGCTGTATCAGTATACCAATTTTCATTGAAATTGCTTTGGCAATTACTGAGATCTGACAACGGCCGTCATTTTTTTTCAACGGCGGCCATTTTGAAAATGGCGGCCATTTTGAAAATTTCAAAAGTGGATTGCACAACTTCAGGTCACCCTTAACATGTTCCCAAAGTTTCATTTCGATCGGTTAAAAGATGAGCGAGAAAACGAGCGGACAACATTGCGAGGGGAAAAAGGAAAACATAAGAAATATGAAAATAATAATAATTAAAATTTACGTTTCCCGAAACGTTGAAGTCGCCTCCCGTTCCGCACTTTTGACCGAGTAGAGGGAACTAAAAGTCAAGAGCACAACCTCATAACATGAGCTTTCAGTTGGCCAAGTTTCATTTCGATCGGTTAAAAGATGAGCGAGAAAACGAGCAAACTTTAAAACGGCCGCCATTTTGAAACCGGAAGTCGGACAAAAAATTTTTTTTGCAAAAATGCTCTGGATAGTTAGCTGTATCAGTATACCAATTTTCATTGAAATTGCTCCGGCCATAACTGAGATCTGACAACGGCCGCCATTTTGTAAAACTTTAAAACGGCCGCCATTTTGAAACCGGAAGTCGGACAAAACATTTTTAATAGTGGCACACTTAGGGTATCATAAGCTACCTGTATACCAAATTTCGTCTAAATCGGATGACGTTTAAATTTTTACATTTTTAGGGGGGTGGTGTTCGGATGGCGGCCATTTTGAAATGTCGGCCGCGTCAAATTTTTTTTTGCAAAAATGCTCGGGATAGTTAGCTGTACCAGTATACCAATTTTCATTGAAATTGCTTTGGCAATTACTGAGATCTGACAACGGCCGTCATTTTTTTCAACGGCGGCCATTTTGAAAATGGCGGCCATTTTGAAAATTTCAAAAGTGGATTGCACAACTTCAGGTCACCCTTAACATGTTCCCAAAGTTTCATTTCGATCGGTTAAAAGATGAGCGAGAAAACGAGCGGACAACATTGCGAGGGGAAAAAGGAAAACATAAGAAATATGAAAATAATAATAATTAAAATTTACGTTTCCCGAAACGTTGAAGTCGCCTCCCGTTCCGCACTTTTGACCGAGTAGAGGGAACTAAAAGTCAAGAGCACAACTTCATAACATGAGCTTTCAGTTGGCCAAGTTTCATTTCGATCGGTTAAAAGATGAGCGAGAAAACGAGCAAACTTTAAAACGGCCGCCATTTTGAAACCGGAAGTCGGACAAAAAATTTTTTTTGCAAAAATGCTCAGGATAGTTAGCTGTATCAGTATACCAATTTTCATTGAAATTGCTCTGGCCATAACTGAGATCTGACAACGGCCGCCATTTTGTAAAACTTTAAAACGGCCGCCATTTTGAAACCGGAAGTCGGACAAAACATTTTTAATAGTGGCACACTTAGGGTATCATAAGCTACCTGTATACCAAATTTCGTCTAAATCGGATGACGTTTAAATTTTTACATTTTTAGGGGGGTGGTGTTCGGATGGCGGCCATTTTGAAATGTCGGCCGCGTCAAATTTTTTTTTGCAAAAATGCTCGGGATAGTTAGCTGTATCAGTATACCAATTTTCATTGAAATTGCTTTGGCAATTACTGAGATCTGACAACGGCCGTCATTTTTTTTCAACGGCGGCCATTTTGAAAATGGCGGCCATTTTGAAAATTTCAAAAGTGGATTGCACAACTTCAGGTCACCCTTAACATGTTCCCAAAGTTTCATTTCGATCGGTTAAAAGATGAGCGAGAAAACGAGCGGACAACATTGCGAGGGGAAAAAGGAAAACATAAGAAATATGAAAATAATAATAATTAAAATTTACGTTTCCCGAAACGTTGAAGTCGCCTCCCGTTCCGCACTTTTGACCGAGTAGAGGGAACTAAAAGTCAAGAGCACAACTTCATAACATGAGCTTTCAGTTGGCCAAGTTTCATTTCGATCGGTTAAAAGATGAGCGAGAAAACGAGCAAACTTTAAAACGGCCGCCATTTTGAAACCGGAAGTCGGACAAAAAATTTTTTTTGCAAAAATGCTCAGGATAGTTAGCTGTATCAGTATACCAATTTTCATTGAAATTGCTCTGGCCATAACTGAGATCTGACAACGGCCGCCATTTTGTAAAACTTTAAAACGGCCGCCATTTTGAAACCGGAAGTCGGACAAAACATTTTTAATAGTGGCACACTTAGGGTATCATAAGCTACCTGTATACCAAATTTCGTCTAAATCGGATGACGTTTAAATTTTTACATTTTTAGGGGGGTGGTGTTCGGATGGCGGCCATTTTGAAATGTCGGCCGCGTCAAATTTTTTTTTGCAAAAATGCTCGGGATAGTTAGCTGTATCAGTATACCAATTTTCATTGAAATTGCTTTGGCAATTACTGAGATCTGACAACGCCGTCATTTTTTTCAACGGCGGCCATTTTGAAAATGGCGGCCATTTTGAAAATTTGAAAAGTGGATTGCACAACTTCAGGTCACCCTTAACATGTTCCCAAAGTTTCATTTCGATCGGTTAAAAGATGAGCGAGAAAACGAGCGGACAACATTGCGAGGGGAAAAAGTAAAACATAAGAAATATGAAAATAATAATAATTAAAATTTACGTTTCGCGAAACGTGAAGTCTCCCAAACGAAGTTACTGATAGTCCTGTGCAGCCATTTTACAAAAAATAGCGCGTCATATAAAAATTCTGAGTTGACCATTGAACTCGACATACTAAATTTACTTTAGGAACCAATTTTCATTGAGTTCCGACAATGTTGAATTTTTGCCGATTTGGCGACTTTGGTGGCCATTTTTAAAAAAATGGCGGGTCGTATAAAAAATCTGAGTGTACCGTTGAACTCGGCATACCAAATTTACTTTAGGAACCAATTTTCATTGAATTATGACAATGTTGAATTTTTGCCCATTTGGCAACTTTGGCGGCCATTTTACAAAAAATGGCGCGTCGTATAAAAATTCTGAGTTGACCATTGGACTCGGCATACCAAATTTACTGTTAAAACCCATTTTCGTTGAAATCCGACAAACTTGAATTTTTGGCGATTCGGCGGCCATTTTGAAAATGGCGGCCGGTTCGCGCGCGATTTTTTGCCAAAAATAAATCAAGACCACTATGCTGAACCTACATACCAAGTTTCATCGAAATCCATCTGGCGGTTCTCCGGGAACTGCATTTTGGCGGGAAAACTTAAATGGCGGCCATTTTGAAAGTGGCGGCCATCTTGGAAATTCCGAAAGATGATTGCACATCTAGCCAATAGGGTCTAACATCCTACCAAGTTTCAAATTGATCCCATTTACGGTTTCTGAGAAAAGTGTCGGAAATCTCTACGGGGAAACCAGAAGAAGAATAATAATAATAATTAAAATTTACGTTTCCGGAAACGTTGAAGTCGCCTCCCGTTCCGCACTTTTGACCGAGTAGACGGAACTAAAAGTCAAGAGCACAACTTCATAACATGAGCTTTCAGTTGGCCAAGTTTCATTTCGATCGGTTAAAAGATGAGCGAGAAAACGAGCAAACTTTAAAACGGCCGCCATTTTGAAACCGGAAGTCGGACAAAAAATTTTTTTTTGCAAAAATGCTCAGGATAGTTAGCTGTATCAGTATACCAATTTTCATTGAAATTGCTCTGGCCATAACTGAGATCTGACAACGGCCGCCATTTTGTAAAACTTTAAAACGGCCGCCATTTTGAAACCGGAAGTCGGACAAAACATTTTTAAATAGTGGCACACTTAGGGTATCATAAGCTACCTGTATACCAAATTTCGTCTAAATCGGATGACGTTTAAATTTTTACATTTTTAGGGGGGTGGTGTTCGGATGGCGGCCATTTTGAAATGTCGGCCGCGTCAAATTTTTTTTTGCAAAAATGCTCGGGATAGTTAGCTGTACCAGTATACCAATTTTCATTGAAATTGCTTTGGCAATTACTGAGATCTGACAACGGCCATCATTTTTTTCAACGGCGGCCATTTTGAAAATTTCAAAAGTGGATTGCACAACTTCAGGTCACCCTTAACATGTTCCCAAAGTTTCATTTCGATCGGTTAAAAGATGAGCGAGAAAACGAGCGGACAACATTGCGAGGGGAAAACATAAGAAATATGAAAATAATAATAATAATAAGAAACGGAGTAAAAACAATAAGTCGCCCGACACTTCGTGGTCGGCGACTTAATAATAAGAAACAGAGTAAAAACAATAAGTCTCCAAACTTCGTTTGGGAGACTTAATAATAATAATAATAAGAAACGGAGTAAAAACAATAAGTCGCCCGACACTTCGTGGTCGGCGACTTAATAATAATAATAATAAGAAACGGAGTAAAAACAATAAGTCGCCCGACACTTCGTGGTCGGCGACTTAATAATAAGAAACGGAGTAAAAACAATAAGTCGCCCGACACTTCGTGGTCGGCGACTTAATAATAAAATTTACGTTTCACGAAACGTTGAAGTCGCCTCCCGTTCCGCACTTTTGAAAGTCAAGAGCACAACTTCATAACATGAGCTTTCAGTTGGCCAAGTTTCATTTCGATCGGTTAAAAGATGAGCGAAAAAACGAGCGGACAACATTGCGAGGGGAAAAAGGAAAACATAAGAAATATGAAAATAATAATAATAAGAATAAGAAACGGAGTAAAAACAATAAGTCGCCCGACACTTCGTGGTCGGCGACTTAATAATAACTAGTGCTGATTGTGTTGGGATGCCAACACAGAATGTCTCCCAAACGAACCCCCATTGCCACTATAATCCCCATGGATAGTATTTCATTCAAATCAGTACATTAAAATATGCCTAGAAATCAAATTTTGTTGAAATCGGACAAAGTTGACTTTTTCCTGCAGTAAAATGGCCGCAATTTTGAAACCGGAAGTCGGACAAAAAATTTTTAAATAGTGGCACACTCAGGGTATCATAAGCTACCTGAATACCAAATTTCGTCTAAATCGGATGACGTTTAAATTTTTACATTTTTAGGGGGGTGGTGTTCGGATGGCGGCCATTTTGAAATGTCGGCCGCGTCAAATTTTTTTTTGCAAAAATGCTCGGGATAGTTAGCTGTATCAGTATACCAATTTTCATTGAAATTGCTTTGGCAATTACTGAGATCTGACAACGGCCGTCATTTTTTTTCAACGGCGGCCATTTTGAAAATGGCGGCCATTTTGAAAATTTCAAAAGTGGATTGCACAACTTCAGGTCACCCTTAACATGTTCCCAAAGTTTCATTTCGATCGGTTAAAAGATGAGCGAGAAAACGAGCGGACAACATTGCGAGGGGAAAAAGGAAAACATAAGAAATATGAAAATAATAATAATTAAAATTTACGTTTCCCGAAACGTTGAAGTCGCCTCCCGTTCCGCACTTTTGACCGAGTAGAGGGAACTAAAAGTCAAGAGCACAACTTCATAACATGAGCTTTCAGTTGGCCAAGTTTCATTTCGATCGGTTAAAAGATGAGCGAGAAAACGAGCAAACTTTAAAACGGCCGCCATTTTGAAACCGGAAGTCGGACAAAAAATTTTTTTTGCAAAAATGCTCAGGATAGTTAGCTGTATCAGTATACCAATTTTCATTGAAATTGCTCTGGCCATAACTGAGATCTGACAACGGCCGCCATTTTGTAAAACTTTAAAACGGCCGCCATTTTGAAACCGGAAGTCGGACAAAAATTTTGAAAATAGTGGCACACTCAGGGTATCATAAGCTACCTGTATACCAAATTTCGTTTAAATCGGATGACGTTTAAATTTTTACAGTTTTAGGGGGGTGGTGTTCGGATGGCGGCCATTTTGAAATGTCGGCCGCGTCAAATTTTTTTTGGCAAAAATGCTCGGGATAGGGAGCTGTATCAGTATACCAATTTTCATTGAAATTGCTTTGGCAATTACTGAGATCTGACAACGGCCGTCATTTTTTTTCAACGGCGGCCATTTTGAAAATGGCGGCCATTTTGAAAATTTCAAAAGTGGATTGCACAACTTCAGGTCACCCTTATTATGTTCCCAAAGTTTCATTTCGATCGGTTAAAAGATGAGCGAGAAAACGAGCGGACAACATTGCGAGGGGAAAAAGGAAAACATAAGAAATATGAAAATAATAATAATAAGAAACGGAGTAAAAACAATAAGTCGCCCGACACTTCGTGGTCGGCGACTTAATAATAATAATAATTAAAATTTACGTTTCCCGAAACGTTGAAGTCGCCTCCCGTTCCGCACTTTTGACCGAGTATAGGGAACTAAAAGTCAAGAGCACAACTTCATAACATGAGCTTTCAGTTGGCCAAGTTTCATTTCGATCGGTTAAAAGATGAGCGAGAAAACGAGCAAACTTTAAAACGGCCGCCATTTTGAAACCGGAAGTCGGACAAAAAATTTTTTTTGCAAAAATGCTCAGGATAGTTAGCTGTATCAGTATACCAATTTTCATTGAAATTGCTCTGGCCATAACTGAGATCTGACAACGGCCGCCATTTTGTAAAACTTTAAAACGGCCGCCATTTTGAAACCGGAAGTCGGACAAAAATTTTGAAAATAGTGGCACACTCAGGGTATCATAAGCTACCTGTATACCAAATTTCGTCTAAATCGGATGACGTTTAAATTTTTACATTTTTAGGGGGGTGGTGTTCGGATGGCGGCCATTTTGAAATGTCGGCCGCGTCAAATTTTTTTTTGCAAAAATGCTCAGGATAGTTAGCTGTATCAGTATACCAATTTTCATTGAAATTGCTCTGGCCATAACTGAGATCTGACAACGGCCGCCATTTTGTAAAACTTTAAAACGGCCGCCATTTTGAAACCGGAAGTCGGACAAAACATTTTTAAATAGTGGCACACTTAGGGTATCATAAGCTACCTGTATACCAAATTTCGTCTAAATCGGATGACGTTTAAATTTTTACATTTTTAGGGGGTGGTGTTCGGATGGCGGCCATTTTGAAATGTCGGCCGCGTCAAATGTTTTGTTGCAAAAATGCTCGGGATAGTTAGCTGTACCAGTATACCAATTTTCATTGAAATTGCTTTGGCAATTACTGAGATCTGACAACGGCCGTCATTTTTTTCAACGGCGGCCATTTTGAAAATGGCGGCCATTTTGAAAATTTCAAAAGTGGATTGCACAACTTCAGGTCACCCTTAACATGTTCCCAAAGTTTCATTTCGATCGGTTAAAAGATGAGCGAGAAAACGAGCGGACAACATTGCGAGGGGAAAACATAAGAAATATGAAAATAATAATAATTAAAATTTACGTTTCCCGAAACGTTGAAGTCGCCTCCCGTTCCGCACTTTTGACCGAGTAGAGGGAACTAAAAGTCAAGAGCACAACTTCATAACATGAGCTTTCAGTTGGCCAAGTTTCATTTCGATCGGTTAAAAGATGAGCGAGAAAACGAGCAAACTTTAAAACGGCCGCCATTTTGAAACCGGAAGTCGGACAAAAAATTTTTTTTGCAAAAATGCTCAGGATAGTTAGCTGTATCAGTATACCAATTTTCATTGAAATTGCTCTGGCCATAACTGAGATCTGACAACGGCCGCCATTTTGTAAAACTTTAAAACGGCCGCCATTTTGAAACCGGAAGTCGGACAAAACATTTTTAAATAGTGGCACACTTAGGGTATCATAAGCTACCTGTATACCAAATTTCGTCTAAATCGGATGACGTTTAAATTTTTACATTTTTAGGGGGGTGGTGTTCGGATGGCGGCCATTTTGAAATGTCGGCCGCGTCAAATTTTTTTTTGCAAAAATGCTCGGGATAGTTAGCTGTACCAGTATACCAATTTTCATTGAAATTGCTTTGGCAATTACTGAGATCTGACAACGGCCGTCATTTTTTTCAACGGCGGCCATTTTGAAAATGGCGGCCATTTTGAAAATTTCAAAAGTGGATTGCACAACTTCAGGTCACCCTTAACATGTTCCCAAAGTTTCATTTCGATCGGTTAAAAGATGAGCGAGAAAACGAGCGGACAACATTGCGAGGGGAAAACATAAGAAATATGAAAATAATAATAATAATAAGAAACGGAGTAAAAACAATAAGTCGCCCGACACTTCGTGGTCGGCGACTTAATAATAAGAAACGGAGTAAAAACAATAAGTCGCCCGACACTTCGTGGTCGGCGACTTAATAATAATAAGAAACGGAGTAAAAACAATAAGTCGCCCGACACTTCGTGGTCGGCGACTTAATAAGAAACGGAGTAAAAACAATAAGTCGCCCGACACTTCGTGGTCGGCGACTTTATAATGTGTTGGGATCCCAACACAGAAGTCGCCCAAAATCCCCATGGATAGTATTGCGTTCCACTCAGGGCATTAAGATGTACCTACATATCAAATTTCATTCAAATCGGACCACGTTTAAAATTTGACGCGTTTTGGCGACCATTTTGAAACGCCAGGTGGAAAAAAAATTTCTGAACTTGGATTTCCACTCGATACACTTAAATCCACCTCCACACCAATATTTTGTTGCAATCGGAGCACATTAAATATCATCTAGATCGCATAACGTTGAAAATTATACACGCTTTTAGCGGCCATTTTGAAACCTGACGTCGGAAAAAAAATTTAAAGGTGGCGTTTCACTCGAAATAATAACATCTACCTCCATACCAAATTTCGTTGAAATCGGACCACTGGAAAATTTTTGCAATTTTTGGGTGGGTATCGTCAAGTGGCGGCCATTTTGAAATGGCGTCCATTATAAAAAAAATCTGACTATCGATTGCACCCCACCTCATGTCAATTTACAACTGTGCCAAGTTTCATTTGATTCTATTAAAGCGTCTCTGAGAAACGTGTCGGACAAGTTCACGATCTAGAAAAAGGAGAAACGGAATAATAATTAAAATTTACGTTTCCCGAAACGTTGAAGTCGCCTCCCGTTCCGCACTTTTGACCGAGTAGAGGGAACTAAAAGTCAAGAGCACAACTTCATAACATGAGCTTTCAGTTGGCCAAGTTTCATTTCGATCGGTTAAAAGATGAGCGAGAAAACGAGCAAACTTTAAAACGGCCGCCATTTTGAAACCGGAAGTCGGACAAAAAATTTTTTTTGCAAAAATGCTCAGGATAGTTAGCTGTATCAGTATACCAATTTTCATTGAAATTGCTCTGGCCATAACTGAGATCTGACAACGGCCGCCATTTTGTAAAACTTTAAAACGGCCGCCATTTTGAAACCGGAAGTCGGACAAAAATTTTGAAAATAGTGGCACACTCAGGGTATCATAAGCTACCTGTATACCAAATTTCGTTTAAATCGGATGACGTTTAAATTTTTACAGTTTTAGGGGGGTGGTGTTCGGATGGCGGCCATTTTGAAATGTCGGCCGCGTCAAATTTTTTTTGGCAAAAATGCTCGGGATAGGGAGCTGTATCAGTATACCAATTTTCATTGAAATTGCTTTGGCAATTACTGAGATCTGACAACGGCCGTCATTTTTTTTCAACGGCGGCCATTTTGAAAATGGCGGCCATTTTGAAAATTTCAAAAGTGGATTGCACAACTTCAGGTCACCCTTATTATGTTCCCAAAGTTTCATTTCGATCGGTTAAAAGATGAGCGAGAAAACGAGCGGACAACATTGCGAGGGGAAAAAGGAAAACATAAGAAATATGAAAATAATAATAATTAAAATTTACGTTTCCCGAAACGTTGAAGTCGCCTCCCGTTCCGCACTTTTGACCGAGTAGAGGGAACTAAAAGTCAAGAGCACAACTTCATAACATGAGCTTTCAGTTGGCCAAGTTTCATTTCGATCGGTTAAAAGATGAGCGAGAAAACGAGCAAACTTTAAAACGGCCGCCATTTTGAAACCGGAAGTCGGACAAAAATTTTTTTTTGCAAAAATGCTCAGGATAGTTAGCTGTATCAGTATACCAATTTTCATTGAAATTGCTCTGGCCATAACTGAGATCTGACAACGGCCGCCATTTTGTAAAACTTTAAAACGGCCGCCATTTTGAAACCGGAAGTCGGACAAAACATTTTTAAATAGTGGCACACTTAGGGTATCATAAGCTACCTGTATACCAAATTTCGTCTAAATCGGATGACGTTTAAATTTTTACATTTTTAGGGGGGTGGTGTTCGGATGGCGGCCATTTTGAAATGTCGGCCGCGTCAAATTTTTTTTTGCAAAAATGCTCGGGATAGTTAGCTGTACCAGTATACCAATTTTCATTGAAATTGCTTTGGCAATTACTGAGATCTGACAACGGCCGTCATTTTTTTCAACGGCGGCCATTTTGAAAATGGCGGCCATTTTGAAAATTTCAAAAGTGGATTGCACAACTTCAGGTCACCCTTAACATGTTCCCAAAGTTTCATTTCGATCGGTTAAAAGATGAGCGAGAAAACGAGCGGACAACATTGCGAGGGGAAAACATAAGAAATATGAAAATAATAATAATAATAAGAAACGGAGTAAAAACAATAAGTCGCCCGACACTTCGTGGTCGGCGACTTAATAATAAGAAACGGAGTAAAAACAATAAGTCGCCCGACACTTCGTGGTCGGCGACTTAATAATAATAAGAAACGGAGTAAAAACAATAAGTCGCCCGACACTTCGTGGTCGGCGACTTAATAAGAAACGGAGTAAAAACAATAAGTCGCCCGACACTTCGTGGTCGGCGACTTTATAATGTGTTGGGATCCCAACACAGAAGTCGCCCAAAATCCCCATGGATAGTATTGCGTTCCACTCAGGGCATTAAGATGTACCTACATATCAAATTTCATTCAAATCGGACCACGTTTAAAATTTGACGCGTTTTGGCGACCATTTTGAAACGCCAGGTGGAAAAAAAATTTCTGAACTTGGATTTCCACTCGATACACTTAAATCCACCTCCACACCAATATTTTGTTGCAATCGGAGCACATTAAATATCATCTAGATCGCATAACGTTGAAAATTATACACGCTTTTAGCGGCCATTTTGAAACCTGACGTCGGAAAAAAAATTTAAAGGTGGCGTTTCACTCGAAATAATAACATCTACCTCCATACCAAATTTCGTTGAAATCGGACCACTGGAAAATTTTTGCAATTTTTGGGTGGGTATCGTCAAGTGGCGGCCATTTTGAAATGGCGTCCATTATAAAAAAAATCTGACTATCGATTGCACCCCACCTCATGTCAATTTACAACTGTGCCAAGTTTCATTTGATTCTATTAAAGCGTCTCTGAGAAACGTGTCGGACAAGTTCACGATCTAGAAAAAGGAGAAACGGAATAATAATTAAAATTTACGTTTCCCGAAACGTTGAAGTCGCCTCCCGTTCCGCACTTTTGACCGAGTAGAGGGAACTAAAAGTCAAGAGCACAACTTCATAACATGAGCTTTCAGTTGGCCAAGTTTCATTTCGATCGGTTAAAAGATGAGCGAGAAAACGAGCAAACTTTAAAACGGCCGCCATTTTGAAACCGGAAGTCGGACAAAAAATTTTTTTTGCAAAAATGCTCAGGATAGTTAGCTGTATCAGTATACCAATTTTCATTGAAATTGCTCTGGCCATAACTGAGATCTGACAACGGCCGCCATTTTGTAAAACTTTAAAACGGCCGCCATTTTGAAACCGGAAGTCGGACAAAAATTTTGAAAATAGTGGCACACTCAGGGTATCATAAGCTACCTGTATACCAAATTTCGTTTAAATCGGATGACGTTTAAATTTTTACAGTTTTAGGGGGGTGGTGTTCGGATGGCGGCCATTTTGAAATGTCGGCCGCGTCAAATTTTTTTTGGCAAAAATGCTCGGGATAGGGAGCTGTATCAGTATACCAATTTTCATTGAAATTGCTTTGGCAATTACTGAGATCTGACAACGGCCGTCATTTTTTTTCAACGGCGGCCATTTTGAAAATGGCGGCCATTTTGAAAATTTCAAAAGTGGATTGCACAACTTCAGGTCACCCTTATTATGTTCCCAAAGTTTCATTTCGATCGGTTAAAAGATGAGCGAGAAAACGAGCGGACAACATTGCGAGGGGAAAAAGGAAAACATAAGAAATATGAAAATAATAATAATTAAAATTTACGTTTCCCGAAACGTTGAAGTCGCCTCCCGTTCCGCACTTTTGACCGAGTAGAGGGAACTAAAAGTCAAGAGCACAACTTCATAACATGAGCTTTCAGTTGGCCAAGTTTCATTTCGATCGGTTAAAAGATGAGCGAGAAAACGAGCAAACTTTAAAACGGCCGCCATTTTGAAACCGGAAGTCGGACAAAAATTTTTTTTTGCAAAAATGCTCAGGATAGTTAGCTGTATCAGTATACCAATTTTCATTGAAATTGCTCTGGCCATAACTGAGATCTGACAACGGCCGCCATTTTGTAAAACTTTAAAACGGCCGCCATTTTGAAACCGGAAGTCGGACAAAAATTTTGAAAATAGTGGCACACTCAGGGTATCATAAGCTACCTGTATACCAAATTTCGTTTAAATCGGATGACGTTTAAATTTTTACAGTTTTAGGGGGGTGGTGTTCGGATGGCGGCCATTTTGAAATGTCGGCCGCGTCAAATTTTTTTTTGCAAAAATGCTCGGGATAGGGAGCTGTATCAGTATACCAATTTTCATTGAAATTGCTTTGGCAATTACTGAGATCTGACAACGGCCGTCATTTTTTTTCAACGGCGGCCATTTTGAAAATGGCGGCCATTTTGAAAATTTCAAAAGTGGATTGCACAACTTCAGGTCACCCTTATTATGTTCCCAAAGTTTCATTTCGATCGGTTAAAAGATGAGCGAGAAAACGAGCGGACAACATTGCGAGGGGAAAAAGGAAAACATAAGAAATATGAAAATAATAATAATAATAAGAAACGGAGTAAAAACAATAAGTCGCCCGACACTTCGTGGTCGGCGACTTAATAAGAAACGGAGTAAAAACAATAAGTCGCCCGACACTTCGTGGTCGGCGACTTAATAATAATAATAATTAAAATTTACGTTTCCCGAAACGTTGAAGTCGCCTCCCGTTCCGCACTTTTGACCGAGTATAGGGAACTAAAAGTCAAGAGCACAACTTCATAACATGAGCTTTCAGTTGGCCAAGTTTCATTTCGATCGGTTAAAAGATGAGCGAGAAAACGAGCAAACTTTAAAACGGCCGCCATTTTGAAACCGGAAGTCGGACAAAAAATTTTTTTTGCAAAAATGCTCAGGATAGTTAGCTGTATCAGTATACCAATTTTCATTGAAATTGCTCTGGCCATAACTGAGATCTGACAACGGCCGCCATTTTGTAAAACTTTAAAACGGCCGCCATTTTGAAACCGGAAGTCGGACAAAAATTTTGAAAATAGTGGCACACTCAGGGTATCATAAGCTACCTGTATACCAAATTTCGTCTAAATCGGATGACGTTTAAATTTTTACATTTTTAGGGGGGTGGTGTTCGGATGGCGGCCATTTTGAAATGTCGGCCGCGTCAAATTTTTTTTTGCAAAAATGCTCGGGATAGTTAGCTGTATCAGTATACCAATTTTCATTGAAATTGCTTTGGCAATTACTGAGATCTGACAACGGCCGTCATTTTTTTTCAACGGCGGCCATTTTGAAAATGGTGGCCATTTTGAAAATTTCAAAAGTGGATTGCACAACTTCAGGTCACCCTTAACATGTTCCCAAAGTTTCATCTTGATTGGACATTGCATCTCTGAGAAAACGAGCGGACAACATTGCGAGGGGAAAAAGGAAAACATAAGAAATATGAAAATAATAATAATAATAATTAAAATTTACGTTTCCCGAAACGTTGAAGTCGCCTCCCGTTCCGCACTTTTGACCGAGTAGAGGGAACTAAAAGTCAAGAGCACAACTTCATAACATGAGCTTTCAGTTGGCCAAGTTTCATTTCGATCGGTTAAAAGATGAGCGAGAAAACGAGCAAACTTTAAAACGGCCGCCATTTTGAAACCGGAAGTCGGACAAAAAATTTTTTTTTGCAAAAATGCTCAGGATAGTTAGCTGTATCAGTATACCAATTTTCATTGAAATTGCTCTGGCCATAACTGAGATCTGACAACGGCCGCCATTTTGTAAAACTTTAAAACGGCCGCCATTTTGAAACCGGAAGTCGGACAAAACATTTTTAAATAGTGGCACACTTAGGGTATCATAAGCTACCTGTATACCAAATTTCGTCTAAATCGGATGACGTTTAAATTTTTACATTTTTAGGCGGGTGGTGTTCGGATGGCGGCCATTTTGAAATGTCGGCCGCGTCAAATTTTTTTTTGCAAAAATGCTCGGGATAGTTAGCTGTACCAGTATACCAATTTTCATTGAAATTGCTTTGGCAATTACTGAGATCTGACAACGGCCGTCATTTTTTCAACGGCAGCCATTTTGAAAATGGCGGCCATTTTGAAAATTTCAAAAGTGGATTGCACAACTTCAGGTCACCCTTAACATGTTCCCAAAGTTTCATTTTGATCGGTTAAAAGATGAGCGAGAAAACGAGCGGACAACATTGCGAGGGGAAAACATAAGAAATATGAAAATAATAATAATAATAATAATAATAATAAGAAACGGAGTAAAAACAATAAGTCGCCCGACACTTCGTGGTCGGCGACTTAATAATAAGAAACGGAGTAAAAACAATAAGTCGCCCGACACTTCGTGGTCGGCGACTTAATAATTAAAATTTACGTTTCGCGAAACGTGAAGTCTCCCAAACGAAGTTACTGATAGTCCTGTGCAGCCTGTGAATCACCTTATATTTGACTTTACAGGTTGCTATTCACCTAGATTTCAAATTCTAATAAAATTGAAAAAAATGGTAAATTTTCAAATTTTACTGGTATTCTGTTGACACAGACATGTTTCACCTGTCCCACATGAACGTTTGCCTAAAAGAGAATAACAAAAATAAAGTAAGTGGAGCGTGACGCCAGGGGCATACATATGAACATTGAAATGCTATTGCAATTGATGTAGACAAATGCTAATATGTAACTGCAGACAACATATCAATGGTCTACCATCAATGCTTCATATTAAACAGACACAAGAAACAAGAGGCCCTAAGGGTCCTGTATCGCTGACCTGGAATTTTCAACCTTTTTCAAGTTATAATTAAGTTTATAACATTCAGAGGGCTTAATAATAATTGTTACTCCGTTTCTTATTATTAAGTCGCCGACCACGAAGTGTCGGGCGACTTATTGTTTTTACTCCGTTTCTTATTATTATTATTATTTTCATATTTCTTATGTTTTCCCCTCGCAATGTTGTCCGCTCGTTTTCTCGCTCATCTTTTAACCGATCGAAATGAAACTTTAGGAACATGTTAAGGGTGACCTGAAGTTGTGCAATCCACTTTTGAAATTTTCAAAATGGCCGCCATTTTCAAAATGGCCGCCGTTGAAAAAAATAACGGCCGTTGTCAGATCTCAGTAATTGCCAAAGCAATTTCAATGAAAATTGGTATACTGGTACAGCTAACTATCCCGAGCATTTTTGCAAAAAAAAATTTGACGCGGCCGACATTTCAAAATGGCCGCCATCCGAACACCACCCCCCTAAAAATGTAAAAATTTAAACGTCATCCGATTTAGACGAAATTTGGTATACAGGTAGCTTATGATACCCTAAGTGTGCCACTATTAAAAATGTTTTGTCCGACTTCCGGTTTCAAAATGGCGGCCGTTTTAAAGTTTGCTCGTTTTCTCGCTCATCTTTTAACCGATCGAAATGAAACTTGGCCAACTGAAAGCTCATGTTATGAAGTTGTGCTCTTGACTTTTAGTTCCCTCTACTCGGTCAAAAGTGCGGAACGGGAGGCGACTTCAACGTTTCGGGAAACGTAAATTTTAATTATTATTATTTTTATTTTTCTTCTCCTTTCCGCCAAAATTTTGTCCGACCGTAAATTGGATCATTATGAAATTTCACCCAAAAATAGGTCATGACTTGAAGTGGTGCTTTCAAGTTTTAAAATTTTGAAATTGGCGGCCATCTTGAAATGGCGGCCATTTTGAAAACGAAAAAAATCCTTAAAAGTCCATAAGTTAAACGGATTTCAATGAAAATTGGAATATAAGTAGGGTATGTTATACCGCACCATACGACGCACATGTTGTCTTTTTGTGGCGGCCATTTTGAATCCAAGATGGCCGGTAAAAATTCAAAATGCTCGTAATCACACGAAACTTGCTTTTTATGTAGATTACCATGATGCAGTCAGATACTAGTCATCAAAATTGGAATTTGAACATGGCGGCCATCTTAAAATGCCATTTCGAAAATGAAAATAAATCCTTAAAAATCCAAAATTTAACGGATTTTGCTGAAACTTGGAATATAAGTAGAGTATGTTATAACGCACCATATGACGCACATGTTGACTTTTTATAGCGGCCATTTTGAATCCAAGATGGCCGCTAAGCATTCAAAATGCTCGGAATCGCATGTAACTTGGTTTTTAGGTAGATTACCATGATGCGGTCAGATGTTAGTCATCAAAATTTGAATTTGAACACGGCGGCCATCTTAAAATGGCGGCCATTTTGAAAAGGAAAAAAAATCCTTAAAAATCCAAAAGTAAACGGATTTTGATGAAAATTGGAATAAAAGTAGAGTATGTTATACCGCAACTTAAGGCGCACATGTCGACTTTTTATGGCGGCCATTTTGAATCCAAGATGGCCGCCATAAATTCAAAATGATCGGAGTCGCACGAAAATTTGTTTTAAGGTAAATTACCATGTTGCGATCAGATTTTAGTCATCGAAATTTGAATTTGAACACCGCGGCCATCTTACAATGGCGGCCATTTTGAAAATGAAAATAAATCCTTAAAAATCCAAAACTTAACCGATTTCACTGAAAATTGGAATATAAGTAGAGTATGTTATACCGAACCATATGACGCACATGTGGAATTTCTATGGCAACCATTTTGAATCCAAGATGGCGGAAAAATTGAAAAATGCTCCGATTTGCACGAAACTTAGTTTCCTGGTAGATTAAGTTGCTGTGATTGGATGTCTGAACTCCAGTGTCCACGGGGGTCGTTTGGGAGCCAGTTATGATCCATAAGATCATAATCATGTTTAATTAAGTCGCCGACCACGAAGTGTCGGGCGACTTATTGTTTTTACTCCGTTTCTTATTATTAAGTCGCCGACCACGAAGTGTCGGGCGACTTATTGTTTTTACTCCGTTTCTTATTATTATTAAGTCGCCGACCACGAAGTGTCGGGCGACTTATTGTTTTTACTCCGTTTCTTATTATTAAGTCGCCGACCACGAAGTGTCGGGCGACTTATTGTTTTTACTCCGTTTCTTATTATTAAGTCGCCGACCACGAAGTGTCGGGCGACTTATTGTTTTTACTCCGTTTCTTATTATTATTATTATTATTATTATTATTTTCATATTTCTTATGTTTTCCCCTCACAATGTTGTCCGCTCGTTTTCTCGCTCATCTGTTAACCGATCGAAATGAAACTTTGGGAACATGTTAAGGGTGACCTGAAGTTGTGCAATCCACTTTTGAAATTTTCAAAATGGCCGCCATTTTCAAAATGGCTGCCGTTGAAAAAAATGACGGCCGTTGTCAGATCTCAGTAATTGCCAAAGCAATTTCAATGAAAATTGGTATACTGGTACAGCTAACTATCCCGAGCATTTTTGCAAAAAACAATTTGACGCGGCCGACATTTCAAAATGGCCGCCATCCGAACACCACCCCCCTAAAAATGTAAAAATTTAAACGTCATCCGATTTAGACGAAGTTTGGTATACAGGTAGCTTATGATACCCTAAGTGTGCCACTATTTAAAAATGTTTTGTCCGACTTCCGGTTTCAAAATGGCGGCCGTTTTAAAGTTTTACAAAATGGCGGCCGTTGTCAGATCTCAGTTATGGCCAGAGCAATTTCAATGAAAATTGGTATACTGATACAGCTAACTATCCTGAGCATTTTTGCAAAAAATTTTTTGTCCGACTTCCGGTTTCAAAATGGCGGCCGTTTTAAAGTTTACTCGTTTTCTCGCTCATCTTTTAACCGATCGAAATGAAACTTGGCCAACTGAAAGCTCATGTTATGAAGTTGTGCTCTTGACTTTTAGTTCCCTCTACTCGGTCAAAAGTGCGGAACGGGAGGCGACTTCAACGTTTCGGGAAACGTAAATTTTAATTAAGTCGCCGACCACGAAGTGTCGGGCGACTTATTGTTTTTACTCCGTTTCTTATTATTATTATTATTATTATTTTCATATTTCTTATGTTTTCCTTTTTCCCCTCGCAATGTTGTCCGCTCGTTTTCTCGCTCATCTTTTAACCGATCGAAATGAAACTTTGGGAACATGTTAAGGGTGACCTGAAGTTGTGCAATCCACTTTTGAAATTTTCAAAATGGCCGCCATTTTCAAAATGGCCGCCGTTGAAAAAAATGACGGCCGTTGTCAGATCTCAGTAATTGCCAAAGCAATTTCAATGAAAATTGGTATACTGGTACAGCTAACTATCCCGAGCATTTTTGCAAAAAAAAATTTGACGCGGCCGACATTTCAAAATTTTTTTTTGCAAAAATGCTCGGGATAGTTAGCTGTACCAGTATACCAATTTTCATTGAAATTGCTTTGGCAATTACTGAGATCTGACAACGGCCGTAATTTTTTTCAACGGCGGCCATTTTGAAAATGGCGGCCATTTTGAAAATTTCAAAAGTGGATTGCACAACTTCAGGTCACCCTTAACATGTTCCCAAAGTTTCATTTCGATCGGTTAAAAGATGAGCGAGAAAACGAGCGGACAACATTGCGAGGGGAAAACATAAGAAATATGAAAATAATAATAATAATTAAAATTTACGTTTCCCGAAACGTTGAAGTCGCCTCCCGTTCCGCACTTTTGACCGAGTAGAGGGAACTAAAAGTCAAGAGCACAACTTCATAACGTGAGCTTTCAGTTGGCCAAGTTTCATTTCGATCGGTTAAAAGATGAGCGAGAAAACGAGCAAACTTTAAAACGGCCGCCATTTTGAAACCGGAAGTCGGACAAAAAAATTTTTTTGCAAAAATGCTCAGGATAGTTAGCTGTATCAGTATACCAATTTTCATTGAAATTGCTCTGGCCATAACTGAGATCTGACAACGGCCGCCATTTTGTAAAACTTTAAAACGGCCGCCATTTTGAAACCGGAAGTCGGACAAAACATTTTTAAATAGTGGCACACTTAGGGTATCATAAGCTACCTGTATACCAAATTTCGTTTAAATCGGATGACGTTTAAATTTTTACATTTTTAAGGGGGTGGTGTTCGGATGGCGGCCATTTTGAAATGTCGGCCGCGTCAAATTTTTTTTTGCAAAAATGCTCGGGATAGTTAGCTGTACCAGTATACCAATTTTCATTGAAATTGCTTTGGCAATTACTGAGATCTGACAACGGCCATCATTTTTTCAACGGCGGCCATTTTGAAAATGGCGGCCATTTTGAAAATTTCAAAAGTTGATTGCACAACTTCAGGTCACCCTTAACATGTTCCCAAAGTTTCATTTCGATCGGTTAAAAGATGAGCGAGAAAACGAGCGGACAACATTGCGAGGGGAAAACATAAGAAATATGAAAATAATAATAATTAAAATTTACGTTTCCCGAAACGTTGAAGTCGCCTCCCGTTCCGCACTTTTGACCGAGTAGAGGGAACTAAAAGTCAAGAGCACAACTTCATAACATGAGCTTTCAGTTGGCCAAGTTTCATTTCGATCGGTTAAAAGATGAGCGAGAAAACGAGCAAACTTTAAAACGGCCGCCATTTTGAAACCGGAAGTCGGACAAAAAATTTTTTTTGCAAAAATGCTCAGGATAGTTAGCTGTATCAGTATACCAATTTTCATTGAAATTGCTCTGGCCATAACTGAGATCTGACAACGGCCGCCATTTTGTAAAACTTTAAAACGGCCGCCATTTTGAAACCGGAAGTCGGACAAAACATTTTTAAATAGTGGCACACTTAGGGTATCATAAGCTACCTGTATGCCAAATTTCGTCTAAATCGGATGACGTTTAAATTTTTACATTTTTAAGGGGGTGGTGTTCGGATGGCGGCCATTTTGAAATGTCGGCCGCGTCAAATTTTTTTTTGCAAAAATGCTCGGGATAGTTAGCTGTACCAGTATACCAATTTTCATTGAAATTGCTTTGGCAATTACTGAGATCTGACAACGGCCGTCATTTTTTTTCAACGGCGGCCATTTTGAAAATGGCGGCCATTTTGAAAATTTCAAAAGTGGATTACACAACCTCAGGTCACCCTTAACATGTTCCCAAAGTTTCATTTCGATCGGTTAAAAGATGAGCGAGAAAACGAGCGGACAACATTGCGAGGGGAAAACATAAGAAATATGAAAATAATAATAATAATAATAAGAAACGGAGTAAAAACAATAAGTCGCCCGACACTTCGTGGTCGGCGACTTAATTAAAATTTACGTTTCCCGAAACGTTGAAGTCGCCTCCCGTTCCGCACTTTTGACCGAGTAGAGGGAACTAAAAGTCAAGAGCACAACTTCATAACATGAGCTTTCAGTTGGCCAAGTTTCATTTCGATCGGTTAAAAGATGAGCGAGAAAACGAGCAAACTTTAAAACGGCCGCCATTTTGAAACCGGAAGTCGGACAAAAAATTTTTTTTGCAAAAATGCTCAGGATAGTTAGCTGTATCAGTATACCAATTTTCATTGAAATTGCTCTGGCCATAACTGAGATCTGACAACGGCCGCCATTTTGTAAAACTTTAAAACGGCCGCCATTTTGAAACCGGAAGTCGGACAAAACATTTTTAAATAGTGGCACACTTAGGGTATCATAAGCTACCTGTGTACCAAATTTCGTCTAAATCGGATGACGTTTAAATTTTTACATTTTTAGGGGGGTGGTGTTCGGATGGCGGCCATTTTGAAATGTCGGCCGCGTCAAATTTTTTTTTGCAAAAATGCTCGGGATAGTTAGCTGTACCAGTATACCAATTTTCATTGAAATTGCTTTGGCAATTACTGAGATCTGACAACGGCCATCATTTTTTTCAACGGCGGCCATTTTGAAAATGGCGGCCATTTTGAAAATTTCAAAAGTGGATTGCACAACTTCAGGTCACCCTTAACATGTTCCCAAAGTTTCATTTTGATCGGTTAAAAGATGAGCGAGAAAACGAGCGGACAACATTGCGAGGGGAAAACATAAGAAATATGAAAATAATAATAATTAAAATTTACGTTTCCCGAAACGTTGAAGTCGCCTCCCGTTCCGCACTTTTGACCGAGTAGAGGGAACTAAAAGTCAAGAGCACAACTTCATAACATGAGCTTTCAGTTGGCCAAGTTTCATTTCGATCGGTTAAAAGATGAGCGAGAAAACGAGCAAACTTTAAAACGGCCGCCATTTTGAAACCGGAAGTCGGACAAAAAATTTTTTTTGCAAAAATGCTCAGGATAGTTAGCTGTATCAGTATACCAATTTTCATTGAAATTGCTCTGGCCATAACTGAGATCTGACAACGGCCGCCATTTTGTAAAACTTTAAAACGGCCGCCATTTTGAAACCGGAAGTCGGACAAAACATTTTTAAATAGTGGCACACTTAGGGTATCATAAGCTACCTGTGTACCAAATTTCGTCTAAATCGGATGACGTTTAAATTTTTACATTTTTAGGGGGGTGGTGTTCGGATGGCGGCCATTTTGAAATGTCGGCCGCGTCAAATTTTTTTTTGCAAAAATGCTCGGGATAGTTAGCTGTACCAGTATACCAATTTTCATTGAAATTGCTTTGGCAATTACTGAGATCTGACAACGGCCATCATTTTTTTCAACGGCGGCCATTTTGAAAATGGCGGCCATTTTGAAAATTTCAAAAGTGGATTGCACAACTTCAGGTCACCCTTAACATGTTCCCAAAGTTTCATTTTGATCGGTTAAAAGATGAGCGAGAAAACGAGCGGACAACATTGCGAGGGGAAAACATAAGAAATATGAAAATAATAATAATTAAAATTTACGTTTCCCGAAACGTTGAAGTCGCCTCCCGTTCCGCACTTTTGACCGAGTAGAGGGAACTAAAAGTCAAGAGCACAACTTCATAACATGAGCTTTCAGTTGGCCAAGTTTCATTTCGATCGGTTAAAAGATGAGCGAGAAAACGAGTAAACTTTAAAACGGCCGCCATTTTGAAACCGGAAGTCGGACAAAAAATTTTTTGCAAAAATGCTCAGGATAGTTAGCTGTATCAGTATACCAATTTTCATTGAAATTGCTCTGGCCATAACTGAGATCTGACAACGGCCGCCATTTTGTAAAACTTTAAAACGGCCGCCATTTTGAAACCGGAAGTCGGACAAAACATTTTTAAATAGTGGCACACTTAGGGTATCATAAGCTACCTGTATACCAAACTTCGTCTAAATCGGATGACGTTTAAATTTTTACATTTTTAGGGGGGTGGTGTTCGGATGGCGGCCATTTTGAAATGTCGGCCGCGTCAAATTGTTTTTTGCAAAAATGCTCGGGATAGTTAGCTGTACCAGTATACCAATTTTCATTGAAATTGCTTTGGCAATTACTGAGATCTGACAACGGCCGTCATTTTTTTCAACGGCAGCCATTTTGAAAATGGCGGCCATTTTGAAAATTTCAAAAGTGGATTGCACAACTTCAGGTCACCCTTAACATGTTCCCAAAGTTTCATTTCGATCGGTTAACAGATGAGCGAGAAAACGAGCGGACAACATTGTGAGGGGAAAACATAAGAAATATGAAAATAATAATAATAATAATAATAATAATAAGAAACGGAGTAAAAACAATAAGTCGCCCGACACTTCGTGGTCGGCGACTTAATAATAAGAAACGGAGTAAAAACAATAAGTCGCCCGACACTTCGTGGTCGGCGACTTAATAATAAGAAACGGAGTAAAAACAATAAGTCGCCCGACACTTCGTGGTCGGCGACTTAATAATAATAAGAAACGGAGTAAAAACAATAAGTCGCCCGACACTTCGTGGTCGGCGACTTAATAATAAGAAACGGAGTAAAAACAATAAGTCGCCCGACACTTCGTGGTCGGCGACTTAATTAAACATGATTATGATCTTATGGATCATAACTGGCTCCCAAACGACCCCCGTGGACACTGGAGTTCAGACATCCAATCACAGCAACTTAATCTACCAGGAAACTAAGTTTCGTGCAAATCGGAGCATTTTTCAATTTTTCCGCCATCTTGGATTCAAAATGGTTGCCATAGAAATTCCACATGTGCGTCATATGGTTCGGTATAACATACTCTACTTATATTCCAATTTTCAGTGAAATCGGTTAAGTTTTGGATTTTTAAGGATTTATTTTCATTTTCAAAATGGCCGCCATTGTAAGATGGCCGCGGTGTTCAAATTCAAATTTCGATGACTAAAATCTGATCGCAACATGGTAATTTACCTTAAAACAAATTTTCGTGCGACTCCGATCATTTTGAATTTATGGCGGCCATCTTGGATTCAAAATGGCCGCCATAAAAAGTCGACATGTGCGCCTTAAGTTGCGGTATAACATACTCTACTTTTATTCCAATTTTCATCAAAATCCGTTTACTTTTGGATTTTTAAGGATTTTTTTTCCTTTTCAAAATGGCCGCCATTTTAAGATGGCCGCCGTGTTCAAATTCAAATTTTGATGACTAACATCTGACCGCATCATGGTAATCTACCTAAAAACCAAGTTACATGCGATTCCGAGCATTTTGAATGCTTAGCGGCCATCTTGGATTCAAAATGGCCGCTATAAAAAGTCAACATGTGCGTCATATGGTGCGTTATAACATACTCTACTTATATTCCAAGTTTCAGCAAAATCCGTTAAATTTTGGATTTTTAAGGATTTATTTTCATTTTCGAAATGGCATTTTAAGATGGCCGCCATGTTCAAATTCCAATTTTGATGACTAGTATCTGACTGCATCATGGT
Organism: Limnoperna fortunei; assembly: GCA_944474755.1. Classification (NCBI taxonomy): domain Eukaryota; kingdom Metazoa; phylum Mollusca; class Bivalvia; order Mytilida; family Modiolidae; genus Limnoperna; species Limnoperna fortunei. The sequence continues at coordinate 29,567,785 of OX104118.1, forward strand.
AATCTACATAAAAAGCAAGTTTCGTGTGATTACGAGCATTTTGAATTTTTAGCGGCCATCTTGGATTCAAAATGGCCGCCACAAAAAGACAACATGTGCGTCGTATGGTGCGGTATAACATACCCTACTTATATTCCAATTTTCATTGAAATCCGTTTAACTTATGGACTTTTAAGGATTTTTTTCGTTTTCAAAATGGCCGCCATTTCAAGATGGCCGCCAATTTCAAAATTTTAAAACTTGAAAGCACCACTTCAAGTCATGACCTATTTTTGGGTGAAATTTCATAATGATCCAATTTACGGTCGGACAAAATTTTGGCGGAAAGGAGAAGAAAAATAAAAATAATAATAATTAAAATTTACGTTTCCCGAAACGTTGAAGTCGCCTCCCGTTCCGCACTTTTGACCGAGTAGAGGGAACTAAAAGTCAAGAGCACAACTTCATAACATGAGCTTTCAGTTGGCCAAGTTTCATTTCGATCGGTTAAAAGATGAGCGAGAAAACGAGCAAACTTTAAAACGGCCGCCATTTTGAAACCGGAAGTCGGACAAAAATTTTTTTTTGCAAAAATGCTCAGGATAGTTAGCTGTATCAGTATACCAATTTTCATTGAAATTGCTCTGGCCATAACTGAGATCTGACAACGGCCGCCATTTTGTAAAATTTTAAAACGGCCGCCATTTTGAAACCGGAAGTCGGACAAAACATTTTTAAATAGTGGCACACTTAGGGTATCAAGCTACCTGTATACCAAATTTCGTCTAAATCGGATGACGTTTAAATTTTTACATTTTTAGGGGGGTGGTGTTCGGATGGCGGCCATTTTGAAATGTCGGCCGCGTCAAATTTTTTTTTGCAGAAATGCTCAGGATAGTTAGCTGTACCAGTATACCAATTTTCATTGAAATTGCTTTGGCAATTACTGAGATCTGACAACGGCCGTAATTTTTTTCAACGGCGGCCATTTTGAAAATGGCGGCCATTTTGAAAATTTCAAAAGTGGATTGCACAACTTCAGGTCACCCTTAACATGTTCCCAAAGTTTCATTTCGATCGGTTAAAAGATGAGCGAGAAAACGAGCGGACAACATTGCGAGGGGAAAACATAAGAAATATGAAAATAATAATAATAATTAAAATTTACGTTTCCCGAAACGTTGAAGTCGCCTCCCGTTCCGCACTTTTGACCGAGTAGAGGGAACTAAAAGTCAAGAGCACAACTTCATAACATGAGCTTTCAGTTGGCCAAGTTTCATTTCGATCGGTTAAAAGATGAGCGAGAAAACGAGCAAACTTTAAAACGGCCGCCATTTTGAAACCGGAAGTCGGACAAAAAATTTTTTTTGCAAAAATGCTCAGGATAGTTAGCTGTATCAGTATACCAATTTTCATTGAAATTGCTCTGGCCATAACTGAGATCTGACAACGGCCGCCATTTTGTAAAACTTTAAAACTGCCGCCATTTTGAAACCGGAAGTCGGACAAAAATTTTGAAAATAGTGGCACACTCAGGGTATCATAAGCTACCTATATACCAAATTTCGTTTAAATCGGATGACGTTAAAATTTTTACAGTTTTAGGGGGGTGGTGTTCGGATGGCGGCCATTTTGAAATGTCGGCCGCGTCAAATTTTTTTTTGCAAAAATGCTCGGGATAGTTAGCTGTACCAGTATACCAATTTTCATTGAAATTGCTTTGGCAATTACTGAGATCTGACAACGGCCGTCATTTTTTTCAACGGCGGCCATTTTGAAAATGGCGGCCATTTTGAAAATTTCAAAAGTGGATTGCACAACTTCAGGTCACCCTTAACATGTTCCCAAAGTTTCATTTCGATCGGTTAAAAGATGAGCGAGAAAACGAGCGGACAACATTGCGAGGGGAAAAAGGAAAAAATAATAATAATAATAATTAAAATTTACGTTTCCCGAAACGTTGAAGTCGCCTCCCGTTCCGCACTTTTGACCGAGTAGAGGGAACTAAAAGTCAAGAGCACAACTTCATAACATGAGCTTTCAGTTGGCCAAGTTTCATTTCGATCGGTTAAAAGATGAGCGAGAAAACGAGCAAACTTTAAAACGGCCGCCATTTTGAAACCGGAAGTCGGACAAAAATTTTTTTTTGCAAAAATGCTCAGGATAGTTAGCTGTATCAGTATACCAATTTTCATTGAAATTGCTCTGGCCATAACTGAGATCTGACAACGGCCGCCATTTTGTAAAACTTTAAAACGGCCGCCATTTTGAAACCGGAAGTCGGACAAAACATTTTTAATAGTGGCACACTAAGGGTATCATAAGCTACCTGTATACCAAATTTCGTCTAAATCGGATGACGTTTAAATTTTTACATTTTTAGGGGGGTGGTGTTCGGATGGCGGCCATTTTGAAATGTCGGCCGCGTCAAATTTTTTTTTGCAAAAATGCTCGGGATAGTTAGCTGTACCAGTATACCAATTTTCATTGAAATTGCTTTGGCAATTACCGAGATCTGACAACGGCCGTCATTTTTTTCAACGGCGGCCATTTTGAAAATGGCGGCCATTTTGAAAATTTCAAAAGTGGATTGCACAACTTCAGGTCACCCTTAACATGTTCCCAAAGTTTCATTTCGATCGGTTAAAAGATGAGCGAGAAAACGAGCGGACAACATTGCGAGGGGAAAACATAAGAAATATGAAAATAATAATAATAATAATAACAAGTGCTGATTGTGATTGCAAGCAAGTCACAAAAAAATCCCCTCCCGTGCCCACTTTTGTCACAATTCGGACAACTTTTCAATTTTCGCACTTTGGCGGCCATTTTGAATATGGCGGCCATCTTGGACTTTGGCAGCCATCTTGGATTTGTTCGACATGTTGTTCGTAATATCAATATTGACCTAAATGCCAATTTTTGTTGAAATCAGACAACTTTTCAATATTCGCACTTTGGCAGCCATTTTGAATATGACAGCCATCTTGGATTTGTTCGAAAGTGTCGCCATGTTGTTCGTAATATCAATATTGACCTAAATGCCAATTTTCGTTGAAATCGGACAACTTTTCAATTTTCGCACTTTGGCGGCCATTTTGAATATGGCGGCCATCTTGGACTTTGGCGGCCATCTTGGATTTGTTCAAACATGTCACCATGTTGTTCGTAATATCAATATTCACCTAAATGCCAATTTTCGTTGAAATCGGACAACTTTTCAATTTTCGCACTTTGGAGGCCATTTTGAATATGGCGGCCATCTTGGACTTTGGCGGCCATCTTTGATTTGTTCGAACATGTCACCATGTTGTTCGTAATATCAATATTGACCTAAATGCCAATTTTCGTTGAAATCGGACAACTTTTCAATTTTCGCACTTTGGCGGCCATTTTGAATATGGTGGCGTTCTTGGATTTTTCGGAAAATGGTCCCATATTGTCCGGGACCTTAATATTGACCTATAAACCTATTTTGGTTCATATCCATATTGTTTGTGATTTTTTATGATTAATTTTGTATTTTTTTCAAATTCAAAATGGCCGCCAATCCAAGATGGCCGCCATTTTCAAAATTTCGAAATCGGAAACAACATTTCCTAGTGGTGACCTATCTTTCTGGTAAGTTTCATTGACCTATGTCTTTTCGTCTTCGAGAAATCCTACGGACAAAGTTAGGTCCAGAAGAAGAAGAAGAAGAAGAAGAAGAAGAAGAAGAAGAAGAAGAATAATAATAATAAGAAACGGTGCAAAAACAATAAATCCCCGACACTTCGTGGTCGGGGATTTAATAATAAGAAACGGAGTAAAAACAATAAGTCGCCCGACACTTCGTGGTCGGCGACTTAATAAGAAACGGAATAAAAACAATAAGTCGCCCGACACTTCGTGGTCGGCGACTTAATAAGAAACGGAGTAAAAACAATAAGTCGCCCGACACTTCGTGGTCGGCGACTTAATTAAAATTTACGTTTCCCGAAACGTTGAAGTCGCCTCCCGTTCCGCACTTTTGACCGAGTAGAGGGAACTAAAAGTCAAGAGCACAACTTCATAACATGAGCTTTCAGTTGGCCAAGTTTCATTTCGATCGGTTAAAAGATGAGCGAGAAAACGAGCAAACTTTAAAACGGCCGCCATTTTGAAACCGGAAGTCGGACAAAAAATTTTTTTTGCAAAAATGCTCAGGATAGTTAGCTGTATCAGTATACCAATTTTCATTGAAATTGCTCTGGCCATAACTGAGATCTGACAACGGCCGCCATTTTGTAAAACTTTAAAACTGCCGCCATTTTGAAACCGGAAGTCGGACAAAACATTTTTAATAGTGGCACACTTAGGGTATCATAAGCTACCTGTATACCAAATTTCGTCTAAATCGGATGACGTTTAAATTTTTACATTTTTAGGGGGGTGGTGTTCGGATGGCGGCCATTTTGAAATGTCGGCCGCGTCAAATTTTTTTTTGCAAAAATGCTCGGGATAGTTAGCTGTACCAGTATACCAATTTTCATTGAAATTGCTTTGGCAATTACTGAGATCTGACAACGGCCGTCATTTTTTTCAACGGCGGCCATTTTGAAAATGGCGGCCATTTTGAAAATTTCAAAAGTGGATTGCACAACTTCAGGTCACCCTTAACATGTTCCTAAAGTTTCATTTCGATCGGTTAAAAGATGAGCGAGAAAACGAGCGGACAACATTGCGAGGGGAAAACATAAGAAATATGAAAATAATAATAATAATAATAATAATAATAAGAAACGGAGTAAAAACAATAAGTCGCCCGACACTTCGTGGTCGGCGACTTAATTAAAATTTACGTTTCCCGAAACGTTGAAGTCGCCTCCCGTTCCGCACTTTTGACCGAGTAGAGGGAACTAAAAGTCAAGAGCACAACTTCATAACATGAGCTTTCAGTTGGCCAAGTTTCATTTCGATCGGTTAAAAGATGAGCGAGAAAACGAGCAAACTTTAAAACGGCCGCCATTTTGAAACCGGAAGTCGGACAAAAAATTTTTTTTGCAAAAATGCTCAGGATAGTTAGCTGTATCAGTATACCAATTTTCATTGAAATTGCTCTGGCCATAACTGAGATCTGACAACGGCCGCCATTTTGTAAAACTTTAAAACGGCCGCCATTTTGAAACCGGAAGTCGGACAAAACATTTTTAATAGTGGCACACTTAGGGTATCATAAGCTACCTGTATACCAAATTTCGTCTAAATCGGATGACGTTTAAATTTTTACATTTTTAGGGGGGTGGTGTTCGGATGGCGGCCATTTTGAAATGTCGGCCGCGTCAAATTTTTATTTGCAAAAATGCTCGGGATAGTTAGCTGTACCAGTATACCAATTTTCATTGAAATTGCTTTGGCAATTACTGAGATCTGACAACGGCCGTTATTTTTTTCAACGGCGGCCATTTTGAAAATGGCGGCCATTTTGAAAATTTCAAAAGTGGATTGCACAACTTCAGGTCACCCTTAACATGTTCCTAAAGTTTCATTTCGATCGGTTAAAAGATGAGCGAGAAAACGAGCGGACAACATTGCGAGGGGAAAACATAAGAAATATGAAAATAATAATAATAATAATAATAATAATAAGAAACGGAGTAAAAACAATAAGTCGCCCGACACTTCGTGGTCGGCGACTTAATTAAAATTTACGTTTCCCGAAACGTTGAAGTCGCCTCCCGTTCCGCACTTTTGACCGAGTAGAGGGAACTAAAAGTCAAGAGCACAACTTCATAACATGAGCTTTCAGTTGGCCAAGTTTCATTTCGATCGGTTAAAAGATGAGCGAGAAAACGAGCAAACTTTAAAACGGCCGCCATTTTGAAACCGGAAGTCGGACAAAAAATTTTTTTTGCAAAAATGCTCAGGATAGTTAGCTGTATCAGTATACCAATTTTCATTGAAATTGCTCTGGCCATAACTGAGATCTGACAACGGCCGCCATTTTGTAAAACTTTAAAACGGCCGCCATTTTGAAACCGGAAGTCGGACAAAACATTTTTAAATAGTGGCACACTTAGGGTATCATAAGCTACCTGTATACCAAATTTCGTCTAAATCGGATGACGTTTAAATTTTTACATTTTTAAGGGGGTGGTGTTCGGATGGCGGCCATTTTGAAATGTCGGCCGCGTCAAATTTTTTTTTGCAAAAATGCTCGGGATAGTTAGCTGTACCAGTATACCAATTTTCATTGAAATTGCTTTGGCAATTACTGAGATCTGACAACGGCCATCATTTTTTCAACGGCGGCCATTTTGAAAATGGCGGCCATTTTGAAAATTTCAAAAGTGGATTGCACAACTTCAGGTCACCCTTAACATGTTCCCAAAGTTTCATTTCGATCGGTTAAAAGATGAGCGAGAAAACGAGCGGACAACATTGCGAGGGGAAAACATAAGAAATATGAAAATAATAATAATTAAAATTTACGTTTCCCGAAACGTTGAAGTCGCCTCCCGTTCCGCACTTTTGACCGAGTAGAGGGAACTAAAAGTCAAGAGCACAACTTCATAACATGAGCTTTCAGTTGGCCAAGTTTCATTTCGATCGGTTAAAAGATGAGCGAGAAAACGAGCAAACTTTAAAACGGCCGCCATTTTGAAACCGGAAGTCGGACAAAAAATTTTTTTTGCAAAAATGCTCAGGATAGTTAGCTGTATCAGTATACCAATTTTCATTGAAATTGCTCTGGCCATAACTGAGATCTGACAACGGCCGCCATTTTGTAAAACTTTAAAACGGCCGCCATTTTGAAACCGGAAGTCGGACAAAACATTTTTAATAGTGGCACACTTAGGGTATCATAAGCTACCTGTATACCAAATTTCGTCTAAATCGGATGACGTTTAAATTTTTACATTTTTAGGGGGGTGGTGTTCGGATGGCGGCCATTTTGAAATGTCGGCCGCGTCAAATTTTTATTTGCAAAAATGCTCGGGATAGTTAGCTGTACCAGTATACCAATTTTCATTGAAATTGCTTTGGCAATTACTGAGATCTGACAACGGCCGTTATTTTTTTCAACGGCGGCCATTTTGAAAATGGCGGCCATTTTGAAAATTTCAAAAGTGGATTGCACAACTTCAGGTCACCCTTAACATGTTCCTAAAGTTTCATTTCGATCGGTTAAAAGATGAGCGAGAAAACGAGCGGACAACATTGCGAGGGGAAAACATAAGAAATATGAAAATAATAATAATAATAATAATAATAATAAGAAACGGAGTAAAAACAATAAGTCGCCCGACACTTCGTGGTCGGCGACTTAATTAAAATTAAAATTTACGTTTCCCGAAACGTTGAAGTCGCCTCCCGTTGATCCCATGGATAGTATTTCATTCAAATCAGTACATTAAAATATGCCTAGAAATCAAATTTTGTTGAAATCGGACAAAGTTGACTTTTTCCTGCAGTAAAATGGCAGCCATTTTGAAACCGGAAGTCGGACAAAACATTTTTAAATAGTGGCACACTTAGGGTATCATAAGCTACCTGTATACCAAATTTCGTCTAAATCGGATGACGTTTAAATTTTTACATTTTTAGGGGGGTGGTGTTCGGATGGCGGCCATTTTGAAATGTCGGCCGCGTCAAATTTTTTTTTGCAAAAATGCTCGTGATAGTTAGCTGTACCAGTATACCAATTTTCATTGAAATTGCTTTGGCAATTACTGAGATCTGACAACGGCCGTCATTTTTTTTCAACGGCGGCCATTTTAAAAATGGCGGCCATTTTGAAAATTTCAAAAGTGGATTGCACAACTTCAGGTCACCCTTAACATGTTCCCAAAGTTTCATTTCGATCGGTTAAAAGATGAGCGAGAAAACGAGCGGACAACATTGCGAGGGGAAAACATAAGAAATAAGAAAATAATAATAATAATAATAATAATAATAATAAGAAACGGAGTAAAAACAATAAGTCGCCCGACACTTCGTGGTCGGCGACTTAATTTACGTTTCCCGAAACGTTGAAGTCGCCTCCCGTTCCGCACTTTTGACCGAGTAGAGGGAACTAAAAGTCAAGAGCACAACTTCATAACATGAGCTTTCAGTTGGCCAAGTTTCATTTCGATCGGTTAAAAGATGAGCGAGAAAACGAGCAAACTTTAAAACGGCCGCCATTTTGAAACCGGAAGTCGGACAAAAAATTTTTTTTGCAAAAATGCTCAGGATAGTTAGCTGTATCAGTATACCAATTTTCATTGAAATTGCTCTGGCCATAACTGAGATCTGACAACGGCCGCCATTTTGTAAAACTTTAAAACGGCCGCCATTTTGAAACCGGAAGTCGGACAAAACATTTTTAAACAGTGGCACACTTAGGGTATCATAAGCTACCTGTATACCAAATTTCGTCTAAATCGGATGACGTTTAAATTTTTACATTTTTAGGGGGGTGGTGTTCGGATGGCGGCCATTTTGAAATGTCGGCCGCGTCAAATTTTTTTTTGCAAAAATGCTCGGGATAGTTAGCTGTACCAGTATACCAATTTTCATTGAAATTGCTTTGGCAATTACTGAGATCTGACAACGGCCATCATTTTTTTCAACGGCGGCCATTTTGAAAATGGCGGCCATTTTGAAAATTTCAAAAGTGGATTGCACAACTTCAGGTCACCCTTAACATGTTCCCAAAGTTTCATTTTGATCGGTTAAAAGATGAGCGAGAAAACGAGCGGACAACATTGCGAGGGGAAAACATAAGAAATATGAAAATAATAATAATAATAAGAAACGGAGTAAAAACAATAAGTCGCCCGACACTTCGTGGTCGGCGACTTAATAATAAGAAACGGAGTAAAAACAATAAGTCGCCCGACACTTCGTGGTCGGCGACTTAATAATAATAAGAAACGGAGTAAAAACAATAAGTCGCCCGACACTTCGTGGTCGGCGACTTAATAATAAGAAACGGAGTAAAAACAATAAGTCGCCCGACACTTCGTGGTCGGCGACTTAATTAAACATGATTATGATCTTATGGATCATAACTGGCTCCCAAACGACCCCCGTGGACACTGGAGTTCAGACATCCAATCACAGCAACTTAATCTACCAGGAAACTAAGTTTCGTGCAAATCGGAGCATTTTTCAATTTTTCCGCCATCTTGGATTCAAAATGGTTGCCATAGAAATTCCACATGTGCGTCATATGGTTCGGTATAACATACTCTACTTATATTCCAATTTTCAGTGAAATCGGTTAAGTTTTGGATTTTTAAGGATTTATTTTCATTTTCAAAATGGCCGCCATTGTAAGATGGCCGCGGTGTTCAAATTCAAATTTCGATGACTAAAATCTGATCGCAACATGGTAATTTACCTTAAAACAAATTTTCGTGCGACTCCGATCATTTTGAATTTATGGCGGCCATCTTGGATTCAAAATGGCCGCCATAAAAAGTCGACATGTGCGCCTTAAGTTGCGGTATAACATACTCTACTTTTATTCCAATTTTCATCAAAATCCGTTTACTTTTGGATTTTTAAGGATTTTTTTTCCTTTTCAAAATGGCCGCCATTTTAAGATGGCCGCCGTGTTCAAATTCAAATTTTGATGACTAACATCTGACCGCATCATGGTAATCTACCTAAAAACCAAGTTACATGCGATTCCGAGCATTTTGAATGCTTAGCGGCCATCTTGAATTCAAAATGGCCGCTATAAAAAGTCAACATGTGCGTCATATGGTGCGTTATAACATACTCTACTTATATTCCAAGTTTCAGCAAAATCCGTTAAATTTTGGATTTTTAAGGATTTATTTTCATTTTCGAAATGGCATTTTAAGATGGCCGCCATGTTCAAATTCCAATTTTGATGACTAGTATCTGACTGCATCATGGTAATCTACATAAAAAGCAAGTTTCGTGTGATTACGAGCATTTTGAATTTTTACCGGCCATCTTGGATTCAAAATGGCCGCCACAAAAAGACAACATGTGCGTCGTATGGTGCGGTATAACATACCCTACTTATATTCCAATTTTCATTGAAATCCGTTTAACTTATGGACTTTTAAGGATTTTTTTCGTTTTCAAAATGGCCGCCATTTCAAGATGGCCGCCAATTTCAAAATTTTAAAACTTGAAAGCACCACTTCAAGTCATGACCTATTTTTGGGTGAAATTTCATAATGATCCAATTTACGGTCGGACAAAATTTTGGCGGAAAGGAGAAGAAAAATAAAAATAATAATAATTAAAATTTACGTTTCCCGAAACGTTGAAGTCGCCTCCCGTTCCGCACTTTTGACCGAGTAGAGGGAACTAAAAGTCAAGAGCACAACTTCATAACATGAGCTTTCAGTTGGCCAAGTTTCATTTCGATCGGTTAAAAGATGAGCGAGAAAACGAGCAAACTTTAAAACGGCCGCCATTTTGAAACCGGAAGTCGGACAAAAAATTTTTTTTGCAAAAATGCTCAGGATAGTTAGCTGTATCAGTATACCAATTTTCATTGAAATTGCTCTGGCCATAACTGAGATCTGACAACGGCCGCCATTTTGTAAAATTTTAAAACGGCCGCCATTTTGAAACCGGAAGTCGGACAAAACATTTTTAAATAGTGGCACACTTAGGGTATCATAAGCTACCTGTATACCAAATTTCGTCTAAATCGGATGACGTTTAAATTTTTACATTTTTAGGGGGGTGGTGTTCGGATGGCGGCCATTTTGAAATGTCGGCCGCGTCAAATTTTTTTTTGCAAAAATGCTCGGGATAGTTAGCTGTACCAGTATACCAATTTTCATTGAAATTGCTTTGGCAATTACTGAGATCTGACAACGGCCGTAATTTTTTTCAACGGCGGCCATTTTGAAAATGGCGGCCATTTTGAAAATTTCAAAAGTGGATTGCACAACTTCAGGTCACCCTTAACATGTTCCCAAAGTTTCATTTCGATCGGTTAAAAGATGAGCGAGAAAACGAGCGGACAACATTGCGAGGGGAAAACATAAGAAATATGAAAATAATAATAATAATTAAAATTTACGTTTCCCGAAACGTTGAAGTCGCCTCCCGTTCCGCACTTTTGACCGAGTAGAGGGAACTAAAAGTCAAGAGCACAACTTCATAACATGAGCTTTCAGTTGGCCAAGTTTCATTTCGATCGGTTAAAAGATGAGCGAGAAAACGAGCAAACTTTAAAACGGCCGCCATTTTGAAACCGGAAGTCGGACAAAAAATTTTTTTTGCAAAAATGCTCAGGATAGTTAGCTGTATCAGTATACCAATTTTCATTGAAATTGCTCTGGCCATAACTGAGATCTGACAACGGCCGCCATTTTGTAAAACTTTAAAACGGCCGCCATTTTGAAACCGGAAGTCGGACAAAACATTTTTAATAGTGGCACACTTAGGGTATCATAAGCTACCTGTATACCAAATTTCGTCTAAATCGGATGACGTTTAAATTTTTACATTTTTAGGGGGGTGGTGTTCGGATGGCGGCCATTTTGAAATGTCGGCCGCGTCAAATTTTTTTTTGCAAAAATGCTCGGGATAGTCAGCTGTACCAGTATACCAATTTTCATTGAAATTGCTTTGGCAATTACTGAGATCTGACAACGGCCGTTATTTTTTTCAACGGCGGCCATTTTGAAAATGGCGGCCATTTTGAAAATTTCAAAAGTGGATTGCACAACTTCAGGTCACCCTTAACATGTTCCTAAAGTTTCATTTCGATCGGTTAAAAGATGAGCGAGAAAACGAGCGGACAACATTGCGAGGGGAAAACATAAGAAATATGAAAATAATAATAATAATAAGAAACGGAGTAAAAACAATAAGTCGCCCGACACTTCGTGGTCGGCGACTTAATAATAAGAAACGGAGTAAAAACAATAAGTCGCCCGACACTTCGTGGTCGGCGACTTAATAATAATAAGAAACGGAGTAAAAACAATAAGTCGCCCGACACTTCGTGGTCGGCGACTTAATAATAAGAAACGGAGTAAAAACAATAAGTCGCCCGACACTTCGTGGTCGGCGACTTAATTAAACATGATTATGATCTTATGGATCATAACTGGCTCCCAAACGACCCCCGTGGACACTGGAGTTCAGACATCCAATCACAGCAACTTAATCTACCAGGAAACTAAGTTTCGTGCAAATCGGAGCATTTTTCAATTTTTCCGCCATCTTGGATTCAAAATGGTTGCCATAGAAATTCCACATGTGCGTCATATGGTTCGGTATAACATACTCTACTTATATTCCAATTTTCAGTGAAATCGGTTAAGTTTTGGATTTTTAAGGATTTATTTTCATTTTCAAAATGGCCGCCATTGTAAGATGGCCGCGGTGTTCAAATTCAAATTTCGATGACTAAAATCTGATCGCAACATGGTAATTTACCTTAGAACAAATTTTCGTGCGACTCCGATCATTTTGAATTTATGGCGGCCATCTTGGATTCAAAATGGCCGCCATAAAAAAGTCGACATGTGCGCCTGAAGTTGCGGTATAACATACTCTACTTTTATTCCAATTTTCATCAAAATCCGTTTACTTTTGGATTTTTAAGGATTTTTTTTCCTTTTCAAAATGGCCGCCATTTTAAGATGGCCGCCGTGTTCAAATTCAAATTTTGATGACTAACATCTGACCGCATCATGGTAATCTACCTAAAAACCAAGTTACATGCGATTCCGAGCATTTTGAATGCTTAGCGGCCATCTTGGATTCAAAATGGCCGCTATAAAAAGTCAACATGTGCGTCATATGGTGCGTTATAACATACTCTACTTATATTCCAAGTTTCAGCAAAATCCGTTAAATTTTGGATTTTTAAGGATTTATTTTCATTTTCGAAATGGCATTTTAAGATGGCCGCCATGTTCAAATTCCAATTTTGATGACTAGTATCTGACTGCATCATGGTAATCTACATAAAAAGCAAGTTTCGTGTGATTACGAGCATTTTGAATTTTTAGCGGCCATCTTGGATTCAAAATGGCCGCCACAAAAAGACAACATGTGCGTCGTATGGTGCGGTATAACATACCCTACTTATATTCCAATTTTCATTGAAATCCGTTTAACTAATGGACTTTTAAGGATTTTTTTCGTTTTCAAAATGGCCGCCATTTCAAGATGGCCGCCAATTTCAAAATTTTAAAACTTGAAAGCACCACTTCAAGTCATGACCTATTTTTGGGTGAAATTTCATAATGATCCAATTTACGGTCGGACAAAATTTTGGCGGAAAGGAGAAGAAAAATAAAAATAATAATAATTAAAATTTACGTTTCCCGAAACGTTGAAGTCGCCTCCCGTTCCGCACTTTTGACCGAGTAGAGGGAACTAAAAGTCAAGAGCACAACTTCATAACATGAGCTTTCAGTTGGCCAAGTTTCATTTCGATCGGTTAAAAGATGAGCGAGAAAACGAGCAAACTTTAAAACGGCCGCCATTTTGAAACCGGAAGTCGGACAAAAATTTTTTTTTGCAAAAATGCTCAGGATAGTTAGCTGTATCAGTATACCAATTTTCATTGAAATTGCTCTGGCCATAACTGAGATCTGACAACGGCCGCCATTTTGTAAAACTTTAAAACGGCCGCCATTTTGAAACCGGAAGTCGGACAAAACATTTTTAAATAGTGGCACACTTAGGGTATCATAAGCTACCTGTATACCAAATTTCGTCTAAATCGGATGACGTTTAAATTTTTACATTTTTAGGGGGGTGGTGTTCGGATGGCGGCCATTTTGAAATGTCGGCCGCGTCAAATTTTTTTTTGCAAAAATGCTCGGGATAGCTAGCTGTACCAGTATACCAATTTTCAGTGAAATTGCTTTGGCAATTACTGAGATCTGACAACGGCCGTCATTTTTTTCAACGGCGGCCATTTTGAAAATGGCGGCCATTTTGAAAATTTCAAAAGTGGATTGCACAACTTCAGGTCACCCTTAACATGTTCCCAAAGTTTCATTTCGATCGGTTAAAAGATGAGCGAGAAAACGAGCGGACAACATTGCGAGGGGAAAACATAAGAAATATGAAAATAATAATAATTAAAATTTACGTTTCCCGAAACGTTGAAGTCGCCTCCCGTTCCGCACTTTTGACCGAGTAGAGGGAACTAAAAGTAAGAGCACAACTTCATAACATGAGCTTTCAGTTGGCCAAGTTTCATTTCGATCGGTTAAAAGATGAGGGAGAAAACGAGCAAACTTTAAAACGGCCGCTATTTTGAAACCGGAAGTCGGACAAAAAATTTTTTTTGTAAAAATGCTCAGGATAGTTAGCTGTATCAGTATACCAATTTTCATTGAAATTGCTCTGGCCATAACTGAGATCTGACAACGGCCGCCATTTTGTAAAACTTTAAAACGGCCGCCATTTTGAAACCGGAAGTCGGACAAAACATTTTTAAATAGTGGCACACTTAGGGTATCATAAGCTACCAGAATACCAAATTTCGTCTAAATCGGATGACGTTTAAATTTTTACATTTTTAGGGGGTGGTGTTCGGATGGCGGCCATTTTGAAATGTCGGCCGCGTCAAATTTTTTTTTGCAAAAATGCTCGGGATAGTTAGCTGTACCAGTATACCAATTTTCATTGAAATTGCTTTGGCAATTACTGAGATCTGACAACGGCCATCATTTTTTTCAACGGCGGCCATTTTGAAAATGGCGGCCATTTTGAAAATTTCAAAAGTGGATTGCACAACTTCAGGTCACCCTTAACATGTTCCCAAAGTTTCATTTCGATCGGTTAAAAGATGAGCGAGAAAACGAGCGGACAACATTGCGAGGGGAAAACATAAGAAATATGAAAATAATAATAATAATAATAATAATAAGAAACGGAGTAAAAACAATAAGTCGCCCGACACTTCGTGGTCGGCGACTTAATTAAAATTTACGTTTCGCGAAACGTGAAGTCTCCCAAACGAAGTTACTGATAGTCCTGTGCAGCCTGTGAATCACCTTATATTTGACTTTACAGGTTGCTATTCACCTAGATTTCAAATTCTAATAAAATTACTTTAAGAACCCAATTTCATTGAATTCCAACGTTGTTGATTTTTTGCCGATTTGGCAACTTCGGCGGCCATTTTACAAAAAATAGCGCGTCATGTAAAAATTCTGAGTTGACCATTGAACTCGACATACTAAATTTACTTTAGGAACCAATTTTCATTGAGTTCCGACAATGTTGAATTTTTGCCGATTTGGCGACTTTGGTGGCCATTTTTAAAAAAATGGCGGGTCGTATAAAAAATCTGAGTGTACCGTTGAACTCGGCATACCAAATTTACTTTTAGAACCTATTTTCGTTGAATTATGACAATGTTGAATTTTTGCCCATTTGGCAACTTTGGCGGCCATTTTACAAAAAATGGCGCGTCGTATAAAAATTCTGAGTTGACCATTGGACTCGGCATACCAAATTTACTGTTAAAACCCATTTTCGTTGAAATCCGACAAACTTGAATTTTTGGCGATTCGGCGGCCATTTTGAAAATGGCGGCCGGTTCGCGCGCGATTTTTTGCCAAAAATAAATCAAGACCACTATGCTGAACCTACATACCAAGTTTCATCGAAATCCATCTGGCGGTTCTCCGGGAACTGCATTTTGGCGGGAAAACTTAAATGGCGGCCATTTTGAAAGTGGCGGCCATCTTGGAAATTCCGAAAGATGATTGCACATCTAGCCAATAGGGTCTAACATCCTACCAAGTTTCAAATTGATCCCATTTACGGTTTCTGAGAAAAGTGTCGGAAATCTCTACGGGGAAACCAGAAGAATAATAATAATAATAATAATAAGAAACAGAGTAAAAACAATAAGTCTCCAAACTTCGTTTGGGAGACTTAATAAGAAACGGAGTAAAAACAATAAGTCGCCCGACACTTCGTGGTCGGCGACTTAATTAATAATAAGAAACGGAGTAAAAACAATAAGTCGCCCGACACTTCGTGGTCGGCGACTTAATAATAATAAGAAGAATAAACGGAGCAAAAACAATATGTCTGCCAAACTTTCGTTTGGGAGCCATAATAAGAAACAGAGCAAAAACAATATGTCTCCCAAACGATAATAATAATAATAATAATAATAATTAAAATTTACGTTTCCCGAAACGTTGAAGTCGCCTCCCGTTCCGCACTTTTGACCGAGTAGAGGGAACTAAAAGTCAAGAGCACAACTTCATAACATGAGCTTTCAGTTGGCCAAGTTTCATTTCGATCGGTTAAAAGATGAGCGAGAAAACGAGCAAACTTTAAAACGGCCGCCATTTTGAAACCGGAAGTCGGACAAAAAATTTTTTTTGCAAAAATGCTCAGGATAGTTAGCTGTATCAGTATACCAATTTTCATTGAAATTGCTCTGGCCATAACTGAGATCTGACAACGGCCGCCATTTTGTAAAACTTTAAAACGGCCGCCATTTTGAAACCGGAAGTCGGACAAAAATTTTGAAAATAGTGGCACACTTAGGGTATCATAAGCTACCTGTATACCAAATTTCGTTTAAATCGGATGACGTTTAAATTTTTACAGTTTTAGGGGGGTGGTGTTCGGATGGCGGCCATTTTGAAATGTCGGCCGCGTCAAATTTTTTTTTGCAAAAATGCTCGGGATAGGGAGCTGTATCAGTATACCAATTTTCATTGAAATTGCTTTGGCAATTACTGAGATCTGACAACGGCCGTCATTTTTTTTCAACGGCGGCCATTTTGAAAATGGCGGCCATTTTGAAAATTTCAAAAGTGGATTGCACAACTTCAGGTCACCCTTATTATGTTCCCAAAGTTTCATTTCGATCGGTTAAAAGATGAGCGAGAAAACGAGCGGACAACATTGCGAGGGGAAAAAGGAAAACATAAGAAATATGAAAATAATAATAATTAAAATTTACGTTTCGCGAAACGTGAAGTCTCCCAAACGAAGTTACTGATAGTCCTGTGCAGCCTGTGAATCACCTTATATTTGACTTTACAGGTTGCTATTCACCTAGATTTCAAATTCTAATAAAATTGAAAAAAATGGTAAATTTTATATAGATATTTAGAAAATTAAGGCATGGAACTAACAAATTAATAAAACAGCAACCACTTTTAAATTTTTTTAATTCACAAAACTTTGCAAACATTTTCTTATCATTTTAAGATAATATTCTTTGTAACCTGAGAAAAAATAACCAAGCAACTTTAATGACCCAATTGCGTTGAATGCCAACGATGCTGAATTTTTGCAGATTCGGCAACTTTGGCGAATAAATGTTGTGCTAGGGACAGAGAATATATATCTGGTTTAATGAAGGGGATTTCAACCTTTTTCAAGTTATAATTAAGTTTATAACATTCAGAGGGCTTAATAATAATAAGAAGGGGAAAACGAAGAAATAGTGTAAGAAAATTCTGATTGCACCATTCAACTCGCCATAACAAATTTACTTTAAGAACCCAATTTCATTGAATTCCAACGTTGTTGATTTTTTGCCGATTTGGCAACTTCGGCGGCCATTTTACAAAAAATAGCGCGTCATATAAAAATTCTGAGTTGACCATTGAACTCGACATACTAAATTTACTTTAGGAACCAATTTTCATTGAGTTCCGACAATGTTGAATTTTTGCCGATTTGGCGACTTTGGTGGCCATTTTTAAAAAAATGGCGGGTCGTATAAAAAATCTGAGTGTACCGTTGAACTCGGCATACCAAATTTACTTTTAGAACCTATTTTCGTTGAATTATGACAATGTTGAATTTTTGCCCATTTGGCAACTTTGGCGGCCATTTTACAAAAAATGGCGCGTCGTATTAAAATTCTGAGTTGACCATTGGACTCGGCATACCAAATTTACTGTTAAAACCCATTTTCGTTGAAATCCGACAAACTTGAATTTTTGGCGATTCGGCGGCCATTTTGAAAATGGCGGCCGGTTCGCGCGCGATTTTTTGCCAAAAATAAATCAAGACCACTATGCTGAACCTACATACCAAGTTTCATCGAAATCCATCTGGCGGTTCTCCGGGAACTGCATTTTGGCGGGAAAACTTAAATGGCGGCCATTTTGAAAGTGGCGGCCATCTTGGAAATTCCGAAAGATGATTGCACATCTAGCCAATAGGGTCTAACATCCTACCAAGTTTCAAATTGATCCCATTTACGGTTTCTGAGAAAAGTGTCGGAAATCTCTACGGGGAAACCAGAAGAAGAATAATAATAATAATAATAAGAAACAGAGTAAAAACAATAAGTCTCCAAACTTCGTTTGGGAGACTTAATAAGAAACGGAGTAAAAACAATAAGTCGCCCGACACTTCGTGGTCGGCGACTTAATTAATAATAAGAAACGGAGTAAAAACAATAAGTCGCCCGACACTTCGTGGTCGGCGACTTAATAATAATAAGAAGAATAAACGGAGCAAAAACAATATGTCTGCCAAACTTTCGTTTGGGAGCCATAATAAGAAACAGAGCAAAAACAATATGTCTCCCAAACGATAATAATAATAATAATAATAATAATTAAAATTTACGTTTCCCGAAACGTTGAAGTCGCCTCCCGTTCCGCACTTTTGACCGAGTAGAGGGAACTAAAAGTCAAGAGCACAACTTCATAACATGAGCTTTCAGTTGGCCAAGTTTCATTTCGATCGGTTAAAAGATGAGCGAGAAAACGAGCAAACTTTAAAACGGCCGCCATTTTGAAACCGGAAGTCGGACAAAAAATTTTTTTTGCAAAAATGCTCAGGATAGTTAGCTGTATCAGTATACCAATTTTCATTGAAATTGCTCTGGCCATAACTGAGATCTGACAACGGCCGCCATTTTGTAAAACTTTAAAACGGCCGCCATTTTGAAACCGGAAGTCGGACAAAAATTTTGAAAATAGTGGCACACTCAGGGTATCATAAGCTACCTGTATACCAAATTTCGTTTAAATCGGATGACATTTAAATTTTTACAGTTTTAGGGGGGTGGTGTTCGGATGGCGGCCATTTTGAAATGTCGGCCGCGTCAAATTTTTTTTTGCAAAAATGCTCGGGATAGGGAGCTGTATCAGTATACCAATTTTCATTGAAATTGCTTTGGCAATTACTGAGATCTGACAACGGCCGTCATTTTTTTTCAACGGCGGCCATTTTGAAAATGGCGGCCATTTTGAAAATTTCAAAAGTGGATTGCACAACTTCAGGTCACCCTTATTATGTTCCCAAAGTTTCATTTCGATCGGTTAAAAGATGAGCGAGAAAACGAGCGGACAACATTGCGAGGGGAAAAAGGAAAACATAAGAAATATGAAAATAATAATAATTAAAATTTACGTTTCGCGAAACGTGAAGTCTCCCAAACGAAGTTACTGATAGTCCTGTGCAGCCTGTGAATCACCTTATATTTGACTTTACAGGTTGCTATTCACCTAGATTTCAAATTCTAATAAAATTGAAAAAAATGGTAAATTTTATATAGATATTTAGAAAATTAAGGCATGGAACTAACAAATTAATAAAACAGCAACCACTTTTAAATTTTTTTAATTCACAAAACTTTGCAAACATTTTCTTATCATTTTAAGATAATATTCTTTGTAACCTGAGAAAAAATAACCAAGCAACTTTAATGACCCAATTGCGTTGAATGCCAACGATGCTGAATTTTTGCAGATTCGGCAACTTTGGCGAATAAATGTTGTGCTAGGGACAGAGAATATATATCTGGTTTAATGAAGGGGATTTCAACCTTTTTCAAGTTATAATTAAGTTTATAACATTCAGAGGGCTTAATAATAATAAGAAGGGGAAAACGAAGAAATAGTGTAAGAAAATTCTGATTGCACCATTCAACTCGCCATAACAAATTTACTTTAAGAACCCAATTTCATTGAATTCCAACGTTGTTGATTTTTTGCCGATTTGGCAACTTCGGCGGCCATTTTACAAAAAATAGCGCGTCATATAAAAATTCTGAGTTGACCATTGAACTCGACATACTAAATTTACTTTAGGAACCAATTTTCATTGAGTTCCGACAATGCTGAATTTTTGCCGATTTGGCGACTTTGGTGGCCATTTTTAAAAAAATGGCGGGTCGTATAAAAAATCTGAGTGTACCGTTGAACTCGGCATACCAAATTTACTTTTAGAACCTATTTTCGTTGAATTATGACAATGTTGAATTTTTGCCCATTTGGCAACTTTGGCGGCCATTTTACAAAAAATGGCCGTCGTATTAAAATTCTGAGTTGACCATTGGACTCGGCATACCAAATTTACTGTTAAAAAACATTTTCGTTGAAATCCGACAAACTTGAATTTTTGGCGATTCGGCGGCCATTTTGAAAATGGCGGCCGGTTCGCGCGCGATTTTTTGCCAAAAATAAATCAAGACCACTATGCTGAACCTACATACCAAGTTTCATCGAAATCCATCTGGCGGTTCTCCGGGAACTGCATTTTGGCGGGAAAACTTAAATGGCGGCCATTTTGAAAGTGGCGGCCATCTTGGAAATTCCGAAAGATGATTGCACATCTAGCCAATAGGGTCTAACATCCTACCAAGTTTCAAATTGATCCCATTTACGGTTTCTGAGAAAAGTGTCGGAAATCTCTACGGGGAAACCAGAAGAAGAATAATAATAATAATAATAAGAAACAGAGTAAAAACAATAAGTCTCCAAACTTCGTTTGGGAGACTTAATAAGAAACGGAGTAAAAACAATAAGTCGCCCGACACTTCGTGGTCGGCGACTTAATTAATAATAAGAAACGGAGTAAAAACAATAAGTCGCCCGACACTTCGTGGTCGGCGACTTAATAATAATAAGAAGAATAAACGGAGCAAAAACAATATGTCTGCCAAACTTTCGTTTGGGAGCCATAATAAGAAACAGAGCAAAAACAATATGTCTCCCAAACGATAATAATAATAATAATAATAATAATTAAAATTTACGTTTCCCGAAACGTTGAAGTCGCCTCCCGTTCCGCACTTTTGACCGAGTAGAGGGAACTAAAAGTCAAGAGCACAACTTCATAACATGAGCTTTCAGTTGGCCAAGTTTCATTTCGATCGGTTAAAAGATGAGCGAGAAAACGAGCAAACTTTAAAACGGCCGCCATTTTGAAACCGGAAGTCGGACAAAAAATTTTTTTTGCAAAAATGCTCAGGATAGTTAGCTGTATCAGTATACCAATTTTCATTGAAATTGCTCTGGCCATAACTGAGATCTGACAACGGCCGCCATTTTGTAAAACTTTAAAACGGCCGCCATTTTGAAACCGGAAGTCGGACAAAAATTTTGAAAATAGTGGCACACTCAGGGTATCATAAGCTACCTGTATACCAAATTTCGTTTAAATCGGATGACGTTTAAATTTTTACAGTTTTAGGGGGGTGGTGTTCGGATGGCGGCCATTTTGAAATGTCGGCCGCGTCAAATTTTTTTTTGCAAAAATGCTCGGGATAGGGAGCTGTATCAGTATACCAATTTTCATTGAAATTGCTTTGGCAATTACTGAGATCTGACAACGGCCGTCATTTTTTTTCAACGGCGGCCATTTTGAAAATGGCGGCCATTTTGAAAATTTCAAAAGTGGATTGCACAACTTCAGGTCACCCTTATTATGTTCCCAAAGTTTCATTTCGATCGGTTAAAAGATGAGCGAGAAAACGAGCGGACAACATTGCGAGGGGAAAAAGGAAAACATAAGAAATATGAAAATAATAATAATTAAAATTTACGTTTCGCGAAACGTGAAGTCTCCCAAACGAAGTTACTGATAGTCCTGTGCAGCCTGTGAATCACCTTATATTTGACTTTACAGGTTGCTATTCACCTAGATTTCAAATTCTAATAAAATTGAAAAAAATGGTAAATTTTATATAGATATTTAGAAAATTAAGGCATGGAACTAACAAATTAATAAAGCAGCAACCACTTTTAAATTTTTTTAATTCACAAAACTTTGCAAACATTTTCTTATCATTTTAAGATAATATTCTTTGTAACCTGAGAAAAAATAACCAAGCAACTTTAATGACCCAATTGCGTTGAATGCCAACGATGCTGAATTTTTGCAGATTCGGCAACTTTGGCGAATAAATGTTGTGCTAGGGACAGAGAATATATATCTGGTTTAATGAAGGGGATTTCAACCTTTTTCAAGTTATAATTAAGTTTATAACATTCAGAGGGCTTAATAATAATAAGAAGGGGAAAACGAAGAAATAGTGTAAGAAAATTCTGATTGCACCATTCAACTCGCCATAACAAATTTACTTTAAGAACCCAATTTCATTGAATTCCAACGTTGTTGATTTTTTGCCGATTTGGCAACTTCGGCGGCCATTTTACAAAAAATAGCGCGTCATATAAAAATTCTGAGTTGACCATTGAACTCGACATACTAAATTTACTTTAGGAACCAATTTTCATTGAGTTCCGACAATGCTGAATTTTTGCCGATTTGGCGACTTTGGTGGCCATTTTTAAAAAAATGGCGGGTCGTATAAAAAATCTGAGTGTACCGTTGAACTCGGCATACCAAATTTACTTTTAGAACCTATTTTCGTTGAATTATGACAATGTTGAATTTTTGCCCATTTGGCAACTTTGGCGGCCATTTTACAAAAAATGGCGCGTCGTATTAAAATTCTGAGTTGACCATTGGACTCGGCATACCAAATTTACTGTTAAAACCCATTTTCGTTGAAATCCGACAAACTTGAATTTTTGGCGATTCGGCGGCCATTTTGAAAATGGCGGCCGGTTCGCGCGCGATTTTTTGCCAAAAATAAATCAAGACCACTATGCTGAACCTACATACCAAGTTTCATCGAAATCCATCTGGCGGTTCTCCGGGAACTGCATTTTGGCGGGAAAACTTAAATGGCGGCCATTTTGAAAGTGGCGGCCATCTTGGAAATTCCGAAAGATGATTGCACATCTAGCCAATAGGGTCTAACATCCTACCAAGTTTCAAATTGATCCCATTTACGGTTTCTGAGAAAAGTGTCGGAAATCTCTACGGGGAAACCAGAAGAAGAATAATAATAATAATAATAAGAAACAGAGTAAAAACAATAAGTCTCCAAACTTCGTTTGGGAGACTTAATAAGAAACGGAGTAAAAACAATAAGTCGCCCGACACTTCGTGGTCGGCGACTTAATAATAATAATAATAATAATAATAATAATAATAATAATAATAATAATAATAATAATGAAAAGTCATGTGTTCAAAGAACAAATGTGAGGTCTTTCCCGGCATTTTATTAGTGTTATGTCTAGGTATATGGTTGCTAATTTTGAAAATTGCTGCCCATAACCATTGGACTTTGGTCCTAAATAGAAGGGCTTGTTGAGACGGTCACAAAAAACCTATGTTCACTATATTATCTCTGACGGTTTAAAAGTTTAAGCCATAAACTGATTAACCGAAAAATGTCAAAGGCCATTACTTGAAAACGATTTGTCGCACAGTTTTCAATAATTTAAATCAAATGTAGATCTCAATGAGAGGAACATTTTTCTCATATATTGTTTGCCTAATATTTTTATGGTTTTTGAGTTATTTCGAAAACAAAATTTAACCGAAACCTGTCAAGGGCCATAACCTCTAAAACGGTTTGTCGCACAGTTTTCGAACCGTTATATCAAATGTAGATCTCAATGAGAGGAACATTTTTCTCATATATTGTCTGCTTAAATTTTGTATGGTTTTTGAGTTATTTTGAAAACAAAATTTAGCCGAAACCTGTCAAGGGCCATAACCTCTAAAACGGTTTGTCGCACAGTTTTCCATCCTGTATATCAAATGTAGATCTCAATGAGAGGAACATTTTTCTCATATTGTTTGCTTCAATTTTGTACGGTTTTTGAGTTATTTCGAAAACAAAATTTAGCCGTAACCTGTCAAGGGCCATAACCTCTAAAACGGTTTGTCGCACAGTTTTAGAACCTGTGTATCAAATGTAGATCTCAATGAGAGGAACATTTTTCTGATATATTATCTGCTTCAATTTTTTTATGTTTTTTGAGTTATTTCAAAAACAATATTTAGCTGAAACATGTCAAGGGCCATAACCTCTAAAACGGTTTGTCGCACAGTTTTCGAACCTATATATCAAATGTAGATCTCAATGAGAGGAACATTTTTCTTATATATTGTCTGCTTCAATTTTTTATGGTTTTTGAGTTATTTCGAAAACAAAATTTCAATGGCGGCCATTTTGAAAATGGTGGACCAAAAAATTTTTTTGATCCAATAAATGTAATTAGGACCCTCATATCTACTTGGAAACCAAGTTTTGTGTAAATCCGACAACTTTGACGTTTTCGACAAACTTCGCGTCAAAATCGCGTAAACAGGAAGTGGATCAAAGAATGTGTTTTTGCATGACAAATCATGGCCATAAGTCAGGCAACATTTTCCTCACTTTAGATTTTTGATATCTGTCATTGTTTCTGAGTGTATCTGCACACAAGGGTAAACAGTGTTTGGGGAGATAACTCTGTTACGAAAAATAGATCGGTCTCGCAGGGTGAACCAGGTCGATCCCAGGTAGTGTCAGTTAAGTGTGCCAAGTTTCAAAGTGATACGTCAAGACACTTTTTTGACATCTGTGGCAGAAGAAAAAAAAAATAATCAGACGAAATACAGTAAGGTCTTTCCCTTGGAAAGGGGAAAGACCTTAATAATAATAATAATAATAATAATAATAATAATAATAATAATAATAATAATAATAATAATAATAATAATAATTGTATTAAAGTGTCTCATTTTGATCAACAAATAACGTATTGAATTAAAATGCAAGAAAAAATAAATATCAAGCCCATACAGACTTACGTGGAACTATATACAATAAAACACGTTAATACAAAAATAAAATTAGAATAAAGAAAAAAATAACAGAAAGCAAGAGTATAAACATCTTTAATACATATAAACGTAAAGAAACTTTACGAATAAAAAAAAACAAGGGCCTAAAATAAGTGTAAATACTTAATTTAAGATTTATTATGAGTAATAGTAATAATTTATATACTACTACAAAAAATTTTGATTGATTTTTTTATCTATTTATTTAGTTGCAAACATGAGTCTATTCGGGTTTATACCCTCCAGTTCCGTGTTTATAGAATAATCAATCGGGCGGAGTGAATAATAATAAAATGATTAAGACTACGATACGCAATACGATATTCTAAAACATTTGGCGACACCAGTGATCATATTTATGACATTCATGTCGCCAGACTGATTACCCTGTTTATTATATAAAGAAGTAGCATCATATTACAGAAAATCTAAGGTTAAAAGCGAAGTTGTGTTTAAAGGCAACTTTTATTATAAGAAGAACTATAATATTATATAACTTGATATAATGAGACAGATAATCACAAAATCGGTCACGACACGTTTCTTGGTAGATAAGATGCGTAGAAATGGAGCTTGCATTACTTGTTTCAATACGGAACATATTTCAAAAGTGTATTCTGTTATAGACTAAGAAGTCATGCATTGAACGTTGAATATCAGTAATGTCGACTTGATTGGGGAAGTTTCTGTATTGACTTCTTGTTAGGCTCGAATCAAGCACCTTTCTTTATAAGTAGCCAACATTTACCTATGCTGATTACTAGAATAGCTTGATCTAAGTCCTCGGGTACCAGGTATAAAAGGTATTAAAACAAAACAGTATAAAAAATTGACAGCTCAAACAAGTAATTTTGTCTCGATAGATTCTTAGTGTTCTATTAACTGATCACGTTTTAAGTTGTTAAGAGAAATTCAACTTTATAGCTGCCAGTATGACCAATGGAAAGTAAATCAAATAAATCCTAATTTATTGAAATTTCTTTATGCAAAGAGCGAGATTTGTTTTTGTTACTCCCCTTGGGGAACCTCGTATGTGATGATTTCCGTGTTTTCGGATATGCGAACCTGTACAGTTAATTATGAGCCCGTGATCTGTAACTGGGCGAATCTGTACCTGATTTTTATGTATCTATGAAATCGACCATCTTCATAAGGCATAAATAATTTTATATTCGAATAAAAGAATGATTGCATTAAAACGTGGAAATAAACGGAGTCTGGACACATAGTTCTATACTTTTCTGCAAATATTTTTAGAAAAATAGAGTGTTTTCACAAAACACATTTCAACAGAATAAGTTAAACAAAAATATTTCAGAAACATTTAAAATAAGAAACTATCGGCTTACCACGTTTTCCCTTTACATCTGCAATTACAATTCACCTATAAAAATAGGAGAGGTATCATTGGTATAATTAATTCCTACGCAATACGCGATACTCATGATTATGATATGATTAGAAATAGAAAGTTTTTGCATATGAAGGGCAATAAATAATGGTGTCAAATGTTATTTGGTAACAGTGGCTCATTTAGGGAGTTGGCATAAAGGGTGGCTGTGGGGGTGGATCACTGTGTCCTACGTACAATTAATGCAGTAGAAGTCGCAAAATTCAATTCTTAAACGGCGAAAATGTTCCAAGCATTGTTTATAACAACGCTCCTATCCATGGAATGACCAAATAACATGTCTCATCTGCATTGCCTCTTCGTTTTATTTCGTAAGATCATATTAAAGTAAAGCTAAACGCGAGTTCTATTTCGATGTAAATTGACGCGAAAATTAACAATCTAAATTATAGATAAATATGCAGCCATATGTAACAATCAAATTGATGGTCTTAGTTTTGATATAACCTAAAATTTGATAACGCTCTTCAGTTATTTGTTGTTTCCTCTATTATGTTTGTTACTCAACGGACGAGTTTTAATTAGACGAAAAGTGGTTCAGATTTAGAAAATTTCATAACTTTTATACATGTGATGACCAATTTGATGCAATAAGTAAACATTAAAAAACTAATATCGCATAAATCACTTATATTCAGCAAGCGAAGGAAGTAATGGTCAGTATATCGAACAATGTCATGGCATAAAAAATGTGGCGTCTACTGAATAAACAAGAGAAGTAACTTGAAAACTTTTAACTTAATTGATGACACTAGAATTTTAATGCTCATGTGTGGTAATTATTGCAAGGTTATCAATGTATTATCTAAACATAAAACGAACAGAGAAAGAGTATGCAAGGTATCCAATTGTTTTGCAATACAACCCAGATGCTTGATAATGCACATGTCGTTCGTTGAGGTATAATATAAGCTGACTTTTTGTCTAATTGGTAAACATAAAGTACTTTTCTGGTGTTCAGTGTTAAATACTTAATTGTTTGTCGCTCAACTTCCATATTATAATGATATGTAATAATTTGCATTGAAGAAGACATGGTTCTAAAAGAATTGTTACATAAAATGTGCTTTAATATTGATTATTGTTTAAAACTTATGAAGGTTGTAAATAACAATTTCAAAAATTAAAAAGCCCAACTGTTCTGATATCGGTAACATTGTCGGAAACTTTATATATTTTCAGGGAATTATTCTACGTATCACAATAACTGTCACGCAATTATTTAAGAACAGATGTGTATAGATCGACGAGTACTATTTGTTAGAATTTTCTGGTATTCTTTCAGGGTTTTGCAACAAAAAAAAATTGAATGAACTTGTAATTCACATTTCGCTTTCTGTCTGTATTGATAACATGAAGATGAATCTTTCATATAAGCAGTTCTTACCAACAAATAGGTAGAAAAAATATTTAAATATCAAAGAATTTTAATAAAAATGCGCATTTTTTTGCTGTTTTGTGCATTATTTCTGCTCCATACAGAATATTACGCTGAATATTACGCTGCAGGTATTATGTATTCGTATCATCGGTAGTTTCTTATTGAACCTTTCAATTTGAAAGATTTTTACTAGAAAACGATTTACAACTGTTTTGGAGAAAGAATAAAAAAAAACCATTTTCACATACGGCAACATTCTATTTACTGTGAGCGATAATAACCGAAAGGGTAGAGAAAATGAAAGGTTTAATTTTAATTAGATTCTCATTGGCACGTTTTAATCATTTCATTTCAGTACAGAAGCTTGTAAGTGTCCGGCTGTTGTTGTATACTAATATGAAGCTAAATAAATTTAAAACGATTTCTCTGAGAAAGATCAATGCATTGTTTCATAAACGACTGTGATGCTTTAGATGCCAAATTTTTTTAAATAATACGTGAAATTTGACTAATATTTATTTATGCCTTAAACGGCAATATCTGAACTATAATAATTACTTATTTAAAATTAAAATCTGTCTGCTCTTTTCCCATTCAGGTCAATACAGCTTTCAAAATTGATTTTCGTAGGTATAAACTCTTTCTGATTAAACATTAGAGTTACACACGCTTGTCTCATAGACAAACTTTGCGAACAGGTTGCGGTTTTTACAAAAAAATGCTGATTCTGTATTGTTCGTGTAGTGATTCTCGGTCGGCTGTATTGATCTACAACATAATTGATAAATATGTCCCTAGTAAAATGTCTAAAACTAGATATACCAACCCGTGGGAAAATAGCGAAATAGATAAATAATGCAAAAAAAAACAGTTCTAATTGTAGCCAGGTTAAATCTTGTCGTTATTTCTTTACTTTCAGTAATTTTCTAAAAATAACATATACACCGAAACCATAATGTCGAAAAGGTTAAAATCTTTATTTTAAGCCCCCTTTGACAAATCTTTAGATAATTATTTTTAAGTTCTAAATCTGTATTTAAACTTAATAGTACTGAAAATTGTAACCAGTTAAAATTTATCTTGAATATGTTGATTGGTAATACACAAATATTGTTTTTGTTTATATATAAATCATAACCTATTGCTATTGTTTATATAAATCGTAACCCATGTCCAATCTGTTTGTTTATATAAATCATAACCTATTGTTATTGTTTATATAAATCGTAACCTTTGTCCAATCTGTCATATACTATGTCTGGTGTGTCTTGAATGGTCTTGTGCTTAGTTCGAATTTATTTTGAAGTCTTCACACAATCGCGGACATGAAAATAGATGGACAAGTCTTAATGGATATATTATAAACTAAAGCAAATAATTCGTTATAAATTAAAACAATAAAAATGATAAACGGAAAGAAAAACACAATTACAATTTAAAAAATGACACATTGATAAAAAAATGTAATAAAAAATTATTAACATAAATGAGAAAACTGAATGGAAATTACTGTGCACTTGCAGTTGCGTCACAAGAAATCTCCACAGAAGCCATTGGAAAAACCTTTTAGTTTGAAGTGGACATCAAACACCTAGTATTAAACAATATATATGACAGAACTTTCAAAAATGTTCGTTCACTATAAAACAAATATAATTTTCATAATCTATACCTAATCTAAATCCATATAAGCTATTGTTTGCTTAAAGGTTAGATAAGAAATAATGCAAATATATCAAACATTTAATAATTCAACATAGAAATAATTACAATTGGTGCTTTTTGGACAGGATTCAAAATATCTTATTAGGACATATTTTGAATCTGTTAAAAAAACTACACCAATGATGTTTTAATGATATTATTAAATCAGAACTTTATATAAAGTTTCCAGAAGGAGTTCTGTAAGCAATAAAACTATATGTACTTGTTCGTCTGTTAAATTTTACACTTTTAAATAATTAAATCTCCAGTATGAATAAAATCACATCATACATGATGTCATAGTTAATTGTGCCATGCAAGGAAACTGGCAATAATTTATTGATTATTTACCGCCGCGAAATATTGATTATTACTACACCGGAGGAAGTCTCAATTATAGATAAATATAGGCAAGGCAAAGAACAATGTATACAACATTAATACAAAGTAATAATAAAGTGTAAAGAGGCGCAGCTATTTAATCCGAAATTGTTGTTTTTGTACTAAGAGCTGAAAATTTTTTTTAAATTCTTTAAAAGGTCTTATTAGCATATGTCTATTGAGTGTCTGTTTGTTTAAATGATGTTTAACGCCACCTTTAGCAATTTGTCAGCTATATCATCACGTCAAGTTTTTATTGGGGAGGAAGCTATCGAGCTGCGGTAGCATATTTATATTGATATTCAACGTTTAATAAATTAAATAAATCAAATAATTAAGATTTGTTATTTATGAGGTGTAGATCGCTTAAGCCGGATTTGGTATAATTTTGGGGAATGTTGATGATAAAGCTCTACAACTTCGTATTTTGTTATTTTAAATGTTTTGGGTTTGAGCGTCATTGATGAGTGATGAGTTTTAATAAGACGAAAAGAGCGTCTTGCGTAACAAATTTTATAACCTTTGTATCTTTGATGATATTTTACTTGTATTGTGTTGTGAATCAAATAGTGCAACAAAATAAATATTATAATCTTACTCTGCTACCTGTGGGTCATCAAGAGATCACCCAAGAACAAAACCAACTAAATCGTTCCCAGTACAGAAATAGTTATATGTTTATAACAAACCAAACTTTAGAACATTTTGCAGATGTTTTAATCGGCTTAACTGGTTTCATCTCTACATCTCTGCATTTGCAATTACGCTAAAACAAATCTCCCCAGTAGCCATCGGCATAAACCTTTTGTGTTGCAGTAATTTTTACACTTTTTTTAATCGGACATCCATCCGATTCTGTAATTAAACAATACATTATGCCACAGCTATTGTAAAATGTGTTCTTATAGCAAAGATGTATCATTATTTTTACTCTCATTTATAATCAATTTCATAGTTACAAAGAATTGCAAACAATTCATACAGATCGAGATTTGTTTAATTGCAATATGATCTGCATTAATTGTTGTATTTTAAGATCTACGCTCTCATAAAAAATATTGAGGCTATTTATCTGTAGACTCACTACTGTGCACTGTATTTCAGCCCAAAAGAATTTATACACAATTTAAAACAGCAAGACAAAGTTTATTCATACTATTTACTAAAATGTTTATTAAAGATACTCAATGGTCATGTCATTGAAGTTTTTCAAACTCCGTGGGTTTTACTTATTTCAAAGCATTAAATTTTGCCCATGACCACCACACTTTATTTTCATAAATTTATTAGAAACATCTTAAAACGCTAACTGGAAAATTATTATCATATAATATATAATTATTATAAAACTTTATATTTCTTCGTGGCTTTTAGGAGATACTTGTTTACAAGAAGCCTTTGAAAATCGAGAAAAACCTGTTCACGCCAATTTTATCAAAAAATGTCTCAAAAATAAGATCGTTGACCTTTCTTTACATTTAATACAACATGCACAGAGAATATCATAATAACATCATAATTATAAAACTTATTTCTGTGTTTCCCTCGACTTATTTCCAGCAGAAATATTTGTTTGATATAGCTGAAAAATTGCTGAAAGTGGCGTTAAACATCATTCAAACAAACAAAAAAATATATTCGAAACAAATGTGTCTGATAATGTTTTCAAATTAACTGTAACAATATTACCAAGTTCATAATTAAATTTCAGTTATTAAGGCAAATTAATCCGTCATAACACTTATTTCGTATGAATGTATTTGATAAAATAAATAATGTTTAACGATTATCATTCATAAACAGTGGCAATGACCAAATACAGCGTAAGAACAGAATAAAACCCTAGATGTTTAAACCTTTTAAAAAATTTTAACCAAATAGATTTTAGAAAATGACCATATCCTTCCAACGACTTTTGACCATTGTAAATATTTTATAAAGTAACACATGTTCTAGATGGTAAATTCTCTAATTTTTACGTTTAATTCAAACCGCTTGACAGGTATGGAAAAATAGTTCTCGTCACTATTGATTATGTTGTTCTCATTTGTTGGTTAGTTTAAAATAATAACGTTGTAAAGAAAAATAATGACGTCACAAACAAAACAATTTCCATTTACAGGTTATGCAAAGTCATATCACTAAGGAGAATTTGTATGTCAATTCGCAAGTTTACTTCTTTTTTTTAAATTATAGAAACAGAGTCTTAGCAATCTTAGATTATCGTTTTTCTCCAATATCGATAATTAACTATCTCGATCGGAGAAATCGGATAATCCACTCGTACCAATGTAAGATCCTATATTTTAGGTTTGCCGTGTATAGAGGCTTCTGGCCTTGTATAGATTACGTCTTTTGGTGACGTGACTAATTCATTGAGAATGAAGTATTTCGTATAAGTTAGGATATAAATATATTTCTGTTATGTTTCATTGGGAGATGGAATTTTTTTTTCATTGGGAGATGGTATAATATAAGTCCACAGGGATCGTGTAAATACACAATACAGGCAGTTCAAAATATTATTTAAAGAGCCTAAAGAAAGCTGCTAAACCAGTACACTTATTTAGTATCGGATCGACAAACATGACGATACAGCATAAACAAGAAATAATAATATACAAGTCTAGAAGATTATGCAACGATGCAAATGACGGTGTTTCTTGTCAAAAATTTAGACACAGACTGACCAACGAATGGCCTTAGTCATTGAGTGTCAATATAAATAAATAAATAACGTAAACAATCATAACATAATGATCTTAAACTTTCTCACTCCAACTGAACCCAAAACTTTTTTATAGTTGCTTCTCAGTCCGCCACCCTCGGACGTGCTGTGCTGTTACTTGGCTTTGCTCAAATATTCAAATATAATATCACCAAAGACAAACATTTTTGAGCTTCTGGAAGGCTTTGCATCATGGACCCGGGACTTTAGCGGTACTCAGATAGTATTGCATGTGTGTAACTTTCCCTTATGTCTTTAAGCAGTGTAGACGAATATTACGATCATTTATTAGGACCCACTACACACGAATAAGTTTGAAATAAATGCCAAGATACTTAAAATAAAAAAGAGATTATCTTTAAATATATTATTTTATAATTAGTTTTATCAGTGATCCACTAGAACGACTAATCGTACTATCGCTTGGCGATGAATAATCAATTGGGCGAGGTTACAAATTTAGTCACATTTCTCGTGATG
The DNA here is from genome assembly GCA_944474755.1 of Limnoperna fortunei. Lineage (NCBI taxonomy): Eukaryota > Metazoa > Mollusca > Bivalvia > Mytilida > Modiolidae > Limnoperna > Limnoperna fortunei. The sequence continues at coordinate 29,600,734 of OX104118.1, forward strand.
TAGCAGTGCTGAAGTAAATCACTTCGGACACTTAATTGTAAAATAAATTGCATAATATAAATAATCACATACAATCTTTATATCATTCCACAGTCAGTGTCGCCATTTTCTTGCCGGTTTCTTGTTAAAATAGTAAATTATTGATGCATGATGTCAATTAGTCTATGTGTATTATCGACGTTTGTTTGTTCACAGTTTCAATTCGTGTCTCTAAAAAAGTAAGAAAACTAACGAAAATGTGTTGCATGTGTGAAAGGTATGCCGTAAATTAAATTCCATATATGGAATTCTTACTATGGAATGTTTGTCATAGTATGCAAATTAGTTTAGATTGTCAGAAATGGAAATTGTTAACCTGATATAAGGAGAGAAATGCCAACAATTTTTGGTTTTCTCTTTTGTTTTATTTCAAGTGCCTTATTTATTACATTTATTACTTATTTATATTATTATAAATTTCTTCTTTTCTTTGCTTTAGTAAACTACAAAACACAAATTTTAATATGTTAATCGTATTTACTTCATAGTAATCGTCTAATATATTGCTTAAATATATTTTAGACATGTTGAAATGGAATACCCTTGTATATCTTGTATTTTGGGGAAGTTCAAATGGTATTGTGTAATTAAATCAAATCTATGTTTGACACATGACTGGAAATATAAATATTCTTTTACTGACATGAAATACGATAGGTCCTCAAGGTTCAACTTATAACTACAGTACATTATTTACAATCAAATGAAAAAATCAATATAATAAAGACGTATTTTTAAATAAAAACAAAATAACGATAATACATATAACATATTAAGTAAATGCTTTATTTAAAACTGTTTATAGTTTGCACAAAATATGAAAATTGATAAACTATTAATGTCTAAGAGATAAGTACACTTACCCTATTTCCCTATGCAATGTCTACATTTACAATTACGCCAAAACAAGTCTCCACAGTAGCCATCGGCAAAACCCATAGTTCTGCAGTGGTCAATGCACTTGGATGTGAACAGTGGGCAACCTTTAGCTTCTGTTTTTGATTTGAACAGTGGGCAACCTTTAGCTTCGGTAACTGTAAATGTATACAAAGTTATTGTCAATAATATTTACTGTTAATATGTATACTTAAATGTAAATCTCATAAACAACCAATCTGATCTAAATAGTTAGCATGTCTTTCTATTTAGACGCTAAATTTATCATCTTAGCTATTTTCCGTAAAATATCCTATTCAATTTTGAATATAAGTTACTGATTTTCAAAAGACAAATGATCTTCCTCAAATTTATATATTGTATTTTGCAGACCTACTTTGGAGGCCAAATAAAATAACAGCTAAAAAGGCTAGTGGACCCATCTTAGGAGCAAAGACAAATAAAATGCTTTTATACGGTCTAACCTAGAGACCAACATTTACCTTCCAGGGAAGCTGACAGGCAAGCTGTAATATTCTGTTATGTCTAAGAGGCTATGATTGCCTACCTTAGAGGCTAAATACCCAAACGACACATTAGGCACGTTTTTTTTAAAAAGGTTATAGTTGGCATAAAAATGATAAACTATTTAAGGTTTCAACTTACCATGTTTTCCTGTGCATTTACAGTTACGCCAAAACAAGTCTCCACAATAGCCATCGGCAAATCCTATAGTTCTGCAGTATTCAACGCACTTGGATTTAAATAGTGGGCAACCTTTAGCTTCTGTAACTGATGCATGTATATAAGTTATTGGTTATTACAAATAACTTTTGAGTGTTAATATTAATACCTAAATGTAAATCGCATAAACAACCAATCTAATCTAAATAATAAGCACTTCTTATTATTCAGACGCAAACGAAGCTATAATATATCATGTTAACTACTTTTCCGGAAATTTTTTTCGATTACTATGACTTGAATACCACACATACGTAATTATTGATTTCCATAAGAAAAAATATCTTCCGCAAATTTGAATATATATGATTATTTACAGAAATGAATTTATTACGGTTAAAGCTAATTAATATTAGTAGATCATGTACTTACATTCAGCAACAATTGATAACGAAACAATGGTCAGTAAGATGACTGCTGTCTTCATGGTTGAGAAACTGATTTTGTCAGAGCTACTGAATTAAAATAAACTAAATCGCACGTTACAAAGATTTGCTAAGTGAGGAATTTTTCTGTTACTAAAATTACTGGGGCGTGGTTATGCTCAAAGTAAACATCGCAATTAATAATAAAGATTGGTTAAAATAATATTCTTACCGGGATTGTGTGCTATAGTGCTGATAATGTATTAACTCGTATTTTTACATAAATTTTATAAATAATATATAATAATAACAATAAGAGACAGACAAGGTGTTACTTACAACATGATAGTTTATAGCATCGGTTACACTGATAAAAATGTTCTTTTGAGTTTTTGTCACGCAGCTTATTGAACACCAAAATGCCCGTAGTATTTATTATTGTAAGTTAGGGTAATAAGAGAAACTAACAGAATAATGTGGATGGAAGAAAAAAATTAAAATATGAAAAAAATCAATTCAAATGTTACATTAAAAGCGTGCAGTTCAATATAACGATCATAAAATAAATCTAATATAATGTTATTATTATCATTGATGAACTGAACTTAATAACATCTGTTTATTCTAATATAATTGTGAAGCCTTTTACTTCCCAAATCGGGGAGATGCACCCGCCAGAAGGAAAAATCTGGGACCGTGTTTGGCTGAACAATCGTTAATGCGTTATTATTACATCTATGTAATTATCATGTAATTATCAGAACAAACAATAGTATTGTTAAATTTTTGTGCTAAGGACGAGCCAAATGACATTACACTTGCTGCAATCTACAAATGGGCGTTTTAACTGATGTAATATTTGTCTGGCGTCAAATTTTTGTTATCGTTTAATGTGAAATAGTTTTTATTCGTAGGGTATCAATTCATGTGGTTTTCGTAGAGGCCTCCGACCACGAAACTAAAAATCCAACGAAGAATAAAATCTCATTAACATATCGGAACTTTGGATCAACGATCTGAAAAATGTCAGAGACTGGTCATTTCTTTGACCATGTAATTTATGATTTATCAGGTTCCATACCCCTTTTTAACCCAATATCAATTTAAAATAAATATATAAGCAGGTTTCGTGTTCGAATTGTGTTTTTATTAAATAAAGGTATCATTTATTAGTAAAGGAGACGAAGAAACTTCCGGTCATGGGGAGGGGAGATATAAAGTGTTCATTTTCGATGTTAAAAAGTGACAAATTAGTATTGGAATTATTAGTTATGTTGCTCCTCTGAACATATATAAAATAATAAAATAAAATATTTGAAAGAGGGGCTTTATTTTATTTTCATTCAATGACACAGTAACAAAGCGATGTTCTGATAACATAATACCGATCATATCACAGCATTTTTAATTACAGGGCACTAAATTAACACATTTTAACAATTGTTTATTGCTACTCAACGCCTGTAGTGATATAATGATCGGCTAGGATTGCTTGGTTTGATAACAATTGGGAAATTAAAAAGACTCGAAGTATTTTTTATTGTAATTAAACAATTAATATTATTCCGAGTTTATAGTTAGCTTTTGATTTCCTTTAAGGCTATTATTATTATTATAACGCTAAAATCATGCAAACTGAAACACGTTGTAAGCATCATATTGCAGCAATCTAAGGTGAAAAGCGAAATCGGTTTAAAGGAAACAATTTCCATTATATGTTTCAGGTTTTAAAAATAACCTTTAATTTAGTCCATAAAGAACAAATACACAATTACAATGTAATTATTATTAAATTACAACTAATCACTTAACAAAGTACAATACAAATGAAGAATGTTCTGTACTGTGTCCAAAATGGGAATGTCCAACTAATAAATGTAGTCCAAAAGTATTCTAAAAAAATTCCTCTAACAAGTATCGCCTCCCCGCTGACCAATATGAACTGAAAAATATGGTAGATTATAGAGTATGCAACAGCTGAGATAAATAACAACGTCGATATTTGAAATACGCGGTGCTGCCAAACTTTTTTAAGTATGAATGAACATAATATTACGAGACCGGAAGAAAAGGATGATTTGTTGATAGGGACAGACTGCTGTATTCTGTTACCAACAATTGTTGCATAAAAAGTAATATTTCGGAAGATAAGAAACCAGTGTAATAATGGTTTATGTGGAAGTCATGCTCTTATAAGACTTCCAGTGTCCGATAATTATAATTTGATAACAATACATCATAAGCCAATACAATAGCATTGTCATTTACAAAGAAAATACTCTATTGTAATGGTCCAAAAGAAAGCTTATACAAAAATTTTTAATATAGGAGTAGCATAGGAATACGCATAAGAAAGGAATTGAGTGGAAAAACATTAGACTGTGTCTTATTCATGCAAAAGTGAACCAGCAAAATTAGTAAACGAATATTTTTGTTTTCCGTTTATTGTAAATAAAGTTTATTTTTGATGATTTTGGTCAGTTTTAATTCTTTAATGTATATTAAAAGGATTTGAGTGTTCAGGTGTGAAATTTAATCAAGCGCTGTTTTCTGCCCACGTGAAGCTTGCTCCCTTCATTACGTCCTAAGTACACTATTTTTTCGTGCAACATAGCGGTATTTAAATCCCGAATTTCTAACTGCCAAATCATTTCAAGTAACCATGGCAAGGAGGCGGATATCAGAAGCACAGAGATGGCTAATCATCGGCATGCATTCGACTGGTATGTCTTACAAGGCAATAGGATGTCAGCTTGGCTATCATTAAACAGTCATTAGGCGTTTGCTCAGAAAACACGCTGCTACGCAAGATGTTAAAGACCGTTTCCGATCTTGTCGACCATCTGTGACAACTCAACGCGAAGATAAAAGCCCTGGTAGATTGGTGAAGGGAAATCCGTTTGTAGCAAGCATCTATCTTAAGCAACAATGGTTACCTGGTCGTAATCTGTCAGCCAGAACAGTACAAAATCGTCTTAAAGCTGCAGGATTAAGGTCAAGGAGAGTCATTAAACGCCCAATGCTTGATCATCGCCATCGCAGGGACAGGTTGGCCTGGTGCAGAGCAAGACAAAATTAATTGAACCCTAAGAAGCTTGCGACGAATACACTGAGCAGATAAAAGCCGATTTTTACTCCATGTATTAATTGTAATTCACATTTCGCTATCTGATTATAAGGATAACATGAAGATGACTCAGTTCTTATCTGCTAAAACGTAGAAGAAATATTCGAAAATCAGAGAATTTTAATGTCTTCGTTATACATTTTCCTCATTTATATTATATGTTTTGTTTTAAGATTTTTTCTAAATGATCTACGAATTAAACGATTGGCTTGTTCGCGATCATCCTGCCATACTTTTCGACTAGGATGCTTTCCGACCCTGAAATTGCCACTCGCAGTTAAATTATGATATGAGGACCAGTAATGGTATCTTGATTATGGTTTATTCGGAACTCATGTAAAAAACTAGAAATGGTTTTGCACACTAAATAGTTTGTCTCCCATTCATTAATTGAGTTTATAGCACAGCACCTTGGTAATAGGATAAAAAAAACATTATTTGCAAAAACAACATAATTTTGAGGTTAAAAATGAAATTCATGTGCGGTTCTAGATGTTGTCTTACGAACTTCAAGGTCTTTTAATGGTACAAACAAATACCAAATATCCTATGCCTTTGTAAAAAAAGTTATAAACATGAGAAGACAATACTTTATGAGAAGAGGGTAAACTTAAAGAATAATACAAAAAATATATGGCAACAAAATGTGTCATATTTATGTTTAGTAGTATTCCTTCAGCTATTCCAAGGCCTGCAATTTCTACAGTGATTTCATTAATAGAGGATTGATGCTCACTGAAGCGCTGAAAAAGCAAGAGTTTCTGGCGTTAAGTTGATGTCTCCTTTCTGAATATCGTCACACAAATGTTAATGAATATTTCCTGATACTGCTTTGGCCCTATTCTCGTTCTTGACATAAATTTAATTCTACCTAAGGTTACGCGAGCGTGTCAATATTACAACAAGATATCCCCATTCCTCCTGAACACCTCATATCACCAATTTACTCAGAGGAGTAACTAATTTGTTGTACAGTTTGGGTGTTTGTTGCTTATTTTTTCTAGCTTTTTCGTTTGTTTAATAGATCGTTATCAACAAGCAATGTTGAAAGTTTATGACAGCCAACTCTTCAAATGGTTTAATAAAAGAGAGATAATTTTAGTTAAATTATGCAAATAAAAAATACTATTCAACAAATATTGACGACTTCACGTTTCTGCAAAACGCCAATGTTTGCTTTAAAGTATTGATAAATCACGAACAATGATAATATATACTTGTAACATGTGACGACTGACAAACAACAACATATTACATTTCACTCATAATAATCACTTCCGAGAATTGATATTATAAACCTGGTAGTTTTTACTGAGGGGATAAAGAGTTTAAAATAAAACACAAAAAAAACAGCGGCAAAGATACCACAGGAAAAAATGCATAAATCTGCATGCATGACAGTTCCAATGACAATTTTACTTTTGAAGGTTCACAATATTTTGCTGTCTTTTTTTTGCTTTAAATGATAAGTTATCATTCAGTTTCCGAGCATGCAAACTATGTTATGCCCATCTTTGAAAATTTTATCGTGTTGTTTTGTATTTATATTTAAACATAAAAATATAATAATTTTTAACTACTGACATGGAACAGTTGATAATTGTGCCATATGTTAGTCTGATTTGATTTTGCCAAATACATCTATAAATATACTTAGATCATATGTTTTAAATAAATTCGTCAGCTCATACAAATCTACAAAATCAATTTTGAGTGTCAACATCATAGGGCCACTCCATATATGAGTTGTGCCATCTAAAATGTCAAAATCTGTGACATTTTTAGTTTCCTGTCAACGTCTTTAAAACTATAGCTTGTTCAGTTTATCAAGATTGCTGCAGTAAAACCAGGCAGTTATTGATTATTTCAACAAATAACTTCAAAGCATAAACATAAGTTGTTAACTCTAAGTTTTATAAAAACTAAATATGAGGCAATTAATGGATCCAAAAGACACTCAATTACTCATATTTTGAAGAAAAATAGCAAAGGAAACCGACTGAAAAACAGAGCCGAACGAAAGTAAAGGGACAATTAAAATTCCCGATATTGACAAATATATACAACGCAAAACAAGAAATAAAAACACAAAAGAAGAAGATAAGTAACCCGAACCCAATAAAAACCATGGGTGCAATCAAGTCCTCCGGACGAATAAGCAGTGCTTACCTCTAATTAGACACAAATCGTGTTCCTCATTGTTGACGAGTATTGTTAACTTGAAGTTTTGTACTGGACACGACTATCGACCTTTTGAACATATGTAAAATTCAATGTAGTTTGGACACGTGCATTCAAAGACAACATAGTGTCCATAGTTTGATCAGTTCCGGACCTTTTAATGGTGGGAGACATCCTTGCCATCTTGTCTGAAGTTTTCATGTTAATCAAGCTAATCCTCTGGGACCAATCCTCCAACAGCAGTGACATCGACCAAGTGGTAGTAAGAACGCCGTGGTTCTATTGATCAGCTTTAGGTTTCTGTATTTGTCCACAAAGATTATTGTTCGTATTTGTCTCTTTTTTCCAAGTATTTGTATTTCTATTTTAAACACGTCTTTGTATTGTTTGCTTTTATATAAGAATATTTGAAATGCAGTTTATTTATTTAGGATGTTTGAAATGAAGTTATTTGCTTTTAAGAAAACAGTTATGAAAACCAAACATAACAACTATAGAACAGTGACAAATTCAGATTGAGAAGATGATACATGACACAAAATATTAAGAAACTAAATACAACACCAAAAGTAAGTAACTCGTATCCAATAAAACAATATGAATGAACTCACCTGTTTCGAACGAGGCAGTGCCAATTATCGAGTAACTCATTGTTATGCCCATGAAAATGTCAAATTTAGGGAGACGATGCCTACCTTTGACAACATTTCTTATTCCTTTTTAAAAGGTGTATTTTCCTTAATGATTAACTTGTCGTAATGACAGCCAAGAACTTCTGGAAGGGATGACGTGAACCTATTAACAATAAATCTTTGTTGGCAGCTTATTGTACGGTCTAGTAAATTATAATGTAGATCCCAAGACCTAGCATAACGTATGAGTTCGAACTCTAAACACCAACATACTGCTATCAATGGATTGAAAGTTGAAGTTTTCGTCTTAAGTGCAGAGAAGAAAGTCTAGGTTAGAGGTTAACTTGATTATATTGGTAATCTCCTTAATCACATGCTTACTTGAATAAACTTAATGTAAATAGTCAAAAAAATGTTTAGTTACAAGGAATAATCTATACAGTAAAGGGTAGAATTTAATTCTTTTCTCTGTTTGAATAACAGTTTATTTAATTTTAAAAATAAAATACCAAACACAATGGACAGTGTCAAAAAAGACAAATCACTCCAAGAAGGTAGCAAACTCAATAACAAACAAAAATTGAAGCAACTACATCAATGGGCGTGACATGGTATAGGCATTTCAAAAGAAACAGGTTTTACGGCATTCAAAATTCATAAACATTTATAACTGTGGTTAGAATAGTTTAATTTAATTGATGTAGAGTATTGTTGCGAGTAAAGAGTCACTATAAGCGAAGATGTTATTTTAGGCAGTTAATGGGTCTTTATAAGTTAGGCAAACAAGATTTTTGTTAGGTCTTTTGAGAAATGCGGAATTCTAATTGTGGAAAATAGGAACTATCTCCAGGTTCATGAGAATGGTATTAGGGGCAGGTGAAGAATCGTGATATGGGCGAATGAAGGAGAAGATTCTAAGTGTTAGAGAACGGATACGTTTAAAATAAATAGATAGACGTTGTGTGTTCAGTAAAGATTAAACCCAGTTTACCTACTCAAATAGCTTTGGAATAAAAATTGTAAACGGCGTTATTGTTTTTTACGCAAAAAATGTTTGTATCGTAAATACTGTGCGTATAAAATTCGTATTTTACCTAAAACAATAAAATAAATAGATACGGACGGTACTTGTAGCCCAAAAAGTATATTGTAAAATTATCTTGTGTATAAACTATAGTTACGATTTATTTGCATGTTCACAAAATGAAGCGGAAATGAACATACGTTTACAAGTACAAGTGTTATCGCTTGTGTATAAATCAGCTGAGGCACTTATTGTTTTGGATATGATAAGGAAAGTAGTTTGGTTTTCGTTAGACATACAAAGTCGTAGTAATTTCAAATAGTATTTAACAATAAGCTAGAATTACAATGAAGGAAACATTTTGAAAGGTGACTTTTCCATGTCACTGGCAAATGCGATTTCTTTCGAGTTGTGAAGTAGAAAATTGGCAAGATGTATGTACTGTTATGCAATGCAATGTGAGAACAAAGACGAAGAACACAAGCTTGCAAACGAAAAGTAATCTATCAATAGGTATATGCAGCGTTATATGAAATGCAAGATATACATGTTTCGCGTTGGTCACAATAGCATAAATTATTGGTGATTAATTTAATGCTCTTTCCTTTTCGATTAAAAACTGGAAGTCCTGATATGCCGAAAGTTTGCCCAAGACAGTGATAATAAAATATTTCCGTAGTAACTGTTGGTTCGAGCTTACTAATGAGACAAACCTCGTATTGTTGCATAGCTAAGTCATTGTTTCATCGTGTAATCTATCTACCGTATTTCACCTATTGTTTTGTTTGTTCTTCTGTAAAGTGATTATTCTATCGTCTATTATATTTACCATATTTCACCATTTGCACTAGTTCCTTGAGTAATTTTTTTTACTTGCTGCAATTTTTGTAATTACATCATATATATTTTAAAACCATTTTGTCAAAAGGTATAAATTATTTTTTTTAAACCAACCTATTTAGAAAATCTTCAAACAATTGTTCTTTAAGGTCGAAAACGGTATTAAAACTTTAAAGTGCTGGAAGCTGTAAGTAAGTAAGTAAGTAAAACTTTATTTTGATTCGGCATGATAAGAACAATACAACACAAGCTCTAAGGAGCTTTTAACCGAATATATAAAACGGATACATCAACAACAAAAGCAAACAAATAGTAAAAACAGCATGCAAGAGACATGATTGTTATAGTGACTGGGGAAACTGTTGTAAGACCCACAGAACTTTTTAGAGGACCGTTAAAAATTTGGAATAAATACCTAATAATTTACGAGACAATAAAAATCTGTCAGAAAAAATATTATAATCAACTAAAATTTAAAATAATTAAAAATTTATTACATTCATTTGACATCACTGAACTCCAATCGGGTTTAAAGATATGATCAATTTAGTCTGCAAGCAGAACACCGACAACAACACCATTCCAGGACTGAATTAGACTTTTAAAATGCAAGAAACTATTTTCAGTTCTAAAATGATTTTTGGAAGGCTGTTCCATAAAGTGGCAGCAGCAAATTTAAAAGATTTTTCCCATACGTGGTTGTTTTAACATGAGGCACTTCAAGAACGTTTGTATATCTAAAAGAATATTTAGAGTTTTTTTCATTAACTAAATTTTGAAGGCACACGGGAGCAATCTTGTTCACAATTTCGAAAGTTTCAAGAGCCATAGTCCGTATCGGTCTAATCTGCAGGGATGGCACCTTAGTTTTTTGAAGAAGGGTATCATAAGTACTATGGTAATCATCATAAACAAAACGAAGTGTTCTTTCCTGCACTTTTTCCAGGTTTTTAAAAACAAAATTCTGTACAAAAGTGCCACGCCACGCCAAAGGGCAAAAATTAAAGTTACTTAGAATAAAAGTGTGAAAAATAGTAAGCTTACTAAGTCTGTCCAAAAGAGAACCCTAACGTTTTAAAACATTTAGTTGCTGTGAGGCTTTCCTGCAGAGTGAACTGATATGGGCACCGAAATTTCGCTGATATCAATTTCAATTCCTAATAATTTCACAGTATTTTCAAAAGCAAGATCCGAATCTTGGATATGCAAGAAAATACTTTGATCGTATGTCTTTTTGCCGACTGCCAAAACTTGAAATTTATCTGGATTTGCTTCCATCTTGTTAAATCGAACCCAGTATTTTAGACTCAGATAAGCAAATCATAATCAGGACAGCAAAAAGGCAAGGTATTATCATCAGCATAATTATAGAGGCTACCAATTTTAACAAACAGAAAAATGTCATTTATAAATACATTGAATAACAAAGGGCCAAGTATGGAGCCTTGTGGAACACCTTTTTGGATGTCAGCCCAGCCACTCAGACTATTATTGACTTTAATTTGTTGCTTGCGGTTTGTTAAATAAGATTTCAAAAGAGCAACTGAACCTGAAGATACCCCATATGCAGATAATTTATCTAGCAAGATGTTATGTGGCCGGGGGGGGGGGGGGGGGGCGTCAAAAGCCTTTGACGGATCCATAAGTACTATCGCTATATACTGATTTTTATCAATTGCTTCTCGCCAATCTACTAATAGTCTGAGTAGCGTGGTCTGACATCCGATACCACGTCTGAAAGCACATTAAAAAGGGTTAAATAATCTGAAAGTTGGATTTCAAGCACTTTTTCAAAAAATTTTAGAAAAAATTGGCAAAACACTCACTGGTCGGTAATTTGTTTTTTGTAAGGGGTCACTCTTTTTATATATAGGAGTGACTTGGGCTTGCCTAGGCTTATCTGGGAAACAGTTATTTTCAATTGACAAATTTAAAAGTGTGGTAATGTGAGGTTTTTATATGATTTACAATTTTTAACTACTTTGGCTGGAATACCATCGGCTCCCGTGGCCTTCTTTACATTAATTTTATTTATAATTTTGTCGAAAACATCATTTTGAACATTCTTAAAATCAAAATATATGCTTTGATCTTTGTACGCCACAATAATGTTTTTTGGATGTAGACGTCTCGTCTCTCTAAGATCCTAGAACAGATTTTGATTTTCAGTAGACATACTTGATGTGGAGTTCAAGAAGCTATCATTTGTTGTTAGCGGATCACCATCGCAGGAGAAAAATGAGTTACTAAAATGAAAATTGTTACATTCAACACAAATCCACGGATCTTCTATACAGCCCAATCTTTCATATTCATTAGGGGTTAGATTTGCGCATATAAGTGCCACCAGTAATAGCACGTTTTGCAGTTTATTGCACGATGGTGTTTTGCAATAGGCTTGGCACATTTCCCACATGGATTTTTTATGGGTCCAGGATTCATTGAAATGTCACCACTCAAAATTAGTAAAATAGCTATCCAATGGCATCGTTGGGATAAGTTTATAGGTTTAAACCACATTGGCGGTCTTCTGTATCGAATGTGGTACAACAGCATGATTTGATTTCCTAGATCTAAATCTTTTGCCAAATTCACATTGTAATGTTCTGATTGTCTCCAAGTATTTGTTTGTAGTTGGAAACTGAAATAGGGTATGTTTGATTCCCTTCGTTTGTGTAAATCTTTCTCCTTGGGTGCATATATGTTTGTTGAGAATGATAAGAACGTTAAAAGGTATAAAATCTGCAGTTGAATCTTAATATTCATTGTGCTAAAACATCATAAGTTTATATAATAAGAATAAAACAATTTCTCCGGTTCAGCTTTGAAGGAGTTGTTACAGGTATTTTTTCGAACGCAGGTCAGTATGCAGGACGGTTGGTTATAGTAAGTTCAATATTTAGGACGTTCCATGTATTATTATAATTCAGCAGTCATACGTTGTTTAATGACAGTGTATGTTATCCGAATGACTGACCTGATGAAACAGATGATTTTGTTATTACCGCTTTCCACTTTCAGAGTTGGAAGCCTTATTGTTTTTTGTCTGTATATTATTCTTTTTTTTTCGCCAAGTTTTCTTACCCCATTATAAATTTTGTTTCACGACATGTCGTAAAGACATTTTGTACTATGTATGAGACATTACGCTTTTGCAGTTACCCTGGCACACCGAACACTTGTTCTTTACGGAGTTATTACCCCTGTTATAAAAAAAGCCCGTGTGCAAAAAAATTTTTCAACCGTAAAAGATGTCGCAATGACAGTTGTTCCAAAATGGTCAGCTATTGATCGCGACAATTTGTTACATATCCCGCAAAGGATTTCAACGACTACTTGTATGAGTTACAGTGTATTTCCTTTTTTATTATTGCAAGTATATTTTGTACTATTAAAACTCTTGAACCAGAGATGATAGAGCTTTGGGGTTTTCACTTCTAATTTTTGGAATTTATTATAAGTAGTCATATCTCAATGACTATAATTGGCATAACATCTTCAAAGTTGATCACCGTTGACATTCAGCTTGATCAAGGTTACTCTGTGAGAGTCAAGGTCAAAGTCCTATTTTAACATTTTTGCACGTCCTTTGTATTTTAAGTGGCACATTATTATTAATGCTATTGTCTATTAGTAATATATACGTAGATTAAAAGATCAATTGTCAAGGTCATTCAAGTTTTCTTACGTCCTATTTAATGACCTTTCTTATTTTTAAAGATATCTAAATAGTTTTTTTATCAGTTTTGTACTTATTAATTGCTAAAGACAAATTACTTAAGTTGCTTAGCATTTTAGTTTCAAGGTCATTTATTTTAGGTGTTCTTTTAAAGTGGAAAACCTATTGATCGTTCTTTGGAACGATTGAACCTATTTTCTGTTTAAATTTTTCTTATATATAAATACAAATAAATTTTTTTTATGCATGTCTTGCCCTGTAACTAATCTTTTATATATACTCTTCATAAAATGAACGCATTCTGGGTTTTTACATATTTTAATAAGCGATATTCAAAACAAAATTTTACAATAACACGAACGTATGCACTTAAAATGTTTGTTGTATGCAAAGTAGCAGTTATTGATTCTACAAATCACAGTTAATTAATCATAGTTCAAAGCCGCTTCTGGTCAACTACAAGTTAGTTACGTGTTTGCTCCCTCGAAAAGCCAGCACTGCTCTGCATCTCCTCGGCATGGAGGTATTATTCGCCATTCCTTTTGCAACATCGGTGAAAGTTAATCCAGGGTCTGAGGTTGTGGTTGGCGCTGGTGCTTTCGTTTGTCCTGTTGGTGTCTTAGATGTTCGATTGGATTCAAATCCAGTGATTTTGAGGCCATGGCAACAAATTAATGTTATTCCCCTTAAGAGAGTCTGTGGTTAGTTGCGCTGTTTGTGGTCTAGAATTGTCTTGTTGGAATAACTCTGGTGTTCTACAATCAAGATTATGTAGAAGGAACCGCAACTCGTCACTTAACACGATTCTGCACCAGTTCTGGAATGGCCAGACCCCCAACCTGTTGCACAATCTGACTCATTCCCGTCGATGTAAAGCCTTTAAAACGGCTCCAAGATACGGTCTCCTGGGTCGAATTCCATGTTTTCGGAGCCTTTTTCTGACAGTTTGGGAGCTGATTCTTCGCAATCCAAGTATTTCGACTGCGGTTGTTGTTGCTGTAACTGTTTTATTCCGTAGATGGAATGCCCAAATGTACCGATCTTGACGTGCTGTGGTTATGAGTGGTCTACCACATCGTCGTACCGGTCTGTTGGAATAGGGCCCATAGTCTGGAAATGGTACTCTGGTTCTCATTCTCGGTCTGTGCAACCTCACTTTGGGAGACTCCAGCCTGGTAGCAGTATCCAACATAACATAACATGACATAACATGACATAACGTTTACGTTTTGACGAGTTAGACCATCAAACATGTTCCTTTTATATGCTACTGATATACGGTTGAGTAAACCACGAACCGTTTGAAGCGCTTTCAAATGTCGCGGCAATTCATGGTATATGCACCGTTCATATGTCATTTTGGTAATATGCCAAATTTGAAGAAAAGAAGCTAAACCATTTAAAATTACCTGTACATTTAAAAGGTTCAATTGTCATTATTAAAAATTCATTTTCACAAGTTAAAACGTAGCTGTGCGTTTCTTTTTTTTTAGGAGTATATTATGTTTGGTGTGATTTGCATTATCTTGTGTTGTGTAGTTAAGTCGAATTCACTTTATACAGTTACTGAAATTGACATGAAAATAGATGCACAAATCTTAATGGTTAACTAATAACTAAAGCAAATGATTGTTTAAACATTTTAATCAGAAATAAATTTGATAGCAGGAACAGCATATATATAGATATCCTTTCCATTTAAGCAACATTCAACAGGTGAGACACTATAAGCGATGTTTATCTGCAATCTTTATATTAGAGCAG
Organism: Limnoperna fortunei; assembly: GCA_944474755.1. Lineage (NCBI taxonomy): Eukaryota > Metazoa > Mollusca > Bivalvia > Mytilida > Modiolidae > Limnoperna > Limnoperna fortunei. Next base: position 29,616,005 of record OX104118.1, read on the forward strand.
CTTAAATACGTTGACAGTTTATTTATACGTATAAATGGCTATTAACCAGCATTAGCCAGTCCTACTTTAGGAACTACTTTAGTGTATTTCATTAATGTGCTTGTAGACCTCTCTTGCCAATGTACACAAATCGATATGTTGCAATCAGGAGTTATAGTAAGAAACATAAATAAAGCAAAGAATTTGTAATAGAATACAATAATAAAAAAAACAACATAAAAACACTATCTAGATTTAAAGAAAATTGACACATTATGTAATAAGATGTTTTAATAAAAACAATTTTTACATTTTGTACACAAAATGTAATAAAAATGTATGACTTAAATAAGAAAATTGAAAGTCAAGTAGGCTAACACTATTTTACTATTACTGTGCACTTGCAGTTGCGCCAAAGGAAATCTCCACAGTAGCCACTGGAAAACCCTTTTAGTCTGCAGTGATCAATACACTTTGATTTTTGCAGTGAACATCCAACACCTGTTATTAAACCATATGCGACAACTTGAAATAATATTTGTTTACTAAAAAACAACATAATACTAATAATTTTCAGAAACAACTATACATACTTTTAAATCAGCTATTGGTTACTAAAAGTTTAGAAAAAAAGAAATAAAAATATATGAAACGTGTAATGCTGCTACCTATTAATATCTACTATTGATACTTATTTGGACAAGATTCAAAATATCTGATTTGCAAATATTTTGAATCGGGTATAGAAAACTATACCAATATTGTTTTTATTTTTAATATATTTATAAAATAAAGATTTTAAACAAAAAGTGTCAACCAGTAGTCCCTTAAAAAATAAAACTATATTTGTTTGTCTGTTAAATGTTATGCTGTTAAATTAGTAAATCTCTAGCATAAATTAAATCACGTAAGACATGACGTCACAAATAATTGTGGCACGCATGGAAACTGGCAATAATTCATCCATTATTTACGGCCGCGAAATATTGGTTTTTACTAATCGTAGGACGTCTCAATTAGCGATTAATTCAGGTAATGCCAAAAAACAGTGTTTACAGCATTAATACAAAGTTTGAAAAAGAACAGAAAGTTAAGCTGAAATTGTAGCTTTGTTTTGAGAGGCAAAGTACTAAACGGTGAAAATAAATGTTCCGAGATCCTTTTAAAGGTTTTGTTAGCATATCTATGTTGATCTCAAACTTTTAATCTTTCATATATATATTGCCTTATCCGAATTAAGAAGAAAAGTGAGTCTGGCTTTGTAAATGTAATAACTTTGATGATACGTTTGATGATATTTGGGAATTTAATGGTGCTACAATAAATAATGTAATCTACTCTACATAAAAAGATTGTGAGTCATCAAGAGATCACCCAATAACAAAACCAAATAAATCGTTCCGAGTACAGAAATATTTATATATTTATAACGAACCAAAATTTAGAACATTCTGTAGATGTTTCAATCGGCTTACCTGGTTTTCCTACATTTCTGCATTTTCAATTACGCCAAAACAAATCTCCACTGTAGCCATCGTCATAACCTTTTGTTTTGCAGTAATGTTTACACATTGATTTTATAAATTGACATCCGATCGCTTCTGTAACTAATCATTACATATGCCAGAGCTATTACAAAATATGTTCTTATAGCAAATATGTATCATTATTTTTACTCATATTTATAGTCATCAATAGTTACAAAAGTATTGCAAATATTCAGATCGAAACATGTTCACGCCACACTTGCACCTTATTTCTCAAAAAAAGCACATTAACCCTTCACTACCTTTAATTAAAATGAGCCTTTCAAATTTAATTTCAAAATAACTTTCACTTATTAAGCGGGGGCCTCGGTGGCCGAGTGGTTAAGGTAGTTCGTCTACTATTGATCACGTGGTCTGTCAACAACTGAGATTGCGGGTTCGATTCTCACTGCAGGCAGGGTGTACTCGACTCCAATCTTAATTGAAAAGGATTGCCAGTTTCCCTACCGCAGGTCCGGGGTTCTCTCCGGGTACTCCGGCTTCCTCCCCCAATAAAATTTGGACGCTATGATATAGCTGAAATATTGCTGAAAGTGGCGTTAAAACACCATTCAAACAAAAAAAACCACTTATTAAGGCAAATAAATCTGTCACAAATTTGACACTAAATGATGCAAAGATTTATTTCTTATGAATGTATACGAATAAAAGAAATAATATGCAACGATATCATTCATAAACAATATTCGAGGCGCTAATTTCGAGTCGTACAAACATAGCCGATAATATATTGACATGTATTAATAACACTTTGGCATGGCTAACATTTGCAAATTATCTTAGGGGTTTAACTTACATTCAGCAATGAAGGCAAATGAAACAATGGTCAGTAAGAGGACTGCTGTCTTCATGGCAGAAAGATTGAAAATTTTACATCTACTGAATAAAAGCAAAAAATATATAGACATATTTACACGAAAGTTACTGGAGGAGTAATTTTACAGTTTTGGAAATTACTTTTACAAGAGTATTTTCAACTAAACTTATTTATCCTAAAACATTTTATCTCCAACATCATGGGTTGTTGATCATATCAAACAAACAAAATAGCAGAAGCATAAATTATTGAAAGATTGACAAATTTGTATAGCCAAAATTTTCTAAAGTTAGCACAGACAAAAAACGGTGTAAGAACAGATCAAAACCTTACAAGTTAAAAACTTTTTTAAATGTTATAGCAATAAATTTAGAAAATGACCATATGCTTCCAACGACTTGTGACCGTGTTAAATATTTATAAAAGTACCACATGTTCTAGGTGGTAAATTCTTGTTTGCCGTGTATCGAGACTTCTGGCCTTGTTTAGATTAGTAGGTTTTTAATGAAATAACTAATTCATTGAGATTGTAGTAAAATTTTTGTTTTGATACGGAACAAAGTGTTAACTGTCCACGTTTGGTAACGTACGTACGAAATTAATGTCTCGTGGCAGAATACGTATTTGTGTAATATATCCTCTCTATACTAAACCATACAACTAGATTGGATTTGTAAAATGCTAGCAGCTTTCCATTGTTAGGCATGTTCATTATCTTGACTGCTTAACAAACAATTTTCGTTTGTACTCTAATAACTCCAATAAATGAAAATTTGTATATTGATCTAGTCATGTAATCGAACCCACGATATCTTGCGAATACGCTTCATTTTACGACACGGAAGACGCAAAAATAAAAAATAAAATATAAATTAGTTTTGTGGTAAAAAGTACCAGTGTTAAAATGTGCCACCTGAGCACTGTCCTTGTCATAACGCCAATGAAAGTAGCACATTCTGAATAAGACATATTTTTTTCTTATTGATCTAATATGTTCTTACCCGAGATTCAATCTTGTAGTACTAATATTGCTTAACACTTATCCTTACTGGTATAAATCCTAATATTAATTAAAACGACTGTGTTTCAAAATATTTTTTTCTGTCAATAATATTTATTGATGTTTTTAAGATATAATGCTGCTTTTGGAAAAATGAACGAAATGTTTGCAAATGTTTCTAGTATTTGTTACATGTATACCAAAAACATGTTGGTTGGTTCTTTCCAGAAATCATTTTACGTTTGATAAATTGTGTCACGCTATTTATCCAATACTAGAGGTCTATACTATTTAAGAAACTTAATTTAATGAATAGTGTTAAGGATTTTTTTATTAAACATCACGGTGGCCTCGATGGCCGAGTGCTTAAGGCAGTTCGTCTGTTATTAATCACGTGGTCTGTCAACACTGACGTTGCGGGCTCGAGTCTCACTCCGTGCAGGGGCGCTCGACTACAATATAAATTTACAAGAATTGCCATTTTTCCTAACGTACGCCGGGGTTTTCTACGAGTACTCCTGCTTTCTCCCTAAATAAAAACTGGACGCCATGATACAGCTTAAATCTGCTGAAAGTGGAGTTAAACAACATTCAAACAAAGAAACAATTTGTTGTGTGCACAAATTCTAATTTGGTTGATTAAATGGTTGCTTAACGTTCAGTGTGTAATTCAGCAGAATTCAGGATATTTATTATGGTTATAAGGAGATTTGTTTTCATCAAAGAAAATCCTAAAACAGCAGCTAAGAGTTATGTTAAAATAGAAGTGGAAATTACCGTGACTATTTTGTAACGAACGCACCCAATAGCAAAATTAAATTTGAGGACTGCAGACATAGGTTTTTTCAGGATAACAATCATTCAAGAAAAATGGATACTAAACAGAAATTAGCAGCATATTGGCTAGATTTGAGACGTGAAAATGTGAACCTAGATCACAATTATTGGAGTATAGGAGCGGCGTATAATGGCGGTGTAGATCCTTTTAGTAGGCTTGTTATTCTATTATCAGATCAGAACATTCTTGACGTGAAACGATGCAACAACTTGTGCTGAAGTGGGGGTATCGGTTAAACAATAAAACAGCTGTTGTTATTATGAATATTATGTTATTAGTATTACTGTACTGTCTTTTTTTTAAATACAGTTTTGTAGTCGTTTCCTCCCGTTTGAGCGCTTGTGATAAACTTGATATGACAAAACTCGCGTCTGGCTTAATAAATGTTAACACCTAAATATCTTTGAATACAATTATTGACTTCATTAATAAAGCAGTTCCGTGCTTTAAAAGTTATTTTATATCATGGTTTTGCCAATTTCTTTCGTGAGAATTCTAGCACGCATTTAAATTAGTGAAAATACGACATTTTTATGTATTTGGTATTTTTTTATGTTATTAAATTGTTTTGATGAATGTAATAACAATAAGTATGTTAATAGATTTACATAGGAAAAAATAAGACATCTTTTTACCTAAAGTGATAGTTTACCATTCTTTTTTCGTTGTTACTTTCTTTAAGGTATTTAATTTCGTAACCTGATCTATAGTTGTAGTTTCAGTAATAACACGAGTTAAATAATTTTTGTTAAAACAAAAAAATACATTATGCTATAAGATATTTTAAGATAGAAAGATTTACACTTCCGACAACAAAATATAAACATGATAAAAGACTAGATATTGAAGCGATATTTCCAGTATCTACCTTGTTTATCTTTTGCAAAACAAACACTGAAAATGTCTACATTTCACTGTATTAAAGAAATACTATAAATAATTCGATAATATAGTTAGGTACGACATGTTTTACATCTTTTTAATTAAAGTTGTTGAAAGTCTTCAAAATCGTCAATGACGAATAGATTGCTCTGCGCATAAGCTCAAATAAACTGGTACCTTATACAGATGAAAAATGTCGCAGCCTCATTTATTAAAGGCAAAATGTATATGGTATTTATTGTACGCAAAATATCTAATGAAAGGAGAATTATCACCCAACATGTTCCAATTGTAATTGCCAGAATAGTTTGATCTCTTTTTTTCTGTTTGTTTAGAAATAACAAGTTCTAAATATTACTGATATTTGGATATTTGAAAGTCACGTAATAAAATACAGTTTGCAACTATTCATGTTTGGTCAGGACCTCAGAAAATTCTTCAAAGTTTAGATTTTTCTGGTCTTAAAGGTATTCACAAATCAACAAAGTAGTTTTTAAACCTGTGAAAGCTCGAGCAAGTCCTTCTGTCATAATAGAAATTCGTTGTATTTAAGTAATCTTGTAAGATGAAGTAAAGAAAGAATAAATAAAAATAAAAGTTTGACAGAAAGTTATATACCTTTAGGCTTATTATTTCACCAGAAAAATGGAGAAAGTAAGAAAATAAATGTCGGGAGAATTTCGTAAGAACAAAATATTTAACAACCATTTAAAATTAGAAATATTTGCCTTACACGTTTTCCAGTACCTACAGTTAGCCAAAACAAAATCCCTAACATGTGCCTTCGGCATAACCTTTATCTTTGCAATACGTGTTACACATGCTTTGACTAACAGGGCAACTATTCCATGCTTCTATGACAGAAATCATGGTTGGAATAGCAAATTTTGTTGTTTTAAAACATACTTACTCCCATATAAGATATTGGCTTCCCAGATTTTAAAAAGAATCGGCTACATAAAAGAAAATTGAATATTGTTTTCTTTTACTAAGGACGTTTGGATAGCACAATTTAGTATATCAGGAAAACAAAATAGAAAACTGTTCTGATATCAATGACATTGTCTGAATGATATTATATTTTTAGGGAATTTTGCTTTTCATATTTACAGTGACTGTCACACAATTTCTTAAATTACAGATGTTTATAGATCCACGGTGGATTGGTTAAAATTGATTGATTTTTTAAATATTTCGTTTAAGGTGTATTCAAATAAACTTAAATATAATATAAAGGGATTGCCTTAACTGGTACTTTTGTCAGCAAAAAAGTTGAAGAAGAATTTAAAAATCAGAAAACTTTCATATTAATGTGTCTTCTTCATACATCTGTTGTTCTGTTTCAAGACTTTCCATTATTGTTTAATGCTTAACAACCGTACATACCTATCACAATAATTGCATTGGTCCACCAAAAATGCATTTACATTCACAATGATTTATGATTTCTTGAAGTGTTTGATTTATTTCAAATGACGATATGATACTAGTATACAAAATATCAGAATACATTATTTTAATTACAGCACAAAACTTTATTAAAAAGATTGTTAGAATCTTACCATAGAATTTAAAAGAAAAAGAAAAAGCAAAATTATGAGCAGGTTATACATTGATAATGATATAATTCGCAACAATCTTAAAGTGAATGCACATGTATTTATTGATTGTATTGTTTGTAAATAATAAATCGAAGCATATGTCTAGATACTCGTTTTAATTTTTTTAAAAAGTTGCACGAGTATTCGCGGTTTGCTTAAATTAAAAGTTTCTAGCAGGTGCGTGATGTGGACATTATATTCATGGCAATTCAAGTGTAGACGGGCATTTTTGCTAAATACAATTAATTCTGAAATATCGGTGATTCTAACTGTGGAAAGACCACTGGCGAATCTTGTGCAGAATCGAATATTACAGCTAAAAACAAGCAATTACAGGAGTCCAGACGTAAATCCTTAACTGAGGCCACCGTTTGCGAGTTATAGATTTTTATAATTTTATTGATTATTTTGAGGAGAGGCATTGCTAGTTGAAACGAGAATTGAGACATGACATCAGTTTGAATTTAATTATGACATTAATGTCGATAATGCATGCATTAGGCGTTAGACAAAACGAAGCGGTTCCTTTAAAATCATGGACATTTGCAGTGACGTCTAAAGTAAAATTTACAAGAGCAATACATGTATTAAGCTTAGTGAAAATCTCCAGCTGGATGGTATACAGCTAAGCATTTATCCGATGAACTTGTCCCTAAAAACAAAACAAAAAACGAATCGGGACCCATAGGGAATGGAGCTATCTGTGCCAGGATACATCGCAAACCGGACAATGCGAGTCGTAATCGTCATCACAACTATTTCATAAATAAACAAACTGCTGTTTCAGTACTGCTCCTTTCGCTACTGTTACTGGTCCTGAGCGCATTTTGTTTTTTCATCATATTTAAAAACTGGACTGAGCACAACTGACGCCTGTTTTGATTGAGTCGAGATTCTGTTAGAAAACTGGAATTCTTTTTGAATAAATCCAAACTTGAACTGCCTAAACTTACCTAGGTCAGAAGGAGCTTAATCTGCAGCGGGATGATCTTTTCATCGTTATTTTTAATTTGGATTTATGATTAAAGATTTTGTCATATTTTTATTTCCTTTGTATATGAGGATATTTAATTAAATCCGCAAATGGCTCCTCTAATCTGAGATTTGTTTTTTTTTTGGATACTTTTTTATTGTATACTGTTTGTAAATTAACAGTAGCATGTGTCTAGATATTTAAGATCACAAAATTTGGAGACATAGTCCAATTTGTAAATAAAAAAACAATGAAGCTTTTATGTAAAAAAACCTTGATAAATAGAATTGTGTTTGATGAATGACAATTAATGAATGATAATTACAAATATCAACAAAAACAACAACCCCTCTTAAAGTCAGTGCATAACCTGACGAATCCGACGTTGAAAAATTTTACAGGGCTTGAGAACATAATTCTAAACAAGACTGTATCTAACAAAAGCATTTTTAAAGCACAATAGTATTGATCCACAAGAGATAAATATACTGCCGTAAAGTTCGAAAATCGTACGGTTTATTATATTTTTATATTTTTTTATCTTAATCATTTGGATTTTAAATATAGCTTGGGTTTGAGCGCCACTGATGATTCTTGATTAGACAAAACGCATGTCTGTCATAGTAAATTCTATTAACCTTGGTGTGTTTTGATAGCAATTTATGTGCAACCACTAGGTCGATGCCTTTGCTAGTGGTTTGTTAGTTTTTAGTTTTTCTATTTTCAAGGTGTAGACACAACTGGGTTGGTTCCCGACGTAATATTCTGTATGCCTTCGGAATATACAAAAGATGATAGACCGGAAACAAGACTAAGACAAAACACGCATCTGTGTAAAATTATATTAACATTTGTATCTTTGATGACGTTTTAGTATGACTGAAATTAAGAAAACAAAGCAGGTTTTTAAAATAAGGGCGTTGAAATTAAAAAAATGACCAAAATTAAATATTTTTAATTTAGAAAAACTTACCCTTAATATCCGTGATGCTTTTTTATCAAGGTGCCAACTAAAATAATCAATAACGCATTTATAAACCTTTATTGTAATAACACTGTTATATGCATAATACTTTATAGAAATTTTTGTTGAAATGGACTTCAATAAAGATACAGAAATTAAAAAAGAAATAAATAAATAAATATATATATATATATATATAAATAGAGAGAGAGAGAGAGAGAGAGAGAGAGAGAGAGAGAGAGAGAGAGAGAGAGAAACAGACTCCGGTAAACTACAAACTAGACTCTACGACGAACGTGATGACGTCAACTTTCCAATTACTTAACTTCCTGTTCATCGATAGCAAAATTCCAGCAGCTCCAGCGTATGGTTGTTCATTTCACAACTCACACCTGCTGTTGACTACCAATCCACTCAAAGAAGTATTTGTTGTACCAAGATTGATGATGTTAAAATATGGAAAAAATTTGACACTTCAATATTTTGGTTATTTTCAGTATTTTTCTGTGTAATCTTTAATCGGATTATTGTAAACATTTTATTTTGGACTTGTAATGATCGAGTTTTACTTTTTACCTGTAATTATCTTTAACTTAGTATTTAACATTAATCCAATTAGCCATTATTGTGCTAAATATAACAATATATTGAACATTGTCAAATCATGTGTCAACTCGAATATCGTGCTAAAATATGTTTCGTTAACTGGAGTCATAGCTACGTAACTGACATATCCATACGTTACTGACATATCCACTTTTGAAAAAAAATTTCTGTACCGGAGCATACAATTATTTATCGTATTTGAGTTTGAGAATCAACTCTACGCCAAAATTAGCTCCTCTTGAAATGTGGCATCCGACTAACTACATTCGTCGCCATTTACTGTACAGCATCGCCGAGACACACTTACCGGCCAGCAGCCCTGGTTACAGTGATGATGTAGATTGCCGAGACACATTAACGGCCAGCAGCCCTGGTTAAAGTGATGATGTAGATTGCCGAGACACATTAACGGCCAGCAGCCCTGGTTAAAGTGATGATGTAGATTGCCGAGACACATTAACGGCCAGCAGCCCTGGCTACAGTGATGATGTAGATCGCCGATACACAAAAACGGCCAGCAGCCCTGGTTAAAGTGATGATGTAGATCACCGAGACACATTAACGGCCAGCAGCCCTGGTTACAGTGATGATGTAGATCACCGAGACACATTTACTTGCCAGCAGTCCCGGTTACAATGATCATGATGATGTAGATCGCCGAGACACATTAACGGCCAGCAGCCCTGGTTACAATGATCATGATTATGTAGATCGCCGAGACACATTAACGGCAAGCAGCGCTGGTTACAGTGATGATGTAGATCGCCAAGAGACATTTACCTGCCAGCAACCCTGGTTACAGTGATGTTGTAGATCGCAGAGACACATTTACCGTCAGATTTTCCAGGTTACAATGATCATGATTATGTAGATCGCCGAGACACATTAACCGGCCAGCAGCCCTGGTTAAAGTGATGTTGTAGATTGCCGAGACACATTTACCGTCCAGCAGCTCAGGTTACAATGATCATGATTATGTAGATCGCCGAGACACATTAACGGCCAGCAGCCCTGGTTGAAGTGATGATGTAGATCGCAGAGACACATTAACGGCCAGCAGCCCTGGTTACAATGATCATGATTATGTAGATCGTCGAGGCACATTAACGGCCAGCAGCCCTGGTTACAGTGATGATGTAGATCGCCGAGACGCACTTACCGTCAAGCAGCCCAGGTGACAATGATAATGATTATGTAGATCGCTGAGAAACATTAACGGCCAGCAGCCCTGGTTACAGTGATGATGTAGATCGCAGAGACACATTAACGGCCAGCAGCCTTGGTTACAGTGGTGATGTATATCGACGAGACACATTAACGGCCAGCAGCCCTGGTTACAGTGATGATGTAGATATCCGAGACACATTAACGGCCAGCAGCCCTGGTTAAAGTGATGATGTAGATTGCCGAGACACATTAACGGCCAGCAGCCCTGGTTACAGTGATGATGTAGATCGCCGAGACACATTTACCTGCCTGAAGCCCCGGTTACAATGATCATGATGGTGTAGATCGCCGAGACACATTATCGGCCAGCAGCCCTAGTTACACTGAGGATGTAGATTGCCGAGACACATTAACGGCCAGCAGACTTGGTAACAGTGATGATGTAGATCGACGAGACACATTAACGGCCAGCAGCCCTGGTTACAGTGATGATGTAGATTGCCGAGACACATTAACGGCCAGCAGCCCTGGTTAAAGTGATGATGTAGATTGCCGAGACACTTTAACGGCCGGCAGCCCTGGTTACAGTGATGATGTAGATCGCCGAGACACTTTTACCTGCCTGAAACCCCGGTTACAATGATCATAATGATGTAGATCGCCGAGACACATTATCGGCCAGCAGCCCTGGTTACACTGAGGATGTAGATTGCCGAGACACATTATCGGCCAGCAGCCCTGGTTACACTGAGAATGTAGATTGCCGAGACACATTAACGGCCAGCAGCCTTGGTTACAGTGATGATGTAGATCGCCGAGACACATTAACGGCCAGCAGCCCTGGTTACAGTGATGATGTAGATTGCCGAGACACATTAACGGCCAGCAGCCCTGGTTAAAGTGATGATGTAGATTGCCGAGACACATTAACGGCCAGCAGCCCTGGTTAAAGTGATGATGTAGATTGCCGAGACACATTAACGGCCAGCAGCCCTGGCTACAGTGATGATGTAGATCGCCGATACACAAAAACGGCCAGCAGCCCTGGTTAAAGTGATGATGTAGATTGCCGAGACACATTAACGGCCAGCCCTGGTTACAGTGATGATGTAGATCTCCGAGACACATTTACCGTTCAGCAGCTCTGGTTACAGTGATGATGTAGATTGCTGAGACACATTAACGGCCAGCAGCTCTGGTTAAAGTGATGATGCAGATTGCCAAGACACATTAACGGCCAGCAGCCCTGGTTAAAGTGATGATGTAGATTGCCGAGACACATTTACCGCCAGCAGCCCTGGTTAAAATGATGATGTAGATTGCCGAGACACATTAACGGCCAGCAGCCCTGGTTAAAGTGATGATGTGGATCGCCGAGACACATTAACGGCCAGCAACCCTGGTTAAAGCGATGATGTAGATTGACGAGACACATTAACGGCCAGCAGCCCTGGTTAAAGTGATGATGTAGATTGCCGAGACACATTAACGGCCAGCAGCCCTGGTAAAAGTGATGATGTAGATTGCCGAGACACATTTATGGCCAGCAGCCCAGGTTACAATAATATTGAATGAAAATTATTATTATTTTCAACGCTTATGATGTGTTATTAAATTATGCATGTTTAAGAACTACAATGTGTTAAACAAAATATTTGTAAAGCGGACTATAATAAGATAATAGCGAAGAAATAAAAGTCATTAAATACAATTGTTTTCCGGCATGAAAAAAAAATCCCTTCATCCTATGGTGACACATTAACGGCCAGCAGCCCTGGTTACAGTGATGATGTAGATCGCCGAGACACATTTACCTTCCAGCAGCCCTGGTTACAGTGATGTAGATCGCCGAGACACATTTACTGGCCAGCAACACCTGTTACATTGATCATTTAGATCGCCGATACACATTAACGGCCAGCAGCCCTGGTTAAAGTGATGATTTAGATTGACGAGACACATTAACGGCCAGCAGCCCTGTTTAAAGTGATGATGTAGATTGCCGAGACACATTAACGGCCAGCATCCCTGGTAAAAGTGATGATGTAGATTGCCGAGACACATTAATGGCCAGCATCCCTGGTAAAAGTGATGATGTAGATTGCCGAGACACATTAATGGCCAGCATACCAGGTTACATTAATATTGAATGAAAAGTAAACTATTATAATTATTTTCAACGCGTATGATGTGTTATTAAATTATGCATGTTTAAGAACTACACTGTGTTAAACAAAATATAACTATAATAAGATAATAGCGAAGAAATAAAAGTCATTAAATACAATTGTTTTCCGGCATGAAAAAAAATCCCTTCATCCTATGTTGACACATTGACGGCCAGCAGCCCTGGTTATAGTGATGATGTAGATCGCCTAGACACATTTACCTGCTAGCAGCCCTGGTAACAGTGATGTAGATCGTCGAGAAACATTAACGGCCAGCAGCCCTGGTTACAGTGATGTTGTAGATCGCCGAGACACATTAACGACCAGCAGCCCTGGTTACAGTGATGATGTAGATCGCAAAGACACATTTACTGTTCAGCAGCCCTGGTTACAGTGATGTTGTAGATCGCCGAGACACATTTACCGACCTGCAGCCCTGGTTACAGTGATGTTGTAGATCGCCGAGACACATTATCGGATTAAAGTGATGATGTAGATTGCCAGGACACATTTACTGCCAGCAGCCCTGGTTATAGTGATGAGGTAGATCGTCGAGACACATTAAAGACTAGCAGCCCTGGTTACAGTGATGTTGCAGATCGCCGAGACACATAACCGGCCAGCAGCCCTGGTTACAGTGATGATGTAGATTGCCAAGACATATTAACGGCCAGCAGCCCTGGTTACAGTGATGATGTAGATCGGCTAGACACATTAACGGCCAGCAGCCCTGGTTACAGTGATGATGTAGATCGCCGAGGCACATTAAAGGCCAGCAGCCCTGGTTACAGTGATGTTGTAGATCGCCGAGACACATTATCGGCCAGCAGCCCTGGTTACAGTGATGATGTAGATCGCCGAGACACATTATCGGCCAGCAGCCCCGGTTAAAGTGATGTTGTAGCTTAATAGTTAATTTTCGCTTCTCTTCTGAGTATCTCGACGGGTGTTTAATTAGAGGCAGGCACTGCTTGCCCATCCGGAGCACCTGAGTACACCCATGATTTTTTGATGGGTTCGTCTTACTTGAAGATCTTGTAAATTAAAATCACGGTACCATTAAATTATCCTCAAAGCAACACTGTTTTAATAATCTAGAAAATGATTTACTTTTGTATACACAGCCTAAAGTAGAAATCTTAAACAGGCGAACAGCTTGTTCTTGTTTATATTAGGAATACGGAACGTACTCGTGCCAGAACCGCATTTTATAGTACAACCTTCTGCTTAGGATTACATAGCGTTTACAGTTATTATCATTCGAATGCGTTTTGGTACTATCTAGCGACGAGAGTCACAATAAGGCGGACCTCTACTAGTGTTTTTACACGATAAATTTACTATAGATATTTTACCGTTGCAAATTTAGAAATTGGAAAGGTATATCCCGTTCAGAGTTTTTCGACGATCTAGTCAAAATTTCAGTAGATTGTAATGATATCAATTCTTTTGTGAATCTGTTTCAAACAGAAATACAAACTGTCATCGACAAACATGCTCCAATAAAGGAACAAATCAGAATATGTAGAAAAACAAAACCTTAAGTTAACAAATCAATCTTAAGACAAAAAAGGATCGTACGGAAAAAGGAACGAGTTTGGAGAAAATTTAAACAACTAGAACAATTTAATGATTTCAAAGAAGCACGAAATAAATATTGTCAAGAAATCAATTCTGAGAAAACACTAGTGATTAGTGATAAAATCCTAAATGCTAAAGGCGACCCAAAAAAGCTGTACGGTATAATTACAGAATTGACGGGTACCAAACCAGAAAATCCCATGCCACAGACCAATAATGATGTTGAATTAGCTGAGAGGTTTGCGGACTTCTTTATGGACAAAATTACTTAAATTCGAGATACACTTAAAGATTTTCATAGTTTTAAACCACAATTTAAACATGTTTCACCCTTTGACAGATTTGAGGAGCTCACTGAGGCAGAAGTCAAAAATCTTATTAATGAACTGAACACCAAATCATGTGAGTTACACTTATTACCAACACACATATTAAAATCACATATAGATGAACTTCTACCAATTATCACTAAACTGGTTAATATATCATTATCAAGCGGCGTGTTCCCAAAGCAGTGGAAACAGGGGATTGTTAGACCCTTGCTTAAAAAATCTGGCTTAGAGCTAGAATTGTCGAACTATTGACCTGTGAGTAATTTATCATTTCTTTCCAAACTGGTAGAAAAAGCTGCACTTTACAGAATAAATAGCCATGTCATCGAACATTCTTTATTGCCAAAAAATCAATCTGCCTACCGGCAGTTCCACTCATGCGAGACGGCTCTACTTCGACTTGTCAATGACCTATACTCGATGGTATGGAAAAACAGGAGGTTACGGCCTTAATCGCCCTTGACCTAAGTGCCGCCTTTGACACTGTGGATCATAATATCCTGCTTGATGTGCTACACAGTCAGTATGGAGTAAATGGCAGTGCATTAACGTGGGTCGACTCGTATCTTCGTCCCCGTAGTTGCCGCGTCAGTGTCAACTCTACGCAATCAACGGAGCGTTCTCTGGAATGTAGTGTCCCCCAAGGAAGTTGTCTTGGGCCGTGGCTTTACATAGCCTATGCGGGAACTCTGTTTGATGTAGTTCCACCTTCCATATCGCTCTACGGATTTACCGATGATCACATTGCCGGTAAACGTTTCCGGCCAACGTCGACCACCAATGAACGAAATGCGATTAACCAACTCGAAAATTGTGTCTTGACTATCATTGAATGGATGTTTGGCAGCAGAGCTCAGCTTGGTAAATGTTGTACTATGTTATGCCACTATTTTATGATTTTATTTATTTACCTATGTACAACGCCGTTGAATATGAATATAGAAATAGGCGTTTAATTAAATAAAAAAAGTTTAAGTTTAAATAATATAAAACATTAAACGGCAAGTGTGTTTCTTATTATGTAAAGAATAGCATATACAATTTACATTTTTTGCGAAGTCTCCCTTCACACGAAAACAAGTTAACAATACGTGGATAAGCATATACCATAGTGAAAACAATTGTGGCTGCCAAAAGCAACATATTAAATTCTGGACAGGATAGAATTTAGCGTTTTGTAGCGAGCATACTCTTTTTCAAAAGCGACAAAAAGCATCTATCGTGCAAGTAGTGTGGCACTCGTCCACAACGTTACCAATTACGGTCCGCAGTCTGAATTTCCGTTCTTATGAGGTACTTATTAATTTGGCCATATATTTGTATTATATATATATATTTTAAACTAGTAACATTTGAAATTTGTATATTTATTGTTATGTGTTTGCTTAATAAATGAATGTAGAACTGTTTATTACTAGAAAATAGCAATGTATTGAGAATCTTACGTCATATACAGAATTCCAGAAAATTCAATATTCTACAAAATTCCTGAACATTCACTTATAATATATATAAGATATATGGATCAAAGTCTAGGACTTGATTTACTTTAATATGTAAGAAAAATAGCAAGGGAATACGAGCCGAAAGTCAATGGACAATTTCAAACGTTATTAAGAAACATACATCGCAGAAAAAAAAACAAAAACAACAAAAACAGGAACATACAGTGAGTAACCCGAAACCAATAAAACCTTGGGTACATTCTGGTGCTCGACGAGTAAGCAGTGCCTGCCTATAATTAGACACCATGGAGTTTGTAATTGTCATGTCTAGGAAAAACTCAAATCTATAATAGATTCTGGATAGATTATGAATATGAATCGCCGAACATTTCAATTTAACATGTAACATTTGTTCAGTAGTCAGTGTCAAACGTTACTATTAACAACTACTGGTCAGGGTTTAACGTGTCGTAGAAGTGAACTTCCGGATTGTTTAGTGCTTCAACTTATTCCACAGCTTTTTTACCTAATCTTGTGGATGGACACAGATTGGAACTTAACAAGACACTTAAACGCTAATTAAAAAAAATTATTAAGTAGTAATTTGTATTGGTCTTTTGTTGGATAATTCAAATGTTATTTCTACCTGTAACACCGTATTATGACTTGACAACCCCTAAACGAGATGACCTCTCTTCTTTGGACGCAACAGTCGAACACTGGGAACCTTGCGAGTATGGTCCTAGTTACTTAAATAAAATTTACAGCAAAACAACATTGCAAGATAGAATGAACACTGAATGAAGATAATTGATATCATATATTATGTGCTTGTGTTTTATAATTGTTGAAATACTTGTCAAGATTGCGTCTTAGGTTAGAATGATATTTATTAATTATAAATGTTATTTAGCCATCCGCAACGGTTAAAATGATCTTTATGGTTTTGCAAAACGTTAAAGTAAAATTATTTTTAAGTGATACAATACTTTCAACTTAAGTCTAAATCTTTGTTTAAAGAATGAGCCGGCGCATATAAAGAGAGCTTCTCAATCTTATTTTTTTTTTGGACAAATCTCAATAATAGAATGGGTGTCGGTGATTGTAATACCAATAAGTTTTTGATTGATTTGATTGCCTACTTTTTTCGAAATCTACAAAAGGGGTCTTTTTAGTGCAAGGAGCGTGGCACTCTCCAAACACGTTACACACTATGGTCCGCGGCCAGGCTTTCCGTATTATGACCTGACAACCCCTCAACGAGACGAGAGGGTCTCCCCTATACGCCACCTTGGGACGGACGCGCTGGGATCGTACTGGGAACCATCCCAGTATGGTCCCAGTACCAATAAGTAATCGTGCATAAAAAACGATTGTTCAGAACCGGAATTAAAACGTGTTTTACCGGTTACTAGATATGCGATACTTTTTAAAAGCATCGCGATACTTTCAACAAGTAAAGCGATGCTTTTAAAAAGTATCACAATGCCATGCTTTAACAAGTATCACAATGCGATGCTTTAACAAGTATTGAGATAGAAAAAAGCAAGCCGATAGAAACATCACATTTGTGACACGATCGGTCAGGTAGATGAAAAAAGCAAGACGATGCTTTTTAAGCCGATACTTTTTACTTTTTACACTATGCATAAAGTTTTTTCCATCGCGATGCTTTCAGCAAGTATCGCGATGCTTTTAATAAGTAACGCGATGCTTTTAACAGTATCGCGATGCCTTTAAAAAGTATCGCGATAGAAAAATGCAAGCCGATAGAAACATCACAATTGTGACATGAACGGCCACTGATACTTTTCTACACTATGCATAAAAGTTTTTTCCATCGTGATGCCTTCAACAAGTATCGCGATGGTTTTAATAAGTATCGCGGTGCTTTTAACAAATATCGCGATAGGAAAAAGCCAGCCGATAGAAACATCACTATTGTGAGATGAACGGTCAGATAGATGAAAAAAGCAAGCCGATCGTCGTAATCGTCGGTCGCGTAAACTTTTTACTTTATATCGTCTTCTACAAAACCACTTGGCCAATTAGAATCAAACTTGAAAAGAATGTTTATTGGGTGGTGGTGATCAAGTTTTTAATATGGCTGCCTGGGCCATGAACGCGTTCTGGCTGGCTGAATTAAAAAAATCGAAATGGCAGATTGATTTGAAATATTGCAGAAATGTGCCTTAGATGGTTATCTTCAAGGTTTAAGTTTTCTGTGCCCATCCAAAATCCGAGATTGTGGCTATCGCAGAACTTAGTTTAACATATGAAAAAAATAAAAACATCTTATCTGAAATTGTTTCACACATTGAAACAAAATTATGCACAAATGAAGCTTGGCTATTACTTTGAGATTTTTTAGGCCATTGAAAATGCAACATGTCTGCCATGCCCATTATTGCTTTCTTATTGGATGATTTCCAAAAATCTTTGAAATATTGCAGAAACTTACCTCAGATGGTCCTCTACATAGTTTTAGTTTTTTGCTGATCCAAAATCCAAGATGGCCGCCACCCTGGAACACAACTAAACATAGCAGAACATAAAGTGTTCCTTTCACGCAATGAAACCAACATAATGCTGAAGAGAAATGTCATAAACATGTATCTTAGATGGTCTACAAAGTTTAAAGTGTTTTGTGCAGGTTGTAAATCATAGATGGCAGACAAAGTTTTTTTGTTTGTTTCTATATTGTTTAATGCCACTTTCAGCAATTTTTCAGCTATATCATGGCGTAAAGTTGTTATTGGGGGAGGAAGCCGGAATACCCGTAAACCCCCACCCTCCCCCGACCTTCGGAAAACTGTCAACCCTTGTCAATTAAGACTGGAGTCGAGTACACCCTGCCCGCAGTGAGACTCGAACCCACAACCTCGGTGTTGACAGACCACGGCCCGCAGGCAGACACAGTGGCACATATCTTAAATGGCGACTCTATGGGAAACACGAAAGAACGGATTCTTCGCAGACATTGTCTATTGTCCTGCAAATAATCAACTGCTGAATACAGACGAGAGTTTTTGCTACTGATTTGAAATTAACCACCGCAAAATACATAGTAAACCATCTTTCAGTCTAAATTTACCATTGAATTTAAAAATTTGCAAGGCAGGTGAGCGTAACAGGCTCGTGATAGCCTCCAGTTTACTTAAATGAGTGTTCCAACTAAAAACAGTTATTTTTGATTGTTTAATTATCTAGCCAGGACAACTCACCAGTTTCTTTGACCAAAATGTAACACATGATATAAGGGTTTGGCTTGCAAGTATTAAACTCCAAAAACTCCAACCCGCACGCCTTGCAAATAAAAAAAATTGACATGCCGAACACATTATGTTCGAAAAGTTGAATTTCCGCAATTAAATTTTTTTTATATTTAGCAGAAAGAATGTGTCACTTTACTTCCGACAAAATATATGATAGTATGGAAATAATGGTTTTTGCTTCAAATTTTAGCTATGACGTCAACATTTTCTTCAGAAAGTAAAAAAAACCGTTGAGTGCTCTTCAATAATGGAAAACATATTGCTGAAACCCGATCAAACAGCGTTACATAGCATCCGCTAAGTATTTCTACGAAACCTATTTATTAACTCCTGACAACAATTTCAACTAACTATAGAAAGAGGCCTTAGCATAAACAATAACACATCTTATCCCAGGAGTGTTACAAATAAAATGCTGATACTAAAAATTTTAAATAATATACTAGTAGTCGACGTTTTTTGCAATGCAACAGCAGGTTGTCAGATTATCATATGAAAAGCCTGACTGCGGAAAATGGAGGTGACGTGGTTGGAGTGTGTCCCGATTTTTGCATGATAAAGATCCCCTTTGTAGATTTTAAAAAAGAGTAGGATCATTGTATCCACTACAAACATCGTTTCTGTCACAATACTCAACCAATACTTTTTTACATCAGTCAAATTGTGTTCCGTTTTTTTTTCGAAATGAAAAAGACAATATTAGTAGCTAGTCTTTAGTTATTAGATATAAAGATTTTTCATCAGTGATACAAAATCTAAGAATACATTCTCACATTTACACTGGAGGAAAAAGGTTTTTTCTTTCCGACTTTGAACAATAACATATTTTTACGCTTTTGCGGTACATATAATGAGGGTTATCTGTGCTCCAACAACAGAGCTGTCCAACGCGTCCCCAGTTGGCGGATAAGGTATGCCTTCTCGCTAAAGGGCTGTAAAGTTATACTACGGCATAACCGACAGCGAACCGTAGAGGGTGACATTTGTGAAGAGTGCTACGCTCCTCGTAGAAAAAAAACTTAATTGTAAATTTGAACAAATGTAGGCTCATCGTTGCCGAAACAAAAAGAAATTTATAATGTTCCTACACTATACTCAATACATTTTCCAATTGCATTCAACATTTTGTTTCTGTTACTGTATCCTTTTAATTAAGCAAACATTTAATAAAAAAACTTTTCGAATCTTTAAACGTACGTGAAACATAACGTTCTCCAAATACGTCAACAACTACGATTCGCCACTACACATTTTATCATGACGCCTACAAGCATCCCAACTAAAAGGTCATTACATATCCGCCTGCTGGGGATGTGATGGACTTTGAACGATGATCCATGCAATCGTTCCAGTCCTCATCAGACAAAGTTGACGTAGTTTATATTATTAATATGAGACATTTTTTTGCAAATCCATTTAAAGTTCTCTGTCTTTGTGTGGATTATAAACAAGTGTATAAATAATTATATTGAAATGCTAAATCTCCGTCTATATCATTCTTAATAATTTTCCAGTTACAGTCAAATTTTGTTCCAGTAGATCTATCCCGTTGTCACGTTAATTGTCAAAGAACTTGTTTCCGTTCTGAATATAGCTTACATATTTGCTCACTAAACGTTAGGCAATCAATCAATCTGTCGCTGTTGGATAAAGCGTATTGGTTTCTTTTACCTTAACTTTATTCGACTAAATGTGACGTACATAGTGCGGTTTCTAATTTAGATAAACGCAGTCATTGTACATAGATCATATATTTAAATTTGCCAAACATGACTTTATCTATTACTAAAAGTAGAAAAGACACGTCCGTCCTTGTAAGAAATAAGATCAATAAAACAATAATAACAGCTCTATTGTTTTTATTAATAATATACTTTTGGCTTAACACAACAGTATGTTATGTTTAAATATTTTACTGTTCCGGGACAAGGGTCTCCTCCAGTTCCTGCAAGTGAGCTATTTACCAAGACATTGCAGATTTGTAGTCCATTACAAAAACCTTTGACTATAGCGTCGGAGAACCCTGATGTACAATTTGTTGATAATGGTGATGATCCCAATAAACAAACAGACGCATTTGTGGTTCGACCATAAATAGCTTGTGAGATCAATATCTTTGTTGGAGCAGGGCAATATAAACTCAATTGTCCATTTTCGCATACTATAAGACCAGACGCTAAATAAAATAAAAAAGTTACAAGATAATATCTATCTATCTATCTATCTATCTATCTATCTATCTATCTATCTATCTCCCTTTCTTTCTTTCTTTCTTTCTTTCTTTCTTTCTTTCTTTCTTTCTGTATTTCTTTCTTTGAGAGTCCTATACTGAAAGATGATACGCGCTTGGAACCACTGCGAAGTCCTTGGACCATCCCAGTCACTAACTTCACCTCGCTTTATTGTATTCAATACTGTTGCTAAAATATTGAATTGAATTAGTCACACCAAAAATGTCTTTAATTTTAGATGTTTCAGGCCAGTCGTTAGTAAAAAATATATGTAAGCAGTTTATAAAAATAATGACATTTTTTTACCATTATTTTTCTGGCATCCGACACTATTTCCGTAGTTACAGTCCTCTTCGGAATCTAAATTTTAAAAGTTTTCAGATTATTTTTTTTTCTGCCAATGCAATTTAACAATGTTAACATTGGTTTGGAGTCCACAAATAAAATAGAAATTTTATGTATTTTAAAAAAAAATATTTGTACTGTAAATTTCAGCTTCCATCTTAGTTATACATGATATAAAATATATGTCAAATACAAGTAGCACAATTTTGATGTTTTAAAAAATATTTTTTGTAATAGTAATTGTTAAAATGTTATTAAATTCCCGCTTATTCAATGTTTTAATGTTTATATTTTACAGACACTTACACAATTCTCATGTTGTTCAAGTATTTTGCTTGTTATTGTAGTTAAATTGCCTCTTATGCCAAGAGAAACTGGCTTTATTTTACTTGCACTAGCTTATACGGAGGGTAATTTACATGTCAATATAGTTCACATTTATAGTGTATACAGAATTCAGTATAATATAAAACAGCCCGCAATTTACGGCCTTATACTAGACCACCACATAAGAAATTAATACCTCCGTCAACTTCGTCTCAAGCGGTGTTTTTCTGCCTTTGTATTGTAATCTAGTATATAACACTACCAACTGCAGGCAGTAATAATATAGCTAAAGGTCTGATTAGTTACCATTGGATTGCGAATACTCACCGCTGCTTCCATAGTTAAATCTGCCCCTGCGTCCTCCATACAATCTTCCTCTGCGATACTGACTACTCCAGTATGCTTAAATAAATCACAATTGTTTAATTTTTTTACGATATTTGTTCTATAATATACGATCTTATAATCTCCTTTTTTAATTGATGTGTCATATTGTGCTCAATAAAGCTAAACAAGAATCCGATATATGCTATACAAACATGAAATTGGTACAATATCAAAAATCACAGTTCAGATTCCTAAAGTGTACAAATACTGGAGATACTAAATATATACCTTCACTCAAAACCAGGAATACAGCCAACACTAATACCACACTTGTAGTTGTTTTAGTCAACATTCTATAGTTGCTTGCAGGGCGAAACAACAGACATTAACACTAGTATTTATACAGGCATTACACGTCAGAAGATATTAAAACACAGACGTGATCATATTAAAAAAAGAAATTGTAAAATGGTAAATACTCATGCATAATGCATTAGAATATAACTATCAAAACAAGGAAGAATTGCGTTTTCCTGAAACATCACTTACTTAAGCAAATCAGATTCAATAATTCAATTTTAGCAAGATGAATTATTTTTCAGTAAAAATGAAAATTGAAGCACATATGTTGTATGCACTTTGAATTAAGGCAGCGTTATACCCATACCAAAGAAAACGAAAAGTAACAATGCTGTATTTCATGTTATGATTAATAATAATTCCTTTTCTTGCTAAATGTACAGTAATGCAAGGGCATTCACAGTGTAGTACATAACATGCCAACGACTGACACAGAGTACAAAATTGACTGTAAAACTGACAACTGTAGCTATGTTAAGGAAATTATACTCTGTTTAATGTTAAGTAATATTGGTAAATGATGTAATGCATTGAATTCAATAGTAGTAATTGATTTCATTCCTTTAATTTTTATAACAAATAAGATTTAAAAACCAAACCAATTATTGCAAAATATAACAAAAAAACCAAGGATGAACATCAAGCAACTCAAGAATAGTTATACAATAAATTGTGCCAAACGTACGTATCACCTAATTAAGTAAAATAGTCCGATTTCCATTTTAAAATAACTGGACGCGGTTATAAAGAAGCAACACAATTGCCGAAGGTGATGCAAAACCACACACATATGCTGACGCATACGTACACACACGAAGATGTAAAAGTAATATTAAATTTGACTTCAATGCCAAAATTAACAAACATAATACACAGAAAAAGTGGCAAGTTCATCAGAAGTAAACTTTGTTTTTCTTTCTCCAATTCTCCCTTACTATGCTTATTAATAGTCATAATACAAGGTTTCTAATATGAATTATTCTTTATTATGATTTGGGCTAAATAGTGGATTTATATATGATTATGCTATGCACGCATCACGACAATAGTAAAAAACTATACCGTTTACGTTACTTTTGTATGGATCATTGTACTCAAGGGTATAACGCACCCAACGTTTTTCCCTTAAATTAAATAAATAGTTCTTGGGCATAAAAGATATGTTGTCCGTTTTGAATTTCTACTGCAAATGATTGATTCAATTTTACGGACATTGATTATATAAATCTGCTTTGTATAAGTCAACGAGGTTTCAGAGAAAAGCTTGTATAGTCGACTTCCTTGTTATGAACGTTATTGTCTATACATTATGCATTAAATTTTATAATTTTATCAATGTTATATTTGATTTTACAACATCTGTGTTATTTCTTAGGATTTTCTGACGTGCAATTTATGTATAAATACCAGTAGGAATGTCTGTTTATTTACCCTGCAATCAAATCTAGGATGTTGACAAAAACGACTTCTTTTGTGGTCTTAGTGCTAGCTGTAATGCTGTTTTTCAGTGAAGGTATTTATTTATTTAATTTCTCTAATCTTTTGACACTTAAGAAAACTTTAACAGTCATCTATTACATCCCAAAAGTGTGATAGCTAAAATATTTACTTCATTTCTAGTCTTCATATCATTTGTCAAACGATAGAAAAGTCAATAATTTAATAATTAAAATACAGTATCGTTTAGAACTTTTTTCTGAAAATTATTATTTTTTATTTATAAGCATACAGGAGTAGACAGTATAGAGGAGGAAGATGGAACAGAGGACGCATGATGAATTATAACCACAGGAGGACAAGTAGCGGATATTCGAAAGCAAATGGTAAATAATGAAATTGTTACATTTTAAATAATTTATATGTGTATCTTTTATTAAAAATTATTTACAATAGATAAAATTAAAGACATGGTGTCTGGTGTTACTATTTAAAATTTTATCAACACAACTTAATGCATAATGAACAAAGAAAAATCTAATTTTTCCTTCTTTTGTGTTAGATACCGGTGTAACAGTATGCGAAAATGGTCAATTTTGTCTTTACTGCTCTCCGCCATCAACAATATTGATTTCACAATCGGTTTATGGTAGAACCACAGATTCTGCTTGTTTGTTTGGAACAATACCATTATCAACAAACTGCACATCAGCGTTCTCCGATGCTATAGTCAAAGGTTTGTGTAATGGACTGCAAATCTGCTGTGTCCTTGTAAGCACCTTGCTTGGAGGATTAGGAGGAGACCCCTGCCCTGGAACATTCAAATACATAAATGTCACATACAGTTGTGTTTAACTAAACTTATTTTATTAATAAAAACATGACAGCTATTATTATTGTGTTCAATAATCCTTGTTCCCTGCAGGACGTATGTTTTATACCGTAAGTAATAGTTAACGTCATGCCTAGCATTCCATATATGCTTACAAATAGATAAAAGACCCATTATAACTTTATGTGTACAAATATTTTCCTTTTGAAAACATTAAATTTAGATAATTCAGTTTCTAAGTTAATATTTAAGCCAAACTGTTAATATCTTCACATAAAATCTTTGCGTTGAAACCATTGATTTTTTAAATAAAGCTGTGTATATGTAATATATGAAAGATAACCGTCATTATTGACATTATTAACCACATTATGTTCATCACATTTAGTCAAAGTAAGCAACGATCAAAGAAACATAGACTAGTATTCATCAATTCATACTTGAAGAACTAAAAAACTACATTGGACAAGTAGCTTGACACTCTTTTAAATGCACCTTTATCTATGTGGGTTCAACGATGTTAGTAAAATAGTAGATAAATCTGTCCAAAAACTTTAAAATTAGTATTTTCGCAATTTAAAATATTTGAAAAGATATTGTTTTAAATCATACAGAAATTTTACATATTAATTATATATTCTTGGTTTTCTTAACCTTCTACACCATGATGTAACCTTTCTATGATACTCATTGTAACAATTTGTTTTTACAATTATTGCTAAACCTCCAGCAGCAGACATTTTATTTGAGCTCAATTACAACTAAACAAATAAACATACAAATTCAAGGGCAAAATAGTATAATCAATGGACATCAAACTTTACACGTCATCAGAAAAATATGGAAGTTTGATAAGAAAGAATATAGCCTTTTGTATTCGTAACCTTCGCATATTATTGGTACATTGTAAACGGTATAAGCCGGATTTGTTATAACGTCTAGAAATTTTGATGATAAAAGCTCTACAACATCTTAATTATTTAGATTAGTAATATACTGCTTGCATTTGAGTGCCAATGATGAGTCTTGATTAAACGAAACACACGTCTAGCGTAGAAAATTTTATAACCTTCGTATATTTGTGAACAATTTATCTGCAAAAGTTGATTTGATTTAAAAAATAAACTTATTAATAATCATCACAATTAATAATCGACGATAGCATTATTGCCAAATAGAATGAGATGAATTGGACTTTGATTTGAGTTTCATTGGTGTTATTACCTTCACTGATCATTACATTTCCTTTTAAACTTTTGTTAAAGCACAATTATATTTAAGATACATTTATTATCAACCACTTTATGCATTTTACCCTAAAAGATTGCTGGATAACCTATAAAATCTAACACTAGATTTGTCTTTCATATCAGCAGGTATCTAGTATTGAACAGATAGTGAGAAATCACGTTTTTATTTTTTAAAAATAATGTCTGTGGACTGACTCTTCAAGTACAACTATAAAAAACTGCAGAATTAGTTTGAACATCATAATAAATTTTACTGGATGCTTTGCTATATGTGAATAAAAAAATATTGTAAACAAAATACTTTTTACACACAGTAGGTACTATAAAGTACCTGCTCTAAAGAACAGATAACTCTGCAAATGGGAGATAAATCTTGGTTACCGCAAGTAGGGAATGGATTACAATGTAACTGAGGTAAATCCTGACATCTTTTAAATCAGTATTCTTTTCATTAATATAATTGCAAGACATGTACGCCTTTGCCTAACGACTGTGGTTAGCAAAATGTTGTGAATAGAGCTTGTTAATCTATATTTAATCAGTTAGCTCCATAACATTTAAACAGATTTACGCCACTTTTGTCGCAAAATAGTATATTATCCATCTCACGCTCGTAATATATTATCTCATTTCAATGGAATTATCCGAAAAATACATTAATAAACTAACTTCGATCCACTATCACCGATTAAATGATTGATCAAACGAACAAAAGTAGAGAAGTATATTTTATGCTATTTACCTTAGGTACTAGAATGTTTTCAATATACAGCGATATAATACAGAGTTAGCAAATATGAGAAAAGACTAGAATATCAAAACTCACATCTGTATGAAACAAACAACAATAAAGTTACCCGGCAGCGGCTAACAGTTTTTTTTTAGATATAGTCAAAAATAAGTTAACAAGCAATACACGAATTTGGAAACATGATAAGGCATCAAAAATAACAGAACTTCGAATGAGCAACATGAACATTGCTAAAGCGTCCTCGCTTTAAACTTGCTTGCCAGAAATATTAATTTTAAATTTAAAATGTATTGTCTCTATACATAAACCTGACCCTATTTCCACACTATTTAAACATTGAAACTTATTAATAATTAGCCAGTCAAGAATACAAACACATATTTCTTTTAACATAATTTATGAATTTTTTACCACTTGTACAGTTGTTTCGCACAGTGAAAATACGCGTTTCTGCATTTCCTTTTTAACGTTATTTAATACCCGAATTGCTGTGGCCTTAGTTCAATTATTTCTCAAAACTTGAATTTTTATAACAATTTAGAACAAAACAACAACCATTTATAGTGAACAGTTAGAGAAATAATAAAGGATAGGAGCACTATCTGTGTTACGCATTTACTCTGCCAGGCAATTTAACATCCGGTTTATTTTGGAGAGGAATATCCACTGAAAACGTGATGCTGCGATTTTAAAACTGCAAATCCTTGTCAATTTAGGATAGAGTCGCGAACATTTTGCCCAAAGTGCTAGACAAAAACACTGCCCTAGTGTTGACACCGGGGATCATACGTAGATGTACCTAGACTACTCCGCTATTAAACTCTACATCTGGACCACTCGGTCTCTAAGGACTGCAAACTATATTTAAGTTACTGATGTCCACTATCTATCTAGACCAAAAGGACAGATAAACTTACTAAGTGAAATATATAATTACAATTGGCAAAATGTAACATTATTAAGGACAAGTCATCTACCGGAGGCGGATGGTATTAGAACTCTCATTTTGAGTTTATTAAACATTTCCGATGTCGTGTTGACAAAATCCTTGTTACAATGGTTAATTCATATGTGTTAAGATAAGTATTTCGAAATCTTCATTTCTTCGGTTTAAAAGAGTTGTTTTTAATTATGTTAAACTACATATTTTTTTAATGTTTAGTTTGTAGGAAGACAGTTTGAACATATATATCATAGATAAATGTACACACGAAATATTTGGAAAAGAAGTCCAAATGTGTAATACACTAAACATGTACTCCAAGCTGGACGTCAACAGGTAGTCCGGGTTGTCCTTGCTCTAATGTGTATTATACTAAACATGTACTCCAAGCTGGACGTCAACAGGTTGTCCGGGTTTTCCTTGTTCTAACGTGAATTACACTAAATATGTACTCCAAGCTGGAGTCAACAGGTAGTCCTGGTTTTCCTTGCTCTAATGTGTATTGAACTAAATATGTACTCCAAGCTGGATGTCAACAGGTAGCCCGGGTTTTCCTTGCTCTAATGTGTAATACATTAAACATGTACTCCAAGCTGGAGTCAACAGGTAGTCCGGGTTTTCATTGCTCTAATATTGCTAACATTTACAATCACATGTGATAAAATGCATCAGTCATTATTGTGTTATGTGCTACATTGGATGCAAAAGTAATGATGCTAAGAAAATATAAACAAAATATTCGTCCCTTATTTCAATAAATAGCGCTTGGACATAACAGATATGCTATCTAATCTGAATGTCTACTGCAACAAACAATTCAATCTTGCGGAAATTGAATAAATAAATTTCGTATAATTCAATCGGGTTTCAAGGAAACTTAAATGCAGACGACTTCCTTGTTATGACAGTTATGTATTTTGCATTATGCATTAATTTTAACTATTTTATGTTTTCATAATTGATTGTGATAACATCTATGTTTTTTTTATTTTTCTTACGTGTAATTCCTGTATAAATGCCGTTGTTTGTTGTTTCGCCTTTCAAACGACTTGGGAAATGTTGACTAAAACGACTACTAGTGTGGTGTTAGTGCTGGCTGTTATTCTGGTCTTGAGTGAAGGTATTTATGTGTTTAATTTCTCTCATATTATAGCACTTTATGACAACTTAACAGTCATCGATTATATCCAAGCAATCAAATAGTTAAAATATTTGTAAAAATATTCATTTCAAATCATTAAAGCATTTGTTAAACGGGCGTAAAAATTGGATAAAACATGATACGACAAAACAATTAAAATAACAAATATAAATATTGTATTGCTTAGAACTTTTTAGAACCAATTATTGAATAAAAATTAAGCCTTTTGATTATTTAAGCATATTGGAGTAGACAGAATCGAAGACAAGAATGGAACGGAGGACGCATGTGGAGATATAACTATGGGAGAAGTCGTGGATATGGTAAATAATGGCATCTTTATTTATTACAACTATAGATATGTATATCTAAAATTGCTTCAATTAAAACACATGTTGTCTATATTGTGTAGATGAAAATTTAAACAACAAGATTAAGTGCAAAATTTACAAAATAACTAAGGACGGGGAAGGCACAACGGTACTAAAATACGTAATTTTTTTACTTAAATAGGATTTAACATTCACCATGTTTTAAGCTATTTCATGCTTTTCGGCTTTTTGTAATTGAACAAGAGTGGTCTTTCACCTTCGTCAGAAAAACTGATAATCATGTGATGTTAAAATATTTTCTTTTTCATTTTCTTTGATATAGATTACCAAGAGAAATATAACTCTAGCAGAAGTATTGAGTGCAAGAAATCTAACGGTAAATAAGTTTCCGTTTTTTTTAAACTGCACATGCAGATTTTTGACTAACGATTAACTGCAATAGATTAATTTAACCACCTTTGTACTTGTGTAACTATTAAATGTTAGCAAAAATACTAATTGCTCAAACAAATACATAGATATGAAATACATTGCCATGCAACATTTTTCTTTCTTTGTATTTAGATTCCGGTGTTATAGTATGCGAAAATACGCATATGTATCTAAAGTGCCTCGCTCCATCAACTATATCGATCTCACAAGCCATATATGGTCGAACCGAAAATGCATCCGTTTGTCCATTTCCAACACCACCATTATCAACAAACTGCACATCAGCGTTCTCTGATGCTATTATCAAAGGTTTGTGCAATGGACTACAATTTTGCGATATCCTTATAAGCACCTTGCTTGGAGGAGCTGGAGGAGACCCTTGTCCTGGAACATACAAATACATAAATGTCACATATAGATGTGTTTAGCTAAAACTATATTGTTAATAAATTGTAGCTATTAAAATGTGTTGTATATATATAATACATAAATTTGCTTCCCTTCAGGACGTGTGGTTTCAACATTTATTAATTGCTAAAAATGTCCGCAGCATTTCATGTAATATGCATTCCAAACTTTATGTTCAATAGTTCTATTGAAAACATTAAATGTCCATAATTTAGTGTTCAAGCCACGCTGATTACGTTCATGTCATTATTTTAAGCCCTTTGTTTGTAACTTAACTATATACCCTTTTCTTAAACCGCGAAGGACATTAAGACAACAAATTGTCTGCGGAAGATGGCTGTCATTATTAAAATTATAAACCAAATTATGCGGTCACATTTACAAAATAGTAAATGAATCTATCTGTCGAATAAATTTAAATTTATATCGAAAATTAACATATTTATAGTGAAAACTATAAAAGAACCGACCAATCAACAAAAGCCGAAAGCAAGGGACAGTTACAAATCCGGATATAGATAAATATATACAACGTAAACTAAACTAAAAGTACATAAATCGAAAGTGTTAATATAAACCAAATATTAACATAAACCCAAATATATTTGAAATCATAACGGACATTGTACTTATTAATCATATATTTTGGTGTTCCTAACCTCCTATATGGTTTACGTTATGTATGTTAATCCATGTACAACTTTTTTTGCAGTGGATAAACGTCCAGTAGTATTTTTGCTACAACATAACACACTTAAAAAAACATGCAATCAGAGGGTAAAATTGTATAATCCTTTTACATCAAATTTTAAATGTAACTGAAAATGTATGTCAGTTTGAAAAATTTGTTTGTTTGTTTGAATGGTGTTAAATGCCACCTTCGGCATTTTTAGCTATATCATGGCGTCCTGGTTTTTGGAGAGGAAGCCGGAGAAAAAGTCCGATCTTCCTTAGAAAAACTGGCAATCCTTGTCAGTTAAGATTAGATTACACTCTGCCCGCAGTGAAACTCGAACCCGCAGTGTTGACAGACCACGTGATAAATAGCAGATGAACGACTGCCTAAACTATTCGGCCACCGAAGTCTAGATAGTTAGATTTGGAGGAAGCAAATAGCCAAACCCTAAAGACATCAACAAGTATACAGCCTTTCGTTTTTAAATTTAGTCAAATAAGCAATAAACTAGTATCTGAACTTAAAAAACTTTTCATTTCTTTTTGCATTGTGTAAATGACCGTAGCCAGATTTCGTAGAACGCATGAAATTTTGATGATAAAAGCTTTACGTCTTCATTAGTTGGATTTCAATACATTTGTTGATTTGGTGCTACTGATTATTTATTAGACGAAACAACTTTTATATGTTCCAAGGGTTCTCCTCTCTTCCTCCAAAAACTGCATGTCACCTTTTTGGGTGACACCCTACAAACATCAGTCAGTATACAACTTTTCGATTTAAAGATATTATAAAAAAAACTAGAATGCCTCAATACGACTTGAAAAAAGACAGTTGTTTTATTTGTATGTTGTATATGACCTATTCCGAACTTGGTATAAAGTTTTTTTTATTATAAGAAAAGTTCTACATCTTAAACGTTTAAATATTAAATGTATTGTTTGCATTTTTGTGCTACTGGTGGGTCTATATTAGTCTGGCGTAATTAATTTTATAAACTTGGTAATTTAGAAAACATATTAACTGCCCGGATGATTTGATTTAAAAACTAAAATGATTCATCTCTCAGAGTGGACTTCCTATTTGAAAGAACTTTATGGAGAATAGAATACATATATCAATATCTCAGAACTTGAAAATGAAAACGTCAGCAACATAGATTTTGATTATGCGTTCACTTGTGAAGAAATTAAGGAAGGTATAGAAAACTAAAGAAGAATAAACAACCTGGATTAGATTTAATACATAATGAGTCAATTATGTTTGGTAAAAATGTTTTGTTACTACCTATTCGTAATTCATTCAACATAATTGTGTCTTGATGTTTTCTGGATACCTGTCATATTTTCATGTATATCATTTTTACATAAAAATGGTAATATCAATGATTGTGATAATGCAAATGTGTAAGTTTTATTAGTTGCCTTGGCAAACTATTTACATCACTTATACAGAAGAGAATCCATAATACACGGAAACTTAAGCTTTATATAATAAATTGCAACCAAGATTTAGACCAAATAACAGAACTACAGAGCATATTAATACAATTAAAACTATCATTAATAAATATTTTTTATAAATTTATATCACCCCGTTTGTGCTTGCTTCGTCGATTTTTCAAAAGCCCTTAATTTATTAAGGCATTGTGGCCTATTAAAAAAATTCATAAAATTTATGTACACCAAATCACAATTTAAGGCAAAGAAGAACCAATGTATAACTAAATCTTTTAAAGCTAAAAAAAGGAGTAAGGCTAGGAGACGGATTAAGCCCTTCCCGATTTAATTATACACAAATGATCTTCCTGATATTTTTTTTTCATTCAGACACAGATCCAGTTACTCTTAATACTACAAAATCTAATTGTCTACTATATGATGATTACTTGATTCTTTTTTCACAATCAGAAAAAGGTATACAATTCTGACTCTCAATAAATTGTTCTAGATTGAAGTTAAAAATTGATACAAACAAAACTAAAATTATTCTACTAAGTAAAGGTAAAAGAAACCCTAGAAATATAATTTTATATTGAATGAACAAAAATTAGAAACTGTAAAAAAATACAAATACCTTTTACTATCCTATAATGGAAACCATAAACATTATTCAGACAAAATGTCAAACAAAGGACTAAAAGCAGTATTTACTTTAAAATTCAAAACTCGTGATTGTCATCTTGCTGGTACAAAGTTAAAGTTAAAACTTTTGTAGACCGGATCTCAGATTTTACTCAAAGGGATCTTAAATTGGCCTTTGAGGAAATGCATAATTCCATTTGCAAATATATACTAGAAGTCCACAAAAACAGTCATCAAATTTTGCATTCAGGTAGGAAGACTTCCAATCTTAAATTTTATTACACTTATTACTTTTAAATATTAGTTTAGATTTAATCAACTTACATCTAAAATATTAGTTAGGGAAGCTTTTAAAGTGGATAAAGTTCAATATCATGGTATTCGTTTTTATGTAATTCAGCTAATAGATGAAATTTGACATTAATTAGATTTCAGAACAGAAATACATAAACTAATAAAATAATTATTACAATAAATCTATTAAAGAACAACTGAACATCTTTCGGAGACCAGAGTCTGATTCCTAACTATGAATACCTATATTATAATAAAATACCATATAAGGGAGGTAAATCCTAACATAAATTGTAACATCATTATTTCCGTTTATTTAATTGTACGTCTTTGGGTAAAAGCTGTGGCAATCAATCAAGATTTATTTCGAACCCATACATTATCATATCAAAATAGAGTTACTTTTGCAGCAAATCGGTATATTTAATGATCACAAAATTCTGCCAACAAAGAAATCAACAAAGTAAGAAGTATGACCACAATCAAATAACATTTATAATCGCTGAAGGTAAATAGGTTTCTTTGTTTGTTTAAATATAGATTTAACCGCTATCACGTAAAGTTTGATTCAATTCAAAAAACGTCTTTACACATACATTGTATGTTTTATTTATAAACATATCTGAATACAGTGAAAGCATAGGTGGGTATGTGTCGAATAACAATGAAAAAGAGCAGAAAACCGACCTAACAACGTACGCCTAAAGTCAAGGGACAATTAAAAATTCGGTAAAAGACATCATATACAAAACAAAACACAAAAACAAAGTGTTTAACCCAAACCTAATAAAAACCATGAGTGCACTTAGGTGCTCCGGACGAGTGCCTGCCTATAATTATAATTTACTTATTGTCATGTCCAGGAGAAAATAAAATACAGGTATTGGAAAAACTGCCTATGACTCAGCGAATATGTCAGATCTTATTTAAGAGATTGATTTCCAATAACTACCAATTAAGTCATAGTGTCTGTTTTTGTTTAACGCCACTTTAAGCAATTTTTCAGCTCTATCATGGTGTCCACTTTATGTATTGGAAAAGAAAGCCGGAGTACCCGGAGGAAAAACGACTAAAATATTGATCTACCAAGAAATAGATTTCTACCATATCTATTCAGATATATATTGCAGATTTACTTATCCAATTCAATAGTTTCTTAAAGTCTAACAAACAATATTTAAGACAAGAGCAAGATACCATTAAATTCTGGATTGAGTAGAGTGGATTGGTGAAAACTATGCACGGTCAGCCTTCTGTTAATCGCTCAACACAACAAAAGGGTATCTCTTATCTGCTACCTGGGAACGCGATAAGCAGCTCATCAGGACTTAGATATTCAGTATCCACATTTTACTGATGAAAGTCTAGACATTAAAATAATCATTGTCTAAAATCAGACCATCGCTGAGAAAATCAGGGCAATAGTTGTATATATGTACCATTGGAAACTGATCTTATTCAAATATAGTTTGATTAGGAATATAAAAAAAATTATTTGTACCGTCACTTCTTTCGGAAATTTTTAGCTATATTAAGGCTTTCCATTTTATTACTTTATTTTTGGAGGACGCCATAGTAGCCTATGAAAACAACCCTTATTTTTATTCACGCTTTAAGCATCTGTATCCTGTAGTAAAATATTACCGTATGACAGTATCTTTAAACTTGAAATTGTGTAGAGCGTAACACTTTTTCAGCTGGAGTCAGGAAAATAATGCGTAAATAAGAAGAATGTTTTTAGGAAACACGATAAAGACATCAAGAAAAACTAATATAAACATGACACTAACCCTTCTAATACTACCCTCTTTTAAGATAATTTTGTCAAATTATATAACTAATTTAATTTTTAATGTTATGTCCATATATATAACGTCTTTGACTGTCAATATTTAAAATTTTAAACATGTCTATTTTATGAATCTATAAAATCACAGATCACTTTCAACTGCATTGTTGATTTACCTGTTATTGTCCACTGTTTTTATTTGTTAATAATTCTCCAGTCAAGAATAACTGCAAGTTCCGCTGTAACATAATGTATGAATCAATTATAATTGTGGTTTCCGCAGTGCAAACATTAGTTTTCTGTATTTTTTTTGGAAAGATTGTTTAGCCTTTACTACTTTAGAAAGTCTGAACCATGTGTCATTGACATTTATACAAGAATACAAGACATTTATACACAAGAATTGTTATTGCATATGAATGAAATATACTCATTTAAAAAAGAAACGCAACATCCGATATATTTTTTCAACTCATTTCTTTTGGCGGACAAATAACCTAAAAATATTCAAATATATATACACAACATCATAATTACACCTCAATTAAAGGCTTCCAGTTGAAAGCATTAAAGTTCATCCACCCGTGAACGACTGTGGTCGAGATCTGGAACACACTATGAATTACGCATTGCTAAAAACAGTGTCGACTTTCACGTGCAAATCATGGGCATTTTTTTAACTCAGACAATCGGTATAAAACCCCGTTATTTCTTTTCTTGACTGCATTAGTAAAATTGAATTCTTATGAGGTGACGCTATGCCTAGGTTAGATTCTGCTACCCGGAATATCGCTATCGGTCGAATCGAGGCCCGGGAATCACCGAATGTTCATCGTAGCACAATTTCACGCCTTTGGAGACGCTACCAGCAGCTTGGTACTACGACAGACCGACTACGTTCAAGGCGTCCGCGTGTTACAACTCGGGTGCAGTATCGTTACATTAGATTATTCCATCTACGGAACAGAACTATTGCTGCAACAGAAACAGCTGTAAGCGTCCCTGGGTTGCGCCGTATATCACCAGAGACAGTACGCAATCGGTTACGCTCTCATGGATTGTAGGGCAAATATACCTTACGTTGGAGCAACACTGAGACGCCAACACCGCCGAGCAATGGTAAGATGGTGTACTACCGTTTGTGTATGGAATTCACAGAACTGGAGAAGAGTGTGGTTCAGCGATGAGTCACGTTTTCAGCTTGAACGTTTTGCGCAAAACTGTGTTGTAGAAAGAGACAATTTTGGCGGAGGTAGTGTTATGATGTGGGCCGCTATCTCTTACACAAGGAACACACAGCTGATACATATCCAAGGCAATCTTAACCCTGTTAGGTATAGATACGAAATTATACGGCTGCATTTATTGCCCGTAATTGACATTCAAAAAGAAATTTTCAACACGACAATACCCGACCACATACAGCACGTGTAACAGTAGATTTTTTAGAGCAACAGAATCTCAATATGATCCGTAGGCCATCACGATCTCCGGATCTTAACCCAATCGAACACATCTGTGAGATGAATTGGATCGGCGCGTGCGCCATCGACAACCACCGCCGCAAAATCTGCAAAATTAGAGCAGCCACTTCAGTATGATTGGCAAAGGATATCGCGTGTTCGTACTCAACGATTAATTGAATCCATGCTAAGAGGAGTAAGGGCTGTGTTAAAAGCAAATGGTGGGCACAACAGATATTGACATTTTTGCGTGATTTATTGACAATATGCGAAACAATGTTATATTTTATGGTAAAATAACTCATGAAAAAAAAGTTTGCCAATTTTTACATTTCTGTATCAATTATTTATATGATAAATTGTTAAAATAATATATGAAGTAAAATTCCCATTATTTGGTATGTTTCTTTTTTGAGTGAGTATAGTTTGTCATCGATTACCGATAAAGACTTTAAAAAGGTCTTAGTTTGTAGAATTTTTCAAACTATGAATGGTTTATACAAATAAGTACAATAAACACCAGCCTATTATGGCTA
The DNA here is from genome assembly GCA_944474755.1 of Limnoperna fortunei. Taxonomy (NCBI): domain Eukaryota; kingdom Metazoa; phylum Mollusca; class Bivalvia; order Mytilida; family Modiolidae; genus Limnoperna; species Limnoperna fortunei. Next base: position 29,653,138 of record OX104118.1, read on the forward strand.
ACAATATCAGAAATATAAAGAACACGCACCTCACAAACCTGAGGTGTTCTGGATGGGTTAGAAATTTACTCTGAATATCGATCCACAAATGACTCTGTTTGTCCATCTTTGACAAATCCATTATCAACAAAATACACATCAATGTTTTCCAATTCTATAGTCAACAGTACTTGCAATGGACAGCAATTCTGCAGTATCCTTGTAAACACCTTGCTTGGAAGAGCTGGAGGAGACCACTGTCCCGGAACTTTCAAGTATTTGGACGTCAAATACAGATGCGGTTATCCACATAATGCATTTTGTAATTAAAATTATAATAAGGAATATTATAAGTGTGTTTGATTAATGTTTGTTACATAAAGACGTGTATTTTCTAATAGTTTAGCAATAGCTAACGTCTTTTGTTGCTTTCCATATAATTATGTTTACAATAGAAAACGCAATATAAATTCTTTTAATGTGCAAATTAGGAAATTATTAAATTTTTGTTTCACCTGATCGTGGTCTTGTCATCACCTTAAGTCCTATAGACTGTACGCTTCTGAAATAGAATTTAACTTTCTATGTTTGCATGATCTGTTGCATTACCTAAATTTAATGATAAACGAAACATTTAGAAGGTGAAGGCTATGATTACACAAACAAACATGATCAAAAATTAGATAAAAGATCTAAAAAATTAGACTGCACAACTTGACAGACCCCTTAATACTGGTCTCTAAATTGGTCCCTGTGCTTTATACAATAATATTGTTAAAAATTGATGACAGTTCTTGAATATTTCTTAAAACTTTAGTGATACAAAGATTCTTATGTTTGTTTATTAGAAAAAGCACCCATATCAACAAATTGCAGATCAGTGTTCACTGATGATTTAGTAAACGTTTTGTTTAGTAGCCATCAACTCTGCCATTTGCTTCTTAGTAACATGCTTGGGGAGCTGACGAAGACCCCTTTTTAAATAATCAAACAACGCGGTACGCCATAAACAGTTTTGTATAGCCAACAGTAAATTATTAAAAAACCTGTTATGAGTGTAAAATTAAACTTTCTTCCTTACAAGACTGGGCCGTGGTGCCTGAGTGGTGATAATAGTTCTTCTGCTATTGATGATGTGGTCTGTCAACATTGAGGATTCGAGTTTCACTACGGACAGGTGCGATCGACTCAAATCTTTATCCCAAAATAAAATAAGATATGGCAGAAAAACGCTGGATAAACACCAAACAAACACATTCTTATAAGACATGTATTTTCTAATGTTAGATATAGCTCTCGCCTTGTGTTGCTTTTTATGTATGCACGCAAACATATAAAGGCATTTATTTAAAAGTTCTTTACATGTTTAAGCAGTTGGCTTTAGATAACATTTATTTTGATATTTTAGTTTTAAAACCGTCTGATACAGCTTGTGTATTCACAAAAAGTCTTACCGTTTGTAATATTCTCAGAATATTGTTTTTGGAACAATGTTTACAAAGCACTCTTTTAAGTCCTGCAGCTACCATTGTTTAAATAAGAATCCACATTCCTACCAACGTAAGTCGATTTAAGTTATTATTTTGGAAACTAATAAACATTATCCAAGAAAAGGAATTTAATTGAACTCAAAATTGCACTGCACATCCTATCGGGTAAGCCACGATTCTATTTGTCCATTAAAGTTAACGTTGTCATAACAGTGAAATCAAGTAAAATAACCACACTTTTAATACGTTACGTTCCGCGCTAATGGGATAATTTTTGCATTGATGTTAACACATGACATCGTTAAATATTTGCATGAAAATCGATCAAATATATAGCCAGCCAAGGTACAATTAAAAAATCCAGATTTGGACATAAACAGCGCAACGCAAAAACAGTGTCCTTAGCAACTAATTTCTGTAGTAAAAAAATCAATGCTAAATAATAAACGCAGTGGTTGTAGTATATACAATTACTCACAGTTACTTCACAAAAGGTTGTGCCAGGACAGAACACCTCACGCGTATAAGTAGAATGAGTGACGTATAGAACACTTCCGTTTCTGAATAAAAAAATTATCTTGCTGGGATTATTTTTTGCTAAAACTACTTAAATAACTTTACAAAATGTGATGTTATACCTTAGCATGGTTTTACTGTACAATACTTTATTAAAAACGAGACATTAAAAATACGAGAGAGGAACATTGAAACCGTCAAAACGATACCATGCATTTAAGACCTTGGCCTTATACACGTTTTTAATCAAGACATAAAAATCACTAAAATACAATATTTTCTCTTCAATTCCAAGGTACTATTATAATCTTTTATTAATTTTTTTCTTATTATAGTTTTTTCATGTTGAGGTAAACGAATGTTTAATTCCATGCACCTGTCTGTTTGACCAAAACCACAAAAATTGGTACGGTAACAATGAACTAAACTTCACTTAAACTTTCACAGTATTCGAAACAAATATTACGTTCACACCCAATTTTGCATTGATGAATTGCAGTCACAAACATGAATAGGAGCGATGTTTTTGGTCTTGTTTAACAGTAAATTTAAGTCAGCACGTCTAAAATTATTTCAAGGCGACCTTCTAAAAAGTCTTGGAAATCTTTGAAAAAATCTTTTACGAGAATAAGTACAATTAACAAAATCCGAAGTATCGAGTAAAGTCCTTCTTTTTCAGGTGACAATGTAGATTTCTCAACTTATACGTTATGCCAGATCTTGAGATCGGTTTTCCGACAGATCACTGCTGTTGACTAAGCTACTCAAATAAGTGCTGATAATATCTCTTCATGTACTCTATGGTCGTCACCATGACTTCATTGATTGTTAAGTCATACATAGTCCTTCCTTTTCATCTATTTGACCTTTCCTTGTATTTGGTCTTATCCTAGACATAATAGGGAGTAACTGGATGGGTGTCTAATAAGAAGGTCAAAACTGCTTATTCTTTCAAAGCAAATTAGTGAACCCATGGTTTTATTGGCTTTTAATAGGTTACTCGCGTTCTGTTTGTATGGTTTTGGTTTTGGTTTTATGTTATTTATGTTGGTCAGATCTAGATTTTAATCGTCTTTTTCTTTTCTATTCTTTTTGTTTCGTCGGTTTCTTGCTATTTTGCTGGGAACGCTTGCCAATTAAGGGCTAAGTTGAGCTCACCCTCCTGGAAGTAGGGCTCGTACTATAAGTCTCCGCGTTATTGGCTTATAAACCTATACAGGAATACAATAACTTTAAGCTTGTATGTATGTTTAAAATTCCTTGATAAGATGCATATTTTCTTTCGTATGTAAAATGTATACGATTTGAACTGTTTTATTCACGTGTTTGTGACATTTGGGGCGTAAAGGAAGGAACGAGGTTATTAACGCCTTTAATAGACTTTGGTATTTTAACATAATTTTTATACAAGCAAAAAACTTTAAATAGAACTAGTTATCGAAATGGCAGGTACGACTCATGCTTTAATTGCAAAGTTGTGATAATGCTAGTTGTAAAACCCATATCCGCGAAGCAGGTAATATTTAGGCCTAAACGTAATTTGATGCGAGTAGAATTGACATTAGATTGTCTGGAGAGACGTTGACATTTACTTCCAGTTGTATTTGCTCATTTCTTTTTTTCTCTTGTCATTATCATCATAATGATCTAAATGAAAACGAGTCAATCAAAGAGTTACAGCGGACGATTTAAAGACATTTTATTTATTGCAAATGCAATTGAAAAAGGAATTGGCTGCTATTTACTTGGAATAGCTTTACAATTGATCTGACAGAACGATTTAGCGTTAGTGCCGTGTGTGATAACTCAACTCAAACACTGCTTCTGCGGAGTGACTTTCGATGATGCATATGACTTTTGACGTGATAGTTGTTAAATTATTGGTACTTTTGTTTCAGTTTCTTTGCTTTACTTTGCATTATTATATTGAACACAAATTTCAATGTCATGTTTATTGTGTCAATTGTGTACACCACATGAATAAAATTAATGCGTAACAAGCGCGAAGCATGTTTTTATTGTGTTGTCTGTCCTTCAGATTATGTGTCCCAATCCAAAGGTTACCTTATTATTTATTGTATGTAGGTTCTCTAAAACTATAATTTGGTTATAAACAGGAATTGAGGGTCTCAGTGGCTAGTGGTAAATTTAGCTAGTCATTAACTGTTGATCATCTACCTGTTCACATTAAGATTGCGCGTTCGAGCCCTAATACGGACAGCGTGTGCTAGATTCCAACCTATAATTAGAAAGGTTTCCATTTTTATTGCCGGGTCGGGGATTTGACCAGATTATCTTGCTTCTACCTATTACAAACTGGGGGTCAATCTATAGCTGCAAAAATCTCAAAAGTGACAATTAACCTTTTTTTAACAATAATGGAACTGTCCACTTATTCTGTAAAAATACCGATATCGTAAAAATAAAGTAACGTAAATAATATGGCAATTCAAGACAATATAAGGATAGTAATAAAGTTTCATACTGAAATAGGTCGGGTCACGAAATATTTTGAGTTACATACTAAGGTAAAACTTGATTAATTCTTGCAATATTTGTTAACAATCAAAAACGGAAAGATGCACAATGCGCCCTGAATTAAATTTGGTTTATTTAAATTATGACACAAGCAAGAAAACACACGAAGAAAAATCTCTTTTTAGTTCATGTGTTATGAATGTTTTATTTGTGTATGTTAAAATAATGATATTACACTGCACTAATTCATATGTGTATAGGTAGAGTATATAGTAGGCAATTAGAGTAACAGCATACATAAGCAAACATGCATACATGTATGTATTATTTACGGGTATGTATGTCAGAACAGAGTTGTCATGTATACATTTAATTTTTCCCTTAATTTGTCTTGAACTATATTATTGTTTTTGCATTAAAAAAAAATCGGAGATTTTAAAAATGTCTTCGACATTGTCTACAACTGTTAAATAGTCTTTAAACATTTGTGTGCACACTGCGAAGGAATTCGGTCAGTGGAAACCAAAAAGAGATATATGATGACCTAGCACAAATATTGTTCTGAAAATGACACATCTCCTTCTAAGTTGGTATGCAGCAAATCATACAGGTTTATCTTCTATCGACTATTACATGAAAACTTACTACTCAGTTGCTCCAGATGAATAAACTATGCCTGCCTCTTATTACACACTCGTTCAAGTACTCATTGTCATGTATAGGAAAACATCTAATCCAAGGATAGAAAAAAACAACTTATGAGAAAATAGCAAAGAAAACCGACCAAACAACAAGAGCCAAAACTCAAGGGTCAGTTACAAATATAGACACAAACACAACACAAAAACCAAAAACATAAAACGCAGAAAGAGAGTAACCCGAACCAAATAAAAACCATGGGTGCACTCAGGTGCTCCGGACGAGTAAGCGGTGCCTGCCTCTAATTACACACCCGTCGAGTTACTCATTGTCTTCTCTAGGGAAAGCTCAAATCCAGGAATAGAAAACAACTAAGTATGACTCAACAAACAACATGTCTTAGTGATGGATTTCCCATAATGATCAAGTGAGTCATGGTGACGGCAATAGGACTTCTGAAGGTGCAACAAACCCATGTTTGAGTAGCTTAGTAGCCAAAACCAGTGATCGTTCAGGAAAAGCGGAATACCGATCGCAGAACTTATAAGTTGTGAAAAATACACACAATGCACCTGAGCTAATGGGCTGTTGCCATCAATGAATACGAACAATTAGAAAGTTGAGATAATCACGTTGTACGTGTTTATTGCCAAGCTTTCGCAAAAGAAACAAATCCAGTTAAAGACAAAAGTCTGTTTTCCCTCTCAACTTTCTTCGCAACATCCTAATTCTCAAGGTGGGCATCAGTAATAGAGTTTCTAAAGTGGTAAGTAATCTTCTATTGGTCAAGTAGATGTCAACTCTGAGGTTGCAATTTATGATTATGATGGTTTATGATTTACATGTTTCAGTTTTTTCCACGTTGTTTTTGTTTAAATTCGGTTATTTAATGTTAATCCAGATAAGACAATGACATTACAGTAAATATCTTTTGATGGACTTGAACTAAAATCAAAATCATTTTTCTGAAATGTTACAAGTGACATTTCTGCTAAAATAATCACATTCATCTGAATTCCTCTAAATATTTTCTGCCGTTTTAAAGGTAGTGGAGTGAATACCTGACTAAATAGTTCACTTTATGATGCAAGCATCAACTTTATGATGTACTTATGGAAATGAAACCGTGAGTCACTCAATTTTTTTCTGTTTTCAAGATGGCCTCCGCATTTTTAAGATGGCGGCAAAAAATCTAATTTTACACATTCTAGATTTTGACAAATAAATCATACGAAGCAACTCTGGTGACCAGTGGCCAATATTTGAAGTAAAAGAAGTATATTGATAACAATATTCACTGTAAATGCCATTTTGTGAAAAATCAAATGGTACGCATGCGCGAAATTAGACTGAAATAAATCACATAGTCACGTATCTTCACGTGTACAGGTGCATAATGCTCTGCATTGCAATGCTGACCTAAAGCTACAATTCCCTGTCGTTTTACATTCACATTTTAAGAGCTGTTGACCTAACGCTGCTATGGGTTGCAAGCTGGTCCAAAATTGTGTCCAAACATTGTCCTCGTTTTTGCCATCCTCAAATTTGAGGAGAAGGTAATTTCATAATGCAAACTAAAGACAGACCCCATGTATGCAACGCTTGCAATATGCTCTCTTTACATGCTCAACTAAAGCTGCTTTAGATGGTGTAATGGGATTGTTAGGTTTCTGTTTTTGTGCAAACAAGTTAAATCTTGCTTCATCGAATTTGTGTGTGGTGTTTGAACAACAAACTCTTGAATTACTCTAATGTCAGAAGATGATAAGGCGTCTGTAGGAGAACTAATCCTAGTGGAAACAGTTGTTGCAACAGGATAAACATTTCATGCCTGCCATCTCGACTTCTTACCTTTGCCAACAAATGCAGACACTGTATTACAGCCAAAGAAAGTGTGCTTAAAGGGCAATCCTATGACACTTGGCCCTAGTGATCTAGGTACTTAATTCAAAAGTATTCATCTCAAATTCCTTCCTTTCCCAAAAGCAATCCATTGACTTTCTATATCCAAATCTGCAAACAATGAAACACCAAAGACAACAACATCTGTATCAAAACTAACTATCATGACACTCTGACTGCCTTTGACGGCTGCGTCATTGTCTTCGAGTGTTAGCATTTTCGTGGCTACAAGGTGAAACCTTGGAAACATCTGCTTCGTTGTTTGAGAGAATATTCTTCTCTCGAGTAACAATCATGCATGTTTCGTTGTTCATCCCAGCAATTTTGTCGGCAAGGAAAACAAACAGTTCCGTCTTGTTTTCATCACATCTTAAAAATGTGTTCCAAGATATAGGTGGTCTACTGTTAGAGGAAACGTTTTTGCTTCCACCTGTTCTGCGTTTTTGTCTGGTTTCACCTTTCAAGCTATCGTCATTGTAAACATCAAACACTATGCCTCCTTCTAGATATTTTTGCACTGCACTATCACACAGCCTTGTGGATATTTCCAAAACACGGTGATACGAAATGCAAAGTCCGTGTTGGAAGAGAATATCTATGAGATTACGTTTCCTTGTCTTTGCTAATAAAAGGAGCCCTACATAATTGGAAATGGAGGTTCACGATCTGAAGAATGTCTTTAGCGAATACTAGTTTCTTTGACTCCCTTTTAATGGTAATTTAACAACAATAACTGCAATTGGAAGGTCGAAATCCATGACTCAATTTTCAATCTGAGATTTGATGTCAGGGCCATGTTCAATCATAGATACCAATTCTAGCAGTGTATCTGGAATAACTTGTATCAATTCGGTTATAAAACTACCAGTAAATTGAACTTTATGCTGTGACATTTCTTTCAGAACGATTTCTGCTGTCTTTGCCCAATGCATGGCATCAATATACTCACAGACAGTTACAAGTGCTTTCCCGATATCCTTCTCAAATACAAGCACTACTTCTCGACCTCGATGGTATGCCTGCAGGTCTGGTCTGGCAACTTAGAGAGAATCTGCTGATTTAATCTTGTTTTATTTACCGTTACTACAGCTGATGAAAAATCACTTATTCTTCGTTCATATAACAAACTAAGATCTGCCAGTTTGAAAACTATACCTCCAGGATTGGCTCTTTGGCATTCCACTATATGTGTTATTAGCTCTACAAATGCCAGTTCATCGCCAGCGTCGACTTGTTTTTTGTCCATAGATATTTCTAGACCGTGTAGTAACTTTCTTTCTCTGTTGTATGGTGCTGTTAAGCATTTTAGATGGTACTTAAACTCTAGACCTGCAACATCACCTGAACTAAGCTTTGCAAGCAGCTCCTTATCTTGTAAGGTTTTGACACAACAGTTAAGTCTGTCATTCAGCTGCATTGTCATTGCTTCCTGCAGTTCTGGTATGGGATTTTCTTTTTCACATAAAAACATTTCGCAACATTTGTTTTGCGAAGCATATGAGTAGTCTTTTTTCTCGTGTATTTAGTTAAATCACTTTCATCATCGATGTCTACTGATCTTCGTTTTCTAGCTCTCTATCTAGTTTAGTGATGTTAAATTTTATTCTACACGAATGATGATACTGTGCATTATTCCTGATTAGCGTTGTTTCTTTTCCCTCAATATCATCATTCGTCCAACATCTAAAGCGATTAACTTTTCTGAACTCTTGAATATTTTTTGCTAATAATGTCTATCCCGATTTGCTCTTGTCTGAAGTGTCGTTAGGTGACAATGCTTTATTTTTGTCTAACTGACATATAAAGCATTTAGACTAATAGGTTTTCCTTTTTCATTAGGAGATATTGACGAGCAAAGTCTTTTTGACATATTAAGATGAAATAAAACAAAACATATATAGAAAACAAAATTTCAACTGAGATTAACTATCTCAAATATTTTTAGCAACTGCAGCATAAATTTGATACTTTGACAGTTAAAAGGCCGAGGGATTATCCATTTACCACCTTCAAATTGTTTATACACTTTGCTGTATGGGATGCGACTAGGTTTGATGATGTTACTTCTACGCCTAGCTTGATCGTTCATCTAGCGTCATTAAACTTCAGTTCGATCTGTACACACACCAAAGGACCAAATCCCCGTCCTTCTTGGCTCGGCTTTCCCGCGTTACCACACTAGGTCGATTCGGGTACAACATCTTGATTTTATGCATGGGCGAATCAAGGTGTATTTGGGAGACTTAATAAAGCTGACACTAAACCACATGCCGACTTTCACGGCAGCTGGTTGCACCAGTGCACCAGTGTACCCTGGTAGTGTAAGAAACTAACTCTTGTAGGATCTCTTGCAGTGGGCTAAATTTCTGGAACTTACCCATCCCTCCATTTAACAGTGGTAGACTAAAATCGTTTATTCTAGTTGCTTTGTGTCCCCACCCCACTTCATTATCATTTCATATTCATTTGATCATCCTTTCATGTTCATCTCCCTTATATGACTAAATTTGTGCTGCTTTGGAGTAAAGTAATAACCGACTTACTATTATGCCGCCGTGTTGGTTTTTAAACGCCATCTTGTAAAAAACCGTGGTAGGTTATAGACAATACCGATTACACTATCAGAATGTTACTCTTGGCAATGTGCTTAAAGATTGTATAATCAAAGAAACTAATTAGGTAAAATATTAATTGCATCCACCTCATTTCTAATAAAATGAGTAATTTGTGTCAAATTTCGCGCATACGCTCTGACTAATTTTCACAACAAGGTATTTTCACTGACTATTGACATAAATATAGTTGTTTTACTTCAAATCTAGGCCATTGCTCATCAAAATTGCTTCGCTTTGTATGATCCATTTGTCAAAATCTGACATGTGGTTAATCTTGATTTTTGCCATCATTTTAAAAATGTGGCGGCCTTTGAAAAGTTAAAAAATTGAGTGGCTAACGGTTTCATTTCCATAAGAACATCATAAAGAAGTTTCAGGCAAAGTTTGAAGTTTGTATCATAAAATGAACTATTTTGTTAAAATTTTATGTTACCATATTTACTCAATATTAGACCAGTAATATGGCACAAAATTTACATCTACATGGGATTATCTACAACATAACAATTTACATACGTGTTTACGACTCGTCCGCTCCTTTAATACGTTTTACAACATATACCACGTCCTTGTCGAAATATATTTTCCCAATTTCAGAATTCAGTGTACAGTGATTGTGCTACGATGATTATTGGATACACCAATTACTGACTAGTGGTATATGATACCCATCTATTTTTATCGACAACCAAACTCACGTGCTACAATGATGGAAGCGGGAGGTTGGTTTGATTCACCATTTCTTTTGAAATGCATGTACCAAGTCAGGACAATTGCTGTAGTTACTATGTTTTTAGTTGTTGGTACTGGAGCTTGCCGGTTTCTCCGACTTTGATTTGTGGATTGTCTTCAGTATTGCAGTCGGGACGCCACGATTCGATTTGTCCGTTAAAGTGGGCGTTGTCATGACCGTGAAATCAGGGGAAATAACCACAATTTTTATAGGTGGCGCGCTAATCGCATATTTTCGTCTCGATGTAAACAAATCGCACCGCTCGATATTTGTATGAAAATCAATAAAGAATCATGTACATCTATCAAAACGAAATAGAAGAAATTCAAGTTAAATCATTTTCGGAGGCAACTGACGTAAAAACTATAAGTTTACAGTGATATAAATATAGACTGAATAGTTTAACTGACTCTCGTTCGTCAGCTCATTTTTCAAAAACGTAATTTGGCGGGGAAAAACCAGGTCTATATTTAACTGTAACAAATGCATCCCCCAGTATCAAATTAGAGAAAAATGCTAAAAATAGATAAAATAAACATAGAGAATCCCTCTATTCGTCCAATCACATATCACTATATCATTTTCGTCCAAAAAGAACATTGAAGCGGACGAGGACAAACTGCGCCATTTTGCAGATTTAGGACGTATTAAAGTCACCTATTTTAAAACAACATAAGTATGCAGTGATAAGGATTAGAATTCTAAGAATGTGATATTTCTCAATAACCTCTAGATTTTTAATGATTTTGTAAAAAAAAAATCCCGTAATGAGACATTTTCAGTTTCAACGTAGACCCACATCTTCCTTCGGAATAAAGATACTAACGTCATTTTTCTGCACATTTAATGATTAGATGAATGACGTTCCGAATGTCAAAATCCGAGCGTCGACATTCTTTGGGAAACCCCTATACAGGAAGCGACATTTAACTGTAACAATTGCATCCCCCAACTGATAAACATAATTTTTTGTACCATTCAATAGCTAATATGAACTTCAAAGCATGTCTTTACTAGCAATGCATCACTATGACGATTAAACTTCCAATTCAAGGAATTCTTAGCGCGGACATTTGAACAGTCGCCCCATCACCAACTTTAGTCATATATTTTATTGTGATGCAGTGAGTACTTTATCGCATTTTGCATTAAAAATGGTATAAATTTTTCTTGTTTATTATATCTATGAAAAAATATTTAATGTGTAACAAAGAGTAACTCCAAATTTTGCATTTTCTACGGTATCGTCTGTTTACCGAATTTTGAATTAAAGTCACGTGACCCTGGTCATGAAAATGGAACTCTCCTGTGTCTGTGGCATCCCGGCTGATTGTGTTATTCATTTACATAACAAACGGGGGGCCTCGGTGGCCGAGTGGTCAAGGTAGTTCGTCTACTATTGATCTCGTGGTCTGTCAACACTGAGATTGCGGGTTCGATTCTCACTGCAGGTAGGGTGTACTCGACTCCAATCTTAATTGACAAGGATTGCCAGTTTTCCTACCGCAGGTCGGGGGTTCTCTCCGGGTACTCCGGCTTCCTCCCCCAATAAAAACTGGACGCCATGAAATAGCTGAAAAATTGCTGAAAGTGGCGTTAAAACACCATTCAAACAAACAAACATAACAAACGAATGACTAACAGGGCAAAACATACAATATTTTAAAAAGCGAGACATATATGGATAAATAAGCAGAATGAAGAAGGAAATATTTATTGTTCCATATTAATTAAATAAGGTTTTTTGTATGATTTATTTCCAAGATTTCATTTGAAAGAGACACATATTTTTTTAATGTGATTTCAGATAAATCAGGTAAGTTTAAATGCATGCTTAAATACATAGGAAGAAATTTATACAACATAAAGTAGATCTGGGTATTGGTAAGCTGGAGACCATATTAACGGCTTATGAAATTTATGCACTAATCGAAGCGGAAGCATAATATTGTTTATAATAATTTTATACTATAAAGTTTTTGCTGACATGAGGAATAGTTACTATAATGCAAATAAATATTTTTTTAGTTTTTACAACATACCTCAATTAGCTGTATATTGGCATCCCAATTGTCAAATGATTTATTCTTATTGAGCATTTAATTTTTTGTTGGTATTAGCAGAGTTTATAGTATTCTGGAAAGAAATGACGTGTTTGTCCTTAACAGTAGGTCTACCTGGCATATTTTTGGAATGGGACTGACTTGTATATTTGCATATATTTTTCTTGTATCTTAGAAACAGCTGCTTTAAATGAAAATATTATTAAATATAAATGTCGTGTAATATTATATCTATGGATGTAAAGAAACTGCATCGGCATCAATATTGACAATAATATACAAGTATAAGAACTAATTATTTGTATTGAAAACCTGTTCATAAAATTGAAAAGAAAATGTATTGCACTGAGAAGGTTTCTCGGTTGGCTTGTTCGCCTGAATATAGCTGAAATATTGCTGCTCGGGCGTTAAACACCATTAATCAATCAATCAATCAATCAATCGGTTGGCTTGTAAGGTTTCCCTGTAGTAAACTAGGTATCCCAAGGATAGTAGCTCTATTTTATTGAGATTATATGTGTACCGCTTTTTCAAAGTATTGTGATTTATTTTTTTATAGCGATCCGTACAAGTATTGTTTTTGTGACAAACTAAAATGGAAGAAACGCAATATATACTCGTAATAAAAGTATTTTCGGTCTGTAATTAGTTTTTCTTACGAAATAATTATTTGTTTGATAAATTACAAGCTCATTTTAAGATAACTTATCTCTACACAGTAATTTTAGAAATGAAAATAATGCAGGAAAATTTGTAGTTGTTTCATTGTCCTAATATAGAATTTATTATAGTTAAAACAGCTCCGTATTCCGGCAGAGCAAATAAAAAAAGTGACCGAAACATTGCTAGTTTTTTCCGGCTTGTTTCATCCCAATCTACGTAAATATTTTAAAATTATATCTGACTATACACTTTAGAAAAGTCCAGACACACTTTTTAACACTAATATGGATATTAATAAAAAAATGATTGAAAAATTTAATCTTTGACACACTACATTTGTGCCGAACCCACAGTACTTTCATTTGCATCTTAGTAATTGTTGAGTGATTTTTGTTGGCCACTGGTATGTAAATTACGTAAATAATGTCGTTATATTAATTAAGGTTTGTTTATTTCTTACACAGCAGGGATCGTCTTCTGTGCGTCATCAAGTAGACACATTATTTCATCATAGTTTGTATTCATGGACAAAAAAAATAAAAATACGTAGTAAGTTTGTATTGTATGTATGTTTAGAAATTCCTTGATAAAATGCTTATTTTCTGCGGTAGTTACAGTCGATACTAGAACTGTGTTCAACACAAGAAACTGTAAACAGAACTATTTAATCGAGATGATAGGCAAGACTTATAGTTGACAGCAATAATTGGAACTTATCGCTATTTTGCAGTATTTTCCTTTGATCTTTGTGTGTAATATTATTCCATCTCACTCTACTAGCGTGAGATAGGCCCATCTCAGCTCGCTGTCAACACGTCGTTAAGTAAACACTGTGACGTCACAGTGTTACAAAACAGCGATAAACAGATTATTTACGTTTTATGAAACTCGCTGCATTTTCTCGCCATCTCATCTCAGGGCTGTCGCCCTTCGATGAGATATGGACGAGAAAACGCATCTCGTTTCAAAAAACGTAAATAATCTATAATTACTAAGGGAATTAACAGATGTAAAGTTAGACGATAATTTATATTTACTATGATAATGTTTTACTTTTTCCTTTCCAAACATTATCGGTACTTGTGGTTTGTTTTCAGTACTTTGCCAACATTGAAACCGTGTGTGCACTTATTTATTAAAAAAAATTTGTATTTTTAATGTCTTTATTATTATTATTTTTAAATCCGAATATAAAACTATTTAAATATTCTTATTTTTACGCCACATACATGCGTGCATAAATCACACCTTAAGTACATGCAAAAATAAGAACGCTGGTTAGATCTTGTAAAGTGCTAAATCACTGTCAATAGTTAAAGAGACATATACTATATTAATTGATAAGGGGAAATTTTATTAAGAAAAAATGCGTTTTATATTATTTACAATATTTAAGTAGATATATTACATCACTGCAGGCTTGAACAAGAATTACAAGTAATATAAGTATCTATGTCTACTTTAGCAAGCTCTCTTCATAGGTTTTGTTGTTGTTTTGTACTTACAGTTGACGATTCTTTACATCAGGCATCTTTATCTCTGTATCACTTTATGTGTCAACATATTGTGGGGACAGAGGAGACTGTACGCAAGAAACGTCTGATAAAAAGAACGTCTGATGATGTAGCATCTGACAGCAAAAAAGTCGAAATAACTAGTGGAAGCAGTGGTGAAGGCCTTGATTTAAAGGGAAGCGACTTTGATTTAATGTGGGTGTTTAAAATATTTATCGTACACGAAGACACGGGAAACGTTGAACTTGATTCCCAGAAAATAAAATTGGTAATGGAAATGAATGATACCAAACCAGGCTTAAGCCTATTGCGATTAGTAGATTTGCCTGATGGTTCAGTTATGCAAACTTGTGCATACAATGGCAAGTCGTGGTATCTGTCCAATAGCCTGTGGGAATATTTCTATTACCATTCTGGCGGTAAATCTGAGGAAGAACCCTTGTATTCTTTGAAAATTCATGGCCCTATGAGTCTGATAGTGAGGAAACTTTTGATTTAGCGTACTGTCTTCACAGTCCAAAATGGGTACGCCTCGCTGAAGAATGGATTACCAGACCAAGCAGGTCGTGGCCAAGTAGTGAAGTTAAAACGGACATTATTGAATACGGTGTTCTCTTTGTCCCTATTAATTATGCGGGACTCGATGATGAAGCACTAGAGTGGCGCATTTCATTTTCAGTTGCAGAAAAGCTTTTGATCTTCACGTTTAGTCATACACAATTACTTTGTTATGCTCTAATGAAGATATTACTTAAGGATATAATCAACAAGGACCGCGATTGTAAAGAGTTGCTTTGTTAATATTTTATCAAAACTATTATTCTATGGGTGTCTGAGGAAATAAATTGGACAGAATGGAAACCACAAAATTTGATACCATGTTTTATTAAATGTCTGAAGAGGTTGCTGTACAGTGTAAAGTACTAAATGTGTCCCCATTGCTTTATTCCAATTGTTAACATGTTCTAGAATAAAATAGAAGGACAATCACGCAAAGTTTTAAAACGATATTTAAATACATTATTTGGTTTCGGAATGCGATGTGTGTTTTCCTCAGAACAATTTCATAATTTTTCTATCCATTCAAATAAAGTGGTGCTTATGTCAGAAACAATAAGAACACAATTGCCATTTTTGTTGCATCCCAATTATACATACGTAAACTTTATATCTTGTTCCGATTTGCTAGAATAAAGAAGACTCATTAGGCTTTTATCTATAAGCAAGTCCTCATTTATCAGATCGAATTATTGTCGCTACCTATCTGTTGTTGTTCGCAAATAATTGAGTCCAGTACCTTCAGTCTTTACAATATAAACAAAAAGATGTATTCTCAAAATCGGACACAACTAAGCTACCTTTTACAGAATGTAAACCATGAAGCTGTTTCTGGCTGGTTAAGGTTGGCATTATTTTTCTCCAAAATAAAAATGTACAAAGACGCTCTTTATATAATTTCTCGTGTAATTATGTAGTGCACACCGTAAAAAGTGTACATTGAAGAAGGTCTATCGCAACTTCAACTGAACTTTATCAGATCCACAACGTTACGAAGTCTTGGAATTAATCGAATTTTCAAACTTTTGGTAATAGATGATATATTTTGTTCGCCAGTACTTGAATTGTTTCCTAAAGAATAAGATTTTTTACAGAAATATTTGCCTCTACCTTCAGTTGCGTTTTCCCATTTCATGCGTTTTATGTGTAATTTTAATCTTAATGACGAACCCAACTGCTACAAGCCTATCAAAGAGTTACAGCTGACGATTGACAAAACACATTTTAGTAAATATGTAATTTGTCAAGGAATTGCCTTCAAGCTACTTGGAAAAGCTTTACAGTTAGTCGGACAAAACTCTTTATCTTTGCAAGCTTTCCAGAATGCCATAATGTGCGTTACATTAAACAGAGCGACTTTCGATCATGACCTTCGAGCGAAACAAATGACGTTATAATTGTTCACATATAGCTACTTTTGTTAAAGTGTGTTGGTTTTACTTCGTATAATTATAGTAAATTGATAAGTTTCAATGAATGTGTATACTACATCAATTATGTTAGCATTTTACACAATCAATGTACTATTTAAAAAATGGAGCAGATGTTATAATAAATGTTATGTAGCTTTGTTTGTTTATTATGTCCTTCAGATTGTGTTTCATAAACATATCCTTTAAATCTTTCATTGGCTTATAAAAGCGGGAACTGGAAGCCTCCGTTTCTGATTATTTTGTCATTATTTGTCCAGTATTATTTTTGACGGTCAGCGGTTTTATCATATACTAAGGCTTGCTTCCTAATACAAACTTGGCGTCAAGATTTAACTGACCAATTGCTGAAAACTTACTTCTAGTATTATTCGATTATGTGACGTATATCAGTATGAAAATTACTTACTATTTGCATTTTTTCTTCTTGCACGAACATATTTACGTTAGGACTATATTTACGTTACCTTTTTACTATAATGTCTGCGAACAGGTCCTGTCTAATTTTCGTTTGAATTAGCCTATATTAGCATCACTTATTCAAAAACTACAATCAGCTGCAAAGAGTTATTTACTTTCCAAATCCTTAACTCTTGTATTTAAGGGGTTCTAATATAGACCACCACCGATATCATGAATAAGAAATTTAAAGATAGTAGTTCTTACAGTGTCCCTTTACCTCTGTGAGTTTAAAAAATGAGGTACATCAATCATAAAATCTTAAAGCTAATTCTAAATGAGAAAATTGTTCTTGTTTTACCTTAAAGACACTTTTACTAATCACACATTATTAAATTTGTAAAGAAACTTAACCCCCCAAACTGATCAAACGATCGATTTAAGTCCAAGACATGCATAGTTGTTTTAATTACTGTTATGAAAAAATTATTATTTTTCTTTGCAATATAAACAAAATGTCTGTTGCCGATGATTTGCACTGAATAAAGGTTGTCAGCATATTCTTTAAAATACAACTTAATATACTGTTTACAGAAAGGTAATCTGTAAGTTGTTTTCTATAATGTGGATGCAGGAACATTCCTATTCCCGGACTTATATTTTATGATAGCAAATGGTTTGATTCAATGACTAGGATATGCCCAAATTCGAAAATTAGGTTTAATTATTCAGGATAGGACTTTATAGAGATACGGTTACAGGCGTGTATGTAAAAAATCCATATGAAAAAACCTATTTCAGATGGAAGCTGAGCTATCCAAACAAAATATTGTAGAAGAAATACATATATTATTTATAAGTAGACAAAAGCAAATTTAACATCAATAAAATAAAAGTTTTTTAAATACAACAATACTGTCAGAATTTTTTTTTTGAAGACTCTAAATCTTTATTTTAAATTGACTTCTTGTGACGTCATCTACACATTGCTAAAAGTTATATCACTAATAAAATACAGGGGCTTTGTAAGGATGTTTTGAAATAACGTCATGAACCATCAAATATGAGCGATGTTCGTATTTAGGATGCGCCTATATTCATATCATCCTCACAAGACAGGGTTTCTGTGTCCACATGTGTCCACGAAACCCTGACAAACTTAGCTAGGAAATTCCCGGGCTAGAAGTCACTATTGTGATCTACATCATACCTCCATGTAGCCAATTAATAGTTCGCTTTCATTCATAACTTCGTAAGGGGATATCCCAATGTCCATTGTAAATAAACTAAACGGATGTGCTGCATTAAAAATGTAAAAATCGGTGTACAGTCAAACCTGTTTTAGCGACCATCTCCATATAACGACTTCCTGTGTTATGCGACCGTATTTATTCCTCCCGAGCATTTTCCCATTCATGTTACCTTTATATAACGACTCCCTGTCTTACGCGACTAACAACCGTGTTTTCCGTTCGTTTTGACCAAGAAAACCTGTCTTAAACTAATATCTGGACTGCAAAAATCATTAAGCAATAAATAAACCCTGTCTGACGAAAAGAACATTCGTAGACCATTGGCATTGATGTCAAATATCAAGCTTCTTCGAAACGGAAAACTAAAGTTTGAAGAGATCAAAAACTGTTTTATTATCTTCGAAGCGAAGTTCAGATTGCCCTGTAAAATTGAATAGTTGTTAATGTAGTTATTCGATTTTGTTGCCATTCGGGTTGGAAATGGTG
Source organism: Limnoperna fortunei (assembly GCA_944474755.1). Taxonomy (NCBI): domain Eukaryota; kingdom Metazoa; phylum Mollusca; class Bivalvia; order Mytilida; family Modiolidae; genus Limnoperna; species Limnoperna fortunei. The sequence continues at coordinate 29,671,856 of OX104118.1, forward strand.
ATGCTTCACATAACGTGTTGTTTATTGTATAATCACGCCATTTTGATTTACAAAGGGAAATAGTAAATACGAAACCGGTGTACACTGGTTCTAAACCGACTTGCACTTTCTACATAGAGCGTATTGTAAAAAAACAAGGAAACCAGTAAAACCGGAAGAAAGAAAAATGGGGGAATAAAGTTGACCTGCAGTAATACAATTGGAAATCAAAACGCTCATAATTGTTGTATATTTTGAACTTGCGTTATATACATAAAATAAATGTCATATTGTACTGTTTATTTAATAAAACAAACAATACAGGTCTACAATTCACTCTTTCACAAGCTCACAACATGACTGTTGATTGGTATGCAAACATCATTACCTGTGTATAAAGAACCCCTGTCTTATGTGATCCTTTTTACCATTTCCCTTCAAAGGTCGCTTAAGACAGGTTTGACTGTATCTTGTACAGTAGTGTTAATAGTTTGTTATTACCGCGTTACTTTTTAGATGCGTTATGTTTTCTTCCCACTCAAGAACGAGTAAGAATGACTACTGCAAATCACTTGCTCTTTCAATCAATTTCATTGGTTTATATTTTGACGATTTGACGTCATATGAAAATCATCTAGCCCGGGATTTTCCTAGCTAAGTTTGTCAGGGTTTCGTGGACACATGTGGACACAGAACCCTGACTTGTGAGGATGATATTCATATTAGAAACATGATTATAGTTGTAAATTGCTCAAAAGACTGCTACATGGTTGATATTTCCTGTTGCATATGAAAAGTCAAGTGGGGTTCTAGAATGTTAGCAGCTTTGCCAATACAATAATCCCAAATAATAAAATTTGTTCACAAGTGCTAACCTGGAGCGATTTTATGAACCTACTCATGATACTAGCCGTTTAATGGTTAACTGCATTCGAATATTTGAACAAAAAATTAAAATAATCTTCTTTTATTATTTTAATTTTTCGTTCAAATATTCGAATTACACTTAATGAACAGGTTAAAATTTCTATGTCTGGACGTATGAAATGCAATTTTACTGCCTATGAATAGTAATAGACAGTGTGTTACAGATTGAGCTTAGGTAGATATGAACAATGCGTTCATACAGACAGATGTATAAGACATGGGAAGTAAAACTTATGTTGGTAATATCAACAAAACTGCAAGAAAATCTTCAATGAAAATCTTTTTTTAGAACGCCTAAGAAACGAAAACTGGAATGAAACAGTAGGAAAGTTTAAATATAATTTTAAAATCTGGAAAAAGTCATATAAATATTTATTAAATAGTGTAAGGAACTTAGATATATCTCATATCATCGAAATAAGTAACCTTATCGAAAACTCAGTTTCATTCCATCACTTTAATAGACAAAGTTTGATACCTAATTTAGATCTGATAACTGCTGAATACACCAGTCACGAAATAATTTCCTTTTTTAAAACTTGGTTAACATCGACTACTACTGACGACAAAATTAGCTTTCCTCAATTTAAAAAATCAGATCGTACAGATAGGCCCGGGGGAAGTCAGGGTAGGGGTAATTACATACGTTAACGCTAAATAGCACTGTACAAATATTGTGTTTGTTGGTGACTTTAACCGACAATCAATTCAATTCGAAAAACAAAACAATAAAAGATATAATCCAAAATATTAGGATTTATCGACATTTCTCACAGAATATTACAATTCTCTTTCAGATCTTATCATAAGAAATGAATCGCACTTGAACTCAATTAATACTGAAATAGAACCTCCACTTTTAAAGCTTTTTCATTCTCCAACAATTGGATTATTGATCTGTGACAAAATTAAAAAAAAATCATTTAAGCGAAAAGTTAGGCAATATGACCAAGGTGCTAACATTAAACATAATGTTATGAATAGTGTTTATTAGGATAGTATTATAACAAATGATAGTATATCATGATAGTCATATATATATATATATATATATATAAAACAGCGACTGAAGTTGTATTACAGGCCGCTTATTTATCAATACCAAATAAAGAACCGTGCTGTATTATAAGCAAACTCAAACGGCATAGGAGCATACAGAAAGACTAAAAACAGAATAAGAAACGGCTTTAGGAATAGTTAAAAAATGTGAAATTAATGTACTAATTCAGTTTGTCTGGCTACACAAAATTAATATATAAGCTAAAAGACTTCAATGTACGATTCTTCTTTGGTTTGAGAATTACTTGACAAACATACTTCAACGTGTTATAATTAACGTAGAATTTTCCCGTGGAGTAATAATAATGCTAGAGTTCAACAAGGATCAAGTTTAGGCACTTACTCTTCCTTTCTTCTATAGATGACAAAGTAAGTGATATTCAAGCATCAACAGATTGTTTGCCGCTGACACTAGACTTTGGTTTAAATTGTCTTTAATAATTCGTTGAGAATCCAATTTTGCGACTTTAATAAAGTAAACATTCGATCAGCAATGTCTTGTTACATTCAATTACGGAAAACTACAATCATACTTATGTCCCGGAAAAAAATTAAGCCATCCTACCCAAACCTCCTAATAAATAATCAGCTGATAAAATAAGTCGATAAACATAAACACCTGGGTTTGAATTTTTCAGAAGATGGTACTTGGAAAAATCATGCGGACTTAATAGTGACAAAAGTAACTTTATTAGAAAACTTAAATTTTAACTGGAACTAGAAAAAAAATTTTCAACCTTTATTAGACCTTTACTTTAGCATCGTGACATTATATGGGATAGTATACTCGAATATTTAATAGATAAAGTTGAAGTTGTTCAACTCGAAGCCGCAAGAATTATAACTGGGGTAACAAAACTCACAAAAAGTAAATGATATATAAGGAGAATGGGCAAGAAAAATTAAGCTCTAGACGTGCAAAACATAAAGTAGTTTAACTTAATAAGATGTTCTATGGCATGTCTCCTAACTACTTGACCATTTTTTATTTTAAGACGTATCAGCAATTAGGCAAAGCGATACTGTTCGCACAAAAACATCCATGTACTCCCAACTATTTTTAACATCCACTATATCACTCGGACAATATAAAAACCTCGGATACGTTTCATTCATTCAAAACAAAGATCAACGCTGACCTAATTCAACGACCCCCATAAATACTTTATTCAGACACACATATCGGACAAGTTTCACATTCAAGTCTCTGCGTTAACTGTAGTATCCTCGACATCCTCAACGAACACCTTTTTGAGAAATCTATTCGATACTGTACATGTGGCTCCATCGAGTATACGACTCATTTTAATTTACATTTCCAAAAATACACTACACTCAAATGGACAAAACTTGCTTTCCACCCGTTCCACTAACCATAGAAATCTGCCTTTTTGGCCATGTTCTATTTTCTCTTTATTTAACTTATATTGTAATGAATTTAAACATTATTCAAATTGATAGTTAAGTGTAAAATAATGCTTCACTTATTCCAGACAATATATTCAATTTTTATTAGTTATATCTATAAGAAACAAACGGATTTCGATGAACATGTTGCTTTTCTGAATCCTTTTATTTATATGTAATACTTACTTTAATGTAAAAATTGGTGACGTAATTGTACATTTATTTAATAAAATAGTGTTTACACCTATATTTTATGGACATTTTTCCTGTTTTTAAAACATTATTTTTTCAATATATCGTAATTATATTTAGGGCCAGATAAAATTCCCAGATTTTGTTTAACAATTCTATCAATATTATTTTCAACCATTTAAAAAACATTTTTGTCTTAAGCGAAATATCTGACGACCTAACCTACACGTCCGAAACTGTTACTTTGAAATTCCACACTTCCTTCTAAGTTAAGCAGCCATGTCCCTGTATTTGACTCATTTAAAATTAAAAATTTAAAAAAATAACCCATCTAATACTGTTTTGAAAGTTATGAAGTCTGAAAGCTTGCTAAATTTCATCCACACCACTCTTAGAACAAAGACACGATTATTATTGAAAAATTACACGTATCGTCTTAGCGTTACGGTACATATATTAGGCCTATGGCATTTAAAAGTGTTTGTAGGAGATTGTTTCATTCATATTGTTGTATGATTGAAAACGAAACGAATAATTAAATGACTAAAAGCACAGAACAAAGACTTTAATGTATAAATAGATTTATGTTTTTAAAAATATGTGATGATTAAATGGTAGGTCTTTTTTCACTAAAAACATTTCCCCAGTAACTACCTCAGTAACTATTATATCTATTTCGTTTATTGCAATTAAAGCTTTTTTAAATTAGGATATTCAGAAAAGATTATAAACTATTAGATTTTAAGAGATATTTGACAACAAATATTTAGTGGTTTAGAAATTGGAAGAAGGTACATAATGGAAAAAAGGCATTTAGTAGGATATACATATAAGACCATACCGAAACAGATTCTTAGCAATACAGATGTGTATTAAAGAAATCAAAAATTATCAAGTTTTTTTACACGACAAGTTGTAAATAACTCAAAATTGTTTCTGAACAAGAAACAAATGTCCCATTTCGAATTTGGGATTTTCAGTGACCAAATTAAATACAAAATTTTAAAAACCACTAAATTGTTTGAATCATATTCATAAACGCGGTCTTTTACGTTGTGTATCATCTTCAATACAAAATTGACATGAACAAAAGAGCAATTGTTACAGTGTTCACTACTTTAAAGGAACTATTTTCCGTATGGCGATTGAAAAAATTAAAAAAAGGCAATTTCTAAAATTGATGGACTTTAATTATTCTTTATTATTATTATTCTTTATTATTTTGTTTCAATGAATAGTATTCTAGTTTAGTTCTGCAAATCCGACACAAGGAGTAAGACGTCGGTATTTCGTATCCAGATTTTGTCTTTCCAAAAAAAATTAATAAGTAAATAAAATATACAAAATATAAAAAGACAGAATGACACAGTACAAAGCTGTGCTTTGTATATTGTCTCATGCAATGACGAAGTGCACACCGGGGAAAGTATACCATCAGGAACGCCTATCACAACTACAGTTGAACTTGATCGGAACCACAACATTACAAAGTCTTGGAATAATGCGGGTTTTAATACTTACAAGATATAGTATTTTGGGGTGAAAGTAAATTGATTCCAGAAGAATTAACATTAGAATGTTCACAAACACATTGCTTTGTACCTCCAGTAGTATTTGCCCACTTCCTGTGGTTTCTGTGTCTTTTTCATCTTAATGAAAAACAATACTGCTTCATGCCTATCCAAGCGTTACAGCTGGCGATTGACAAAAAATATTTGATCGCAAATTCAATTGATGAAGAAATGGCCTACAACATGCTTGGAATAGCTTTACAAATGGTCGGACAGAATTCGTTATCGTAACAAGCTTTCAGTAATGCCACGAAGTGCGATAATTCAAACAAAGCTGTCGCAGAGCGACTTTCGATGATGTACATGACTTTTAAGAGAAATAAATGATTGTATATTTGTTCACTTATTGTCCGCCGATACTGTAGAAATACCGAAATTGTAGACTTAAGGTAAATTGATAAATATGATAATTCACGACACAATTTGAATAGCAATTTAGTTTTATACAGAAGTATAACGGAATCACGGAATCACGAATGTCACGGAATGTACCTTATTTTTTATTTTAAAATAAAGCAAATCTGATACTTGCACGCAAAATTTGTTTACAGTAAACAAATAAGATATGCGCAACTGCGTGGTAAAGTTTAATATGGCTTATTTTCAGTCATGTACAAACAAGAAATATTGAAGAAAATGATATAGTCGATATATTTGTTGTGCATACTAACATGAGTATGCTCGAACAATTCCATTGCACTACAAACATTCTTAAATACAATATGGGTAATGGTAGACATACGCGACTGTATATTCGTGTATGTTTTTTGAACAGATGAATCTCAGAACAGAGTTGTTAAGTAGTAATTCGGTTGCCTGCCTTATTCCAGGAATTTGTTTTGAAGTAACTGTACTTTAATTTCCATAAGACGAAGAAGACTTTAACGGATTAGCCAATTGTCAGTTTGTGTTTACTAAAAACAATAAAATGTAAATTGATTGAATCGTTAATACTTACATACTTTACAAAAAATAGATGTCGTGTTCTCACTTGTTAGATCGGTCTTATTTTGTCATATTACAACCCTCAGAATACATCCTTTATAACACAACGAGTCTTCCAGAAGTAGACATAACCGTAGTAGACAAGATAAATCCGAAAAATTCAAACTATAAAAGAGTTATCTCCCATTCGGTGCTAAATTAAAATTTGCCGAAATTCGTGTAAATTTTGCTGCGGCAACAAAAAAGTAGGTCTGAATGTTGCCTATATATTCGGCTGGTTTAACGAATATTATACAAATAAAATTTTTCCAGGAAAATTTATTGGAAGGTTTTTCAATAAATTTTATGTAGGCAGTAAGTTTATGGGAAATATTGATTTATTTTTTACCACTTATTTATACTTGGAAAACGATTTAAGTGACAAATGATTGCAAAACGCAATATAAATTCTATGCAAAAATGGTTCTAGTATAATTATTTATTTAAAAATAGCGGCTAAAACATAGTTTTTTTTAAAAAGTCTTCAGGAAAGTGCAAACCAAACACACTTTGAGGGCTTCTATCTCGTTATTTAACCCACAATGCTATAATTATATTTTAACTAAGTGTTATTAGCGCCTCAATTAAGTTGTGCTCAAAAAAGGAAAAAAAATCATTGCAAGGAATTTTTGACAAAAACGTCTTGCATCCCCTTAAAAGAGTTACAATATTTTGTACTCTATATAGTAGTACTTGCTGCAGAAGTTGACGGAAACTTTGAAAAAACTTTAAAAAACAGTTTATTTATTCATGTTTTACAACACATCTAAGCACATATGAAAGAAAATTTATATACTGGTATGTGTTTATACAAATAACTTATCCCTACAAAATTTTTCATAATGGCAGAGAGGTAACTATTCAAACCGGGTTATACATAGAGTGGCAGAATGCAAAATGGGTAAGCCATAAGAAAACAAACTGGCAGTATTTACGCCATTGGAGAAAAACACATATGCCAACTTTGGCAATCTATAATTGTGTGGCTTGTGATTACACCGCTGCAAGTAATCCCGGGATAAAGGAACATCTTCGCTTCGTCCACAGATTGACACCATTCAGGGCACAGAGAACCTGCCAAAACCTTCCTAAAATGCGCATTATTAATTTACAATTTATTTCGCCGGGTAATGTGCAACATTCTTTGAGATTCTGTGTTGAATCTGCACCATCAGAACCTGTGAAGGAAGAAAGAATTATTCAGGTGACGAGATACCAGAGGACGCAGACATTATAGTGGTAGAAGCAACGGGGAAATGGTGATCGTTATTGTATTAAACAGTAAAAATGAGGATTGTGTGTTAAGAGAATTTATAATTTGTTAACTGAAACTGTGATTTGTTTTGTTTCACAGTCTGATTTTCATATTTTAATATATATTATTGTTATACTTTCAACAATATATTAGGTTTACAACCAGTAAGTTTGTTTTAAGATGGGGCAATGTGAAGAAGCCTAAAATTGTATTCGCAATATATTGTGGACCTCTCTTACGATTTATGAAAATCTGTTATTTTTGTTTACTTTCCGGAAACCAGTTTGGAGAGTTCCGAGATTATTGAACTCTCTATCCTCTTCGTCATTTGTTATAGATCATCGAAAAAATTTCAAAACGAGACATAACAACTTTGTTTTAAAACTTGATTAGTTAATTATTACTTATTAATAAAGTCTTTTTTATTGGATTTTGAGGTCAAATAATTTGCATCTAAAAATATCTTTCAAGTCGTATATAAACCTCTTTTTATTATTTTAGATGCTTTTTTCTGTAAGAGCCATAGTCTTTAGCGGTAGGTGAATAACTCTTTATTTAGACTCTGTATATTGTATACAGTTTAAAAATGGTCTCATCATGTAGGAAGGGGGATAATTTTTGTTAAATTGCGGCTTATTGCTCTACCATACAGTGGGGAAACCCGCATAAAGTTTATTAATTAGGTTATTATGGAATAGGTTACTAAATTAGAAATTAAACAATATTTTTCCATAGATACCATTTTAAGAGTTTAATAAAATGACTCCGTCTATATTTTGTTGAAATTAAGAGGATTATTTGATATAGTTGTTAATATTTTGTAAATAATAAAACATTATACCATACCATACTTGCATTTGTTATGTTTCAATTATTAGTGGAGACAACATTCATGTGTTCGAACCTTCGAGAATCATAAAAACACGGAGGTCTAGATCTGCAACTTTCAGTGACAAACTTAAATAACCTTGCTTTTACAATATGCTTTATATGAGTTCAAATACTGATTATTAAATACGGTTATTTACGGTGTCAATGCTCGGAAATGCTATACATATGTAGTCGATTTATAATAATAATAATAATAATAATAATAATAATAATAATAATAATAATAATAATAATAACAATAATACGATTTTTACGGATTACGTTACATGCTATGTGACTTCAGGTTTATACATGTAAACGGGAACAATTAATACTTTCCTAAAGTAAATGTAGTGAGGGTTGTAAATGTTTACAAATTTAATAAATGGGTTATCACGTGGCTTACTTACAAATTAAATAAATAAAATACAATTAAATTATTTTCCACCCCCTTTGCCCATTCTGAGTAAACTCTATAATGATTATGCTCTCCAAGCTATGTTTCTAAATAGGGACCTTAAAATGGAAACAAAATTATCATAGATATTGACCGGTGAAGTCCTTGCGTTGGGGACTTCATATCTTGTTATCTACATAATCAAACACATTTACGCACTTTTCAGAAGGGAGTCTGCGTCCAAGAAGACCAACGAATCCATTACATCTTCTACAATATGGAAGCTGTCAGTAGCATTAACTCTAAATGTCACCATAATGTGTAAGGAAACGGCAAAAGAAGTCGATCGCATCGTTAGTCTCTGTCAAAATGACAGGATCCTTATATGCACTAGTCAAAAATGGTTAGCCCTTATAGTACCTTAAATCAATATCTGTATTATCTAATGGTAAAACGAGTATCATTATCACTTAAAACTGCGTATATTGAATCACTTCCGCAGTTATAATATATCTGTTTGTATTTGTTCCCAGGTTTTTAAATGATTTAAAATTAATAAAAATATTGGAAAAAAAGTGAACTCAACATAGTTTGTTCCATCCCAGTCTAAGTAAATATCTAAAGATTATGACTGATTATACTTTTTAGACCCCCTTACATACACACTGTTAAAATTACCTTTGTTTATCTTTCAATAATAACGTGCATTCATAAACTATAGTGAGTATTTGAACGAATTTAGACGGACTCGTTTTCGCTTTTAATCGACATAGAAGTAAAACACATACTACAGCTGGGCCACCAACACAGTTATTACATTAGTTTCTTTTTAACTGTTTAGTTTTGTGGCTAATGCTTAATAAATTGTAATGGATTTTCATTTTATTTAAATTAAGGATTGAGGGTATCTTTGTTTGTTCATTCCATAGCTGGTTTCAATTTCCGAATTTTCATCATTAAGCAAAACTAATTAGTCCATCGTATCAATATGATAATAAATTTAGTTTGTACACATGTACAGAAAATAGTTTAATCTTGTTTTTATGCATGTTTAAAAATTGAATATTTTTTTCGGTAGGTACAATGTATAGAACTTAAACTGTGTTTAAAAGAAGATGCTTTGAACAGAACTATTGATCGAAAAGGCAGATACGACTTTTTAGTTATCACGAAAGGTTTAAATAGATGTCAATTTGAACAAATATTAATATTACCTACCACAATATTTTACTTGAGTTTTCCTTTCCAAATATTGTCAGTACTTTTGTCTTTCTGATCAGTTTTTGTTGCTGTGATAAACCACTTTTTCATCAACATTTAACATTTTTTTCTAAGTTGTAAAACAATTCTTGTTATATTAATTTGATGACTTTTTCTTTAGTTTTGTCATCAGGATATCAAACATATCTTTAAACTAGCTTGTATTTAAATATTCTTAATTTTACCCCACATTCCTGCGTGTATTTTATACAATAACAAGAACGCTGTTAAGATCTTGTACATTACTAAATCTATGTCAATGTTTAAAAATACTATACTATTTAAAAACGAATCTTTTATCAAGTTTTACAAATCTTTTGTTTATATTCTTTAAGGAGAACTGTTACCATCACTGCATGCTTGAATGAGAATTACGAGAAATATTTTAAATTATGGATGTCTACATTGTACAGTCGATGATACTTTACACCAGACATGTTTGTCACTGTATCACTTTCTGTGTCAAAATATTGTGGTAACACAGGAGACTGTATGAAAGAAACGTCTGATGAGTTCGATCTACAGAAATGTAACTTCTAATAACATTCTCACTGCAGGCAGGGTGTACTCGACTCCAATCTTAATTGACAAGGATTGCAAGTTTTCCTACTGCAGGTCGGGGGTTTTCTCCGGGTACTCCGGCTCCTCCCCCAATAAAAATGGACGCCATGATATAGCTGAAAAATTGCTGAAAGTGGCATTAAACACCATCAAGCAAATAATCTAATAGCATAATAGTGGAAATATCTAGTGAAAGCATTGAATAAGACCTTAGTATGAAGGAAGCAATTAAGATGTGAGTGATAAAATCATTTAGCGTACACGAAGACACGGGAAATGTTAAATATGATCCCAGAAAACAAACTTAGTAATGCCGATTGGTATTAGCGGATTTACCATTTGGTCAAGTTATGGAAATGTGAACATACAATGGCAAATCCTGGTATCAGTCCAGTGATCTGTGGAAATATAATATCGGTATATTGATAAAAGGACCCAGGTATAGATGGTCTTGAAAATATTAATGGACCATGTTTTGACGTTAAGGATGAAACTGTTGATTTAGCGTTTTTATATTCACCCTGCAAAATGTGTACGCGTCGCTGAATGAATGGGTTACTAGACCAAACAGGACATGGCAAAGCAGTGATGTCAAATCAGACATTATCTAACACGCACAATTGCAATTTTTAGACGCTAATTATACACGTGGAAATTCACTTACAATTTGCTAGCATACATAAGACAAATTAGGCTTTTCAATATATGCAAGTCGTCCTTTATTCTCGAATACATCTCGTTACTTATATCTTTTATTTGTTCGCAATTAATTGAATCCAGTACCTTCGGTCTCTCCAATATAAAAAAAAACGACGAATTCTCAAAATAGGACACAACTAAGCAAATAATTCCAGGTACTAATAGTAGAGAGGGAAAATATTCTGAATAGAAACTTGTTCGCGTGCGAATGTTCACAATATTGTGAACCTGACGAGTAAAGTGGTTTTGTTGTTCGGTAACTTAATTTGGAATAAGGTTGAAGAGATAATCTGTGTTGCTTGTCTTATATAACATTATAAGTCTGTGTTTCTCCCTCCTTGCTAAAAGTGTTTCCCACTTTCTTTCCTGATAAAGTTTATCAATACACGTTTATTTTGTCCGTCCCGGAACGATACACATAGCTTCCATTTGAACACTCTCTATTCTATTTATAAGGTATGTATTGGGTATAAATATGCCATATGACATCGCCATATTCTAATATAGCGAGGATATGCGAGAAGTACATATTCTAAAGGACGTATGTTTTCAGTACTGATACTCTTATTTATTTCCGCTACTTGTGATTTCGGCCTATTTTATTTTCTTTGACCTGTTCCATTATAATTAGTGTCGTATATTAAGCCGACCTATCCCCTAATCAGTACTATTATTATTTCACATTTAGCAAAGGATATGGCTTCTTTTTGACAAACATCATTTTTACATGCAGTTAGGAAAAAAATATGCCTGAATGGTTTATTTAAGTTGCAAAATTTTTAAAGGTAGTTTAAAACTGTTATGTATAAACAACTGTAGAACTGTTGAACAAGAATTGTAAATTAAAACGCATTATTTACTAAACAAAAAGTTGAAAATATTGTAAAATATGCAGCGATTCTTATATCATGTTTAGTTTACGTGCAGTACAAATAGTTTAAAAAGTTGATTACAATTACGCTGGATTGTTTGATTGTTTAGGGTGTTCAGCAACATTTCAGTTATTTCATTGTGTCTAGTTTTTATTTGGGTGGTAGGGTGGGAGGAAGCCGGAGCATAGGTTAAAACGACAACCTTTATCTTAAGTTGGAGTCGTGCACAACCTACATGCAGTCATTCGAAAATCTGCTACCTGTTGACACGCACGTGATAACTAGTAGATGACTAATCAATCAGCCACCGAAGCCCTTAATAAGTCTGGGGACAAAAGCCTACAAATACTGCCTTTAAGCATACAATTTGTTACAGATAGACACGTTTTATAGTACGAAAAAAGTCATTTTTTTAACAAAACATCATTAATTCTGTAGGTCAATAAAGGACGGTTAAAAACATTTTTATTACATTCATATCGGTAAAACAGAACCGTTTCAAAACTTGCCCTTTAAGAGATCGTCCTTCAGTTTGAATAGTAACTTATTTCATTGATTGTTTGGATGTTTGCTTTTCTTCCAGCGAGCGGTATTTCAGCTTTATTCAGGACGAGAACAAGTTAAAAACAAACGATTAGAAAATGATGGACCAAAGGACAAAAATAAAAAATTGCACTGGAAAAAATATGGGGTAGGGGTCGGGTGGATGATATATGCTTTTTGAGGCTACTCTTTTTCGAAATCTACAAAAGAGATCCTTATTGTGCCAGGAGCGTGACACTCTCTAAACACGTCATCCACTATAGTGCGCGGCCAGGCTTTCCTGTATTATGACCCGAAAACACCCAAGGAGAGGACATCCCATATCCGCAACCTGAAGAAGTGCTGGGCAGCTCTGTGAAGCATAGTAACTAATTTCAAATACTCCCGAATTTAAAGAAAACATTTATACTTATGATTCTTTTAATATCGAACGCTTACAACAGTTATCGTAAAATTAACCAATTGCGGCTGCTAAAATACGAACAGCAGATTTGATTTCCATCTTACGCTTACATGTACATGTTCGCATCTTTAACTCAGATGTATCTATATACAAGCATATTAGTAGTATATTCTTTATTTGAGATTTATATCTGTGTAAATGTATGTGGCACAATGAAATAGAGAATAAATATATAATAGATGTTTTCCTTTCTTGTCTTCAATCTTATATTATACCAGAATTCTTAGGAATTGTGGCACAGAAAGAAAACTTTGACCGAACCTCGACAAATCGTCTTTTAAGTGTGTATGATACAAATAAAACGCGGCCTCGGTGATGAAGGTAGCAGTGATCCACTATTGATCACCGAGGTTGTTTGTTCGACCCTTAAAGCGTGATGGTGTGCTTGACTCATCCCTATTTGCCAAGAGTACCAGTTTTCCTGTCGAAGGTCGACGGTTTCGATCGGCTCTTCTATATAAATACTCGGCGCCATATTATATAGACTACTATAATGTTTTAAAATGGTGTAAAACTAAATTTAAACATACATACATACATAATAACGCTCACGCGAAAGTGCGAAGTGAAAAAATGTTATGATTCCGCCTTCACGTTTTTCGCCTTTCTCGCTTTTTCCGCTTTAAAAAGTTTCGAAGACAAATACGAGAGGTACGCCGTAGCATGCTAGGTCAAATATTTAAGGTCTATCCCACGTCCTGTGGGAAGACCTTATTGGTTTTTGCTTTGATCATGTTTTTTCTTTCTCTTTTTTCTGTCAAATTTCAAACCAAACAAAAGAGTATGCGACATATCATTTTGGTCTTTCGCGACAAGTTTTGGGCACTGCAAATCTATTCGCAAATCACCCTTTGAAACCGAAATATTTGTTATCGCGTAATCTCTGGAACTATAGCAGATACAAGAAAACTGAAAACTGACATATGTTAAGGAACTTTTGAGACAACTTTATGACATAATATGACCAAACATTTCTGACTAGAGGAGGCGAGCGATATCCCTTGAATGTTTCAAGGACTCCGCTTATGACAAAAACTCACAAACCGTAAGTCGAAATCATGAAATGTCTTTACTATTTGTCGTCATGTGACATGTCCTTATAGAAAATCTCAAAGTCAAAGTTCAAAAGTGGCCTCGACCTTAGGCCTCTTATATTATTATCATTACAGCTCAAAACTATAAAAGATAGAAGAAGACATTAAATGAGAAAAAAACTCTTATCAAGACCCTCATTTGGTCAAAACCTGTAAAATGAACGGTTTTCGAGTAAGAGCCCTTGACTCATTTCGGTTAATTAGTTTTTTGCATACAACTTCAAAACGGTTAGAGATAATATAGTAAACATATATCTTTTAAATTAGGATAATGTATCTTACTGAAGAATGTCATATTACAACCGAAAGTGGCATTCTGTCCCTAGCAACGGCAACAAAAGTCCTTGACAGTCATTAGTTGTTTTACTCGGGACCACAGAGGTAGTCTTTTCCGGCTAAAAAATGGCCTAATGACCTATGTATTCAAGTTCTAAACAACAGACGAAGAAAAAATAATTTCTTACACGAATCTGAGAAAGACCTTTCTAATCGTTCTTGAACAATTAGCCCTATCTTTTTTTAAGTAATTGTGTGTGTGTGGTTTATTTATTTATTTTTTAAATTATTTTTTAAAATAGAATTGCACTATGTAACATTTATATTCCGTCACAAACGCATACCGTATAAGTGGTTTTTTTTTCGCGGTGATTTAATTTTTGCTATATTTGCGGTCAAAGTTGGAACGCGAAAATAAAAACGCGCGAAATATTATGACAAATGATAGAGTTATTCATTATGATTACGGATCGCGAAAATTACGTTACGCCAAAATAAACTCACACAGTTTTTCAATAAAAACGCTAAATTTTCACCACGTGAATAAACCACTTATACGGTAAGTTATATATTGGGGGAATTCGAATTATCATTCATAAATCAAGTCTGGAGTTTTACCACTTTCAAAACTTTCGAAGAAAAATGCGAGACCTACGCCTTGGCACGCGAGGTCTAATATTTTTGACCTCATTGCGTATGTATTTCTTAATTTATTATGTTTAATTTTTTTTGTAAATAAAATGACAGTATGTGATGTTTATATTACGTCACAGATGCATTAGTTATATATTGGGAGAATTTTCATTTATATCATTTATAACTTCGGTGCTGACATCAAAATCAGTGACTCTAACAGTGATAAAGTCATTGTCTAAATTTCCTGACTAGAAATTTCAAAACATATTTTAATTCTAAGGTTTTTTTCTATTTCAAGGTGTAGATAGCCTTAGCTGTAACGTTTTGGAATTTTGGTGATAAAAGCTCTACAACATCTTAATCATTTGGATTTTTACATATTGTTTGGGTTTGAGCGCCACTGATGAGTCTTGATTAGACGAAACGCGCGTCTGGCGAAGAAATTTTTTTGGTTAACCTTGGAATCTTTGACGACATTTTATTTAGACTAGTTTTAGCCTTAATTTCAGGTAAAACGGGTCATAAATGAGGACATAACAGTAAATATTTTTATACTTCTAATATTTGCGAGTAAAAAGAATTTTCACATTTCGAAATATTAATATAACTGACCAAAAGTTGAATGGAAGGATTCGAGTGATCAGTCCATATAAATTCGTCAGATCAGTCAAATCGTGCTAAATCCGTCAATTAACGAATCTCACGATTGGGAACGATCTGACTGATTGAAAAATGATTCCTGACAGATTTTTGAACGCTGAGTGATCGCTGAAAGCGTTGCTGTTTTAATCTCAAGTACTGTAGTTGTAATTCTGTGATTATCTATCGTTTTAATGTTGTTCGAATCAATTCTTTTTTTCACAAAAAATCTGAACTACACTGATTTTAATATCCATAAACTAGTCTATTTAACTAGAACCACGAAATTGGTACCATAAATTGAAATTCTGTCACAGTATTCGAAACAAATATTCGCAGTCACATACATGAAGTTTCTTTGATGTTGTTGAAAGGTAAATTTAAGTCAACCACTCCACAATAATTTCAAAAGAACATTCTGCAAAGTCTTAAAAACCTTTGAACAAATATTTCTACCAAAATATGTCCAGTTAATCCTTTTGGTCGAGGAAGAGGCAGTATCCAGAAAAAAATCTCCGCAGGTGAACACATACATTTTACAACTCGTTATGCCATATCTTGAGATCGGTTTTCTAGACCAGTCACTGTTTTGACTAGACTAATCAAACACCAGTTTGAAGTACCTAGGTTGATGTTATCTCTCCAGATGCCTTATGGCCATGACTTAATTGATCGTTAAAGGAAATTCCTCTCTCAAATACGATCAGACATCTTCCTTGAGCCATAAGTAGTCCTTTCTTTTACGTTATTTGACTTTATCCCAGAAATAACAGATATAACAGATTAACTAGACAGATGTCTAACTAGAAGCGAGGACTGCTTACTCGTTCCGAAAACATGTGTTTACCCGTGGTCTTATTGTTTTTTAATAGGTTTTGGGTTACTCGTTCTGTTTTTGTGGTTATGGTTTTTGTTTACTGGTTACTGTTTGACGGAATCCAGATTTTATTCGTCCCTTTCATTTCGGCTCTTGCTGCTTCTTCGGTTTCCTTGCTATTGTTCTGGCAATTCTTTTCAATTAAGGTCAGCGTCTAGCTCACCGTCCTTGATGTATAGCTCGTACTATTAGTATTAGCATCGTGTTGACACAACGACGATAAATATATTAGGTGGTTGTTTTACATTAGATTTTTCTCCTTGTAAAACTTTCTCACTTTGTTTGAAATATTTCTATTAATTTAATGATGTGGCAATGCGTTTTAGTCATAGGCAGATTTTATTTTGTTCATAATAAATTTGAAAAAACAGATTGAATTGGTCAGTAATAAAAAGACCAATTTACAGGTGTACCGGAACATTTCCAACTCGTGCCTTTTCTGATAATATCATTATTATTTTATTTATCATATAAAAACTGTTACAAGAGATTATGGACATTCTTTGTAACCCTATCATTGTTTTAAATGTAGATTTATTGTTGTTAATAAATCTCAATTATCCTACAAAGCAATAAGGAAAATAATTGGATTTAACATAACATTTATTTGTCTTTTACCATCAAAATCTAAGATAATATCTAAATATTATATATGATTATACTTTTTAAACCACCAGACATAAACATTTTCAGGGCGTATTTTAAAAGATTTACACAGACTCATTTTCACTGTTAAGTATTTTGTTGACTAATGCTTAATAGATTGTAATGAATATTGGTATTATTTAAATTAAGTATCGAAAGCATCTCTGTTTATTCCTCCCATAGTAATGGTTTCGTTTTCTGAACTTATGCTCGTCATTATGCAAGAATAACAAGTACATCGTATCAAGATGATTTAGAATTTAGTCTGTACACATGTACAGATATAAAATACATATTTTAACATTGAATTGGATGTATGTTTAACATGCATATTTTTGTCCGTATGTACAATTTATAGTACTTGAACTGTGTTTAACAGAAGACGCTTTGGATAGAACTATTGATCGAAATGGCATGGCCCTTATAAAAGGATTCAATAGATGTATAGCTGATTAATAATATGACAATATTTTACTTTTCTAAATATTGTTATCACTTTTGTATTTCTTATTGTTTATTATTAACTTTTTGTTGCTGTCCTTGATCAACATTAAAACAGTGTTTTTAAGTTATTTATTATACGATTCTTGTCATATTATTTTGATTATTTCTGTTTTTTTATTTTGTTTTCAGGATATAAAACATATCTTTAAACAAGCTTCTTTTTAATTATTCGTAATAATACGCCACAGTCTTGCGTGTAGAAGTCGCAACTAAAATACACACAATAATAAGAACGCTGTTAAGATAAGTAGAAATATTACATCACTACAGTCTTGAACAGGAATTACGAGAAATATTTAAAATTATGAATGTCTACATTGTAGTCTCTATTTATCAGTTTTATTTTTGTATTCGTACAGTCGACGATAATTTACACCGGCATCTTAATCATTGTATCACTTTCTGTGTCACATATTGTGGGGAAAGAGTAGACCGTCGTCAGATGGATACGATCTACAGAAATGTAACTTCTAATGACATAAAGGTGGAAATAACTTATGTAAGCACTGGGGAGGGCTTAAATATGAAAGGAAGTGATTAAGATGTGATACGGAGTATAACAGCCTTTAGAGTAAACAAAGACAACGGAAACAAACGCTAAGCTTGATCAACAGAAAACAAAATTATGGAAATGAATGAGATTAAACCAAGCTTTAGCCGATTTCGATTCGCTGATTTGCCATTCGGTCTAGTTATGGAAATGTGTACATACAATGGCAAGTCCTGGAAATATCATAATATCGGTATATTTAAGAAAGGATCCAGGTATGGTCTCAATAATATTCATGGACCATGTTTGTCTGGTAAGGATGAAACTGTTCATTTAGAGTTTTGTCTTTACAGTGCAAAATGGGCACCCGTCGCTAATGAATGGATTACCAGACCAAACAGGACATGGCCTAGCAGTGATGTCAAATCGGATATTACCGAACAAGATATTCTCTTTGTCCTTATTGGATATACGGTATCCGATAAAGAATCACTGGAATGGAGCATTTCATTTTCAGTTGCAGAGAAGCTATAAATATACTCTATTAATCATACACAACTACTTTGTAATGCTCTAATGAAGATATTACTTAAGGATTTAATAAACCATGGCCGTTATTGTAAGGATTTGCTTTGTTTATTTTATCAGAACAATTATCTTATTTATTATTATTGGTGACTGTGGAAACACTATGAACAAAATAGAAATCAGAAAATTTTAAACATTTATTCCTGAGATTTCTTAGAAGATTGCTATACTTTTAAAAGTACTCAATCTGTTCTCAATACTTCATTCCAATTATTAACATGTTCAAAAATAAATAGGTCAGTCACGGCACGTGTTACTAGGATATTCAAATACATTATTTGGTCTTTGAAATGGCTGTGAACAATTCATAATTAAAATGAAGTGGTGGTTAGTTCAGAATTGAAATTAACACAATTGAAATTTATTTTAACATAAATTATATATACAAAATATGAAATCAGATTAACAATTTGCTAGTATACAGAAGACTAATTAAGCTTTCAACTATACACCCTCCATCATAAGGTCAAATTATTCTTCGTTACATTATTTGTTCGGAATTTTTTCGAGTCAAGTACCTCGGACTTGTCGATATAAATAAAAATATTTATTCTCAAAATCGGACACAACTAAGTTACCTTTTACTGAACTTAAACCATGATGCTGTATGTGGTTTGTTAAAAGTTGTGGCATTTTTCTACAAAGAAGTTCTTTGCATATTGTCTCATGTAATGATGAAGTGCACACCTGGAAAATTGAACCGGCAGGCACATCTATCACAATGACATCGTTTCCACAACACTACAAAGCCTTGGAATAATGGGGGTTTCTATATTCATGGAGGAGACATTATTTCTGCATGAAAGTAAATTGATGCCTGAGGAATTGACATACAGAGATTGCTCTTTACCTCCTGTAGCATTTGCTAATTTCCTTTCTTTTCTGTGTTTTTGTAATCTTAAAGAAAAACCACACTACTACAAGTCTATCAAAGAGTGTTGCAGATGACGATTGACAAAAAATAATTTTATCCAAAATACACATAATGAAGGAATGGCTTACTTGAAAAAGCTTTATATTTGGTCAAAGAGAACGCTTTGGCTTTGCAAGCCTTTTGTAAATCAACGGAGTGCGAAAGATTAAATTTTGCTGCCGCAGGGCGACTTTCGATTATAGACATGACATTAGAGAAAAGTACTGTTTAGTTAACTGTGCACACTACACGGATTATAGCGTTGCGTAACAAGAGCGAATCATTTTAATATGCGATTCTGAAATGTTGTGTTACCATTATAATGGAAGTGACGTGATTTTTGTATGTTTATTTAGGTCTCCATCAGACTTGTGTCCTAATACATATGTATATTAATTATTGGTCATCGTTAGTATCTCTTAAACTAAAATTGGTTCATAACACAGGAACCCAGGCCTCGGTAGATAAGTTAAGGAAGTTTGCTTTGCCATCAACTGTTGAGCACGTGCGTCTAAGCACTTAGGTTGCTGGTTTGAGTCTTACTACGGAAATGAAGTCGGCTCAAAATTTGATGTAGTGAAAGATACTAAAGTAATTACATTTTCTTCTCCAGACGCACGTTTCTTGTAGTAAAGACTAGTCAGTGGCACTGATACCATAGAGAATACTTAAAATCCAAATAATGTAGAAACTTTTATCATAAAAAAGTAATACCAAAATCCAGCTAAGGTCATCTACACATTGCGATACAAAAATTAGAATTTAAATCATTTTTTAAATTTCATGGAAGTAAATGGAGCCAATATAACTATATCTTAAAAAAACGATATTCATGTCAGCACCGAAGTATGAGTACTGGGTCTCGGGTACTAACAGCCTATCAGTGGATGGATCGACCCATTGGCTGCAAATTAAATGTCATCAACTATACCAAGGTTAAAAAATTTACTACGCCAGACGCGCTTTTCGTCTAATCAAGACTAATCAGTGGCGTTCAAACCTAAAAAAACTTAAAATACAAATAATAAGATGTTGTAGAGTCCATATAAGCACACAATAAACAGAATTTTCTGCTTATATGGTACAAATACAATATTTTAGAATTAAGGCGACATCAATAATATGGTCCTACAAGACAAAATTAATATAGTGATATAGTTCATAAAAAAATATTTTTTGGATCATGTGACATGTCATGTTCGAATAATTACATTACACCTGGATAAATGATATTCTTTTGATATTACAAGTAGAGTAAAGGTAGACATAAGAAAACATTCATGTATATTATTTGCGGTTATGTACATCGGAACAGAGTTGTTAGTAGACATTTGATTGTCTCCCTTATTCCAGGCATTTGTCTTGCACTAAGCAGTTTGTATGATTCGGTAAGAAATGTCAATTATATGATGCTCTCAAATAACTAGTATTAAATCAATAAATACATATTTGCAAAGGCTTTATTTTTATCTACGAGTAAAGACTAGGAAAAGCTTCAATTTATCTGCTTTCTGGAAACCAAAATTATGCTATAATTGATGGAACCTGCAATACTCGCATGCGTAGAAGAGACAAAGACAAAACGAAAAAAGGTGCTAAACATATAGCTCCTATTATAAAAAACACGCATCGAATTAATAAAAAAAACATAAAGTAAAATACCTTACGTGTTATAAAACTGTGTACTAACAAATGATTAAGGTAGTTCGTCTACTATTGATTACCTGGCCTGTCAACGCTGAGGTTGTGGGTTCGAGTCTCACTGCGGGCAGGGTGTACCCGACATCTATCTTAATTGACAAGGATTGCCAGTTTTCCTATCGAAGGTCTGGGGTTTTCCACGGTAACTCCGTCTTCCTCCCCAATAAAAACTGTATGCATGAAATAGCTTTAAAATTGCTGAAAGTGGCGTTAAACACCATTCAAACAAACAAACGAACTAGCAAATGATGTCCGTTGATATTTTTTGTCTGGTTTTCGCACATTTGTTCGTCAAGTACTAAAGTTTGTAGAGCAAGGTGTCAGCCCTCTTCCATGCTGTTATTATCTCTTTAAAACATATTTGTTCAATTGAGAAATATACAATAATGTAAAAAATTTCACGATCCGCAATTTTAGGAAAATATTCAAAACTGCGTATTTCATTATGATACATTTGTAAATTCCTAATTTAACATTTGTAAGAAAATATAAATATTTCACGTCAAAAACGGGTTAAAACATGGCACAAATATTCAATTCATATTTGAAAAAAAATATATCGTCAAAAAATGTTTTGCAATTTTTTCGATATTCTTACATTTTTTGGCAAACTGTCAAGGAATTCCGTCGATGTATAGCAAAACAAAATATCTGATGAACTAGCACAAATATCAATCTGAAAATGATTCGCTGGAATTCCACATTTCATTATCCTATCATCTGTATGAAGCTCATTATAGTTGGTTTATATATTTCTTCTGAAATATCAAAAATTAAAATAATTCTAAATTCTGTGTACATTTCAAAACTTATACGCTCCTGATGTTGACTACTAAACTACTGAATGTGTGTATCTTTATTTATATTATCCCTGAAGAAGTTCTGTGGTGGTCACCATGGCTTATTTAATAGTGTTAGGAAATCAATCTCTCAAATACGATCGGACATACATAGGTAGTCTTTCCTATTCCAGGAGTTGACTTTTTCTTATAAAGGACTATGTGTAACTCGACCGATGTTTAATTTTAGGCAGGCGCTGCTTAATCGTCTGGAGCAGCTGAGTGCACCAATTTTTTTTATTTGGGTTCAGAATACTCATTTTCTGTTTTTTTTTGGGGGGGGGTTTGGCTTTTTTCGTTGTTTATGTTTGTCTATATCATGATTTGATATTGTCCCTTGACTTTCAGCTCTTGTTGTGCAGTCGGTTTCCTTGCTATTTTTTTTCTAAAGAGAATGACAATGAGTCTCTATGGGTGTTTAGTTACAGCCAGACACTGGTTACTCGTCCGCGCCAGCTAACTTAACTCTCAAGGTTTTTTATCAAAGTTTCGACAAATAACTATCGGCTATATCCGGATTTGAAATTATCCATTGACTTTCAGCTTTTGTTGTTCAGTAGGTTTACTTGCTATTTTTCTTTATAAATAGAATGACAATGAGTCTCTATGGGTGTTTAATTACAGCCAGACAGTCGTAACTCGTTCGCACCAGATAACTTAACCCTCAAGTTTTTTATCAAAGTTTCAACAAATAACTTTCGGCTTTTGTTCTTTTGGACCTCTCATTTGTGTACCCGACCGGACAACAATAGTCAAGTTACGATAATAAATCCCAATTAAGACAAACATATCAAATATGAAATAAAAACCAAAAATCATAAAACAATTGAAAAGTTAAGATCATCTCGTTTGTACTTGTTTAAGGCCTACATTTTGCAATCGAAACAAGTCAAATCTAAGACCTTAGTCTAAATTTCCTCTCAACTTTCGTTAGCAAGATTTTATTCTCAATGTGGACATCAGTGATAGAGTTCCTAAGGTAGTGAGTAATCAATTATTGATCAGGTGGTTGTCAACGGTGAGCCTGAGATTTATGATTATGGTGGTTTATGCTTTCTGCAGGAAATTTTTGATGTTTTCCTGACAACTTTCAGGCGTTTTCAGTTGGGACTCATGCTTCGTATCTAACTGAAAACTCGGTGCAAAGATCTAGGTGGAGTTAAACCTCTTTACAACAAAAAAGCAATTAGTAAATATGATAATAATTATCAGACAAGATTTCTAGCTGTCAATTCCTTTTAGCATTCCACTTAAACTTATTTCGATATTATCAAAAACATGTAATAAAGGATTTGAACTAAATGTTTAGGCTTGTCCTATACACTTTCCCGTCTTCGTTTAAATTCGGTTATTAAACTGTAGTCCATATATGACAATGATATTACAGTAAATATCTTTTGCTGGACTTTTACTGAAATGTTACAAGTGACATTAGTAAAAATCGGGGAAGCTTAAACATATAGTAGATCTAGGTATTAGTAAGGTGCGGAACATATTCGTGCAATTTAAACGGAATCATCCTGTTGTTTATAATAATGTTAAAATTAAAAAAAGTTTTGTTATCATGAGGAATAGTTACAAAAATGCAATTATATTTTTGTTTACGTCTATAAATATACATCAATTGACTGTATATTGGCACTCCAATTTATTGATAAATAATTTAATCCTTTTAGAATTTTATTTATGTTAATATTAACAGAATTTGGAGTTATTTAGTAAGAAATACTTTGTTTGGGTTTAACAGTAGGTATGCTCAGCATATCTCTGGAAGGGGATTGAAATTCATGTCAGGTCATATTTTCCTTGCAACTTTTTGTATTGTCTTAAGATTAAGGCATTCCTATTAGTTTTCATATGTTCTTTAGCTTGTGAGATGTAGAGGTTCTGTAAAAAAATCATCTTAATTATGTTTACAGTTTTCTAGCATGTCAATAATTACAAGGAAAATCTTAAAAAGAATTGTTTATCGATTGCATAGTACACTCTGTGAAGATCTGAGATTGATTACATTGTACGTTAACAAGGTTTTCACTTCTGTGGCTAAGTTGTCATTAGGTCAATTAGGTAAATTGATACTTAATTTACCTTTTTCTGTAAACATTAAATGTTGATGTAGCATTTTGCCTCAGCCTTAGCTGTGGTTATGATTGAAATCTGAGAAGACAACATCTGTTTATCTACTTTGTGGAGAAGAAAATATATCGATTTCATGCTGTCGATTACTTTGAGCATTCCACCAAACGTTATTTTGATACAATCAAAAATATGTCATAAAGGATTTGAACAACATGTTGCTTAACAGAGCTTTCCTTATAGAGTATTTGGTTTTTGTGCAAATTTCAGATATTTAAGTCCACTTATATGACAATGACATTACATCTTTTGATGGACATTAATTATAACACACCTCATTTTTTCTCAAATGTTTCAAGTGTCATTTCTGTTAGAATGCATCAAATTGATATATTCTCTCATTATATTTTGCTGTTTAAATGTTGCGTCATTTACTCAATACCAGTTAAATGCTGTTGTACGACACCCAATTTAAACGCACATCGGCTTATCTACTACATGAGAATTTACATGCCTAATTAGATAACAAATGAGTGACTAATAGGGCAAAAACATACAATATATTAAAAATGCGAGACATATACGGATATACGCAGAATGAGGACGGAATTATTTATTCTTCCATATTAAATAAAATAAGGGTTTTTTGTATAATGCCAAGATGTCATTTAAACGAGACACAAATATTTTATTTTAACGTAATCTAAGATAAACCAGGTAGGTTTAAATACATGCTTAATTATATAGGAAAAAGTTTATACAGCGTCCAGTAGATCTAGGTATTGGTAATGTGGGGAAATATTTACGACTTTTGTAATTCATGCACGAATTAGAGCGGTATCATAAATGTTGTTTATAATTATGTTATAATAAAAAGTGTTTGTTGACATGAGGAATAGTTGAACAATGAAAATATATATTTTTTTTAATTTTTGAAACATGCCTCACTTGGCTGTACATTGGAATTCCAATTTATTGGCAAATAAATTATACTTGGGAAGTTTATTTTCTGTTGGTATTACAAGCAACGAATTGATCTTAATTTACGTTTTTCTGTAAACAATAAATTTTGATGTAGCATTTTGCATCAGCCTTAGCTGCGGTTATGATGGAAATCTGAAAAGACATGATATGTTCAAGCGCTTCATAGAGACGAAACTAGAGCGATTTCTTGCTGTCGATTATTTTTAGCATTCCAACAAAACTTTATGTAATATCACCAAAAGCATGTAATAAATGATTTGAACGAAAAGTTGTTTCGGAGAGCTTTTCTTGTAGACTATTTTTTTTTCACATTCGGTAATTTAATTTTAGTGCAGATATGACAATGACATTACATTATATATATATTGTTAAATTTTAATGATAACGCATCGGACGCATAATGTTGTTTATAGTGATGTTATAATATAAAGCTTTTGTAGACATGAAGAAAAGCTACAATAATGCAAATATATATTTTTTTATTTTTAAAGAATATTGGATGTATATTGACATCAAAATTTACTAAGAAATAATTTAATCTTGTCCAGAAGTGTTTTTGTCGGTTGATATTAGAAGAGTTGGGAATATTTCTGTAAGAAATGATTGATGATTATCGCGAGCATATATTGAAGATTTGAGATTTATTACATTGTAGGCTAACAAGGTTTTCTATATTTAGGTAAGTTTTCATTATGTCAACAAGTATCGAAATGATGCTCGATTTACGTTTTTCTGTAATCAAAGATGTTGATGTATCATTTTGTCTTATGATGGAAATCTGGGTAGACAAAATCTGTTAATTTGCTAAATGGAATAGAAAATAGAGGAATTTAAAGCTGTCGATTACCTAAAGCATGCAACAAAAACTTTTTTGTTTTAATAAAAACATTTAATAAAGGATTTAGACAAAATTATGTAAGGAGGAGTTCCTTATAGACAATTTGGTGTTTGTTCAAGTTCGGTTATTTAGTGTAAGTCCACGTATATCTCAATGACATTACATTTTATATCTTTTGAAAGACTTTAATTATGACGCAGCTCATTTTTTTCTGAAATGTTCCAAGTGTCATTTCTGTTAGAATACATCACATTGATCCGAACTCCTCACATTACTTTTTGCCGTTTAAAAGGAGCGTCATTTACACTCAGTTCTGTTGTAAGACAGTCAATTTACACCATGGGCTACATATATTTTTTTTAAAGTCGAGACATATATGGATATTAGTAAAATGAGGAAGGAATTATTTATTGTTCCGTATTGATTAAGGTTTTTTTACATGATTCATTGCCAAAATTTAATTTGAACTAGACACACATGTTCTTTTAAATGTGATCTCAGAGAAATCAATTAAGTTTAGATACATGCTTAAATATATAGAAAGAAGTTTATAAAGCGTGTCGTCGATGTAGGTGTTGGTAAAGTGGAGAAAGTATTAACGGCTTATGTAATTCACACATTAATTGTAGCAGAAGTACAATGTTGTTTATATTGATGCTATAATATAAAGTTTTTGTTGACATGAAGAATGGTTACAAAAATGCAAATATATTGTTTAAGTTGTTAAAACATACTTCAATTGGCTGCATTTTGACATCCCAAGTTAATAACAAATACTTAAATCTTGTCATGCAGTTTTTTTCTGTTTGGAATTTGCAGGGTTTTGAGTGTTTTGGCAATAATCTGTGTTTGGTCTTTAGAGGAGGTGTACTCTTGTCTATAGCGGTAAAATTGAAATTCTTGTCAGGTCACATTTTTCTTGTTTCATCCATTAGGAATGAAATTAAAGTACTTACCTGTGTTGCTATTGTCGCCATTGTTAATTGATACATCGTTAAGGGGCATTTCGCACACAGAATGGTGACGTATACACTTGTTTTATCTCTCAATCATGACATGACATTAAACCAACTGTTACCAAATTTAAAATCTCCAACTTTATTGGCAACGTGTGTTAGCTAGGCGACCACGTTATCTGACCTGAAAATAGAGATTTCTTGTAGAAGACCTAGATATAAGTATTATGGAATGAATGTTTCGTCGCAACAAAAAGTCAGCCAAATGTTACTGAATGTCACTTTATGTAGCCATATCGTAGAAATGATTATACATTTAGGTCTTTATGTTGAAGAATATATTTCTCGTCATATCTATATAGCAAGACGTGCTTCAATAGTAAAAATTGATATCCTCACTATACCTTAAATTCTTATATTATAACAGAGTTTTTTTTAAGAAACATAATTAAATAAAAACGTTCTGTAATAACACACATCTGTTCTGTTAGGAAACAGTATCAGTAGCAATATGTGTTTGCAATTTGTTTATTGCTGCAATAACCCAAGCTATCAAGACGGAAAGTACTTTGAAGTTATAGAAAGTTTAGTGGCCTTAAAGATTGGAATCTTTTGATAATAACGTGAATTTAAAGTGATACTGTCATAAAAACAGCATCTAATGTGGTTTTTGAATACAAAAGTTCAAATATGAATGTTACATTCAGTATTACATTATCCCAATGGAATATGAAGATTAATGGAATGATATCACAATGGAATAATATAAGTCCACTGGAATCGTGTAAATACACAATACAGGTAGTTCACAATATTATTCTTAAGCGTACTGGTTGGTAGATTTCTTTAGACCCTTTATATAATATTTTGAACTACTGTATTGTGTATTAACACGATCCCAGAGGACTATTATTCCATCTCCCAATGAAGAATACTATTATTCCATCTCTCAATAAAGGATATCTTAAGCATTTAGAGTTAAATGCCATTGATTAGTCTTGAATAAAGGAAACGTGCGTCTGGCGTAATGGATTTGTCACCTTGGTAATTTTGATAACATTTTCAATTGTTGGAATATTTGAGGAAAGCCAAGTGACAGCCCGTCCGCGGGTGGCGGATGGTGAGGGCAATATATAGACGTTTTAATTCAGTCGGAGTGAGAAAATTCAATATCAACATTTTATGACTTGTGTACGTTATTTATTTATATTGACTCTCAATGACTAAGGCCATTTGTTGGTCAGTCTGTGTCTAGAATTTTAACAAACACCGTCATTTGTATCGTTGCATAATCTTCTAGACTTGTATATTATTTTTTGTTTTTTGTTTATGTTGTATCGTCATGTTTGTCGATCCGATGCTAAATAAGTGTACTGGTTGGTAACTTTCTTTATACCCTTAATATAATATTTTGAACTACCTGTATTGTGCATTTACTCGATCCCAGAGGACTTATATTATTCTATCTCCCAATGAAGAATACTTTTACTCCATCTCGCAATGAAGAATATCTTAAGCATTCAGAGTTAAACGCCATTGATGAGTCCTGAATAGTCAAAACGCGCGTCTGGCGTAATGAATTTGTCACCTTGGTAATTTGATAACATTTTGTTGGAATATTTGAGCAAAGCCAAGTGACAACTCGTCTATGGGTGGCGGATATTGAAGGCAATATATAGAAGTTTTAAGTACATTTGGAGTGAGAAAATTCAAGATCAATATTTTATGACTAGTTTACGTTATTTATTTATATTGACACTCAATGACTAAGGCCATTCGTTGGTCCGTCTGTGTCTACAATTTTACAAAACACCGTCAGTTGTATCGTTGCAACATATTCTAGACTTGTATATATTTACTTATTTATCCCTTGCATGGCAAATATCTTGTTGTGAGCGTATGTGTTTCGCCAATTCACAAAGCATGACACGTGAGTCCATAGTATCAATGTGATAATTAATTAAGTTTGTATACATGTACGAAAATAACAATACTTATTTTACATGACGTACATTTTAAGTATGTATAAATGTTTGGGTTATATCTTTTTCGTAGTTACAATGTACGGGATTTGAACCATGTTTTGAGATGGCAGGTAAAATCTGTAGTTAATAGCATTATTTTGGCCCATTAAAAGACGAAAAGATTAAATAGTGGTAAAGTAAGACGGTATTTAATGTAAATTATAATGATATCTTACCTTCTCCTTTCCTTTTATAGTCAGTATTTTTTTTACTGTTTAATCACTTTGTAAGGTTGTGGAATGCCAGTCCTTCGCCCATATTCAGTGTGACAGAGTTTTAAAAGTTATCTATTATTAAATTATTCTTATTATAATTAAACTTCATATACAAATGCTGGCTTTTGATTGTTCATTAGACAGTGCATTTTTCGGAAATTTCCTGATTTTACATCGGTTTCGTCATCACCGGGGTATTCGGCAAAAAATTTCCCTCTGTGCCGTGGTATTTGATAAAAATATAACCCTCGCATATTATATCACAGAAAAATTCATTCAGACGTTTTGACTTTTACCTCAAAGTAAACGTAACATGAATAATCGATTCTGAAAACCAGAAACGTTCCGATACTAAAGAGTCAATTAACAGCACGCGAGTGGTGTAGTATCACCGCTCTTTGAAATCATGGTATTCGGTGTAATTAAAGAGATAAGTCATGTCTGGGAGGGTTATTTGTGAAAACTACCAGTCTCGAGAATCAACTTTCATCTCCCGACTGGTATTTTTCACAAATACCCCTCCCAGACATGATATATCTGTTTATTAAACTATATGGATTTGTGTTTTATTTATTGTAAATTCGGATTTCAATGTTAACACAGTCATGCGTATATAAATAGCAGTATTACTCAGAACACTACTGAGATCAAATCTAGGCTAGATTTGTGCCACATAGACAATATTAATTTAAGAAATCTTTGCATATTTTTCCTTCATATTATTTACACTATCTTGATAGAAATATTATATAACTGCATGCATAAAAAAGAATTATCGGTATATTTAAAATAATTCCTGTCTACATCTGTGGTCTCCGATTATAATTTTTTATTTTGTATTTGTTCTTACAGTTAAAGAATCTTTACAGCAGGCATTTTTATCCCTGTATTACTTTTTATGTCAGCATATTGTTGGGACAGAGGAAGCCGTACGTAAAATACACATGATGATTAAGATCTGTGATAATTTATATTCCGATGAAAAAGGAGAAAAAATAACTAGTGGAAGCATTGGGGAGGGTTTAAATATGAAAGGAGGTGATGTAGATGTGACGTTAGTCGATAAACAGTTTACCGTTAATGACGATACATGAAACGTTACACAGAAAATAAATTTGGTAATGGAAATGAATGACACCAAACCAGACTTCACCCGAATGCGATGTGGTGTCCTTATGACATTATGGAAATGTGCATATTCAATGGCAAGTCGTGCTATCTGTCCAGCATTTGCTAATATTCATAGCCCTTGTTTGTCCGATAAGGATGAAACTCTTGATTTTACGCCGTGCCTTCACAATGCTAAATGGTTATACATCGCTGAAGAATGGATTGCCAGACCAAACTCGTCATGGCCAAGTAGTGATATCAAATCGGACATTATCAAACACGGTGTTCTTTTCGTTCCTATTGGATATACGGGATCCGATGAAGTATCACTGGAATGGCGCATTTCATTTTCAGTTGCAGAAAAGCTTTTGATCAACTCATTTAGTCATACACAATTACTTTGTTATGCTCTTATGAAGATATTACTTAAGGATATAATCAACCGTGACCGCGATTGTAAAAAGTTGCTTTGCTCATATTTTATAAAAACAATTATTTTATGGGTGTCTGAGGAAATAAAATGGACAGGATGGAAACCGCAATATTTGACACAATGTTTCATGAAATGTTTAAGAAGATTGTGGTACTGTGTGAGGTACTCTGTGTGTGCTCATTATATTATTCCAATTATTAACTTGTTATAGAACAAAAAAGAAGGACAATCAAGCAAAGTTTTACAGAGACATTTAAATACATTATTTGGTTTCGGGTGGCGCTCTGTGATTTTCTCGGAACAATTTCACATTATATCACTATAAATTCAAATGAATTGGGGCTTACCTCAGAAATGAAAAGAACACAACTGCAATTTCTGTTATACCGGTATTATAAATACAGTCACAGAATCATACATTGGACTTACAAAATGCCAGTATACAGAAGACTCATTAGTCTTTTAACTATATACAAGTCTTCCTTTATTAAGTCGTATTATTTTCATTACCTATCTGTTGTTTGTGGGCAGTTAATTGAGTCTGGTAACTTTGGTATTTACAATATAAACAAAAAGGTTTACTCTCAAAGTCGGACACAATTAAGCAACGTTTTACAGGGTGTAAACCATGATGCTGTTTCTGGTTGGTTAATGTTGGCTACATTTTGCTACAAAAGAAAACAGTACAAAGATGTTCTCTGTATATTATGTCATGTAATCACAAAGTGCACACCAGAAAAAATGTATATTGAAGACGTCTATCAGAACTTTAAATGAACTTTATCAAATCTACAACTATACAAAGTCTTGTGATAATGAGAATTTTTTTAGTAATAGATAATATTTTTTTTTAATTCCAGAAAGTAAATTGATTCACGAAGAATTGCAATTGCAGACACTTTTGGTTCTACATCCAGTTGTATTTGCTGTGTCATTTTCATCTTAACGACAAACCGAACTGCTATATGTCTATCCTAGACTTAGTGTTGACGATTGAAAAAATGCATTTTATCCATTCTCAAGCTTGTTTGGGAATGACCTACAATTTACTTGGAATATCTTTAGAATTAGTCGGACAGAAAGATTTAGCAGTCCTATCATTCCAGAGTCCCACAGAGTGTTTTAATTTTTAGCAATTTTCGATGATGCACATGGCTTACCAAAAACAAATGAGTTATAATTGTTACTTTTGTTAAAGTATGTTTCTTTTACATGTAACAAACGCGAATCATACTACTACCCGACACTTACATTTTGTGCAAAGGTCATAATAAATGTTATATAGTTTTGTCTGTTCATAATGTCTTAAAACATAGATTAATTTATTATTTGTTTTGTTTTGGTCCTTAAAATCTTTGATTGGCTTACAAAACGGAAGGCCTCTGTGAAAGAGTAGTTAAAAGAGTTTGTCATAAACTATTCAGCAACTGCCTGCCAACACCGAGGTTGTGTGTTCACGCCCTACTACAAATAGAGATTGCACGACTGCGACCTAATTTGAGAAGGATTTCTAGTTGTATTACCGACGGTTGTAGGCTTTACCGCGTATTCAAGCTACATCCTCTTTTACTTGGTACTATTGTATAGCTAACCAATTGCTAAAGTATTGTATTTCAACAAAAATAACAGGACCTTCCGTAGAGAATATAGAAAATCCAACGCTAATAATTCAATGAAACGTCATTCAAGATAGAAGTAAAATATTATTATATTTTCATACATAAATATGTCCATCAAGAAATATGCTCTGGTGTTTAGTTCTGTATTAAGGTTAATGTCTTTAATTCATATGTTTACTATAAAAAATGAAAGTTGCCCAACGCAATGTAAGGTAACATATGGCCTATTTAAAGTTAGGTACTTGCAAGAGAACATGAATGAAAATGATCTGTTTGATCTTTTGTTGTGCATGTTTTAATGTGCATGCCCAAATCATTACATTACACCACAATAATTCTAATATGATTTGCATATTTAGAAATACGTTTATTTGATTGGTCTAGATTACTTCCGGTTGAGGTTTTTAACGAAATTTATTTTTTGATAAATGAAGTTGACTCCATTTATCTTAGGATAAACGACGTTGACCGAACTATTTTTAGCGTAACCAATGTAAACAAAGATGGCGGCTTTCAATATCGAAAGTAGCGATCAACTTACAAATTATTTGTTTGATGAATTAACATTAATGATTTGTTAAATTTAAAACTTTCCTTGTGTTCGATACAGAAAATAAGGTTACAGATTGATGTAAAACTAAAAATTGTGTTTATTAAAATCAGAAAATGGTTAATGGAAATAATCGTACTTTTAAAAATAAACAAAATATTCATACGTTCAGTCAATCCCGCTACCAAATACACAAGAAATATGAAGTTGAGAAACACGTTAGATAAATTAATTTCTTAATGCAATTTTAAAGAATTATAAGGATTAAACACCGTTTTCAATGGTTAATTCTATACTAACAAATATTTTATCTGGCAGCACAAAGAGTAACAGTAGACATAAGCAAACATACATTCATGTATACTGTTATCAGTTATTTATGTCAAGACAGATTTTTCAGTTAAACATTAAATGTTCTCCATTATGAAAGGCATTGATCTTTAATTAAGCAGTATGGAGATGTGTATGCTAAGCGGAAGGAAATGTCAATTGATGCACTTAAATAAGTCAGGTCACCTTACCAGAAAAATAGCAAAGAAACCCGACAAACGCAACACAAAAACCAAAAACACAAAACAAAACAGAAAAAGAGTAACCAGAAACCAACTAAAAGCACTCATGTGCTCCGAACGAGGAAGCAGTACCTGTCAATAATTAGTCACCCGTCGAGTTACTCATTGTCATTTCTAGGGAAAAGTCAAATCCGTTAATAGGAAACACTACTTATGACTCAAAGAAAATGTCTGATCGTATTTCAAACACTGATTTCCCATAACGATCAATTAAGTCAAAGTGACAACCATAAAACTTCTGGAGACATAACATCAACCTACTTACAACAAACCCTTGTTTGAGTAGTTTAGCAGTCAATAGCAGTATATTTGCAAAGGCTGAATTTACATCTATACGGAAAGATAAAAAAGGCTTGAACTGCCTACGAAATCATCAATTTGTCTGCTTACTGAAAAACAATATCTAAAAACTCGTAGATCCAGTAATACTAAAAAAATCACAAATAACAAAATTGTCAGTGTATATAAAAATTGTCGACGACATGAGTCACTTCCAGATTTTTATGCTGCTATCTTTTAACGGTTGACTTTCTTTCATTGCAAAAAATGCAGTTTTTTATTATAATTTTATGTTTTGTTGAGACATAAGCGCTTAAGTCATAAAGTAAATACAAGCCTTATATCTAATAAACCTATGCAAGAATGTCTTAATGACAAATTAAGTATTGATGCCTGCTTTACAGCCAGTTGTTTGTCCTGTAGTTTAAGCCAGCAATTTGGACAGTTTCACTTCTGTTACTATATGTTTCTAAACATATTTGTCGACCTGTTGCATGTGTTGGTTACACAAAATATACTCTTCAAAAATGAAACGGATTTTTACAATAATAAATATAGATATTAATTAAAATGGTTTTAATTAAAAAGATATTACAGTCCATTCCTTAGATATCGATGAATAAACGTCAGTATATCATGGTTTAGAATACTTCTGGTCACATTTAAGTTAGTACCGTGTATCACCTCGAGCTGCCAACACTGCTGTGCATCTCCTTACCATAGAGTCAATGTTCTTGCGTTATAACATGGAAGTGTTTGCCATTCCTGTTGGAACAGTTCTCGGAGCTGATCGAGTGTATCAGGCTGATGTTGACGCTGGCGCATACCTTTATCCAGCTACTCCAACAAGTGTTTAATCCAATTTAAATCAAGCGATTTGGAAGGTCAATGTATGTTGTTCTACACAAGATAGTCCTTTGCGATGGGCATTGTGAGACCTGGTATTTTTGGTGTAAACAACTAACTCTGTCGGTTTATTACGTGCATTAGGCGAGGTTAAGTAAATTTTTTATCTAAGCCGTTAAATTGCACTGGCATGTACCAGTTCTGTTTTACGGTCACTAGAGATCGCCTCCAACATCATAAAGGTACCAACACACAGCTATCTACAATACAGACACAGAAAGAGGAGAAACATTAATGGATTCTCTCATCACATTTCTATATTAGATGACAGGACTCTTAGCTAAACCAGATTCTACCCCAGTTGTTTAATGTCCATTCCCGCAATCTGTTGCATCATCGGACTCGCCCTTTGTGTAACTGTGTCAAAACTATTCCAAAATAAAACCTTCTTGATCTAAGCCGGTTGCTGATTGTTTGTAAGTTGATTCTTCTTAATCCAATTAGTCGACTTCAGCTACGGCAGCGGTTTGATTCTGTAAATGTAAGACCCGGATATAGCGATCATAAACCAGGAGTAGTTGTGCGGGATCCCCCACTTCTCGAGCGGTCTTTGGTAGAGTCAGTCTGCTGGAATATGTTCCAAAGGCAATAAATTGTGTACTAGTTTACGCTTTCACTTTGTGCAACCTCACTTAGTGATACTTAGTAACAAGGCCGATGGTGATATTTCAATTAGCAAAGAACAGCTTTGACATGCCAGTATTTTAATGTTATGGTAAATTCAAGCTTCAACCCTCGTTCTTTTATTACCATTCAACCTAGCGGTGAAATTAATAACAACGTTCACGTGAAAAAACGTTTTCTAAATTTTAACACGATAACTAAAATGAACAGACGTTTGATAACAGGACTCAGGTTTCTTTTTGAACATTATATAAGACATATGGGGTACAAATCAAATAACAGTTAGTATGAAGTCTGCCATTTATAGGAAAGGGAAACAACTCTGAAAACTTCTGTTTATTGCAGTATGAACTAGTTCTGAATTATCAGTGAAACCAATGTACACATTTTAAGGTTATCACATTGCTAACTGATCATTTATGTCTTAGATTAAGCATTTAAAGGGAAAATTAAAATCAATAAAGTTATTAGGGGCAACATAGACACAGTAAATCTGACACAGACCTAACAAACGAATTCTAGCAACATAGCCACACTAACATTTAAATTGACATACAAGAAAAACAATTAAAAAAATGCACAATAATTTTGACATGCACACATTTAAATGAATTATGTGCTTTGTACAATATAAAAACACAACATGATTTTAAAATATCATAAAAAATTAATATTACGTAATTGGAATTTTTTCAGTATCATATATTAAGAAAAAAATATAAAACACTTGCAATTTCCTAGTTTTAAGACTCGGTTTTGGGCCTATTTTTGGCCCAGTTTTAAACCGGATTCATAAACGGGAACGTGTTCTCTTGTGTAATACATTAGCATATCTAACCCACTTGGCTCGAGTTGACGAGTTGCTATTTAAAAGTCGTAATTGAAGAATCCGTATACACAGGCGACAACATGATCAGCTTAGTGGTACCTACGTACAAGGAATCGTCAGATATGGTGATGGAAGCGTCTTGGTGCTGGTGGCATTACCTTATGATTGCAGTATAAATTTAGTTAATATCATTGGAATAAACTGACACTCGCTTCCTGTTATCAAGCGACAAAGGGAGGTATTTCAGCATAATCATGCCCGGTCACATACACACGTGTAATCACGGATTTTCTTATTTTCTTAGCAATATCATCTACTATATAACCTTTTTAACAAACGTTGTTACACAACAAACGAATGACTAATTGGCCAAATACATACAATATCTTTTAGAAGATTGACATATATGGAAATAAGTAGAATAAGGAAGGATGTATAAGAAGTTGTTTCATGTTTACCAAATAACTTTATTGTGTGATTCATTTTCAAGATATTATATAAACAAGACATAAATAGTTGAACTATGTACTCATGAGAAATCAGGTAAGCTTAAACACATGCTTAAAATACGGAGTTGTTTTTAATTTAAAGTAGATCTAGTTATTTGTACGGTGCAGAAAATATTACCTGTAATGTATGGATGAACTGACTGGAAAGTTTTGTTGACAGAAGCATTAGTCAAATAATGCAATATCTTTCAAAAGTTATTAACACAATCTTAAGCGGCGGTATTTTGCACCACATATTAATGACAAATTTGTCGGCAGCTTATTTTCTGTTGGAATTGAGAGCGGGTGGACTACTTTGGAAAATAATTGTTTGTTCGTCCGTAATAGTAGGTTTAGTTAATAATTTTTTTTCTGGTGAGAAAATTGAAATTCATATTCGGCATATGTCTTTATCACTGTGTCTTGTCGTTATTTCTTAAAAAATGTGGTTAATATAAAGGCATTCTTAATAGTTTTCTCTTTATATTTTAAAAGTTCGTGTCCATTTTCTTGCTGCAATCATTCCTGCGCAAATTTCAGAATTTTCAATTGAAATATAACTTTACGAATTTTTGAAAATATAAATTTCAGTATAATTAACTAGTAAGCAAAAATAAGTAAAGGGTACTATGTTCTTGACGCCTGTTGCTTTAGCACTTGAGAATTAGTCGTTCCGTTAAAGAATTTTCAACTAATTTTGACAGTTATTCAACTTGTTTATTGAAAAACATAGTACAATATACCCTCAAATATACATAATTGAATCATCAACTGCATGGAAAATAGGGCCCGAAAAAGTGACAAATGTCGATTCTACTAGCACTCAAGACTATATCTATATAACAGGGCATAGCAAGATATTCTCATCCCACCGGAAATTCCTATATTACTCTTCATAATGGTTTGTTATTATATTGTTTAATATTTTGAGTGTTTGTTTCTTATTGCAATTGTTGGGTTTGTTGGATGTGGTTTGTAGTTTTGTATGTGTAACGTGAACACAAAATTTATCAAAAAAGAGAATTTTTTGTGATTTATCGCACGGGTTACTTATTGATAAAGATCAAAGTATTTGTATCTGAAAGCCTAGTTCAATATTTCTAGTCTTCATAGCAGGATCGTCTAAATGTAGTACCAAAACACTATCGCAACTCCTGACCTCTATTTTAACAACAGTAAAAACGGGACTTCAAAATACAGTGACACTTTCTACTCCAGGAGTGAAATAAATGAAATGTGGATATTAAAAAATTTAAAAGACCTGATAGACATCTTGAGGTTTGGATCTCTTTCCCATTGTAACAGCATTAAAACATTTGATCTTTCGACACAATACGGTCATCCCTCATATGCTTAAAAATCTTCTTATAAAACGCTGCTTTTTCAAGAAAACGGAAATAGACGATTCCAATGGGTACTAATTGTGCTCCTCTCCTCGCCGACCTTTTTTTGTACTCTGCTGACGAAGAAAGAAAAGACACTGGCCCAGACCTTTAATTTAACATTCCGCTATATTGATGATGTTTTGTCCCTCAACAATGCTAAATTTGGTGACTATTTACATTCAATTTAACGTAGCGAGCTTGAAATTAAAGATACCATCAATACAATAAGGTCAGCCTCTTACTTAGACCTACTTCTAGAAATAGACTCAGGAACATTACAAACGAGACTCTACGACAAACGTCATGACTTCAACTTTCCAAGTGTCAACTT
This sequence comes from Limnoperna fortunei, assembly GCA_944474755.1. NCBI lineage: Eukaryota > Metazoa > Mollusca > Bivalvia > Mytilida > Modiolidae > Limnoperna > Limnoperna fortunei. Next base: position 29,710,316 of record OX104118.1, read on the forward strand.
CCCGTTCATCGACAGCAACATTCCAGCAGATCCAGCGTATTGTGTATACATTTCACAACTTATACGTTATTCTAGATCCTGCGATCGGTATTCCGATTTTCTAGACCGATCACTGCTGTTGACTGCTAAACTACTCAAACAAGGATTTGTTACACCTAGGTTGATGTTATCTCACCAGAAGTTCTATGATCGTCACCATGACTTAATTTGATCGTTATGGGAAATCAGTGTCTCAAATACGATCAGACACTTTCGTTGAGTCATAAGTATTGATTCCTATTCCTGGATTTGACATTTCCCTAGACATGACAATGAGTTACTCGACGGGTGTCTAAATAGAGGCAGGCACTGCTTACTCGTCCGGAGCACCTGAGTGCACCCATGGTTTTTATTGGGTTCGGGTTACTCTCTTTCTGTTTTTTGTGTTTTTGGTTTTTGTGCTGCATTTGTCTTTATCCAGATTTGTAGCTGTAAAATTTGTAAAAAGCGACAATGAACATTGATCGTATTGGTATTTAAACTACATATAACTAGAAATTTATTCTGTCGCTAAATTGAAAACACAAATATGAAGCTAAATCGTTGAATGGAGATTGCGAATCTCGAATTTAGCTTCTCAAATCTTTATTCCATGTTACTATCGATTATTAATAGAATGAATTGTTTGACTATTTCAGAAAACATGTTCCTTAAAGGAAAATATAATGAAATTAAAATTTTCTGTAATTATACAACCTGTTCCTGATAGAACACTGTGTCGGCACCGAAATTTGTTTATTGCATAACCCCAAGCTATAGAGAAGGAATGTATTCCTCTGAAGTTAAAGTTATATAAGTTTAAGTGGTATTAAAGATTGATATCTTTTGGTAATAATGAGAACATAAAAACAGCTTCTAATGTGGTTTAACAATAAAAATGTTCAAATATCAAAGTTACAAAATCTGGAAATAATATTAAGAATATTAAACAATTTCCGGAAAATAACAAAATAGAAAACTAAGTGTGTTGATATTCAACAAATTTGGAATATATAGTAAATGCGTAATTACCTATTTACATTCTAAACATGTTGGTGAAATTAAAACAACAAATTATTTCACTGAGAGTATGTTTTTGTCTCTCTGTTATGCCTGTCAGCTTTCAGTAAAAAAAAAACCAGGCATTCTTAGTAAAATTTCTTTAAAGTTTCCTTGTGATATAATTATTTTTTCAATAATATTTTTAAATGCACCCTTTAAGGTACTTCATTTCTACACATTCATTTCCGCAACGAAAATTATATATATGTGGGTTTTTTTTTTATTTTAGGGAAGTATTTGTAATCCGTAATTTCGTCACCAAGTTTGAATATATATTTTTTTCTGTTTCCGTGTAGACTTGCAAATTCAATATTTGTATATAAAGATGTGGTTAGCCAGAAATACTTGAAATTTAAAGGATTTATGAAAATGTAGGTTTTGTTTTCTTGCTGGTTTTTTTAGTATTATTTTGAGATCAGAATTAAAAAGTTAACATTTTCGTTCGAGGTGTCATTGTTTAAAATAACTGCCATTAAAAACTGAGATGGTGTAAAATATTCTATGATTTTCTGTTACTTAATTCATTTATTGCCTTATCAAAATTTGGCAAAACGTTTTGGAACTTCTATATCCTAATAATTCGGCAAGACATTATTTTTTATTTGAGCCCTACTCAGGATTGTATGAAAGGTGTGTTTAGCGTAGTGACGTGTATAACATAAACATATTTGATGACTTTTATTTCTAGTTATCTTGTATAGAACTTTGATTATTAGAAAACATGAATAATATCGAACGTCAACTGCAGTTGTGTTTAAATAGAATAGAGAAATGGGCAATGCAGAATGGTTTCAAATTCTCCCCTTCAAAAACTGTTGGATTGCATTTTTGTAATAAACGTAAGATGCATCCTGATCCCGAATTAAAATTATATATAATAATCCTATCAAAATTGTAAAAGAAACTACTTTTCTTGGTCTCATATTTGATTCAAGGCTAACCTTTCTACCCCATATCAAAATGTTAAAAAATAAATGCCTTAAAGCATTAGATATTTTTAAAGTCGTATCCAGCACTGACTGGGGTGCTGAGTGCGATGTTTTACTCAATCTATATAGATCGCGTCTGAATATAGAATTTAATATTGAATAAAAACATATTATTTTCCAAAACAACGTCCATTAGAGTTAAAGCATCTTCATCTTTGCATGAATCTTTAGCTTCTTTTCTTGGTACACTTGGGTAGAGCACTTTTACATAACAAAACATGATCGCATCATCTGGTAGTGGCTGAAAAATTGTTTTTATTTTATTCAAGAAATCAGTAGTGTCTTTTATATATGATGTTAACCCTTTAACATTTTTACTTAGCTCTTCGTCTATGTATTCCGATATGTTTTCAGTAATACTGTGTTGTCCGTTTATAATTAGTGGCAAAGGGTTATTGTTTTTGTGTACTTTCAGATTCCCTTGTACTTTTGCTCGTCGAGTGTCTTTTGGTATCTTCAGAAATTGCCCCAGTCTTGTACATTTTATCAATTATTTTTCTAATATTGTTTTCTGTTTTTTTATCTTTTTGTTTGTATGTTGTGTTGTCTAACAGTTCTGTTTCTACATCGTCTCTGTATTTATCAGCGTCAAGGACTACAATACTCGAACACTTGTCACTGGGTCTTATGACAATAGGCTATTAATTTCTTTATGTCAACTTTTCTTCTTGTCGGTATGAATTTGAGGCCTTTTGATAACAAACGGATATGGTATTTTGTAAGAATTTTCTAGGAAACGTTATAAACGTCGATTATACCTTCTGGTTCTGTGTATTTTGTTGTATTGTACCTTGGTCATTGACTCTGTTTTCTTGTTTATGATCTATTTTATTGCATTTTGTATTTATCAACGATTTTGTAAATTTACATGGCCTCTCATTTAATTTTAGCAGTGTAAAGTGTTGATTTTCATGTCCAATACAAATGAATTGTTTATCGTGGTTGCAATTACCCTTAGTCAAATACATATATAATTCATAGTTTTTACCAAATTAAAAGAAAATGAATTCCATTTTACCCATGAATCAACTTCCACCGGACATTTGATCATAGAAGTGACCTAACTAAGAAACAGTTTCTGCCAAGTGAGCAAACACTTCAGACTGCCCGACCACACTCAGAAGGATTTAGATAACATAAAAATCATCATTATCGAGCAGAACTGCAAATGCCGAGACTCTGAACGGGAGGCCCGAATGTCAATCTGGTTTAGAACTCTGCTCTGTACACCCCAATGGAATAAACACAAAACAATAAATATCATTCTAAATATAAATAAATAATACATTCATGAATATCAAGAAGTTCAAGATTAGATGGTTCATACAACTGAAAACTGTACAGTGCTTCCTTATGAAATGACTACTAACTGTGATCTTCAACTTTGAGTAAGTTCAAGATCAATAAAATTAGACTCGATTACGTCAACACCGGATGCTAATATACGAATAACAAACTTTTATCATACATTTAGATTGATATTGACAATGAAGAAGGCCATCGGTTGGTCTAAAATGTTGTCTTTATTTATTAATATATAGTTGCATAATCCTATAGACTTAAATATTTGTTTTCGCTTTATTTATGTATCAATTTTAAGGAAGTATTTGTAATCCGTAATTTCGTCACCAAGTTTGAATATATATTTTCTCTGTTTCCGTGTAGACTTCTACAGTTGAATAATAGTATATGGTTAGATAAAAACACTAGAAATTTTCAGTATATTGCTGGATTTATGAAAATGTGCATTATTTATTTCTCGCTGTATTTTTTTTAGTTTTTTGCGAGATTGAGCTTAAAACAGTTAACATATGGGTGACTAGTTCGTAATGTCATTTTTGCAAATAAAACTTGAGATAGTGTATTAAATTCTAAGATTTTTCTGTTATCCAATATATTGACTGCATAAACAAACGTATAGATTGACTAATCAAATTTCGCATGATGTTTGGAATTTTGGAAAGCCTTCTACATCCTAATAATTCGGCATGACAATATTTTTTATTTGAGCCCTACTTATGATTGAATTCATTAACCGTAGAAACTTGTTTAACATTTGCATCTTTCATGACTTTTATTTCTAGTTTTTGTAGAAAAAATATTAAGTAAATGTCATAAAGCAAAACTATATTGCAATATATAAAAATCATGTCTGTTTGTTTTCAGCTTTGTAATCACGTGGTATGGCTGCTAAGTAACAGTCCTAGTCCTTCACCATTCAATATAACAGTTTAAGTTCTTTACAATATTTGTTGTATTAAATATTTTGAATATTTCGTTGCACTTTAATTTTTGTATTAAATTTTCATTTTTATAAGTGTCATCATGACATCAAACATATATCAAAACTTCTGTCCCGAAGCACATAACACATTTACACGATATTTATCCATGCATTTATAAGTCGTACATATGAAAACTAAAGTTTCTTATTTCTTGTCTAGAGATTAATTTTACTCAACAGATAGACAAGACGAGATCAATGTTAATAGGACCTTCTATAAACTCTGAAAATATGCAAAAACGTTTCTATTATCATTAGTACAGTTAACCCTTTTTGTTGGAGGAAGCCGGAGTACCCAGAACTCCCGACCTTCTCCGCAATAACTTGCAATTGTAGTCAATTAAGTTCAGAGTCGAGCGCATCCTGCTTGAAGTAGAAATCGCACTGGTAATCGCAATTTTGGCACGTCAACGATTGATGGATCAGGTTTTTTACACGATGAACCCATAAGAGGCCTACTACCGTTTGTTAAAAAACCACTAGGACTTCATCACATTCGCACTAAATTGTACTCTGTTCCACTCAAAACACAACATTCACTTTATAAGGAATGTCTCCAATCATTTGTAACAGACCATTCGTCTACTCTGTATTGATTAGTAGATATTATTTTAGACATTGGAAAACACAGATTGTTCAAACCGGATAACACGCACAAATATGACCCTCGAACCTTTCTTTCTTTTCTTTTTGTAAACAAAGGCATATATTCTATCAATTTGGTAGTATGTTCCTTCCAAAATGCCACCATACTTCAAAGAGAAATCCGTTCCGACTATATCCAATACCTATACTACCCTATTGCACCCAGGATTTTTAATTACAAACATGTATTGCAGGATCTTTTGATCAATGACCTTAAAGCCCCCTTACTGCTCTTGCCATAAATCTCAATTCATATATAGTCCTTCAGTTCACGTAATAACTGGAGATCTTAACATTGTTGACAAACGTGATTACTTCAACTTTCCAATTGTCAACTTCCCGTTCATCGACAACAAAATGCTAGCAGATCCAGCGTATGTTGTGTACATGTCACAACTTATACGTTGTTCTAGATACTGCCCTCCTTATACGATTTTCTTTACCGTGCACTGCTGTTGACTGCTAAACTACTCGAAATATGGTTTGTTGTACCTATGTTGATGTTATCTCTCCAGAAGTTTTATGGTCGACACTATGACTTAATTGATCGTATTGGGAAATCAGTGTCTCAAATACGATCTGACATTTTGGCATATGTAGTGTTTTCTATTCCTGTATTTGACTTTTCCCTAGACATGGCAATGATTAACTCGACAGGTGTCTAATTAGAAGCAGCTGCTTATTCGTCCGGAGCACCTGAGTGTACCCATGGTTTTTATTGGGTTCTGGTTACTTTCTTTCTATTTTTGTGTTTTTGTTTTTTGTGTTGAGTTTGTCTCTATCCGAATTTGTAACTGTTCCTCAACTTTTGGCTCTTGTTGTTTGGTCGGTTTTCTTTGCTATTTACTTGTTAGTTTATTTTAAATATTTCATCTCCTGGTCATACTTAAAAAATGCAATTATATATTATCATATGAGGAGTCAATTCGTTTTAATTGTTTTTATTGATATGAGAAGAAATTGTTTTCGCTTAATGAAAAATTGTAAAATAGAGAAGTAACAATAGTGTTTGTGATAAAGCGAAAATGACACAGTTGAACTTGTACCTGTACGTTACCAACTATTACCTTTGTTTTTCCTAGTATTAATGTCATACAATAACCTTTTATTGTTTGCTTCGGAAGGAAAATTGACAATCCTTGTTAATTTAGATTGGAGTCGAGCGTACCTTGCCAGTAAGAAACGTACAGAAACCTCTGTGTTGACAAACCACTTGATCAAAAGTAGACAAACTACCTTAACCAATAAACGTGCTTTGTGTATAGATTTCATTCCAAAATATCACCAAAGCGATTATTGTTCAAACATGAATAGTGACAACTAAATTTAATCAATTGAGTTTAATTTTTCCAATTTTTTGTTACTAAAAATGATAGATTCATTCCTTTCGTTTTAGTTGGGAATGAAGAATAGAAGTATATGGAGTAGAACATTCAAGATTTTTATACTCTTTCAAGATTGTCTCAACACCGTGTGGAGATTTATTTTAATCCTATTATATTATTGTTTTAAATGTATAATTTATCGTAGTTTATAAAGGTTCATGTTCCTACATGCAAATTGGAAAACCTGAAAATAACAGAGCTTGTTCTTAGTAAATATCTTTATGTCTGATCATACTAGCCACTGATCCATATGCCATTTTGAAAAGTATGCATGTGAACAGCTTGAGACATGGCATTTTTGTTATTTATCGATCTGCTTGTGAAATACATATTACAGTTGAAGCGTAATAACCGAACTTTCATTTGCTTTTAGTAATTGTTTAGTGGAATGTTTTGTTTGATCAATTTTTTGTAATTTGTAATTGGATTTTGTCATTTTAATTGCAAACTGATAGCTTCTTATTTATTCATTCCATGACAGTTATCTTGTACTTAGCGTATGAGTTTCATCAAGCATGACACGTGAGTCTATATTATCAAAGCCATAATAAATTTAATGTATACATACACGTAAAGATAATAATACCTACTATTTTACATTTTCATTTTATTTATGTGTAAATTTCTAGATTTTTTTTGTAGGAGCAAGGTATTGGATTTGAACTCTATTTAATAGAAGACAATCTGAACAGATCGATTTATCGAGATGGCAGGTACGACTAATAGCTAACATCATTGCATGCCCATTAAAAGACGGAAAGATTAAATATATGTAAAATTAAAGGATAATCAATGGCAAATATAACAATATCTTACCATTTCCTTTCCAATTATTGTCAGTATATTTTTTTTACGATCCGTATTTTGATAACAGTAATGAGTGTATTAAAAGCAGCATTAATAATAGCACTATTTAGATCTGGTCTACGCTAAATCTATGCTATCAAAATCACAAGAATATATTAATTTATGTAATCTTTTCTTTGAAGAAAAATATTGATTTCATACTATTTACAATATTTAAGTTATAATATTACATCACTGCAGGAGTGAAAATAATTTGCCAGTAATATTTGAAATTATGCGTGCTCTCATTGGTGGGATCATTTTATAAGTTTTAATTTTTGTTTTTGTACAGCCGACAATTCTTTATATCAGGCATCTTTATCCCTGTATCACTTTCTGTGTCAACATATTGTGGGGACAGAGGAGACCGTACGTAAAAAACGTCTGACGAATTCGATCCAGGATAGGTTATCGTGTGATAAAAATGGAATACTAATAACTAGTGGAAGCACTGGAGAGGGCCTAAATATAAAAGGAAGTGATCTGGATGTGATGCACGTTGGTAGATCTTTTATCGTTCACGAAGATACACGAAACGTTACACTTGATCCACAGAAAATAAACTTGGTAATGGAAATAAATGACACCAAACCAGGGTTTAGCAAATTGCGATTTATTAATTTTCCTGGCAGCTTTATGAAACATTGTACCTTCAATGGCAAATCGTGGTATCTGTCCAGTGATCTGTTGAAATCTAATGCAGGAAAATATAGAAGTATTCTCGGTAATGTTCTTAAAACTAAAATTCATGGACCATGTTTTTCCGATCGTGAAGAAACTTTTGATTTTGCGGTGTGCCTTCACAATCCAAAATGGGTACACATCGCTGAAGAATGGATCACCAGACCAAACAGGTCCTGGCCAAGCAGTGATGTCAAATCAAACATTATTGAGCACGGTGTTCTTTTTGTTCCTATTGGATCTAGGGGATGCGATAAAGAATCACTAGAATGGCGCATATCATTTTCAGTTGCAGAAAAGCTATTGATCTCCTCTTTTAATCACACACAATTACTTTGTTATGCTCTTATGAAGATATTACTAAATGACATAATCAACCATGACCGCTATTGTAAGGATTTGCTTTGTTCATATTTTATCAAAACAATTATTTTATGGGTGTCTGAGGAAATAATATATACAGAATGGAGACCGGAAATGTTGATACGATGTTTCCTGAGATGTCTACGAAGGTTGTTGTACTGTGTAAAGTACTCAATGTGTCCTCATTATTTTATTCCAATTATTAACATGTTCGAGTACAAAGTAGAAGGACCATCACAAAAAGTGTTACTCGAACGGTTAAATACATTATTTTCTTGCGGGTGGCACTGTTTGCTTTTCTCGGAACAATTTCACAATTTCACTGTACATTCAAATGAAGTGCTGTCCACGTTAGAAATAAAAACAGCACAATTACTATTATTGTTAAAAAATTACATGATAAGCTATATGGAAGTAACTTACAATTGGCAAAAATACAGAAGACTGATCAGATGTTTACGTTTAAGCAAATCTTCCTTTGTCAAGTCGAACTATTCTCATTATTTATCAATTATTTGTTCGCAATTTATTGAGTGCAGTTCCTTCAGTCTTTCTGGTAAAAACAAAAAGATTTATTCTCAAAATCGGAGACAACTAAGCTACCTTTTACAGGCTGTAAACCATGATGCTGTTTCTGGTTGGTTAAGGTTAGCGGCTTTTTTTTACAACACAAACCAGTACAAAGTTGTTCTAAGTATATTATCTCATGTAATGATGAAGTTTACACCAGAGAAAGTGCACTTCAATACTAACCATAAACGTCTATCTGAACTACAATTGAACTTGGTGAAATCCACAACTTTACAAAGCCTTGGAATAATGCGGCTATTAAAACTTATAGTCATGCAGGATATAGCATTTCTGCCTGAATGTAAATTAAGGCCAGAAGAAATGTTATTTGATTTGCATAGTCGTTTTCATGTACATCCGGTATTATTTGCCCATTTCCTGTGTTTTCTGTGTCATTATCATCTTAATGACAAACCAAAAAGTTACGATTCTATCAAAGAGCTACAACGAACGATTGAAAGGAAAACTGTTTTTAAATATGCAAAGGATAAATCAGTCGCTTACTTTTGTCTTGGACAAGCTTTATGTTTGGTCGGACAGACCACTTTAGGGCGCGAGGTTTTACGAAATAACTTAGCGCGGCTCCTGAACGAACTTCATATTACTATTTTTGAGTAAGTATATTCTTATTTTGTACAATTATAGTTAACTATAAATTTTAAATGACTCCTCTTTTTAGTATACTGTTTACACTACAATAAATATTGTAGACATACGGTATAGGACATGGCTGGTCTCCCAATGATAACATTGCTTTTTAATATATGTATGCACGCATAATTATTAGCGGCAAATCGCATAAAGGGAGTTTTCTCCGGATACTCCGGCTTCTTCCCCAAATATAAAAACTGGACGCCAAGATATAGCTGAAATATTACTGGAAATGGCGTTAAATAACATTCAAACAAACAAAAACAAAATATTCAATGTTCTCTTATATTATATTTTTCAATTCAGCCTATATATAAACTGCCTATATATAAACATGTTCCCAATGACGATGTCAATAAAAAAGCTCATGAAAGAGATTTACTTTGTTTATAACCACACAAATATTGAACAAACTTCTTTTTATTTTCCCGATGTACTCATATTGAATTGAAGGGGCCTCGGTAGCCGAGTGGTTAAGTTAGTCCTCTACTATTGGTCAAATGGTCAGTCAATACTGAGATTGCGGGTTCGAGTCTCACTGCGGGCAGGTGCTCTCGACTCCAATCTTAATTTACAAGGATTGCCAGTTTTTCTACTAGGTCGTGGGTTTTCTCTGGGTAATCCGGCTTCCTCCCCAATAAAAACTGAACTCCATGATATAGCTGAAAAATTGCCCAAAGTGGCGTTAAACACCATTCAAACAAATAAACATACTGACTTGAAACAATATTGTGACTTAAAAAAATACCCTCTAACGCAATATTAGTGTTAATGTTCATATGAAAAGCTGACATACTTTGATGCATTTTCCAACACCTTTATAAAAACATATTTTGCAAGGCTAATCTAAAAAAAATGCTTAAATATCCGTTATTCTAAATCAATGTAGATATTGCCAATCCCTGTTAAGTCTGGTACAGTGAACATCAGTCATACTAAATCAAGGTAAGAGCAGATGATGACTGACAAGGACTGCTACAGTGAATATCAGTCATTCTAAATCAAGGTAAGAACTGATAATGACCGACAAGAACTGTTGCAGCGATTATCAGTTATTCTAAATCGAAGTGATTATTAATGATCACTGTCAAGGACTGCTACAGTCCAATTTTATACAGTGAACATCAGTCATTCTAAATCAAGGTAAGAGCTGATAATGACTCATTCTAAATACAGGTTAATATTGATAATCACTGTCATTGACTGCTACAGTTAATGTCAGTCATTCTATATCCAGGTAAAAATTGTAAAGTACTGTCACGATCTGATGCAGTGACTAACAGTTCTTTTCGATCCTACAAAAGTACTGAACTTAACTGTCATGAACTGTGCAGGACAGAAGCAATCAGTAAAAGATAAAAATTAATTGTAAATGACTGACGTGAACTGTATGAATTGTATACAGTGATTTACAGATCGTGAACAGTAAATTTACAGTCTCTATCAGTTTCTATCAATCAAATTTGAACTGTGTTTGGTAATGTCAGTCCTTATTTTGGTTCATAGTGTCAATTAGCGGTATTTGAGAATCACAAGTTAATGACACATAATTAAATCGTGTCGCAGTTTATGTTTTGTCGGAATCAACAAGGTTTGGAGTAGTTTGGCAATACATTGTATTTGGTCTTAATAATAGATGTAGTTAGTTTTATTTTTATCTTTATGAGAAAATTGAAATTCTTATAAGGTCATATTTTTCTTGTAACTACCAGTGTTGTTGTATTCCCTTAAAAAGTGCGATTTAATATTAAGGCATCACTATCAGGATTTATTTTATATTTTTCAATTTCTTAACGTTTGCTTGCTGCACTATTACTGCGAAAAATATTTCCATTTAATTATAACTTTACGAATTTTTGCAGAATAAAAATATCAGTATATTTACTTGCATCTGTTGCTTTTGCGTGTAAGAATTAGTTATTCCGTTAAATTTTTTTTTAAAAGCGTTTTTTTTTATTAACTTTAGTAGTTATTAAATTCTCAAATGAGATGTTTTATTGACTACCTAGTAACCCCGTGTGTTTGATGACGATTTGAGATTGATATTATCGGTAGCGTTGTACGGGTGTTTCCCTCTTTGATTAAGTTGTGATCAGATAAAAAACGCTGAAATGTACGATTTAAGTTCATATTTAAGTACTAAAACACAATTCAATAATTAAAACAAACAATCAATAGTTGTGTTAGGGTGACTATGTTTACCTAATTTTTCCCGGTCACAACTGCTGTTATGATGAAAAGCTGAGAACATAAAATCTTTTAATCAATATGAAATGGGTTTATATATTAGATGTGGTTAGATTAGATTAGTGGTTATGGTGGTCGCCATTGTAATCGTTATGGGGTATCTGTTAAACAGTATGGTGACATATACACTTGTTTTTCCTCTCGATCATACCTGGTTTAACCTAAGGTTTCTTTAGAAATGCCCGTACCAAGACAGGACCATTGCTGTAGTTACTATATTTTTGGTTCCGGTTTCCCGAACTTTGATTTGTGGATTGTCTTTCTGACTGTTTCATCGGTGTTTTGATAATTTGTAATTACCTTCACTAGACCAACTAGTTGCCAAATGAACAATCTCTTACTTTATTGGTAACGTGAGTTACCTATTTTTACCTATTTGACCATGTAATCGGACCTGAAAATGAAGTTTTCTTAAAGAAAGCCATGGAAATAAGTATTACTAAATGTACGTTTTATCTTAATAAAATGTCTGGCAAATGTTACTATATGTCACTGTATCTAGCCATCTCGTGGTAAATATTTAACATTTTTAGGTACTGTTTAGTGTTTGTTGCTTATTGGGAATGTTTGAGTTTTGTAAGATATGGCTTTGTAATTGTGTACTTGTAACTTTAAAAAAAAAGAATTTACCGGGATACTTAATATATCACACGGATGACTTATTGACTAAGATCGAAGTTTTTTACCGATTAAATCACAATCGGAAACCCTAGTTCCATTTCTCTATTCTTAATCGATAATGATGATTAGTAAAAGAGCGCCAATGAAATATTGATAGGAATGGCATTTAAAATATATACAGCATTGAGATATAAACTATGACCCTAAATTGAACTGCCAGCTCAGTTTATTCCGTGACTATACTACAGATTATTGATAGAATGATTTGTATGCATATTTCAGAAAACATTTTCTAGACAGGAACATATAACAAAATAAAAATGTTCTGTAATAATACCCACCTGTTCCTCGCACTATATCAGCACCGATATTTGTTTGCAAATTTGAAGTTAATAAGCTTAAGTTGTGTTAAAGACTAGTATCGTTTGATAATACTGTGAGCATCGAATGAGGTTTTGAAAACAAACGTTTAAATATGAATGTTACAAGATCTCACAATAATATTAAGAATATTATAGTATAATAGGAAAATAAAATAGAAAACTAGTAGTGATATAGACACAACACATGTTTCAAATAAACACTGAATATGTAATGAACTATTTGCATTCTAAACCTGTTTGTAAAATAAAACAAAATATTTCACTAAGATCATTTTCTTGATACGCCTGTAAGATTTCTGTGAAAAAATACGCATCCCTAAGAGAATTTCTCTGTATTTAATGTTTCCTGGTGAGATAATTGGTTGTTCGATAATACTATCACAAGCTCCTTTTATTGCACATTGTTTTTACCCACAGATTTTCATAATGAAAGTAATATATATATATAATTGGTTTTAATTATTTCAGGGAAGTATCTGTAATCCGGAATTTCATCACCTAGTTTGAATATAATTTTTATTTGTGTCCATGAAAATCTGTACATGTTATATTTGTATATTAACATAAGGTTAGAAAGAGATACTGTTATTGTTCAATATATTGTATAAATTGAAATGGTAAATAAACATGGTGATTCTTTTTTTTTTGCCTCCAGGTCTTTCTTCGGTATTATTATAGATGAGAACTTTAAAAAGTTAACATATAGGTAATTCGCCTTTAGAGACATTGTTTAAATTTACTGCCATTACAAATTGTGTTGGTGTATTAATTTCTATGACTTTTCTGGTACCCAATGTATTAATTGCCACATAAAAATTTTGCCAAACATTTTGGAGTTTGTGTTCAAAGAACAGATTGTGAAAAGAACGATTTATCAAGAAGGCATGTAAGAATAACTGCATAGTCTGCTCTTTGACAAGCGATAATATAGTTAATATAATGTCATAATCAATGTATGTAACCATGTCATAATATATAAAAAAATCCTTTCGGTTTGATTTTGGCTTTGTAATCACGTGGTATGTCTGATTTAATATAACATTAAGTTCTTTATATGATTTGTTATAATAAATATTAAGTATTAAGTATTTTTATTATTTCTTTGAACTTGTTTGTAATAAATTATTATTTTTTTAAATAAGTGTCATCATGACATCAAACCTATATCTAAACTCCCGTTCCAAAACACATAAACATTTACACCATATTTATCAAATGCATTTAAAAGTGGAATGCGTACACATATATACTAAAGCCTCTTATATATTGTCTAAGGGTTAATTTAGCTCAACAGGTAAAGACAAAAATATTTTAAGTTTAGAGAACCTTATACCATATAAGTGTTTTTTTGCAGTGATTTAATTCTTGCTATATTCGCTCTAAAAGTCGGAACGCGAAAATATTAACGCGCAAAATATTAGGAAAAGCGATAGAGTTGTTCATTCCTATTACGGATCGAGAAAATTACATTACGCCAAAATAAACTTACAGGTTTTTTTTAAGAAAAACTCTAAATTTTCCCGCACGAAAAAACCACTTATACGGTAGAAAGTCTTGCAAATATGAAAAAATTTTCTATTAACATTAGTACATATAACTCTTTTTGGGTAGGATGAGTAGTACCCAGTGATAACTCCTGACCTTCTCCGTTCGCAATTGTTTACATTAGTTATCATGTCATGGTAATAATTAAAAAATGCAATTATATATCTTTATTATCAAATGTGGAGTCGATTTTTTAATTGTTTCTTGAAATCAGGTAATTTTATTCGCTTAAGAAAGATTTATTAAAATAGAGAAGTAACAATCGTGTTAGTTGTAAAGAGAAAATGATACAGTTGAACTTGTACGCGTGCCTAACCAACTCTTACCTTTGCTATTCCTTGTAGTTATGTTATACAATAAATTTGGATCATGTTACGTTGACGTTCATCTACAATGTATATTTGATTATTTCGTGTGGAACAGGTTTGACGGTTTTCATGTAATTCTATAAGAATAGTGTTCTTTTAAAAGTTATCATTGATGTTTTAACGAGTGATTAGATATAAAGGCATGGAAAGTGAGGAACAACAAGAGATAATTACTTCATCACAATGAAATCTTCTTTCTCTGAATAAGAACATAGTGCGATAAAATACTTAAAAGTGCATAATATATTAAAAAAACCCACAAAAACTGTACCTGTAAATTTTAACGCGCTTTGTGTATAGTGATTTCAAGCCGCCAAGTACCACCAAAGCGATTATTGTTCAACTATGGTACCTTGTATGGTTAGTGACAACTTAATTTAATCTATTGAATTTATTTTATTTTTGTTCCATTTTTCATGATAAAACTGATAAATTCATTCCGTTTTAGTTGCGTATGAAGAATAAAAGTATATGGAGTAGAACAGTCAAGCTTTTAATTTAAGCTTTTTCAAAATTATAACAACATATTATGGAAGTTGATGTTAATCATATCATTGTTTAAATATAGCTAATAAAGTTTCATGTTCCTGCAACCAAATTGAAAAATGTATTAGTAAGAGAGCTTGTTTTCGTCGGGGTTGTTCATTCCCAGTCTTAGTAAATTTCTTAAGCTTATTTCTGACTATGTTACAGAGACTGTCCCACATAACCTTTTGAAAGGTAGCTTGGTCTGTCTATCAATACAAGACAATGGTTCATAGACTTTTAGTGTGCTTTGAAACGATTCATACGTCGAATATTTGCTATTCATCGAACAGAAATTAAAATACATATTAAAGTGGAACCACCAATCACAGAACTGTCATTTGTTTAGTGCTTTGTACAGGAATTTTTGTTGGTCGATATTCTCAATTTTTAGTTGAATTTTGTCATTTTAATGGTGCATTGATAGCTTCTTATTTATTCCTTTCATAGTAGGTATCTTGTTCTGAGTGAATGTATTTCATCAAGCATCATACATGAGTTAAAATAATAGTTTAGTGTCTACACATATAAAAAAACCAATAATACCTATATTTCAAATTTACATTATTTATTGGTAGGTACAATAAATGGGCTTTAAACCCTGTTTAATAGAAGACAATATGAACAACGATTTATCGAGATGGTAGGTACGTCTTATAGTTAACAGCATTGTTTGTCCATTAAAAGACGGAAAGATTAAGCAGATGTAAAGCTAGACGATAATCAATGTAAACTTAAGAATATCTTAACAGGTTTTTGTATTGTTAATTGTTATTAAATAATTCTTGTTATTTTATTCTAAAGACTTACTTTTATTAACTATTGTCGATCGGGGTCTTTATGTTTATAAAGTCACGCTTGTCTAAATAGCACCATTAAAAGGAAGTAATAAGAAACTTATTCAAATCTTGGATACGCTAAATCTATTCTTATAAAGACACAGACAAAATTAATTTAAGTAATTTAAAAATATTACCTGCATACTGTTACATAACTGCAGGCAATAAAAAATACCAGTAATATCTGAAATTATGCATGTCTTAATTGGTGTGCTCTGTTTATAATGCTTTTTATTTTTGTATTTGTTCTTACAGTCGACGATTCTTTACATCAGGCATCTTTATCCTTGTATCAATTTATGTGTAAATATATTGTTGGAACAGAGGAGACCGTACGTAGAATACGACAGATGAGAATGGTCAAGGATATTGTAATTTCTGATAACAAAAGAGTAAGAATAACTAGTGGAAGCATTGGAGAGGGACCTACTATAAAAGGATGTGATCTGGATGTGATGTTTGTTTATTATATATCGTTCACGAAGATACACCAAACGTTACACTTGATCCAAAGAAAATAAACTTGGTAATGGAAATGAATGACACCAAACCAGGGTTTAGCAAATTGCGATGTGTTGATCTTCATAATACATATATGGAAGAGTGTACTTTCAATGGCAAGTCGTGGTATCTGTCCAGTTATCTGTGGAAATCTAAATTCCTTATGGGCTTAAACAAAGTATGTAATTATTTCAAAAATATTCATGGACTATGTTTGTCCGATAATGATGAAACTTTTGACTTGGCGTTATGCCTTCACATTCCAAAATGGGTACTCCTTACTGAAGAATGGATCACCAGACAAAAATAGTCCTGGCCACTTTGTGATGTCAAATCAGAAGACATTATCGAACACGGTGTTCTTTTTGTTCCTATTGGAAATACGGCATCCGATAAAGAATCACTAGAATGGCACATATCATTTTCAGTTGCAGAAAAGCTATTGATCTTCTCTTTTAGTCATACAAAATTAATTTGTTATGCGCGTATGAAGATATTACTAAAGGATATAATTTTTACTCATACAAGATATGGTATTTCTGCATAAAAGAAAACTGTTGCCAGAAGAATCGGCACTAGAAAACTGCGATATGCATCCGTTATTATTTGCAAATTTCCTGTTTTCTGTGTTATTATCATCTTAATAACAAACCAAAGAGTTACGAATCTATCAACGAGTTACAACGGACGATTGACAGGAAAACTGTTACCAAAAATGAACGTGATAAAACAATAGCTTACAACTTACTTTGAAAAGCTTGATACTTGGTAGGACAGCTCGCATTAGCATTGGAGGTTTTAAAAGAAAGCATAGGCTGCATGAACTTATAAACTGCTGCATTCTGCATACCGACTTTATGGCGATATTCATGACTTTCGAGATTACCAAACCACTTAGTATTTGATTTAGTGATATTTGTGTATAAGTTTATACTAACCTTTTATAATTATAGTTAACTTATTGGACTGGTTTATTTAGTAAATTGTGTGTACACTTCACAAATTGTTGTCAACATACAGTACATGACAGGGCTAGTCTCCCAACGATATTGTTGCATTTACCTATTTCATGCACAGGAAGCTAAAACATGGGCCATAAAAACTAACTCATGTTCACAGCAAACAACCATCATTATGAAAACAATATATATAAGGTTGTATAAATAATACAAAGCATAATTGTGTTGTCTTGTAACAGGTTTTACGAGCAAATCCCCTTCTCCAAATTCGAAACAGCACTAATCTTACCTTAGTGATCCTACAGTGCAAGCAGACCACCAGTATTACTGCATCTACGCTGGAAGTTGTCATTATTAATATGAGATATTTTTGAAGTAAAACGTGTCAATACAAGATAATATTTAATATTGTGTTCACAATACTGTTAAGGTTGACGCGTATTTGAAAAGTGCACACTGTTTACGCAATAAACTTTATAAAATTACAGCTAAGTGTAAAACAAGGTAAAATATTTAAAAAAAAATAATGAATTAAATATTAAGAAATTATTTTAAAAAGTGAACAACTTCCGAGTTGTAAACCCATAGTGTTACATTATGCTAGTGCGTAGCAAACGCGAACTCAGAAATATTTTGCTCAGGCTAAAAAAAGATAATGTAGATTTTGTCAATTTATTGTTTCTAGGTCTTATCATTATGTGTTCTAATCCGTTGGTTAACTCATTATGTGTGGTATTTATATCCTTTTATTCTATGATTGGCATATCAAACATAACCTGAAGGCCTTGGTTGATGAGTAGTTATAGCCATTAGTCATTACCTGTTTATCACGTGTCTGTCAATACTGAGTTTTCAGTTAAAAAATTATTACGGAATAGTGTGCTCGACTCCAACCTTTATTGAGATGTTTTATCGCCAACGGTCAGAGATATTATTCCGGCTTCCTTCCCAAATACAATTATAAAATAGATAAAAGTGACGTTGAATTTCATTCAAAAAGTAATAACACTGGACTGTCGATATTGTAAAAATAAGGTTATGTAAATAATATGGTAATTCAAGGCAACTATTAAATAACAGTGCAGTTTCATTTAAAAATGTTGAGGCCACGGAAAAAGATGTGTTGTTTAGTTCATTAGTAGGTTGCAACGCAATTGCTCATAAAGTTTGTTTGCAATAAAACACGAGAGATGCACATTGCGCCGTAAGGTAAACGTTTGCTAAGTCATAAGTGTAAACGCAGCACAATAAGAGGAATAGTAAATGCAGGCAAGTATACATTTATGTGTATTGTTTGCGCCGATGTAGGTCAGACAAGATTTGTCAGGTAATACTTCTGTTGTCTCCCTGATTCCAGGTGTATTTCTTAAACTAAGTAATATGTAGATGTGTGTATGGCGGGGATAGAAATGTTTTTTCCAATAAGTCATTACAATAAAAATGCACATATCTGCAAAGGCTTAATTTACATCAAAACTCAAAGACAAAAACGGCTTCAATAAGATATCTTATCTTCAATTGATGCAAAATAATATGGTATTGATACAACCGGTAATAATAACATATTAAATGAGACTCAGATGAAAAGATGTTATGTTCTCACTTGTGAAATCGTCAATCTCCACGCACAGGATTCTGGGTATCCTACGTCAACCACAATCACCTCTGCCATACCATTGGTTGACATTGTGAGAGATATCTCTTATGGCGGATAAGCTTCAAACGCAGTTATTTCAATGTAAAACTGTATCAAAAGTGTATACACAGACTATATAAAAATAAATAAGATCTGGTATATTATTTTACAAACATTGTTCTTTGTTTACAAAGTCACGGGCAGACGGACAAATGTAGTCCCGCAGTAAATGAAGGATGACGTGTGGCAGAGGTTATATCTGGGAACCAGTTATGTTCTCTGTGCCGGAGAGTGTGTAATTGTATGCGTTAATTTTCGAAATTCTATTCAGATATCAATAGCACAAATGAATGAAACTGCCGTAATGAGAGGTTTTACCAAAAACTGAACTTTCGTAAGGGTGTCAACAGGAATTTATTTTAATTGTGATCACTAGACATTATCAGGAAAAACTTAAAATCTTTCGACTGAAATAATAGAACTTTGACACACAAATATTGCGATATTGGATGTAATGTGATTAAAATTGTAGAAAGGTAAACCAGCCTGGCACATGGCTAATATTTTCTCTGAATTCTACATACCATGATCTTATAAAATTGCTGGGATCATACTGTACGGGTTCTTAGTGCTCGACCCACAGACTAGCCCAGCGTATCCCTAGGTGGCGGTTAGGAATAACCTTTGTAGCCGCTTAAAAAGTCTAAATTTTCCGCACCTACCCATACCCCATACTTTTCCAGTGACAGTCAAACCTGCGTTGCATCGGTTCATATAAGTATAAGAATAAGAATAAATGTGTAGCAGAATGACTGTTCAGTATAAGTTTACTTGAAAATGACGATTAGAGAAGAACCCATTTTCCGATTTAAAGAAAAAATCTTGAAAATCATATTACATGTACTTCTCAGACCACATTAAAGACCGATAAAATTAATTTTCTTTTCCAGGATATCTGACACAAATTATTTATAAGGGGAATATTGCCACACTTGTAAGGCATTGATTGTTTTCTATTATTACTGAATTGTGTTTCAGCAAAAAATCTCCTCACGCCCAGTTTTTATTGGAGGAAGCCTGAGTACCCGGAAAAAACTCGACTTTCGGTAGGAAAACAGGCAAGGATATACATTTAAAAAAGTAGTTGCAGCAACATAGTCACACAAAATTGACATTCACTTGTTTAAAAAATGAATTATGTACAATAAAAATAGAAACACTTTTATCGATCACACTTGCCAGACATATAAATTTCTTCCTATTTAGTAACAAATTGAAATAGATATCGTACAGTAATAAAAAATACATGATTTTAACATATCATATCTTAAACTGCATATTTTATAAATATGTCTTCAGTCAATATCTTAAATAGTATAAAACACGCAAAAACATTTGTAAGTTCCTAATTTCAACATTCGTACGCAAAAATAGACAAAATCAGAATACCCGTCGCAAGATCTAGCATAACTTATACGTTGTGAAATATACCAACCATACGTAGTAGCTAGTTGGTGGCATTGATTAACATTTCTCAAAATTATAAAAATATTATCTGCTGCGGTTTAAAATATAAATACTGTGAATTCGTGGGGTACCAATTTTCGTGGTTTTCGTGGGTAGGCTGATTCAAGAATTTTAGAATCCCACGAAATATTAACTCATTTGTATTGTTATTATGGATGTGGGCTACGTTTTACAATGTGGACCGATACTCTTTGTCATTGAAGTGTATTTTTAATAGGTTTGCAAGCTGTTGGAACAGCCATCTTTGCTCTTTGATTAATCTACCAGAAAATACCTTGGATATCAAAATCAATAATTAAAAATATCTCAGATAAGTTTTTGTCGTTTATTTGGTGAAATACAACTGATTTCATACGTTTTTGTGCAAGTCAGTTATACTTTCGGTTTATTAAAATGTTTTTGTAAAGTGTTCATTTTATGTGTACAGAAATGTTATAATGTATCTTGTACTTTCACATGTTCTTTTGGAATAAAAAAAATAGAATAAATTTTATACTAGTAAAAAATTAATCAATCTATTTTTTCTATCAAACTTATAATCATGTCGTCAAAACCCGACTGAAGCCATAAAAACTTCTCTACCGTTATATAAACACCCGTAATTTAGTTTCAAACAAAATTAATCCCTTCGATCACCATAAATCAGTTAAAAGTCTAGCCAGGTGTTTTTAAAAAGGTGTTAAGATCATAAAATAAATCAAATCAAATAAAGATGAAAAATATTGAAATTAAAAAAAAACAGATTTTCGTTCGATAGTTTCAAAGCTTAAAGATGAAAAGATAAAAATGAGACATACCTTTACAGCTTATGGAATTAAAATAATCACAGCTCGTTAACACATTAATTAATGATAATTACATAATTATAAAGGAACTAATTTCTAGCATTATTTTATTTAAGTAAACAACAAATATGCCTTGATCATCTTAATTAGGTTGTGAAAATCGATATCTTTATTAAATGAACACTTTCATGTGCCGACTATAAACGAGTACAGACAAGTACCACAAAATGTTTTTCTTCAAAATTACAAATCCACGAATTTACGAATCCACCAACTTGCAATTTTGTGTAAAACCACGAAAATTAATACCCACGAATTTAAGCACTTTCACAGTATTTGAAACACTAACAACATGAAATACTGTTTTATTTGCTTTTAATGTCAACGTTATCTGGACTCAAATGCTAAAGGTTGCATTTTGTGTTTTAGGCATAACTTTTGCAGCAGAAACAATACAAATCTAAGACCTAAGTCTTAATTTATTCTCCACGTTCCTTATTAACATCCGAATTCGCAAAGTAGGCATAGGTTATTGAGTTTCAAAGGCAGTAAGTCATCTACTTTTGATAAGGTAGCTGTCAACACTGAGGTTGCGATTTATGATTATGATGGTTTATGATTTACTGTGTGTCCGAGTCCAACCTTAATTAACAAGTTTGCCAGTTTTCCTGACGACGATCAAGAGTTTTCGATGTTTAAAAGGTGCGGGCGGCATCAATACAGTGCTGTTGTAGGTCATTCAATTAACCGCCATATGAGCTTATTTCCATTTAATTCTAACTTTAGGAATTTTTGAAGATATAAATATCAGTATACTTATCTATTGCTTTAGCGTGTAAACACTTTTTAAAATTAATTTTGGCAGTTATTAAAGCCTCAATCGAGATGGTTTTTGACTACCTGGTATTCCGCGTATTCAATGAATATTTTAGATTAATAGTATGCGTGCGTAGCGTTGTGCACGGGTGTTTACCTCTTTGATTAAGATGAGGTAAAAAAAAACATGATATGTTGTAATATTTTAGTTTATTTATTTAAGAATAAATGATGATGTGACATTTTTCCTGGCCACATCTGTGGTTATGATAAAAAGCTGGGAACGTAAAAATTTTTAATTGCTAATTGAGGTGAATGGGTTTATATATGAGACAAGAAAATAAAACATTTATATTTGTTGTTATAGTCGCCATTGTAATCGTTACAGGGTATCTGTTACACAGGATGGTGACATATACACATTTGTTCGTTTCGATCATGTCATAAAACCTGGTTTTACCCACCATGTCTTCAGAAATGCTTGAACCAAGTCAGGACCATTGCTGTAGTTACTATATGTTTGGTTTTTGGTCCTGGAATTGCCGGTTGCTCGTACTTTGATTTGTGGATTGTCGTTTTTGACAGGTTCATCAGTGTTCGGTAATTTGTCTTTACCTTCATTAGACCAATTGCCAAATGTAATGTCTATTAGTTTATTGGCAACGTGAGTTACCTATATAACCATGTAATCGGACCTCAAAATGAAGTTTTCTTATGGAAAGCCCTGGACATAAGTATTACTGAATGAATGTTTGATCGTAAAAAAGTCTGCCGAATGTTACTATATGTCACTGTATGTAGCCATCTCGTAGTTAAGATTTAACATTTTTATGTGTTATTTAAAGATATACCTCTCGTCATATTTATATAATAGGACAAAACATGATATGCAGGAACTTCTTATATTACCCTTCCTAATTGTTCGTTAATAAATTGTTTGTTTTATATTTTAAGTGTTTGTTGCTTATTGCCATTGTTGGGTTTTGTAAAATATGGCTTTGTAATTGTATACGTGTTACGTGAAGAAAAAAAGGCGAATGTTCCAGGATACTTTATTTAGCGCACGGGTGACTTATTGATGAAGATCGAAATTTTTGTACCAATTAAATCACAATCGGAAACCCTAGGTAAATATATAGTCATACCGGTAATCTATAATGATGATTAGTAAAAAAAGCGCCAATTAAATATTGATCGGTAAGTACTGTTGTTCAGTCGGTTTTCTTTGCTATTTTTCTTATATATAGCATTTAGATATATGAAGTTAAATTGAAGTCACAAACCTCCAGATCAATCGCTTAAGGAAGATTACAAATGTCCAATTTAACTTGCTAAATCTTTATTCCGTCATATTGATACTATAGCTTTTTGAAAGAAGACTTGTATGCATACGTTATGAAAACATTTTCTTTAAAGGAAAATACAAGTAAATAAAAATGTTCTGTAATAATACCTGTTTCTATTAGGGCACTGTATCGGCGCTAATATTTGTTTGCAAATTTGAAGTTAATTAACTTAAGTGGTGTTAAAGACTAGTATAGTATGATAATAATGTGAGCATAGATTGACACTGTAATAAAAACAGCATCTAATGAGGTTTTGACACACAAACGTTCAAAGTACTACTCATGATTGAACTACATGCGCTTTTAGCGTTGTCACTTGTATAACATTAACATTTTTGATTACTTTTATTTCCAGTTTTCCGGTTACAAAGTATAAAACTTTGATCAAAGAATAGATTGTTAACTGAACGATTCATCGTGAATGCAGGTACGAATCACTGCACATTCTGTTCTTTAAAAGACAAAAATATTGAATAAAATGTCATAATCAATGTCACAACAATATTGCAATTTATCAATTTATTGTTTTTAGTTTTGTTTTGGTTTTGTAATCACGTGATTTGTCTGCTAATTACAAGTCCTATTCCTGTACCAACAGTTTAAGGTTTTTCATTTTTTTATTAAATATTGAGTATTCAATTTTTATTGGATATTTCGTTTAATTTCATTTTTTTATTTTGTTTAAGTACCATCATGACATACATTAATCTTAACTTAACTGTTCAGAAACAAATAATACATTCCCAGCATATTTATCACAAGCATTTATAAGTCGAAGCGTTTTTATCATGTCTGAGGGTTAATTTAACTATATATTTTCAGAGAGCCTTCTATAAAGCTGCAGATATAAACACACTTCTCAATTATCATTAGTACAGTTCACCTTTTTGGTGGGGGAATCTGGAGTACCCCGTTAAAACTTGAAATCTTTGTCAATTAAGTTCCGATTTGATTTATTTTGCCTGCTTGAGATCATAGTGGTAATCTCAGTGTTGATACGATGGTGAAAGATAAAACAGGTTGTTAGTTTATATTAGATATTTCATCTCCTGGTCATACTTTTCAAACTTTTTTTGGCAATATCTTTTATGAAAGGTGCAGTCAATACGTTTTTATTGCTTTTGATTGATGTGAGAATATTCTATTCTCTTCAGAAAAAATGTATAATAGAGAAGTAACAAAGTTGTTAGTGGTAAAAGGAAAATGGTTCTATTAAACTTTGTAACTCACCAACTCTTTCCTTGCAATTACTAGTATCTATGTTATACAATAAAATTAGATCATGTTAAATTGACATTCATCAATGATATCTGCTTGTTTCGTATGGAACAAAGTTTAAGTGTCATCATGGTATCACAATTTTTGATTAAAACGTCGTTTATAAGTCATCATTGATGTTTTAGCAAGTGGTTAGGTATATTTAATTTTATTTTGAAAAGTATTGAAAAAATGGAAGGTACAAGAAGCTTCAAATGTTAACGTGCTTTATCTAGCGCGATTTCCAGCCAAAATACACCAAATAAGTTTATTCTAACCATATCATTGTTTTAAATGTAAAATTTATCGTAGTTAATACAGCTCCATGTTCCTGTGAGCGAATTGGAAAAAGTGCTTGTTTTGTCGTGGTTGTTCATTCCCAGTTGTAATACATATCGTACATTTATGTGTTATTATACTCTAGAGACTGCCCATTTTTCAGTTACTTGGTCTGTCTATAAATGAAAGACAATCATTTATAAACTTTGAGTGTGCATTTGAACAGATTTAGACACCACATTTTCGCTATACTTATACCCTAGAGTAAAATACAAATTACAGTTGAACCGCCACCACAGAACTTTTATTTGTTTCTATTGATTGTTAAGTGTTTTGGATGGGAATTTTTCGTTTTGTTTTGTAATTTGTAATTGGATTTTTGTTATTTTAATTGCGCATTAATAACTTCTTTTTAATGCCATGCATGGCAGGTATCTTGTTCTTGTTACAAGCGAGTCTACATTATCAATGTGATATTAAATTTAGTGTGTACAAATAGGAAAAAATAACAATATCTATTTTATATTTACATTTTAAGAATGTATTATTTGCGAGAAAATTGTTTGGTAAGTACAATGTATGGGATTTGATCTGTTAAATAGAGGACAATTTGAAGGGAACGTTTTATCCAGATGGCTGGTAAGACTTATAGTTAACACCAACGTTTGCCCATTAGAAGACCTTTTAATCATTTTGTATGGTTATGAAATGCCAGTCATTAGCAAGCACTCAAGGTAATAGGATTTTTTAATAGTTATTTATTATTAAATAACATTATTTTATTTCGATGATTTTTTTAAAATTAATGTCAACCAGGATCCTAATTTTACCAAAGTCACGAGTGTATATATAGTAGCATGAAACAACACTATTTAGATCTAGGCCATTAAAGATACATTGACTATATTAATTATGTAATCTTTTAAAAGTGTCGCAATGATACTATATACAATATTAAGTAGAAATATTACCTAACTGTAGGCAAAAAATTGAAATAATGCATGTCTACATTGGTGTGCCTTGTTTATATATTTTTTATTTTTTTGTTTTATATCTACAGTAAACGATTCTGTACATGGGGCATCTTTATCTCTGTATCACGTTTTGTGTCAACATATTGTGGGAACAGAGTAGACCGTAAATAAGAAACGTCTGATGAATACGATCAATGATAGTGAATATTCGAATAAACAGAGCGAAAGAATAACTATTGGAAGCACTGGAGAGGGCCTAAATATGAAAGGAAGTGATATGGATGTGATGGTTGTGTGTAAATCATTTAACGTTTACGAAGATACACGAAACGTTACACTTGATCCACAGAAAATAATCTTGGTAATGGACATGGATGACATTTAACCAGGCATTTTCCTATTGCAATGTGTTGAATTTCCGTATACATTTATAGATATGTGTAAGTGCTATGGAAAGTCGTGGTATCTGCCCAGTGATCTTTGGAAATATGAGTTTTGTATGTCTGCATACGAACAAAATAGTAATTATAATCCTATTAGTATTATATTTGTCGAATGAGGAGGAAACTGTGGATTATGTAATTTGCCTTCACAATGCAAAATGGGTACTCATTGCTGAAGAATGGATTAAAAGACCAAACAGGTCCTGGCCAAGCAGTGATATAAAAATCGGACTTTATCGAACACGGTGTCCTTTTTTTCCTATTAGATATACGGGATACAATAACGAATCACTGGAATGGCGCATTTCATTTTCAGTTGCGGAAAAGCTTTTGATCAACACTTTTAGTCATACACAGATACTTTGTTATGCCCTTATGAATATATTACCTAAGGACAAAATCAACCAATTGTAAGGACTTGATTTGCTCATATTTTATCAAAACAATTATTTTATGGGTGTCATATGTTAATTCATTATTTGTGGAATTTAGGTCTTTTTAAAAATAAGATTAGCTTATCTTACTTAAACTGAAAGCCTGGTTTTGTGAGTGGTTAAGGTCATTAGACATTACATTTTGATCTCGTGCATGTAAAAAGTCGGTTAAATCCTTATTGGTGGACTCCAACCTGTATTTATTTATTTATTTATTTATTATACGAAACTACAAATAATTAAGTAATGAAAACAAATTACTCATCACAAAATCTGTTGAAATATTGAATTCTAAAATATTGCAATGTGAAGAACACGTGTTTGCTGCCTTTAACTTATTCTACTTAACAAGTCAAATTTAAATATGCCACTTTACGATAGCGTTGATCTTATTTTAATTTTATGTTTTATCATAGTTTTTTCACCTGATTCTCAATAATTTAAGAGCCAAGTTTGATGTACATAGACCATAGAAAAATTTACATTGACAGTGGTTGAAGAAGAAATGCGATATATACAGTATATATTTTTCTTCCATATTTACTATGTGATCTCTGCTCGAAACGCCTAGAACTCTTTAGTTTCAAAGAATTTAAAGCTGTTAACAGCTTTTCCTTTCTAGCATTTGACCTTTCTGTTCGTGTTTCAGCCGTTTGTGAAACTACAAATAATTAAGTAATAAAAACAAATAACTCATCACAAAATCTGTTGAAATAATTAATTCTAAAATATTGCAATGTGAAGAACACGTGTTTGCTGTCTTTAACTTACTCTACTTAACAAGTCAAATTTAAATATGCCACTTTACGATAGCGTTGATCTGATTTTAATTTTATGTTTTATCATAGTTTTTTCACCTGATTCTCAATAATTTAAGAGCCAAGTTTGATGTACATAGACCATAGAAAAATTTACATTGACAGTGGTTGAAGAAGAAATGCGATATATACAGTATATATTTTTCTTCCATATTTACTATGTGATCTCTGCTCGAAACGCCTAGAACTCTTTAGTTTCAAAGAATTTAAAGCCGTTAACAGCTTTTCCTTTCTAGCATTTGACCTTTCTGTTCGTGTTTCTGTCGTTTGTGGTCTTTTTCATAAGCGTCGACTAGTTGGCTTAGATTCCAATGTCATATGCAGCACCTGCAGTATCCAGGCATTCCAAAGAATCCGATAGTTTCCCTTTACTCCAAGATCATCAATGTTTTCAGCAAAAGGCACATTTGTAATTGCTACGAATCCTTGGTGTTCGTCCAGAACGTATTTATTTTTTCAAGAAACATATTAAAACGAATAGGTGAAATCAGATAACCTTGTCAGATGCAGCTGTCCCGATGGTAACGTTAAGTAGACTGCACTTGTAAACTTGTCATACAGGCTTTGTGTAACTCTGATCAAGTTAACATTGATATTTAATTGCTTCGCGGTCGACCGGAGAACAGCATGCAATACCCTGTCAAATGTTTTCTTGAAGTATACAAAGGAAAGATAGATGTTTTTTTAGAATTGATAACATTACAATCTGAGGTTTAAAGTCTACCCCTGCGCAATGGTTTGAAGTTCTTTAGCAATTATGCACGTGTCTTCAGTTTGCTTAAGATAGCATATGGTTGGATGGTACAAGGACAGTTTCAGAGGATTATTATCAGTGACTGTGTCCATGATGTGGGCAATTATTTTATCTCCTGTACCTTATTACAGATTATTTGTAAATATCTTACCATGGCTTCTCATATTCCTTGGACTCTAGAATGATGTTAACCACTTCAGACATCGTTTTTTTCAGTGGCGTTGCTACTTCTATTTTACCTTCTATGTTTTGAAATTGTACAACTATTCAAGTTTAATGTGCCAGCTTCGATCACTGCTGTGTAAAGTGTGCTGATCTGGGTTTCTTGGGGTGTCGTCATTAATAAGCAGGGTCAATGGTTCAGATTTCCATCTAGCAACTAATTTTGTTGGGGTCTTACAGTTTCTTGATATCAAACTTAATTCTTGTAGAGTCTTGTTTGCTGCCTTTGTTTATGTGAAGCAGCAAAACTGTCCTCATCACTAAGTCGTGATCACCTCCAATATGTGTTTTAGAAGCTTCTCGTCTTGTTAAGTTAACATTAGATTAGAAGCGACTTTTGATCATGATGTAGTCATTTAAGTTGTAGAGTTCACCATTTCCATATGCTAGATGCTGTCAAAATGTGAGCTTCGGTTTAGTGGCGCTGACCGATTCTATAAGTAGTATACTCAGCTATTTGTTTTTACATTGCAGTTGAGCTCACATACGCCTATCTAGGTCTTACAGGCATTATCATCACATTCCAATCCGTTTTCACTTCAATAATGTATCTCTTAGAGATCTGTTCTAAGATGTCTCCCAGATGGTCAGAAAAGTTCGCTATTTCCTCATCATTATGGTCTTTTGTTGGGGCAACTTTGAAGGTATTGTTGACTAAAGACTGATGGTGATTAGCATGGTGATGATTTGTCGGCAACACATGATCTTGTTCACGATATTTTTTGTGGTTTGATATCATTTAGCTTAATGCCATCTACTACGTCAATCAGTTTTCAAGTGACTTAACGGCTGCTGTTTTAAAAATTATACCGAATTCCTCACAATAGTAAAATAGAAATTGTTTATTTATAAGGGTTAGTGGTTTTGTTGTTAACAGTCTATAATTGATAACACGTTGCACATTTGTGAAAATGCAAATTAAAGACTACATACTTTTTAAATGTTGTAATTAGTACGACAGATTTTCGTCTAAGCAAGGCTGGTCAGTGGGACTAGAACCAGACAAATATTTAAACCCAAAACAGATATATAGATGTTGTAACAAATAACACTGTCTCTTAACTTTTAACGTGCTTTGAGAGCCTGCTCCCGTGAACTTTAGTGCTGTGAGCAGAACACTTTTTCTTGTATAAATTTGATGAGTGAAAAAAGGTTTGTTTACAATGATTTGTTAGAAAGCTTATAAATATTGAATATTAGATATTGTGCTTTTGATACAAACATTATCACGTTAATTTTCAGGTGAGCCCTGAACACCTGTATTAAAAATCATAATTTCTTATATTCCTATTATTAGTAAGAAAAATAGCAATTGAAACCGACCGAACAACGAGAGACGAAAGTCTAGGGACAATAACAAATCCGGATATAGACAAACATATATAAACCATCGATGAACTCAGGTGCTCGGGACGAGCAAGCAGTGTCTGCATCTAACTAGACTGCCGTCGAGTTACTCATTGTCATGTCTAGGCGAGAGTCGAATGTCCAAACTTATTTGAGAGGGTGATTTCCAATAAAGAACATATACGTAATGGGGATTTATGTCCTGACTAATAAATTCATGATAAATGTTAGAACGTTGTTTTTGACTTTATCTGTATTTTACCTACTGACCGATAATTCTGTAATAAATACCAGTCCGTTGTACCTCGATTTACAAATAGCTATTTAGTCATAATATTACAATAGCTATTGTTTAGGTTTTTCTTAAAGGTAAAGTTATGGTCTCCAGATTATTTATAAAAATATTATTTTTATCTTTTTCTGAAATCACATTTTCACCCTTTCAAGAAGTTAAAAAAAAAATCTTAAAATAACAGTCTTTTGTTTGCTTTATAGCGTAAAGAACTTGCTTACCTTTAATCCTTAAATGCTACTTCTATTTTGGTCACACTTTTAATACAAGGAAGTTAAGTGTACAAAATTTAACAGGAAAAACAATATCATCTGATGGATAGAAAACGGTTTGTATAATGTTTCTTATTACAACGAAATTTATTATAATAAATATCTATTCACCCTTGCTAATAACAATACATCACTCTTCTCGTCACTTTATTATTGAATATTTTAGTATAAAACCTCGGGGAAAATGTATTGCTATCAGACTCTTGGAGAAACTGAAATGCAAACGGAAGTCGATCTTTACGCTTTGTGTAAACTTACTTTTTTATTAATTATTACTTTTTTCTCCAATTACTGGCTTGATTTCATTACGCATAACATCATCAGCATACTATATTAACCAGTTTCCAACTGGCTTTTCCTATGTAGCCTCTCAGGCAAAATGGACCACTCTAATCCAGATACCGGCTACGTTTGCCAACATTTGGGCCATACTTGCCCGCAAATGGGCTATGATAGCCAATGATACGGGTTCCTAGAGAAAATATCATTATATACCATCTTAGAAAAAAATCACAGCATTAAAACTACAATTTTCAGAAAACAAGACAAAAAACAGACTGTTAATCGGTCTACAAATAAAAAAGTTATGCAGGTTTAAAGATGACAATTTTTGCAATGTTTTTGGATTGTATACATGTAACCAGTATTCAAATGGGCTGAAAATCAACATAAAGGGTATTTAAGAATTGTATGTTTGAAAATAATCAAGTTTCCTGTAAAAATTTATTGACATTGTATTGGGTATTGCAAAAACATCTACTTTGTAATGACCTTAAACATCTTGTCTAAAATCTGTACTTATCCTAACAAGAACTTTTTCTCCACAGTGACACCACATATATTGTATAAAAAGTGTGATAAAAGACATATTTTAAAATACATTGTTGAGAAAACTATTCATTTGATCAACAAAATATTAAAATCCGTAAAAATATAAACTGCATCATGTAATTGACAAGAATTTAATAAACTTATACCACAATGCCACATTTAATATGGATGCTGCTAAGACCGACAACTACAAGTACCCGATACAAAACAACTTTTCCTCTAAGTTTAAGTTACACTTATGCGCAAATGCTCCTCTTTACACCAACAATATATTTATTTTAATACATTTGTCGAGGCCGACAACAGCAATTTACAACAACCAAAACAGAAGTTTGAATCAAATGTGTAAGCTAAAGCTTTCCTCACCACCTTTAACAAAATAGTGATAAAAATATGCCAGTTTCAGTAAGGTAGGTATAATAAAAGTTTATTTAATAGAACACAGTATTAACTATGGCTGCCACAATATGGCCGACAACTGCAATTTTAGTATATGTAAATAGTAAAAAAATGGATGTATTTATGAGAAGACGAAACGCGCTTCTGGCGTAAAATATTCTATTAACTTTGGTACATGTATCTTTGATGAAATGTTATTTGCAACTACTGGGTTTATGCCTATGCTTGTGGACTGTTAGTCACCGAGATTATCACCAACCCAGTAGTCATAATTCGGTGCTGACAGGAATACCATTGATTATTTCAGTGATATAGTAATTGTCCAAATTTACTGCCTTGAAATTTCGAAAATTATTTTAATCTTTAGGTTATCTTTTTTCAAGGTGTAAATAGCTTTAGCTGTATTTGGTATACCGTTTTGGAATTTTAGTGATAAAAGCTCAAAATCTTAATCATTTTGGATTTTTAATTTTGTTTTGGTATGAGCGCCACTGATTAGTCATGACTAGACGAAACGTGTGTCTGGGTAAATATATTAACCTTGATTAAAAGTATAGCCTTTAACCAGGACAAATGGTCAACTTTTAAACCATGTATATTTCATTAGTAAATAGAGATTTTAAGAAACAAGACATCATGATGTTGGTTGTTTTCATTAAAGGGGCACACTTATTCACACGTCAAGGAAACTATATAAAAAGTTAATCCACGAATCAATGTCCAAGAAACCTGTAACTTGATAACCATCTAATAATATAACAACTATAGCAATGTTCTTGACTTGCTACAGGCATTTTAAAAGAAATTGTGAGTTAACCAGGTTTCATGGAATGGTTAACTTCCCTCTATTATTACTGTAGTGTGAGTTGGTGTATTGATGAAAATGGTTGGGTATTATACACCACTATTCAGAAATTTATGTATCTTATGATCATTGCATCACAGTCACTATGTACTATAATTAACAAATGTGGGAAAACTAACTGCTATCATATTTTTACAGGAGATAAAATATTTAATAACAACGAAATGATATATAAATGTACATTAAAACTTATTCAATGCGAGGAGGAGTCGTTTTTTTCTATTTTTTGCTTGTGAGATTGGTTTACAAGTCTATCTTGAAGACATTGGTTACCTTTACAAAAATCATCAAAAACAGTACAAGCTCTTGCAATATATCAGGTTTTCAAAATCCTGCCATTATCATTGACACAGTTAAAGGGATGAAGGACGGTTTAGCGGAAAATAGTTTTTTTAATGAATTTTCTTTAAATTCGCCATATAGTTAGTTTTGTATACAAGTTATCATAATTCAAAATAAAAAATAAGGGTTTCAGAGCTCATTTTCGAGGGGTTGAGCACTGAAATTTTAAATTTTCTAATAGATTATACTGAGAATACTATACAAAATCACTGAAATAAAAGATTACAAAAAGTCTGTCCAATGAAATTTTCTGAATTTTTGATATAATGTCAAGCAAATGGTATACATTGGTCTCTGAATTAAATTTTTTCCCATTGGAAAAAAATTGATTAAAAAGTGCTAAAAATGGTAATTTGAGTAAAAATTGCCTCCCTTGTTCAAAATTTCATTTTCATCCTTTTTGCCAATGCCGAACTCATTTATGCAAAAAACTTTTTAATTCAACATTAATACATTGAAGTACTAATATAGATATGAGACTTTATTATTTCATTATCTTCATTATTATTTTAAATTTTATGGAAATTATAACATTTAATAATGAAAGAAATTATTATTAAATTTGCCATTAATGTTCTATATATTTTGAAATTTTAACAAAAATGGTGGATGGTGTACTGCATCTCTTTAGGAAGTTATGTAAGCAGTGGAAATTATACCAGGTAGTAAAATTATCTAGTATTTACGTGATTTGATGCGTTTTTTGAAAGGAATGAGTACAGAAATATCGAGGTTGTAGGCATTGGTTGAAATGAGGAGGTAGAACAAACAGATGTACACCTTCAGCTTAGGCTGTAGCAATAATATCACTTGTTACATATGTTGCATGACCATCAGAAAGACCAATAATATCACGTTTTACATATGTTGTATGTCCATTAGAAAGAACTAAGCACGGCCTTATAGCAACGTGACGAGGGAAATGGTTCTTGAAGTAGTCCAAATAGAGGATGGAGTTTGACCAACCTGTTAAAGATGTTCTGTAGTCTGTTCCTTTCAGACCACCCGAGTTTAACTCCTTTGACAACCTTTCTCCTTTATAAATTATAAACGGAGGAATTGTTACAGACATGGCACTTACTGCAACTACAATAGTCGTTGTTACTGAATGACCATGGTTACTGAATGAGGGTTACTACCTTTTACAGTCAACACCTTTGGAGTAATATGGTCTAATGAAATTCCGGACAACTATATGATGTTATTTCGTTACATGCAAAATTGAAATTTACTTAATTGTGTTTTTGTAAGAACTTATCGTATCGATTTATGATGAGATATATCTCAACTATCTACGATATGGTCAAAAGTGCAGCGTGGGTAGAATAGATATATAATAAGACGGACGGAAATCAACATTCACGTTTAACAGTACATTATTGTCACAGAAATTTCCTTGTTTAAAGCGTTCATGTATTTTTAATTAGACACTAAGGCAAAACAAACGGGAGTTATTATCTGTGAAAAACCAAGATAAATTCTAGGAAATGAACGATGCCTTGTTTGGAATGTTTCATGTTATATAGTTATTTTTGGTTTAACTCTTCTCTATCACAATTCAGAAATATTGTGTAAATGTTAAATCTCCATGCCCAAATGTCATTCAGATCTTCAAACTAAATTATTAACATGCTCGTATTGCATGCAATGAAAGTCGGCATACAGTATGGTACTTGTCGGGTATAGAACTTATTATTATCAGCTTACCACTGATCTTATAATTACCAACTTCACAATTAGATTTATTTATTCTAATTAATTCTTCATTTAATGCAGAACATTTCTGTTCCTCCATGCTTTATAATCTGTGCAAAAGAACTACAAGAACAATCAACTTTATTCAGTCTTGATTGGAAACATCAATCAAGTAGCAACAACCAACGTCATCATCAAATAACATACAAACTAACTTCTACTGTTTAAAGCTAATTTGACATACATAACGTCACACACAATGTTACAGGAAACTCCCCACACAAGCACAAGATATTTTCAGGCAGAGATATTTTTACCGCATCCAACGTTTTAAAAAGGCTAATAAAAAGAATTACAATCCCAAATTCCAGATCTTCAAAGAAAATAAAATAATCAGACCAAATAATATCAGACGGTCGGTGGAACATTTTATCGAGGAGCAAAAATCGCACTAAAAACAGTAATTATCCACATTGTGGGAACGGACGGCATCTTAATTGAAAAACGGAGAGAGAGAGAGAAATTTTTAAATCCATCTAAAAATTTGGCATGACATTCTGATATTATCAACCACACATACATCAACCTTATGACCAACATCTTATATAACCATGCAAACTTTCGGACTCGCGAACAAAAACTGGCAACAAACATTAGTGTCCCGTTACCTGTGTCAACATGTTGTAGGTTCAGAAGAGACCATGAAGACAAAAAGAATGTTGCATACAGTATATGACAGTTTTAAGAGACATCTAAGTAACACGTTTATGACAAGTGGTAGTTTCAGTTAAGGACTGGAAATGGAGGGAAGCGACCTCGACATAATGTAAGGGACATTTACATTTATGAATCTATTGACCTCAATTACGATCCCGAACAAATACATTTTATTATAGATTCAGAAGGCACAGGACATGGCTTTACAAGGCTAAAATTAGTTAATGTCGGCAGCACGTGTCTGAAATACACAAACACGGCAATAAAACTAGCAATGATTTCTATCTGTCTAATATATTATTTAAGAACGGTGCATTAGGAGATCAAACAATTAGTTTTCATGGACCTTGTTTATCTAATGAAATCAATGATATTGCCTATTGCTTACAATAAAAAAACTGGATAACACCAGCAAGCCATTGGCTGCAAATAGCACAAAATAAATGGCCATTGCATGACGTTAAAGTGAAAGTAGTGGAATGTGGAGTTCCAATTGCACCAGCTGGAGTTAAAGGATTTGATAACGAAGAGTATGGATGGCGTAATTCCTTTCCAACCGAAGAAAAACCACTGATTTATTCGTCAATTATACTCAACTGATTTGTAATGCGTTAATGAAAATTCTTTTAAAGGATATAATAGAGAGGGATAACAGGTGTACAAGTAAACTTTGCACGTTTTATATCAAGACGGTTTTATTCTGGGTATCTGAAGAACAGCCAGTATCTGTGTGCGTACCTGAAATTTAGTACCATGTTTCCATACAATTAACGATACATATTCTAAACAAAGATACTTAAAAAACGTTACAGGACATGTCATGCGTATCTTTTAATAAACACACATCAAGGCGCTGTCAGTGGTTTGCTGATGTTAGCTTAATTTTTTTACAAGATGAAACAATACAGACTTACGCTGAATATCCTATCATATTCGTTGTCAACGTGTTCTTCAGAAAAAATATATTCCTTGATTGTGCAAATAATGGTTGGGTTTGTAGGAATAATATTGCTTAACCAGTTTTATTACACAAGCTTGGAAATATATAGGAATACTTCGAACATCAGCGACACTATGATTAGAACTGGTAATACTAATTTTGTCTTTTCAACTTAATTTCCCAACGACCTCGAAATGTGTATGAGATTTAAGCAGTCACCGAGTTCGATCCATCTTGTAGTTTTCGCTCATTTTCTTTGTTTCCTTTGTCACTGCCATCTTAGTTATGTTAGACAATATCAGTGTTCTTTGATTGATTTATTATTAACAAGGAATTAAAAGAGAACTGTATTTAGTATTGCTATCTTGTTTTAGCTTTTGAGCTTATAGGAAATTATGATTTAGCAAGAACAGCATTATTGAAAGCCATCGAAGTAGACACAAATAATGTCTTCACATTTACGTTACAACGTTTTTCAATGATAGATACAAACTGACTCAACTGATTTTATTTTCATCATCTTATTTGAAAAAAACTGACTGCAAAAAATGTTATGGTAATTAATGTGCATCTAGGTTTGAAATGTGACGTTGCTGTGTATAGTTTTATTTGAAACTTAAATTAAATAAAAAAACAATATTAAAAGATATTCTATCTATCAATCATTTTGTTATTGTTTAGCATTCGTTTGACACATGTATCTCTGTACCTGCCGTCAATGATATAGTTCATACATAAATTACTATAAGTATGTGTTTGGCATGCCATCAAACCTGATTTAACCCGTCATTTCTTTTTAAATCCCTATAAAAAGTCAGGACCATTGTTGTAGTTTCTATTTTGTGTTGTTGGTTCTGAAGTTTGCAAATAGCGGAATGCGTTGTAAATTGTCTTTTTGAGACACCACTGACACAAAATTTAAAAAAAAAATGGAGTAAACTCAACTGCTTTGAACGAATGAGCAGTTCCTGTTAGTCAATCTAGGGTGCGTATACATTGCCAGTGGTATCACAGCCAGACGATTGAACTGGCATTTTAAGCAAGTCGCTCAATGGAATTGTTATAGATTACACACCTGACCTTATAGGTTTACACATTGACCTTATAGGTTTACACCCTGAAGTATAGTCCTGAAGTAAACACAATAAAGTATTTTTCTGGTGCTAGCACATTCAAGTCTGACACAAACCTAATTAAAATTTAAAGCCATGATTTTAAAAGCTGAAAAACGGTTGCAACTTGCGAATTAAGCCACCCTATGCACACTATGCACACTAAAGAAAAGTTCTAGTACTGGCACGCTATAGTAAGAGTCTAGTTCTAGCTCACTAAAGTATAGGTCTAGAGCTATCATACTGACGTATAGTTCAAATGCTAGTATAGTACAGTTAAGGTGTAGTGCTACCCCAATAAGGTATATTTCTAGTATATTTCTAGTGCTAGCACCAAATATTGTTCTAGTGCTAGTTCAGTGGTAGCTTATTTAGGTAAAAATCTTGTGCTACCACAAAAAGGTATAGTTCCGCTAGCACTCTTAGTATAGTTCTAGTGATATCACACTTAATTATACTTGTAGTGCTACCACAATAAAGAATGGCTCTAGTGTTAGCACACTTAAGTATAGTTCTAATATTAGCACGCAAAAATATAGTTTTAATGCTATCACACTGAAAAATAGTTCTAGTGCTACTACACTGAAGTATAGCTCTTCTATATATCTTCTATATATCTTCTAGAATATAAAAGTATATTTCTAGTACTATTATTCTGAGGTATCGTTATAACAATAACACACTATAGTATAGTTTTAGTACTACCACACTCTAGTATATGTTTAGTGCTATCACAATCAAGGATAGTTTTAGTCCTAGCACACCAAGCATAGTTCTGGTGCTATCATACTCACGTATAGCTCTAACGCTAATAGCACTTAAGTGTAGTTTTTTTACTATCACACTAAGATATAGTTCAAGTGCAATCACACTAAAATACAGATCTAGTGATAGCACACTAAAGTGGTGTTCTAGTCTTATAGTTTTAGTCTTTGCACAGTAAAGTTTAGTCAGTGTTAGCAAACTACTTAATAAGCTCTTGAAACCTAATTTTATTTCAAAAACTTGCAAATGCAACACCAAAATATCAGTCTTATAAACGATGCAAAACATTATATTATTATATTATTAACTATTGCAAAAAAGATTTTCATGATGTAAAATCACATCGTTAAATTCGCAAAAGTCTGAATTGGCTGGGTTGCAAAACAAGTTAACTAAAAATGGGATTGTTTTAAAATTTTATAAAAAAAATTAGTTCCTGCTTAGAAGACTGTAGAAGAAGTTGATTAGAAATATTTACATGACATAAAACTACCAAGTTCCTCAGTGTTGAAAAATTGGAAATTTTCATAATAGCAGGTGCAACACTTTACGTTATGCTAGACCCTGCAATCGGGGGTGATTCAATTTTCATCCGTAACTGTCTGTTAATCGATAGTCGGTATTAGTATTTTCTAGATGGGTCAATGCTGTTGATTACTTAGCTACAATGGTGTGTACCTAGGTTGATGTTTTCTATTCAGAAATTTTAAGACTGCCTTTACTTAATTGATTGTTATGGAAATCCATCTCTGAAATACGATAGGAAATTTTTGCTGAGTAAAATGTAGTCTTTTTGTTACATTTGTAGTCTTTTGACTTTTTCTAGATTTGACATTAAGTAAGTCGACAGGCGTCTAATTAGAGGACGCACTGCTTACTAGTCCGGAACACTGGGTTCCGCACTTTCTGTTTTTGTGTTTTTTGTTGTTTGCTCCTTGTTGTTTATGTCTCTTTATATCTAGATTTGTATCGTTCCTTGACTTTCGACTTTCGGCTGTTGCTGTTTGGTCGGCTCAATTAGTTTGCAATCTTTCTGCGACGATTCGGAGATCTGGGATGAAAACTGTAATAAAGTTTATTAGCAAATAGGTACTTTCATCCCAAAAATTTTCTTGAAAATCGGAAAGAATTTCTGAAACAATTCCATAACAGGATCCACAAATTAAATACCTATTCCCTACCACACGATTTCATTATACTATAACCTGAGATTGCACATCGGGCAACACAACTTAAAATGATAATATTGAAACTGACATATTTTACTAATCATCAGAGAAACCCTTCATTTACATGTACAATTGGAACCCGAATTCATCCATTAGAGCAATACTTTATCGGATCTGGATAAGACTTACAAAAATATGTTAGGGATATAAAAGGTCAATATCAGCAGAGGCAATAGCAAATAAAAATATTTTTTACATAGGAGTATTCCAAAAACAAAATGTCATCAAAGATACCAAGGTTAATATACTCTCGTGCACGTAAAACGCAATACACATTTTTAAACGGGAAAGCTAAAGGAACAATGCGCCCTAAATTGTGCACTTTTGCAGTAAAATGCTACATCACCGTTTACAACAAATAATATATAGTAAACGTTGTTGACGGTAAAATCAATTGTGTTACCTGTACGAAAAGGACCAGCTGTACTCCAACTGGACAAGACATGGATTCCTGCAGGAAAATAGCATAATCCTGTCTATAGCACAAGACACGGACTCCAACTGGAAAAATGAACCGTAATATTTAAATGAGGAGAACAGGATTCCTGCTTTTGAGACCAGGAATCCTGCTTCAATTATAAACAAGATTCCTACTGGTTTAAGTAATGAAAAATCCTGCTCTTGGACCAGGAATCCTGCTCCCTGACCAGGTATCCTGCTCCCAGACCAGGAATCCTGCTCCAGGACCAGGAATCCTGCTCCCAGACTAGGAATTCTATTTGAGACCAGAGATCCTGCTCTTAATACACCTTGAATTCTGTAATCTGGAATCCCAAAATCTTTCTAAATGGCTCCCAAAAAAAACGTCTCTTATCCGAAACCAATAAACTTAGCTGTTCTAATCAGTGCCTAAAATATATTTTTCTCAGGTCAGACACAATTTTAGTAAAAAGATTGGTGTCTTTATTTTAAGTTGCGCATATTGACACATTGTTTTCAATCTTAGTCTATGCTTTGTAAAAAAAAAATCATTTTTGTTCGGCATATGGAACACATTCTGTTGGTCCTTCATTCCACTACTCTACTGCCATCTTTTCTGTACTATGACACAGAATAACCTGCAAAAACACAAACTTCATTATTAAGATGGACCTGAATGAATTGTTCTTTGGAATTTAATTAAGGCTTTAAATATAATGCCAGTCCAGAAAAGCTGACAAATGTTACCAGTTACATGTCAGTGAGGTAAAGCACAATTTACATGTTTTAGTTACATCTCGTTAATTTTGCAAAGCATATGCTGCTATTTAAAAATGGATTTTGTTGTTTTTTATTTGTATTTTTTCATTTCTGCCTGACAAAGATTATCAACATTAGGAAATTTAAATTTATCAGCATTAAAATGTTATATTTGGTGAAACTGACATAGAAAATAGGTAAAACTTGTTCAATAAATACACTGTATAAATTGTCATGTTATAGGTTGAACTTACCTTTAGTAGTTCAATAATTGGTCTTGATTCAGTTCTGATAACAGGCAATTTTTTGTTTTAGAAATCAGTCCCTTTCTTTTAGATGCATCCATGGTTTCTATGTAGGAAAAAACCTTCATTGTATTAGCTTAAAAAGTGGCCTGATGGTTTGCAGCATTCCCTGGGGTTTTTTTGTTTTTTTTTGTCTTTTTGAGAATTCAAAAAAATAAAAATAATATCAGATAGACTTTTTTAAAGGCTCAATATACATTATAAAAATAAAACAAAAGTCCACAATGACCTGCTAAATTAAAACATTACAAAATAAAATAAACAAAATCATATTGATATTGATATTTACTTGTGTTAACAGACACTGTATATAACTTTAATAATACTTACCATCTGCTATAATGATGACAACTGAATTCTTTTTTGTTACAATCCCCTTCTTTATTAAATCTCATTTATCCTCTGACATCTTTCTTAGAAAGCACAAAAAGTGATGCATCTTAAAAGATATGCACACAAACATCTCCTCCATCTTGTAGCAAATAAGCGGTAAAGTTTGAATTTTGAAATGGGGGCCCTCTGCAGATGTTGGAAATTAAGTCAAAAATAGATTAACAGTTCTGAGGTTAAAAGAATTAAGCTGTTTAGTTCAAAATGTAAGATAATACATTGAAGAACAAGTTTTTTAATAACTGTTATTTATTTGACACAAATATTGGTCTTTTGCAATTCTTTTATTTTCCAATAGACCCTTTGATAACCTCATAATGAAATTTGTTTTATCAGCTTCAACAGGTTCCATAACACTGGTGGGTCAAGTTACAATAATATACACATACAAGATGTGCTTCTTAGTAAAACAATCAAATCTTAAATTAATAAAGATAAAGAGACATATTTATAAATAATCAGTTAAGTAAAAATGAAACACATTAAAAAATAATAAATTTAAAGTCAAATAAATTTAGCTGGATTTATGACCTTAATGATTTGACCCTTAAAATGAGGTGCTACATAAAAACAAAAGATATGAGGACCCTTTGGAAAGAGAAAATATACAGAAGAACATTATTAACATTATTAGAACAGAGTTAACATTGGATGGATTCCAAAGGGTTATTCCAATGGAGGAATACAAAAAGATATTCAGGCAAGGGCACGTGGGCAAGGGTAGATAAATAATGTTTTATTTAGTAATGATATCCCAATTTGTGTGGTACCTGATGTGTATTTGCTTATCACATCATCAATTCTTTAATA
This sequence comes from Limnoperna fortunei, assembly GCA_944474755.1. NCBI lineage: Eukaryota > Metazoa > Mollusca > Bivalvia > Mytilida > Modiolidae > Limnoperna > Limnoperna fortunei. The sequence goes on from OX104118.1 coordinate 29,752,579, forward strand.
ATCTTTAAATCTTTATCACAGTTTTTTTTTCATTTTTGTTAATAATTACATTATGTCACCGCCCCCCCCCCCCCCTTCTGCAAATTCAATTGTCAGTCTCTGTAATAATACATATATCAAATATGTAAGTTAAAATCCTGTGTTTTATAGTAAAAAATCCTTTTTCATCAATAAGCATAAGAGCAAGATTCCTGTTCTGATATAATCTAAGACAAAATATCCTATTCATGTCATGGTCTTGAGCAGGAATATAAAAGACACTCATTTTGCAGTAGCAGGAATACAAGAACAGGACAAGGAATAATAGGGTAGGAATGTTTATCTTTTACGTGTCTTTCTCTAATAGAGGAGGATTTTGAGTTTTGGGGTAAAATCCTGTTGGAATCCAGGTCTTTTCCAGTTGGAATCCAGCTGGAATCCGGCTATAACTTTCGTACAGGTAGGGCTTATTTAATATTTGAAATTTATTGTCAACAATATAAACAAATTGTGTGTTGGTAATAATACAATGTATGAATGTGTGTATAATCATCGATCCTGAATTCGAAAAGAAGGCAAGATTTTGTGCCTATCAATTCTGAAAGAAATACAAGTTGCCTGACAATTATAACCAACACGGCCCAGACCCTATCCGGAAAAGCCACCTGACTACGCAGAGTGGGGGGGAGACTTAGTCTCTCTTATCATCAGTAGCACCAAACAGTTCCAATAGTTTTGTTCTCCCTATGCCGATGCCCAAACCTTGTCTTTGTTGTTATTGACGTTAATATTAATACATGTTTTTGTGTGTGTGTATATGCCGTGCATAAAGACGGTAGTGATCGTCAAGGCGTCAGGAAAATGTAGAGGTTTTATAGATATTTATCAAAAAAATACTTTGAAAATCAATTCAAAGCTTGCAAATGTTCTTTTAACTCCACGTGCATTTTACATCAAATTGGACCATTACCTCCATTACCCTATTACCTATCATATTAAATATAATTAAAATAAATATTTTCCTTTCCACCATATATTCCGACTCAAAACAACGATGTTTGTATATTTATGCTTGTACAATGTACTAAATTTAATTTAAGAGCAAAACATTTTTACTTGTCGTCCATTCAGATTCTGAATAGGTCTGAATGCATCTTCAATGAGACGTTTGCTACTGGTAAAAATATGACCTTTTCCCATCAGCTTGTGAAACTTCTTCATCTATGAAAATAAAACATCAGTATATGCAGCATTTAGCGACAACATAATTTTCTCACATTGGTTAGAAAGCTTAATCAACTTTGTCTTGCTGACCCATTCAGAATATCTTGCTTTTTCGCCTGTAGGTACCTAAGGTTATACAAATCAGCTTGTGGGATCAAACAGTTCTATAGAATCATCTGCTGATGTTCAAAATAAACAACCAACATCGGATACTGAAATAAATCTGTTTTCCGTTCTATAAGGAAAATGGTACCCAAGCTAAATTTAATATCGGTATCGCACATCCTGCTAAGGTCTTGGTAAGTAGTTAATAAACAATCTTTTACCAAATTAATATTGAGTAGAAGTATATTTAGAAATCAAGCAGACTTCTGATTATAATGGTCATTCATTGTACAATGATTGCTTAAAAATATAAATTCTATTGTGGATATATATTCCATTACTGACAGCATTTTAGTGCATTTGTATCAATTTAATAACTTTATTGAACCTTAGTAAAAGACTAAGAATTCTAGTAAATTTCTTTAATAAAATTTTAAACAAAAAAATACTTAATTTATTATTAGTATTAGTCAGAATTCATGATTTATGTTATACAACCATGTGTTTTATGTTATTTATTTTTAATATTTAAACATAATTTTGGAATGTTAAATTGGTGTATTTAATTAATTAACTAAAACGAAATATACTAGTGCGTATTTAACACGAAAGCAAGATCATCTCAATATTACCAGTTACTAAACTTCTCTGGGTAATGTTTAAAAAGTACGTTTAATGCTCTCATTTTTTATATTTGAATGATTTTATTTCAACTGTGATTAACGCCACTTTTCAGCAAATTTTAAGCTATATCATGGCGTAAAGTTTTTATTGGGATGGTAGCCTTAGTACTAGGAGAATACGCCCGAAGTTCGGTAGGAAAACAGGCAAATACGATTTGAGTCGAGGGCACCATGCCTGCGGTGAGACTAACCCGCAACCTCAGTGTCGACAGACCACGTGGTCAATAGTAGACGAACTAACTTAACCACGTGGCCACAGAGTCCCCTTTATACTTGAATGTTCAACTGCACTACATTCGTGTAACTATTCTAACTCTGCAAGGCTATGCATTCCAGTTTTACCTTCGATTTCGAAATGTATACAGTATCAGCAAGTACCGTCCATATTATAGACTCCGTGCAAGGTGGCGTTGTTAAACTTCCAAAGTACTGGTAATAGCAATCGACGCGATCCGGAAAAAAATCTATTATTGGGAAAGATGGATATACCGTAGAATTGTCTGAAAAAAATCATGCTTAAGATCTTCTGATTTCAACAGCATTTGATACAAAATAAACATTTGATACAAAAGAGCGGAGAAAATCCCACATTATGCTTTATGGATACTACTAATGCGTCTTAGATAATTTGTGCAAACAGAAGTTGATAAAAAAACTTCTAAACAAATAAAAATTAACACAAAAAAGATCCCGTTTTAGAAATAAACAAGGACAATTTTATTATAACATAGAGTTTCTCCAATTGAGATAGTTTAATTTCTATAATTTTACTATCAAGATTGGAGAAATATGATAACCCAAGAGTTCTAAGATTCAGTTTCTTTTATATTAAATTATATAGTAAATTTGCGAAATGAAGTTCAAATTCTCTCAATCCCATTTTTACATTCATAACTTGATTACGCTGTAAATGGAAGGTGTTTTGTTTAATATGTCAGTAGTTTTTATTTTGACGTTATTATTTAAACCAATAAATTGTTTAGAACCTCATTTTCACTAGTTACGAGACATATTGTTTCCACGCAGGTCAAGCGATTTGAATATAAGGCAACATTAGATAAATATTATTTGTAACATATCTGCATAATTACCGTCTCCCATGGGAGACGGTATACATAGTCAAATGACGATCAGTCTTCGGAGTAAATGACTCTCAGTTACTTGATTGGGTGGTTTACTAAATCTATAAATATTTTTGTCATTTCATTGGTTTACGTCAGGATTGCACAAGTATGTGTACTGAAATTTCAATATATTCTTAGGTTGAATCGGGGTTGTAATCAGTATTTTAGTGTAGTAATGTTACGTTCCACATATTGACTTCATTCAATGCATTGGTCAGTGAACAATTAAAAGGTAAACATTGTACCAAAATCTCCCATCTTTTTAAAGCCGTTTGGGTTAGGAAAAAATTATATGTTCTGTATCTTTATTTTCGTTCTGATATTGATGCATATTTAACAAAACATATTTTTATCGCTCATTTTGAACATTTGTTTAGGGAGTCGACTTTTGTTTAATTAGGGCCCCGCCACTTTGTGGCGGACGCCCTATAGTAATCAGTCCATCCGTCCGTCCGTCCGTGTGTCCTTCTGTCCGAACTAATCGTGTCCGGGCTGTTACTTTTTTATCTTTTGAGATAGGCTTTTGATATTTGGAATGTGGGTAGATAATATCAAGGCGATGTGTCGCATACCGTGGTTGATGACCTTTGACCTTGAACTTTGATCTTAAGGTCACATTATTGCTTTCTGTATGACAAATTCATGTCCGGGCTGAAACTTTTTTATCCTCTGAGATAGGCTTTTGATATTTGGAATGTGGGTAGATAATATCAAGGCGATGTGTCGCATACCGTGGTTGTTGACCTGTGACCTTGAGCTTTGACCTTAAGGTCACATTATTGCTTTCTGAATAACAAATTCATGTCCGAGTTGTAACTTTTTTATCTTTTGAGGTAGGCTTTTGATATTTGGAATGTGGGTAGATAATATCAAGGCGATGTGTCGCATACCATGGTTGATGACCTTTGACCTTGACCTCGAGGTCGGCGGGGCCCACAGAGATGGGTACCATCTCACTGATATCTAGTTATTTTTTAAAAAGCACGTGTGAAGTGACGACAGGCATTTAAATCTCTCAAGCACCATTGGATAATAGTTTAGCATAAACAATGTCCTTACAAGGTACATGTACATTGTTTACCCATCCTACATATAAATTACAAAATGGATATACCGTAGAATTGCCTGAAAAAAATCATGCTTAAGATCTTCTGATTTCAACAGCATTTGATACAAAATAAACATTTGATACAAAAGAGCGGAGAAAATCCCACATTATGCTTTATGGATACTACTAATGCGTCTTAGATAATTTGTTCAAACAGAAGTTGATAAAAAAACTTCTAAACAAATAAAAATTAACACAAAAAAGATCCCGTTTTAGAAATAAACAAGGACAATTTTATTATAACATAGAGTTTCTCCAATTGAGATAGTTTAATTTCTATAATTTTACTATCAAGATTGGAGAAATATGATAACCCAAGAGTTCTAAGATTCAGTTTCTTTTATATTAAATTATATAGTAAATTTGCGAAATGAAGTTCAAATTCTCTCAATCCCATTTTTACATTCATAACTTGATTACGCTGAAAATGGAAGGTGTTTTGTTTAATATGTCAGTAGTTTTTATTTTGACGTTATTATTTAAACCAATAAATTGTTTAGAACCTCATTTTCACTAGTTACGAGACATATTGTTTCCACGCAGGTCAAGCGATTTGAATATAAGGCAACATTAGATAAATATTATTTGTAACATATCTGCATAATTACCGTCTCCCATGGGAGACGGTATACATAGTCAAATGACGATCAGTCTTCGGAGTAAATGACTCTCAGTTACTTGATTGGGTGGTTTACTAAATCTATAAATATTTTTGTCATTTCATTGGTTTACGTCAGGATTGCACAAGTATGTGTACTGAAATTTCAATATATTCTTAGGTTGAATCGGGGTTGTAATCAGTATTTTAGTGTAGTAATGTTACGTTCCACATATTGACTTCATTCAATGCATTGGTCAGTGAACAATTAAAAGGTAAACATTGTACCAAAATCTCCCATCTTTTTAAAGCCGTTTGGGTTAGGAAAAAATTATATGTTCTGTATCTTTATTTTCGTTCTGATATTGATGCATATTTAACAAAACATATTTTTATCGCTCATTTTGAACATTTGTTTAGGGAGTCGACTTTTGTTTAATTAGGGCCCCGCCACTTTGTGGCGGACGCCCTATAGTAATCAGTCCATCCGTCCGTCCGTCCGTGTGTCCTTCTGTCCGAACTAATCGTGTCCGGGCTGTTACTTTTTTATCTTTTGAGATAGGCTTTTGATATTTGGAATGTGGGTAGATAATATCAAGGCGATGTGTCGCATACCGTGGTTGATGACCTTTGACCTTGAACTTTGATCTTAAGGTCACATTATTGCTTTCTGTATGACAAATTCATGTCCGGGCTGTAACTTTTTTATCCTTTGAGATAGGCTTTTGATATTTGGAATGTGGGTAGATAATATCAAGGCGATGTGTCGCATACCGTGGTTGTTGACCTGTGACCTTGAGCTTTGACCTTAAGGTCACATTATTGCTTTCTGAATAACAAATTCATGTCCGAGTTGTAACTTTTTTATCTTTTGAGGTAGGCTTTTGATATTTGGAATGTGGGTAGATAATATCAAGGCGATGTGTCGCATACCATGGTTGATGACCTTTGACCTTGACCTCGAGGTCGGCGGGGCCCACAGAGATGGGTACCATCTCACTGATATCTAGTTATTTTTTAAAAAGCACGTGTGAAGTGACGACAGGCATTTAAATCTCTCAAGCACCTTTGGATAATAGTTTAGCATAAACAATGTCCTTACAAGGTACATGTACATTGTTTACCTATCCTACATATAAATTACAAAAAAACCAGATACTTTAATAAATCCATAAAATTTGTAATGCAGCTAAGAGACGGTTAGCTTTTTAGAAAAGCTAAACTTGTACATATACCTTTGATATGCTCCATTGAATTCATGGTCCAGACACTCAACTGATCCTGTGTCTGTAATGATACAAAACACCTCTTCAACATTGGAGGTAAAATGTGTCATAAAATATAAGACATTTACCTTTGGTATTCACACTTGGCGCTACGCCCCATTGAATTCAGGGTCCAGACACTCAACTGATCCTGCGTACCTAGTCAGTAATGAGACACAAAGACCTGTCCAACATCGGAGGTAAAATGTGTCATACATTTAATAGAAGCAGGATTTCGAAATGTGTGGAAGAGATGAAATGATATGAAAAAAAGTAAGTTTAATTGATAAACATGTATAGAGATAAAATCAAACTAATCCTTAGAGTGATAAGCAAAGAAAATGATTAGAAATTTGATTTTGTAATAAAAAATAATAAACTTGCAAAATTTGTAATTCTTTTACTAGATTACATCGTGTGGTGCATCTTTTTTTATAGTGAATAACCTTCCAAAGAGATCTGGGCCCATTATGGAAGGGTTCCTAGTGACTGCGGAATAGCTATTTAACACAGTGAATTACCTTCCAAAAAAGAACTGGGCCCATAATGGAAGGGTTACAAATACCCGTGCCAGCACACCCGCAGGTGGCAGATAGAGGAGGTATTCTTGTTTGGGGGTTGTCAGGTTATCATATGGAAAGCTTGACCGCTGTTTCTACATAGTGAGTAATGTGCTTGGTGAAAGCCTGTCTCCTTGCGCGATGAGTAACCCTTTTGTAGTGGTTGAAAAAGAGTAGGGCTCATTGTATCCGCTAAAAAGGCAAAATTCTACACCCTACCCAGTACTACATATTTTTCCAGTAGCAGTCAATAATTTGTTTTACTGTCTCCCATCCCTGTTTCTGATTATTTTATTGTTTGATCGACGTGTTCTTGCTCTGAATATAGCTGAAATATTGCTGGCTGAATTTGAAGCAAACAATCAATTAATACATTTATGTATTATAAAATTAATAATAAATATATCTTATTGCTCTCTGAGCAATGAAGCCACATAATAAATAAACACTTGATTATTTCATAAGACTCGGTGAAGTTGTAGAGGGGCCACGGTGGTCCAGTGGTTTAAGAAGTTAGTCATCTGCTATTGACCATATAACCTGTCAACACAGAGGTTGCAAGTGTGGGTCTCAATGTGGACAAGGTGTGCTCAACTCCAATCTTAAATGACAAGGATTGCCAGTTTTCCTTCTGAAAGTTGGGGTTTCTTCAGCTTCCTTCCCCTAATATGATGTTCGGGCCATGGAACATGCATACGCCCCCACAATTTGTGCAAAATATGAATTCAAGGCAGCAAATCTATCAGACATGAACTATACGACATGGAAACAAGCATATAACCTAATATTAATGCTAAAACTGTTGTCTTATTACCTGATATTAGTCAAGCTAGTCTAGTCATTATTAATTTGTTTATCACTTTATTTCAAAATTTTAACTAGAGTTATCCTTCTTCGTGCAGTAGTTCAATCTGCTCACCAAACTGAAGCTCATTTTCAAGTAAGCCATTATCCCTAAAACTCAAACATATATCCTTTTTGTGCCTCCCAACATCATCTTTAAATGATATTTTCCTTGTACTTCTTTTTTTTTCCCAATAATAATGAATATAAATAACCTCAAAATAGGCTCATGGAACATCCAAGGTCTTAACCAAGACAAAGTTAATGACCCAAGTTTTGTAAATACTATTTCTAGTCTGCATGTCTTTAGTTTAGTAGAAACATGGAGTGACAGTGGGTCAACAATAAATATACCTAATTTTACCCTCCTTTGTAGTAGCAATCGTGCCAAGCACAAAAAAGCAAGACGCAACTCTGGTGGTATAGCTGTTTATGTCAAACACTCATTATCCAAAGGAACATCCAAACTTCCAAATGATCATAGTGATATCCAGTGGATAAAGCTAGATCATACTTTTTTCAATCTAAAGAGGGATGTTTACCTTGCATTTATATACTTCTCACCAGAAAACTCCACAGGGCCAAACAATGACGTTAACGAATTATACCAAACCCTCCTAAGAAAAATAGAATTCTACAATCAACTAGGAGATGTTCTGGTCCAGGGAGATTTCAATGCTTACACAAATACATATGATGACTTTATTAGATCAGATGAAAATTTATATCCAAATAGTGATGATATCAACTATGTCTCAGATACATGTACACCCAGAAATAATTCAGACGACAAGAGACCAAATAAAAGTGGCAAATTATTAATTGAGCTATGTAAGGAAACTGGGCTACGAATATTAAATGGTAGAACTATTGGTGACCTTTATGGTAAATTTACATGTATCAAATATAATGGCACTAGTGTAGTTGACTATGCAGTTGCATCTGCAGATCTTGTACCTGTCATTAGTAACTTAACTGTACACAATTTTACTACATTGTCAGATCATTGTGCTATTAGTTGTACCTTATTCACATCTTTTTTTGGAAGTCTATACAACCCGCCCCTAAAACTAGAACCACTTCCAGGTAAATTTTTGTGGAATGTTGATTCAATAAATAGTTATTCCTCTATCCTCGGGAGCCCTGAATTTAAAGAAAAGTTTCAAGAATTCCTAAATAAAGATTTTGTACATACTGACGAGGCTGTCAAAAATTTCAATACAATTGTACAAGAGGCAGCAATGGCCTCAGCCAAATTTGTGAAAAGACTTTTTAATACTAAAAGGCCTAAAAAACAAAAACCGTGGTTCTCGGACTCCTGTAAAGAACTATATAAAACAGTAAAGCATTATGCTTTCTTGGTCAATCAATATCCCTACAATGGGAATCACAGGAAACAATATTACTCTCTCCGTTCAAAGCTGAGAAGAAAATGTAAACAAGAAGAAAAAAGATATAAAAATCAAATCTACTCCGACTTGCACGCAAATATTGATAATAACCCCAAATCATTTTGGGACCTCCTAAATAAACTAACCAAATCGCCGGAAAACTCTAACGAGGCAGTCAATGAATCTGAATTCTTAAAATTCTTTAAAAACCTACACTCTGGTTATCCTAAGGTTAATGAAACAAACTTTCATAAAAACATCATTGTGAAACTAGAAAGATTAAAATGTGATATGAAAAATGACGAAAACTGTGCATTTAATCAACCAATTAGAACTGAAGAAATACTTCAATCTATTAAAACCCTTAAGAATAGGAAATCAGCTGCTATGGACCTGATATCAAATGAAATGCTTAAAAATGGTACTCAATTTATCATCGACTCAATAACAAAACTTTTCAACTTAATTTTCAACCTAGGAACATTTCCTACTATATGGAATGAGAGTCTCATTACATTAATACATAAAAAGGGTAATAAAAATGATCCATCTAACTACAGAGGAATTTCCATAACATCCAACTTGGGCAAATTATTTAACAAAGTCCTATACACAAGAATCAACGAGTTTGTAATTAAAAACAACATCATAAGCGAAAACCAAATCGGATTTAAAGAAAAGTCTCGCACAACCGACCATATTTTTACCCTAAAATCCATAGTAGAACATAATAAGAGAAGTAAAAAGAAAGTCTTTGCAGCTTTCATTGACCTCCATAAGGCATTTGATACAATTTGGAGAAAAGGTCTGCTCTATGTCTTACTAGAAAAAAAAATGCCAAGCAGAATTTATAATCTTATTAGCTCTATGTATGAAGACACAAAAAGCAGGATAAAATTCCAGTCTGGTCTGAGCGAAGAATTTGTTTCTAAATGTGGTGTAAAACAGGGTGATGTTCTTAGCCCCATACTATTTAACATATATATCAATGGGCTTGTAAACAATCTGAAAAAAGCTAACACCGACCCAATTATTATTGGCGACATTGTTATAAATTCCTTGTTATTTGCTGACGACATTGTCCTTTTATCAAACTCGGAGAAAGGGTTACAAACATGCCTCAATGTACTACATGATTTCTGTGAATCATGGAAACTTGAAGTAAACACTAATAAGTCCAACGTCATGGTCTTCAATTCTAATGGAAAAACCCACAAAAATTTCTTCAAATACAATAATGAATATATTGATACCGTAAAGTCTTACTGCTACTTAGGTATGACCTTACAACATGCAGGTAACCTGAACCTGAGCAGTTCCTTATTAATGGAAAAGGCAAGGAAAGCGTTCTTCAAAATTAAAAAGGCTATTAGTCTTGATAATTCATGCAAACTGTTAGAAAAATTATTTGATACACTTGTTGTCCCCATTGCTCTATATGGCAGTGAAGTATGGGGAATCGGAAAAGAATTTAAAAACTCTGACCCATATGAACACCTGCACATCAAATTTATAAAAGAAGCGCTTGGTGTCCACTGTAAAGCATCCAATGCTGCTTGCTTATCAGAACTCAATAGATTACCTTTATATACCAATATACAATTTCTAGCAATTAAATACTGGCTACACATAATGGAGTCTGAAAACTCCCTTTGCTACAAAGTTTATATAGCCACTGAGACAAACAATTCCTGGATAAAGAATATGAAAAACCTTATTAACAAACTTGGATTCAACTATCTAAGGGAAAACCCCCTTGGAATAAAGCTACAGTTAAACCAAATTAAAGAGAGAATAAACGATACTGCCCTCCAAAAGCTAGGGAGTGAAATAAAACAAAATTCAAAACTAAATTTCTTTTCCAAACTATATAAACCAAATTCCAGACCCCCCTATGTTGACCATTGTAAACTAAGAAAAGACAGATCTGTCCTGTGTAAAATGCGAGTTAGTGCTCACTCACTATATGTAGAAAAAGGTCGATACCTAAATATACCACTGGAAGAAAGACTGTGTCGTTGTTGTAACAGTAGTGAAATTGAAGACACTTTCTTTTAAGCTGTCCAGCTTATGATCAAGCCAGAATCAATTTTATCCACAAAATAAACAATGGTTTATTGAATCAAAAGATAAATAGGACTACTAATATATCATGCCACTTAATATACTCAATATTTAATAATGAGTCAACCGTGATATTGAAAATACTTGCCAATCATATTAATGAATGTCTTTCATTAAGAAGCTCTACCTTGTCGTAATCACAGATTTCCTTTTTTACCATATTTGTATTACTTTTTCCTTCATTAGTATACCCACTGTCACTCGCATCATATATCTAGTCAGAAACTGTCATTTATAATCTTCCTTCATGTTTTATGTAATTTGTGTTTAGTTATATCTACATGTATTATGTTTGCTCCACTTTATGTCTGTTGCCATAACCATTTAATGTAAATGTGTTAGTGCTAATAAATTATGTTATGTTATGTTATGATTTAGCTGAAAAGTTGCTGAAAGTGGAATTAATACCATTTAAGGTATCCGACTCAAAATTGAAGTCAATGTTTAATTTTATTGTTTGACAAAGAAATACAGCTTTATTAAATCAATGTATTGCTAATTAATAAAACAAATTAAATAAATTGTTTTACTTTGAGTCAATGTTAACAGTTTTGAGCAAAAAAGTAAGTTTACTCAAATAGTAATTCCAATGTTTGTCGCATGTCATTACCGAGGTCTGCTCCATTGAAAACAATGGACATCTGGGACACCAAATACGATCACGTGGTCAGTTGTCGTCTGGATATCTTAACCAAACAATATAAATCTAAGAAGTTGTAGCCAGCACTATATAAGTATACAAACCTGTGGTCCATAGCTTAGTGTCATACTATAATCATATTTCTCGGTATTTTGCAGTCGTGAAACACTTTGTTCCTTCACTTTACTCCAGGACTTTAACTTATCCCACTTTGCACTCTCCGAAGCAAGTCATTCACCTTTCTACAGAACATACATTGATACATTTTTTTATGTTTGAAGTCATATTGAAACAAAACATCTACTACCAATGTCAGATATGTTACGTGTGTCTTGTGAAAAAGAAGTGATTTGGTATTGGACTGGTTACAAGTAGGCGTGTCTTGTGACAAAGAAGTTCTTCATAACTTGAATTATTCTAGGTACCAGTCCTGCAAATTGATTTCTCCAAAAACAACAGCTTCACTTGGTTTTATCATCCTTATGACTGATTGTATGTGTAACATTCATTTGTTTTTAAATGACACTTCTTGCATAGAAACCATTCAACATTATTTTTAAAGAAATTAGATTATTTGTTCTACCGAAATGCATTCTGTGGAAAATACAATGAATCTTTGAGCTTATACTCACTAGTCATACCACCGCTCACATTAAGTATTCAGTAGACAGGAAGTAGATGAAATTGCTATAAGATGAAGCAATATAGAAACTATCAGGCTTTAAAAACTGTGACAGAAACGAACGGACGGGCAATATAAGGTTAATGACTGTAGGAGTTAATTACATATAATAGGTACCATCTTCTGAAATTGTTCTTAAAATTAAAAATGTCTAAGTTCACTGGTGTATAAAATAAGGAACAAATCCTCAAAAAATTGAATAATAACAGGTACATAACTTCAACACACCAATCTTTCTGAGAAGTTTCAGAGATCTGTGTTGAAAACAGTAGAAGTTGATTACACAAAATAGGTACCCAATTTTCAAGGCCCACCGTCCCTCCCATCCGCTGCCCGATTTCACCATACCATAACCCGCCCTCCATGTAGTGAAACCCCACCAAAAATAATATAAGATATGTAACACATATACTTTACTTGACACTTACCTTATTCAAGTTTGAATCTTTAAAATTAAGACATATTCATGTTAAATACCCAACCAGAAATCAAACCTGCAAAAAATAAGGTATTGATAAATAATAAACAACCTCAAGGGCTGCATCATCAGAAACCCACATTTGGTAATGTTCTCACTTTGCTATCACTTACCCACTATGGACACACTTGTAGATATTTTCTCGTTTTCGTGAATATTCATAAAATTTAATTAGCCACTGGGACCAGTGTTTATTGAATAGGACTATTTTGATTAGTTTAAACGCTTCAAGGGAAGTACAACTACAAGCGACCCATATAAATAGGACATTGATTAGTAGTGAAAATCAGTAAATACCCTCAAGTGTTCCCAGGTTCAGTACATGATAGCAAAGCGAGAACACGAACAGACGTGGGTTTCCGGCGATGGAAGGGATGAAAAAAGCTCACATAGACTTTTGGTCATCATGTTGCGCAAAAATCAAACTGCCTCAATTTGAGGGCGTTATTACGGTACATTACCAAACTCTGGAAAGAAGATACACTCTGAAAAGTCAATATAACCCTCCACTTGTGACAGGCGATTTTTTGTGTTCTTATATTTTTACATCATATAATAATCTACCATAACACCCTCTACTATAGGTATTATGTTTATTATAGCATATGTTTTACACTGCAGCTTTTTACTTTAATGTTTCCACTTATAAAATTGGGTAGCACACAAAACTTTGCTATCTGAATTCCTAACACAAGACAATAAATAATTATTTTATTACTATCTATGAATTACGTACTATATTTAAAGGAAAAGAAACATCATATCAACTCCGTGGAGTAGGCAGGAAAGACACCTCAGATTAGTAGGCAGGGGAGACAATTTAGATTGTAAGCAGGGGAGACAAATGAAATTAGTAGACAGGTAGTCAGTTCAGATTGGTAGTCATAGGAGACATGCTGGAAGCTTGTCTACCTCATTGCATGTGGTCGCAAAATCCACACGTAGATAAGGATATCAATATAGTGTGTTCTTAAACTAAAAAATTTCATGGAATTCTATTGTAAGGTAAGTTGCGCTATGTTTTGCATAGTAGCATATTTTGGCGAAACTTCAAAGAGTACTCTGGGTTCCTGCCCTAATAAGAACTGGGTGCCATGATATGGCTGAAAGTTCCAATAAACATCATTCCAGCAAACAAACAAAAACCAAACCTCTAAGTTTAAAAAGGCGTAACTACAAAAAACCATAAGTAATTATTCACATTTTCAGAACTACAAGGGCCTCTGTGACCGAGTGGTTAAGGTAGTTCGTCTACTATTGGTCATGTGATCTGTCAACACTGAAATTGCGGGTTTGATTCTCACTGCAGGCAGGGGGGTGTACTCCACTCTAATCTAAATTGACAAGGATTGCCAGTTTTCATACCGAAGGTCGGGAGTTTTCTCCGGGTACTCCCGCTTCCCCCATAATAAAACTGGACGCCATGATATAGCTGAAAAATTGCTGAAATAGATGTTAAACAATATTCAAATCAAATCAATCAAATCAACTACAAAATTCTATCGTGTTGTTTCAGGGAATTGAATTGACAAGAACAAAATAAAAGATCTTTTGTTTGTTTGTTGGAATGGTGTATAACGCCAGTCGGCCACCGAGGCCCCTAAAACATTTGCAAACAGGTGTTTTGTATGTTAATATTTAACTTTCGGCAATTTTTCTGTCCAGTTTTTGTAGTGGAGGAGGATATCAAATAACTTATTGAGAAGCCTAAACGTGGAGTAAGAAACCTGGATACTCGTCAATTAAGGTTGGCATCAGGCACTTGTCCATTTTGGTTCGAAATTGCCACTTACGTTTTTATATGCTGTTGTTCAATAGTATCTAGCTAAGGCCAAACAAAAATATGTATGTTTCCTATTACATAGAATTATAAATAAGGTAGGTAGGTCGATTTTTTTATTGAGGGGGTCGTGTTGGTGAAATAATTAATTTAATTTTGACCTTTATCTTCTATTCCTTTGTAGGTGTAATGCTTGTAAGTTTTAAGAATTTACTATAAAGCCTTTAAAAGTGTCATGAGTACAAAATTTATGTCGACAAGGATGTACATGACAATTATGGTGATTTGTGTGGAGCGCTAAGAAACCGAACAAATCAACAAACTGGCAATAAGGGCGTATTAGGAAAAGAGAACAAAAGGACGTTCTAATCAAAGAACATTTCATTCAAGGCTTGAAACAAGACATTAAAAGATTTGTGATGTTGTCTAATCCATTTACGTTTGAGGAGGCATTTAGATCTGCCAAACGAGAGAAATGTAATAAAATAACTGCATGTCACCTTCTGGGATCAAACCCGGGATATCAGTATTGCCAGCCAGACCTGTAACCAAACGGTAGACCATGAAATAGCTACATGTCACCTTCTGGAATCAAACCCAGGATATCAGTATTGCCAGCCAGCCCTGTAACCAAGTGAGCTAATGAAGTACTCCATTAGCTCTGTCGATTTTGACTTGCTATATACCTACTATCTGATGGGCCTCATGGTACAGTAGTAGACACAGATTTCAAAATTTAAAAAATACCTGGTATTCCATTTATTGGCTCTTTTGCCAAATTTGAATTGTTTGAATAACATATAATGCCGCTTTCACTTAGATACATGCCTAGAATTAGAGCTGAAAGAGGCGAAAAAAACATTTGTAACCCCAAAATGATCTTATAGGCACAACTTGTCCCAGTTAGACTCGAACCTACAATCTCACTGGATCAATAGGTGACTAACTACCTTAACCACTCTGTCAGCAAGACCCCTTACAACATTTGACAACATATTTACTCGATAAATACTTCTGTATCCTACAGTTTACATTCTGCTGTTCTGAGGTTATGGCCTACACATGATTTTTTTGTAATTCTTCATTCTCATTTCTCCGAATAAATGAAAATAGACCCAATGAATGTACATCTTGTGTTGAGTTTTGCCATCAGGTAACTAGTATGTTGTTGTGGTCAAATTGTCAGACTGAAAATATGGTGGTATTTTTTCCAACTATCTTACATACAATATAGATAATTGTAGGTACCCGATTTGATTTTAATTTAGTGAAATATTTGGAAGTTAATATGTTTATTTGTTTGATGTTTAACGCCACTTCAGCAATTTTTCAGCGTGCGTCCATTTTTTGTTTGGGGGGGGGGAGCAGTAGTACCCTGAACAAACCCATGGTCTGCAGTATGGAAGTAAATATAAATGTCACGTACACGGCTGCCCTGTATTCTGAGGTTAAACAATATATACACTTAATGTGCTTCAATTTCTAAGTGGTTGTCTTCTCCTACTCTTGTAAACATACCTAAAAAGGAAACAAATATATAAATTTATAAATTATCATATATATGAAATATTAAGTCTTATGTATTAAATGAACAAATTATAAGACACTAACTTTCACTGTACAGAAATGTAATATTGCACAAATGTGACCAAAAGTTAATATTTGCTGAAAACAGCAAAGGATAAAATATTGCTTAAAAATCATAACTTGATATTACGATAAATATTAGCTGCAATAATGCTGCTCCTACAAAGCGGTCCCATTACTTGTAATGGAGCAGCTAGAAGTGATTCACACCCTGTGGGTTTTATGTACATAATCAGCTTTTAAACTGTTGCTCTGGTTGCTACATACTTTGTTATGCATTTGCAGTTAAACTGATATTTCTACATCTTATTCGTTAGTTTTACACTGTATTCGTTATCATTGCATTGTTGACAAACTTTATATTCCGAAAGTGCATTAATTCTGAATCGATTTGGTAAAAAGTTCACTCCTTATCATTTTAGCTATACTCATTGCATTAGCCTGATATCATTTTTACCAATTCGATTCCACCATTTTTAATTTTGTCAACAATGCCTTTGATTAAAGTTCTTTATTGTAGCTAGATAAATACGAGATTTTTATAGTTCTTGCACGAAAGTTAATAACAATTGTTCCTCTCATGATATCAACTGCATGCATTTAAAACCTTACAGAGAGAGAATTTCTATGTTTATAAGAAATGAAAATATGCACAGGAACTAAAACAAATGTCTATATATTTCATAGTCTTACCTAAGTTTTCATCATTGTAAAATAAGGCCACTACTTTGTGAAATAATCATCGATATTTCAATCAGAATTAGAATGAACTATTCATGACCAGGAAGTCCATTAGAAGTGCTGCACCTAAAAAAGTAAAATAAAAGTTAATATCCCATTACGGTTAGGAATTCACATTAATAATACACCATTTGCTTTGTCTACCCTCAACAGAAAGCGTAAGGTGGGAAAACTCATACCATAATGTTGAAAGTGAAGTAAACACACTTGATGACACTTATTTACAAGTGCAGTGAACTGGAGAAAACTTATTGAAAGACCACATACACTTCGTAAAAGAGGACTTGAAATTAATAAATAAGGCACCACACTCTTGTCAAGCACTATTGGGCCAAAGGTGCAAGGCTTGATACAAAGATTTCTCTGCCCAAAACAAAAGGTTTAAGAAATATCTAATAGTCTGACCTAAGTTTTCATCATTTGAAATAAGGCCAATACTTTGTTAAATAATAACCATTTACATATTTAAATCAGAATCGTATTTTATTGAATAAGACCAGTGTTTACCCCATTTGTTTGTCTCAGTAATGACTATCAATCGCTAACATGTTTTTAAGGTGCCGAAGGACCTTAAGTAAACCTCTGTGACACTGTCACTCATTGACCTGTTCCAAATTTCCATGTAGCAAGATCATAATCAAAGACATGTAATTTGAATTAATTTCGCTTCCATTGAAGTGCTGACTGATTGAGATTGATAAATGTTTGATTTAAGATGAAACAAATTAGCAACTACAATTGTAGATTTCAATGTACAGCCCATTGACTGTATTTTGACAAGGAAATCTATAGAAACTACGACAATATCATATAAGTAAATTTCCACCCCTGCAGTCTGCAAAAAAGTTACAGTTTCTTGTAGGAACCTGGTATACTGTATAGGGTTAAACATTGTATGTAATTAATTTTATTATATCAAAACAAATCAACCAAGACAGAAAAGTGTTCACGTTTGAATAGAAAATTAAAAAATCGAGCGAGGAGAACTATTGCAATTAATGTGATGTCAATAAAATGGAAAATACACAGGGAAGTTTTCCGAAAAATAGGGCATCTAATGGGACATTAAATGATACCCCGCCATGACATTCATCGATAGTTAAATATATTTGTATATACTATTAAACTGTACTGTATATACCATACATCCACTATATACTAGAATATAGAGACATAAAGAAATGAGTTCTCTTTCTTAGACCAGAAAATTTCATTATTTTCAAATTTGAAAATTTATAAAGTGGCAAAACTTCAATAATATTTTTCGGATCATCCTGAAAATTGAACTTCACCTGTATTTTATTGTACTGAACAGCTGTGCAAAATATCATTTAAATCCCTTGATGCGTTGTCAAGTTATCATCTGGAAACCTTCCGGGGACGGAAAGACGGACGGACGGACAGACACCGAACGAAACTGAGGTTATAACATAATACCTCGCAACTTCGTGTGGCGGGGTATAATGAAAAAAGGATTTGAAAATGTATTCAAAGTGTGGTTTATGAAATTGGTCAGAACTGGTTTACATGCACACAAAGATACTGCAAATATAATGACTTAAGAAATATCTCATAGTCTGACCTAAGTTTTCATCATTGTGAAATAAGGCAACTACTTTGTGAAATAATCATCGATATTTGGAACAGAATGGTAAAAAACATGGACTGTTGTTAATTGATTCTCACTGATGAAGTAACCAGAAATGAATCACACAAAAAATAATAATGATTCTTGAGTAATATGAAAATGAATATTGTTAGTGTTTCAAGTCACAAAGGCTGGATATTGAAACACAAATATGTATATAACAAAGGCTGGACAGTGAAACAACTAAATGTAAATCACAATGACTGGACAGTGAAACAACTAAATGTAAATCACAAAGTCTGGACAGTAAAACAACTAAATGTAAATCACAAAGGCTGGACATTGAAACAACTAAATGTAAATCACAAAGGCTGGACAATGAAACGACTAAATGCAAATCACAAAGGACGAACAATGAAATGCATGAATGTAAATCAAAAAGGCTGGACAAGGAAACACCTAAATGTAAACCACAAAGGCTGAACAAGTAAATGCCTCAATGTAAAATATTAAAAAAACATAAAAAGCTATAATGCCAGATGCAGACTGGCGTGAAAGGAACTGCTGATTGATTGTACAATACAAATATTTGTGGTTTTCAATTTACAATAAATAATTACAAGATAAAACTGCCAACAAGACAATTCCTTGCTTTACATTGTCTTGAAACATTTGCCAAGCAGCTTTTGATATAGCATTATTATTATTTCCATATTTGATAACTTAAAAGTACAAATCAGTGAAACACCATTAATAATTTATGTTTTATGCGAATTTAAGGTACATCTCAAAAGTTATATCTGACTGAAATATCTCATAGTCTGACCTAAGTTTTCAATCATTATAAATAAGGCCACTACTTGTGTATTAATCACCGATATTTTAAGCATTTTTTTCAAACAAATAATTACAGAAAGAACCTCTATAATTTTGAGAATTTAGTCCAGTTCACAAAAGAACTTCTTTTTGGGTATAAGATAAAAGCCAATATCCTATGTCGGGTAAGAATTCACAATAATAATACGCCATTTGCTTTTTCCACCCATTAACAGTGAGGGATACCATAAGGTAGGCTAAACTCTAGGATTGTCTACCCTGCACAACCATGGAGTAGACCCTAACAGCGAGGGAAAGCATAAGGTGGGCAAAACTCTAAGCTTTTCTATCCTGCCCACCCATGGAGTAGACATTAACAGTGAGGGAAAGCATAAGGAGGGAAAAACTCGAAGCTTGTCTATTCTGCCCACCCATGGAATAGACCTTAACAGAGAGGAAAAACATAAGATGGGCAAAACTGTAAGCTTGTCTATTCTGTCCACCCATGGAGTAGACCTTAACAGTGAGGGAAAGCATAAGGAGGGCAAAACTCTAAGCTTGTCTATTCTGCCCATTTATGGAGTAGACCTTAACATTGAGGGAAAGCATAAGGTGGGCAAAATTCTAAGCTTTTCTATTCTGCCCACCCATGGAATAGACCTTAACAGAGAGGGAAAACATAAGATGGGCAAACCTCTAAGCTTGTCTATTCTGTCCACCCATGGAGTAGACCTGAACAGTGAGGGAAAGCATAAGGTGGGCAAAACTCTAAGCTTGTCAATCCTGTCCACCCATGGAGTAGACCTGAACAGTGAGGGAAAGCATAAGGTGAGCAAAATTCTAAGCTTGTCTATCCTGCCCACCCATGGAGTAGACCTTAACAGTGAGGTAAAGCATAAAATGGGCAAAACTCTAAGCTTGTCTATCCTGCCCACCCATGGAGTAGACCTTAACAGAGAGGGAAAACATAAGGTAAGAAAATTCAAAGATTGTCTACCCTGCCCACCAAGGGAGTAGACCTTAACAGTGAGGGAAAGCAAAAGGTGGGCAAAACTCTAAGCTTGTCTATCCTGCCCACCCATGGATCAGACCTTAACAGTGAGGTAAAGCATAAGATGGGCAAAACTCTAAGCTTGTCTATCCTGCCCACCCATGGATCAGACATTAACAGAGAGAGAAAACATACGGTGGGCAAAGTTCAAGGATTGTCTACCCTGCCCACCAACGGATTAGACCTTAACAGTGAGGGAAAGCATGAGATGGGCAAAACCCTAAGCTTGTCTATCCGGCCCAGTCGACAATTGTTTTTCCTTTTATTCCAAGACCGGCTAAAATTATTTATATTCACATTTTTTTACAAACACAAGTGAGCTGCCCACTGTGGATCTGTGGACAAGTGAGAATTCCCTATTCCCAATTTACGTATGTACCTGCTAGAACTTTCCGATTGTCTCCCTGCCGTGATATTAGAGTTATTATCCACATTACTTGTGGTCTGTAGCACGTTATTGTGATTGGCATTATTGTCCAAGGCTCGTCTACTCTGGTTTTGGTATGAATGGTGACCTGAGATCTGTTGGTTGTCCGACATCCGTGGACTGGTACGGTGATTTTGTGGCTGTCGGTCATGACTAGGGCGGTTATCCACCACGTTACCTCTCTCCTGATTACCCAGGCGATTACTTTGCCTTGGATTCCGACTAAAACGTAAAAGAAAACAACTGACCATCTTTCTTTTTCTAATTGGCTAAAGAGACCTACAATTAGGTCATTGCAGGTGTTCAAATAAGCATTCCAGACCGGAAGGTCCAAGTCCTTTTCGTAACAAAATTAGAAGGTCCACCAATAAGAACATTAGGTCCTGCCATTCATCACCATGTTCTTTTCAAAGAAGTAAAACCAAAGCAGAACCACAAGACAATATTGCACTTTGAACAATGACACCCGATTTCTGCTATGCTTAACGTAGATTGGAAGTTTAAAATATCATGCTTAAGCCTATTTGAATCATGGTTATTTAATTATTTTAAAGGTATTCAGACCACAATTGACCACTGATCATATTTGTTCCAAAAGACCATTGTTTTTTCAATGAAGCAGGCATCAGTAAGGTTCTGCAAACATTAGAAATACTTTTTGAGAAACTAACTTGTTTTAGTCTTAACCGTTAACATTAACTTATGTAAAACAATATATTTACTTTGTATTATTAGTTAGCAATACATTTAAATAATAAAGCTGTATTTCTTGGTCAAAAAAAAATTAAACGTGACTTCAATTATGGGTCTGACACCTTAATTTGGCATTGACAAAAAATATCTGCCATATAAAAGTCCAATCGCACTGTGGATATGTAGAAAAAGCGAAATCCATCAAAGCTAAAGTGTATAATGATATGGCAATATATTACCAATCTATGGTCTAAACAGGGTCTGTTTACTTGAGGTTGTGCTTGAGTTATCTCCTTTGTAATATCTACTGATCTGACCCATTTATCTCCCTTTGTAATATCTACTGATCTGACCCATTTATCTCCCTTTATAATATCTACTGATCTGACCATTTATCTCCCTTTGTAATATCTACTGATCTGACCCATTTATCTCCCTTTGTAATATCTACTGATCTGACCATTTATCTCCCTATGTAATATCTACTGATCTGACCCATTTATCTCCATTTGTAATATCTACTGATCTGACCCATTTATCTCCCTTGTTATATCTACTGATCTGACCCATTTATCTCCCTTTGTAATATCTACTGATCTAAACATTTATCTCCCTTTGTAATATCTACTGATCTGACACATTTATCTCCCTTTGTTATATCTACTGATCTGACCTATTTATCTTCCTTTATAATATCTTCTGATCTGACCCATTTATCTACCTTTGTAATATATACTGATCTGACACATTTATCTACCTGTGTAATATCTACTAATCTGACTCATTTATCTTCCTTCGTAATATCTACTGATCTGACCCATTTATCTCCCTTTGTAATATTTACTGATCTGACCCATCTATCTACCTTTGTAATATCTACTGATCAGACCCATTTATCTACCTTTGTTAAATCTACTGATCTGACACATTTATCTTCCTTTGTAATATCTACTGATCTGACACATTTATATCCCTATGTAATATCTACTGATCTGACTCATTTATCTCCCTGTGTCATATCTACTAATCTGACATATTTATCTCCCTTTGTAATATCTACTTATCTGACCCAACTGCTATAACATACTTGGTTCTTGCTGCTGCCATAATTGTAAATGGAGCTCTCATGGGCGCATTCACTTTGACACTTGTTGCCTGGCAACCATTTATGGCCAGCACCTGTAACAATAAAGAATTGTCCTATTGGACAGTTTAAACAACAGTAGTTAATATTTTTCTTAAAAAAATCTGAAAAAAACAAGGCTGGTAGTGTTAACCCCTTTATCTGAAATTCATAACCTTTGAACTTTAAGCCTACACTAAAACCAGCCAAGTCTTGTTTTACAGACGGTAATCAGTTAAACAATATTAACATGGCATAATAAAACTAGTCACAATGTAACTTTGGGCCATTCCATACAATTTGCGAGGGGTGGAAGTTTCTACATTTTGTATTTCAGTGTGGCTGTTCCATCAAAACACAATTGCACACAGGCAAGACACTTTAAAATTGTTGATATGGGTGTAGTTTCCTGAACAGAATACTGAACCGGGTAGAAGCATAAATTAATAAACCCAATTCTTAAGTGACTTTTCTGGTTACCATACATAATTTAATTGAACAGTCTATTAGGCTATTCATACAAGAGTTTATAATAGGGTAGGAAGGAATTATTTATTTTGGGACATTGGGTTATTTTTAACCGGTCAATAACATACCCTATATTTTACCATAGTAAAGATGGTTAACATTATAATTTAATTAGCTTTGTAAGCTGATATCTAAATGGCTAATTCCAATGGAGCAACCCATATTATACAATAGAACTTCGGTTTGTCACATGAATAGTCTTACGCCGTTAAAGTTCAAAAAGTCCTATTACATCATCGATTGTTTAACATTAAAATTGTTAGGATTTATAGTTAAAATTACGTAAGGAATATATCAAATTTCTGAAGAGGTTATACTCTACAACCTGGCTTTGGTCTGTTTACATCATTCATAAACCGCTTTGCAGTTTATTTGCCATAAACAGACACAAATCATGTTATATAGTACATGTATAACCTCTTCAAAAATCGAAAATATTCCTTTAATAATTTATATATTGCAAACATTTTCGAACCGTGTTACTTTACCTAAAATTCTGCACCAATACAATTCTATATTGGCCAATATGAATTCATTTTATTAAAGAAAAAAAATCTCAGTTGTGATATTTTTGAATAGTAGAATAGTAGGCAGAGTGTAGGAGTATATAAAGCAGTCTTTCTAAAGGTACGTTCAACTGTCAAACATGGCCGGTATAAAAATCAAAAAGTTTGGATAAATCAGGAAAAGTCGGACCAGAAGTCTAGATAAAAATTGAAAGTTTTAATTTGATGGAATTAAAAATGTAAGAATTTCTTTATGGCACACAGGCCAGCTATTACAATTTTTCCTACACTTTCGGTAGCATAATCGTGTGCTTATTACTAAATTATGCTTGATTAACCCAGAAAATCCAAAAGAAAACAGACTAAACATGTATGATAATGAAGATAAAACAAAATTATATAGCACACCGAGACCGAAAATTTTTTTCTAATTGAAATAATTGCTTTACATGTATTTTTTATTATATTCCAACAATTGTTTGTCCTGGAAAAAAGTTCCTGCAGTACTGAATTTTTTTTAACAGATCAGTCCAGACCTGTAAAAAAAAGAAAAACCTTCCCAAAGACTGTAATAACATAACCAATAACTATATTGGTGGAATGGGACATAACAATTTGGACTTAACTTTGACTGTCACTGGAACAAGTATGGTTTGTTTGATTGAATGTTGTTTAATGCCACTTTCATCAACTTTTCAACTATATCATGGCGTCCAGTTTCTATTGTGGGGAAGAAGCCAGAGTTTCTGGAGAAAACCACTTACCTTCGGAAGGCAATCTGCCAATCTTTGTCAATTAGATTGGAGTCAAGGGCATCCTTCCAAGCAGTGACACTCCAACCAGCAATCTTAGTGTCAAAATACCATGTGATCAATAGTAGACGAACCATCTTAACCCCTCTGCCACTGAGGTCCCAGTTTAGCTACGGACGGAGAAGTAAGCGTTTTGAAGCTGCTACAACAAGCCTAGAAATTTGTTTGCAATATCTTTAAACACATATATGTTGCTTCATCAACATAAATCTATGAAAGTAAACAACAGAAGAAACTTACTATGCTCCATTATTGAGTTAGCTTGCCACTGTATCAAGTTTGGATGATTAGGAAAGAATGGTATTGTCTGAAATAAACAACAAAAATTGCTTGTTAAAAAGGTGTTTCAGCAATTTTTGCAGATTTATCGTGGCAAGTTTTTATTGGGGAAGGAAGAAAACACCTCAACCTTCAGGAGGAAAACTGGCAATCCTTGTCAATTAAAATTGGGAGTCGAGTGACCCCTTCCCGCACTGAGACTTGAACCCACATTCTCAGTGTTGACAGACCATGTCATCAATAGTAGATTATCTTAACTGAGGCCTCTAACATAAATTGTAACCAAATACAACACCATGACAAGGTCAAATCGTATTCGACCTCAAGCATTACAAATTGATCACTCTGATTGGACATCAAATCAAGTCTACTAGCAATGCATTAGACAAGCGTAGACTATGTTTCGAGGTTTTAGAAATCTTAACTGTTTTGAATTTTATATTCTTTCAAACACACATGTTAAATGTTAAAAACAACAGAACTATTCCAAATGGTATTTTGAGCAATTGCAACACATTACCCACAATGATGTTCATAAAGCTATCAATTTCTAACAAGTATTATTGCTCCTTGACGATAACTTCAGAGAGGTCTGAAAACAATCCCACAATTCATACTGGAAGACACACGTAAAGCCTATAAACAGCATACCTCCTATCTACTATGGGCAGTGGGTTTATAATGATATTTCTGTATGATGTTGACAACTGTCATCTGAATAGGTTCTGTATCTGAATACCCCATTAAAAAGTTAAATTTCTGATGGGAGCACATACAATATTGACATTCCAATGTGTTTGTATATATATATATATATATATATATATATCTATAAGTCCTAAATTTGATTTTATGTATTATACACGGCTACCGATCGATCCCAATCACAGCCGAATACTGTGACGAAAAAATTCTTGGAGGTACTTCCGGTTGTGATGCAGAGGAACAAAAATCGCTATTTCGGAAAGGTATGTATTTTAATTGTGGTTCCTTGTGCTTCGTGAAAAGAAAAAATGAAAAATCTAAGAATGTCACCATACCCTTTGATAATCCCTCTGTCACCTTTTGAAAACTCTTTCAAATTTGTTGAGTAATGATGGCTGTTAAACTTTTGGCAGTGACAAGGGGGTGGGTCGGCAATTATTCAGACGGATTACTATCTCTGAATAAAAAACTTAGGTTAGGGTTACTGTGATTGTTTGCTGATAACACTATTAGTTTTAGATGGATAAACCATCGAATTAACTTTTGTACCACCAGCGTTTAATTAAATTAATTGTGGACGACAAAAATAATTAATGGAGATTTGGAGAAACAGGTTGTGATTTGGAGGAACTAGTTATGATTTGGAGGAATTAATCCATTATATTATTTTTGGACAGATTTCACGGAGTCAAAATCCCTGAATTAAAATGGTAAATGTCGGACGGGGAAACCATTTTCGTAACATGTTTCTCATCAACTACTAATCACAGCCTCTTGAAATTTGGTATGCAGCATCAGCATGGCCTCCCATAACGTAGGATTATATTTCAAATCTGTCACTCACCTACTTCCTGTTTAACGAAATCCAGCCATTTCTGTCTTTGATCGATTTTCTTTGGTTTAAAACATCCTGCTTCTGTTTTACTTATTTGTTTTAACAATGTCCATGTAGGATTTTGTCATCAGTTTAATATATGAGCTCATCAAATGCCGTGTGGTAATAGTCTGTTATATTACCCAACAAGCATTATGATTGATGTATCTAGTAATATACCATACGTGTTGAAATGGCATTTTACGGTACAATTTACTTCTTTTATAGAAAAGCGACTTAAATCTTAGAAAAAGCCCATTTGGGGGACGGACGAACGGACAGATACACCCGAATACTTTTTACACCGTAGGTGGGAGCATACAAATGGCGTAAACAATGGGGCATACGACGATTACCAATTTCATAGAACTAAGTATTCTACTATACATGTCTTTGCCAAAGTGCAGTATTTAATCAATACCTGTCTGTGTGGCAAAGTCGCTAATGTGCAAAATGTAAGAATTCGAGTTATATATTTACTTAGGGAGCAACCAATTGATATTGATGCGGCTATGGATATTTTTTTTCATCAGTCCTTTTTATTTTCGGGAACATCCAAGCCTGGATTTTTTATTTTTAAATTTACCATAATTTTTAAGTAAAATACTGCATCCTACGTTTTTTTAATTCAAAGCACTGTCCTGCCTTTTTTATTTCCTGATTTGTGGCATCCTGCCTTTTTATTTTAAATTTCACAATAGCCCCCTACCCCATAAAAATCAATGGTCGCTCCCTAAATAGTGCATCCGTGTTTACTATCGACCACTTCTAATGACCAACAAACAAGGCAAAATGAATCATACACGTTTCATACATGTAGATCTTGAGATATAGACTTAACTTAAATAACTAACATACGTGTAGACTGGTAATAAAGGACTGACAAGAGTACATCTATACGACTGTTTTAATTAACGTTAGCTTATCAAGGCATTCAAAACTGGTGAAAAGACGTTGCTTATTTTACACGTCGCTAATTATGACAAAAGAAGTTTATAGATTAATATTCCTCCAAATCATAACTAGTTCCTCCATTTCACAACCTGTTTCTCCAAATCACAGCAGTCATTTTTGTCGTGCACAATTAATTTAATAAAATGCTGGTGGTACAATAGTTAATGGTATGGTATTTCCATCTAATACTAATATTTTTATCAGCAAACAACCACAGTAACCCTATCCTATGTCTTTTATTCAGAGATAATAATCCGTCTGATTTATTGCCGACCCACTATCACTGCCAATAATTCTACAGCCGTCACTACGAAACAAATGAGCAAGAGCTTTTAATAGGTGACAGAGGGATCATTAAACGGTATGATGACATTCTTAGATTTTTCATTTTTTCTTTTTCCGAAGCACACGGACCACAATAAAAATACATACCTTTCCGAAATAGCGATTTTGGTTCCTCTGCATCACAACCGGAAGTTCCTCTAAGGATTTTTCGTCGCAACATTCGGCTGTGATTGGGATCGATTGGTAGCCGTGATTATATATACCTTGCCTTTTACCAGTTAACATATGTTAACACATGATATTTCAGTAAATAGGTTAACTGTTTGGTAAAAGGCATGGTATACATTTTTTTTGTTATATAATTCAATTAAAAGAATTGGAAAAATATGGCAACATTATTGTTTTCAGACAATCATGTGCTGAATGGTCAGCCCATAGATGATCTATGTAGTTCATTTTGTATTGTGAATGACGACGACAACTGGTGGGGCTCGCGCTATGAAATAACTTAACAGTTAGTTGATTATACGATAGCCCATCCCCACCTACTTTAACTATATCTGAATTTGGATTTTTATCAGGTGACATGAAGCCATGATTTAACAAGAAAGAATGCTGTATTATGTGTCAAATGTATATACCTGTTGACTATAATTGGGTATTGTTGACATTAGAGGGACTTGCTGCTGTACTTGAAACTGTGGTGTTTGCTGTGGCTGCTGTCCCTCGGTTGATTGTGTCGGCTGTGCCTGTTGCTGTATCAGCTGCTGCTGATTTCTGTACGGATTCTTATAACCGTCTCCTTGGATATGACACTTTGACCAGAGGTTAAGCTTTTATCCTTGCCTTAAATAAAAAGAGTAATATTGTCATATTAGAAAAATTTAATTTTGGACATGTATATTGGCCTGCATGCCTAATAGAAGGCGTGAAAAATTAATATGCAATATACGATACTTTGATGGGAATTTTTACCAAGAAATCAATGAGTCAATTACCCTAATGACTACCTGGGCCTATTACAACATTAATTTATTGTCCCTTCATATAGCATATTGGTAAACTGACCCTGTAAATAACAGTCTTCACGAAATGAGTCGGTTCGAAGGACAAAACCGATATGACAATGCTTGGAATGACAAAAAATCGTTTTTCGTCGGTCTTGAAGTCGACTGCATTGTTATTATCAATATCAATGTTCAAGTCGCCCTGATGGTTCGTTCACAGAAAATACTCATATATCTATTCATAGTGATTCACACAGACTTCCACCTTTTGAGTAAATCAAATAAAATCAATAAAAATTGGAAAGATCTTGTGTTTTAACTCTTTTTTAAAAACAGTTTATGTTTATAAATGGATAAAGCGCCATTTGTTTAATTCCGGGATACATCTTATTGCCAACAGTGAGAAATGAGAACAAAAATAGACTACAAAGGCCTTAAATGAAAAAATCGTAACTGTTTGATAAACAAACACTTTTAAATGGGTTTGAAACTAAAAAAATCTTTTAGAATATATTTTATTTTAATCTTTGGCTTTGATAAATTACACTATATATACTAGTAAGCTGAAATTGAAAGAATAAAGATTAGTTAGCAATGAACCCATGGTAATTTTTGTAGATGGGTGTCCTATAAAGCAGTTGCTTTCAGCACAGCTTTGTGAAATATTTCTGTTTCTATATTCTTTAGACATTTGCCCAGATAAACACAGTTATGAATATTACAATGTTTACAATGTTTACAATGACTTTTATGTATGATGTTTATGTCAAATTTTGTCCGGCAAATGGTGCTTTGAATCAGTATCGCTTAAAAAATTGATGGACTGAATGTCCATCATTCTCTGAAAAGATTTTATGAAGACTGAAATAAACACCACCTGGTTATAATGACCTCATAAAGGTCACATAAGACAGGTCCGACTCTTAATTGCTTTGATTGATTGATTGTTGTTGATAATACATTATGTCTATTGTTAACACTAATCAGCTATAGAAATAAATATAAGGATTGTTTTCAATTGTTCGTTAGATTATTGGATATCAACGCTAATAAACTATGAAACGATATATGCAAAGGTAAACTGAACCAAAGTCGTCTGTATCCAATAATTTAACTAACAACTGAAAACAATAATAATACTTTAAATTCAATATTAAAAAAGAAATAACAAGAACAATATTTAACAAGAAATAAAATAATATTTGCTGTTGCTTGTTGTTTGCATAAGAATACATCATATTGTCACGTCATCAATCAGTCAAGCGCTGGGGCGGGGGTAAAATACCAAATTTTATAATACAAAATGGACAGCCTTACTCAGCTTTATATAATTAAAAAAAATTAAAATATTAGTCAATAAGAAAATTACTTTGCAATAGATTGGACTGTAATAAATAGAGCAGCTTCATGAGGTTCTAATATTGCGATAATGCTGAACTGAGGGCTCTTCCAGAAAAAATATACCCCTGGGCAGGATGCAGTCGATAAAATAATTTGTTGGTTGGGGGTAAAATTGAATATTGAAAGTTGTTAGGTGGGGTGTCAAAAAACAATAATAATGAAAAGTTATTTGTTCAAAGAACAAATGTGAGGTCTTTCCCGGCATTTTATTAGTGTTATGTCTAGGTATATGGTTGCTAATTTTGAAAATTGCTGCCCATAACCATTGGACTTTGGTCCTAAATCGAAGGGCTTGTTGAGACGGTCACAAAAAACCTACGTTCACTATATTATCTCTGACGGTTTAAAAGTTTAAGCCATAAACTGATTAGCCGAAAAATGTCAAAGGCCATTACTTGAAAACGATTTGTCGCACAGTTTTCAATAATTTAAATCAAATGTAGATCTCAATGAGAGGAACATTTTTCTGATATATTGTCTGCTTGATATTTTTATGGTTTTTGAGTTATTTCGAAAACAAAATTTAGCCGAAACATGTCAAGGGCCATAACCTCTAAAACGGTACGTCGCACAGTTTTCGAACCTTATATCAAATGTAGATCTCAATGGGTGGAACATTTTTCTGATATATTGTCTGCTTCAATTTTTCACGGTTTTTGAGTTATTTCGTAAAAAATTTTAGCCGAAACCTGTCAAGGGCCATAACCTCTAAAACGGTTTGTCGCACAGTTTTTGAACCTGTATATCAAATGTAGATCTCAATAAGAGGAGCATTTTTTTTATATATTGTCTGCTTCAATTTTTTATGGTTTTTGAGTTATTTCAAAAACAATATTTAGCCGAAACCTGTCAAGGGCCATAACCTCTAAAACGGTTTGTCGCACAGTTTTTGAACCTATATATCAAATGTAGATCTCAATGAGAGGAAAATTTTTCTCATATATTGTCTGCTTCAATTTTTTATGGTTTTTGAGTTATATTGAAAACCAAATTTCAATGGCGGCCATTTTGAAAATGGTGGACCAAAAAAATTTTTTGATCCGATACATGTAATAAGAACCCTCATATCTACTTGGAAACCAAGTTTTGTGTAAATCCGACAACTTTGACGTTTTCGACAAACTTCGCGTCAAAATCGCGTAAACAGGAAGTGGATCGAAGAATGTTTTTTTGCATGACAAATCATGGCCATAAGTCAGGCAACATTTTCCTCACTTTAGATTTTTGATATCTGTCATTGTTTCTGAGTGTATCTGCACACAAGGGTAAACAGTGTTTGGGGAGATAACTCTGTTTCTAAAAATAGATCGGTGTCGCAGGGTGACTCAGGTCGAGCCCAGGTAGTGTCGGTTAAGTGTGCCAAGTTTCAAAGCGATACGTCAAGACACTTTTTTGACATCTGTGGCAGAAAAAAAAATAATAATAAGCATAAGAAATACAGTAAGGTCTTTCCCTTGGAAAGGGGAAAGACCTTAATTATTTGATATAGGAAAAATGTAGGTGGGGGTTACCCCTTAATTTCAATTGCGTTCTGCCCCCAGGAGACTTTTTTTCTGGAATAACCCTGATATTATTTAATAACACAAGTTGAAAACAGGGTTTATTCCATGGAAAGTCTATGGATAGGTAGACAGATAAATAAACGCAGGTCAAAGTTCATGTTTTTCTAGCACTACTACTTGTGACATTACAATGACTTCCAGATACATACCATAATAGGTTTACCAAGGAAAGTCTTAACCTCCTCCCTCAAATACTGATAGGCTTTCTGAGCATCGGCATCCGAGTCGAAAGTCACAAACCAGTTACTGTTGTGTGCAAACTCGCAGCTGGTAAACTTATAACATCCTGTTCAATATAATAAAAAAATGAAGATATTTTTGGTTTACACTTATTCAGGCAGATCGTCTAAAGGAAACACAAAGCTGCAGATTCTAATCAACAACCCCTCCCCAATACATTAGAAAATTGTTTAATGAAAGTTGTGCATTTGTTTATAATTACATATCATCTATAGGTTATTTATTCAACATGTTCTTGTCCTTAATGTAGTAAACAGACATGGCTGACAATAAACATTATCAACCAATCAAAATTAACTAAATATAAAAAGTATTCTCCGATTGTACTTGCAGACATTTATGTAGTATTTAAACGTAGATTTTGCAAAAACTATTATTCCAAAAGTAGACATCTTGATTGTGTGTTAGTATGAATAGTGTTTTATGCGACTTTTGTCTCTTTTCTTTTAGCTTATTACATAATTCGTTAACCTTCTTAGTACTGGAAAATCATCTCTCAAATGTATGAAGTGACTTGCATATTGAGTCAAACTGTTTTTCACTTGGATAGAAGGAAACATCACGCCTTATACAATACAATGTAAAATAGTGAAGTGGTAGTTATCAAAAAAACATTGAAAGTAGATAGTTCATTCCTGACTGGACACTGGGAACGGTATACTTTTAAAAAATGTGGGGATTACAGTATATAAAACAAAACTTAGGTATATAAAATTCATGCCTTGTTGTAGTATAATAAAAAGAAATTTATTATTTTCCTGGGGACAGTATTTCGCAATAAGACATTCAGAATGTTTAACAAAAGAGTTACTATACACTGTTCAAAAGGCAATATGTGTAGGTATATCATCATTTTTACTTTCTTCTAATGGTGTGTTGTCTGGAATCTCTCTTAGGATCACAGTACACCTGTTATGGATGGGACGAACCTTTTCCCCTTTCTCATCAACTTGTACATTGGGGCATTCTGAAAAGAAAATGGCGGAATATCATCATTTTTAAGATTCACTAATTTTACTCTACTACACTGTGGATACATATTATTTATAGAATGCTAAATTTTATTTATTTCATACGGAAAGAGATACAATAACATATTTGTTCTGAAAGACTTGATGATAAGACCATTAAATAATGTTGAATTGAAAAGGCAGTTTTTTTTTACTAACATCAAATACTGACATCCATGAAAGTAAATAAATATGCAGTAAATTGCTTTTGTTTGTATAATGTAAGTATTTCTGTTTCATATATTATAGCTGATAATAGCTAAACATGGTGTTAATTTTTTGCTTGTTTAATATTCTGTTTCCAAAATTATAGCTGAAGGTGGTGTTTAAACCATGTTTAATGTGGCCCTAGTTTCCTAAATGCCTGCCTTTTTCTTAAAATAATTTTTTTTAACAGTTTACTTATGGACTGGGTGGACAAGTCGTTAAGGTAGTTTGTCTACGATTGATCATGTTGTCTGTCAACACATGATTGTGGGTTTGAGTCTCACTGCGGACAAGGTTGGCTCATCTCTAATCTTAATTGACAAGGATTGACGATTTTCCTACGGAAGTTCGGGGGTTCCCCAATGTGCTCCGGCTTCATCCCCAATAAAATCTGGATGCCACTATATAGCAGAAAAATTGCTGAAAGTGGCATTACACTGTTTAAACAAACACAACAAATCATTATAGGATGAGGAACTCCTCAAATGTAATGATTTAGTTTAGTTGGGCCCAATCTGGTAATTGTTTCTAGAAAACAACAATTTAGGGTAGGACATACCTTTAAGCAATTCTAAAATAAGCTCCTGATTGTTTGTCAGCTGTTGAATCTGTTGCAGTTGTGCAATGGTTGCTATGGTAACATACTGATCAGCATCCATCTGTGACTGTAGGTATGTATCACATGTATATGTATCATATAGCAAGATTTTCCCTGTCAGTCAAAATGTTAATATCATAACTGGGTTAAGGTAGTCACCTAATATTGATAACATGCTTGTCACTACTGAGGTTGTAAGAGCATTTCTGCAGGCAGGATGTGCTCGAGTCATACCTTAACTGACAAGGATTGCCACTAATTCTACTGAAGGTCAAGAGTTTTCATCTGGTAATCGGCTTCTTCCCCCAATAAATGTGGATGCTATGATATAGCTGAATTGTTGAAAGTGGTGATGAACCAAACTGATTTATTTAATCAGCATACATTTGGAGTACTGAAGAATCTTTATGTGGGTTTATTTCGAAGATTTTAAATAACAGCAGACTAGTTTTGCATCAATATGTGAAGGCACAGACATAACCCAATAAACAACAGCTAATAACATCTTTCACATATCACAGATGGTGGTAACTTGTTATAAAATTTTAATTTATTTCATATCAGTAAAATTATGTTTGTTTCAATTGGATAAAACAGGGTCAGCTAGTATTAACTTGACATGGGGGCATTATCACGGCGTGGTAACAAGCTTCATACAACTGTATATTTTTAATTTATACAAAAAAATATATGTACATGTACAACATAAATGGGGAAAACAATGTCATAGAAAACTAACTGTGTATTGTCTAAAATGCCAAATAATGATATATCATGAGGCCCACATTCAAATCATAAATCAAGTAGCTACAAACAAAATAATGCAGTCAAACATACGATTTCTTAATTCTTCAATAAAATAAATATAACAGTTGCTTATATAGCTGGCATTGTCATGATACTTGACATCACTCGGGACAGTGGTATTGCCTTTAACATTGACAATGCCCTCGCCTTTGGCTCCGGCATTATCATTGTTTCAGGCAATACCACTCTCCCTTGTGCAGTCAAGATATCATGACAATGCCCTCTATATAAGCAACTATTGTATAATTATTCACCCATCAGTTCCTCCAATAATCTTGGTGGAGTCACTGTATGCATGTTAATAATGAGTATGAAATGTAGGACAACTGATACTAGTGTACTATAGAAGCCTCATTCTTACATTTTGGTTGAAGATAAATGACATGACTTACCGTAACAGACAGGTGTCTCTAATTGTGACTTAATCAACTGTCTAGTATGAGTTTCATCATCTTAGTCTAACAGTGGGTCTTCCCCATTGTCTGTAAACAAAACATTGTAACAATGTCAACAACACTATCCCATTCCGAACGAAATAAAAAAAAAACCTTGAACAATGTTTAAACAAGGTTAAATTAATATGCTCTTGAACTTGTCCTCGTTATTGGTTGCTTATACTTTAGTATTCCAACTTTTTCAACTGTTTTCCCTAGTTGTATAGAGCAAAATACTGCTCATTGGAGGTTAAGAAATAATTCAATCTATTTGCTTTGAAGTGGTGATTTTATTACCAGTTCATTTTCACTGTTGTTTAATTAATTAAGAAATTTCTTTGAAGGTTTATCAATGATAGCACTGCTTGTTGGTTATTCCAATAGGAGCAGAAAAAAGCACATATGGTATGAGTTGTGAAAAGTCATTACATTATTAGATAGAGAAAATGGTTAACTGTTTATTTAAGCATGACGATATTACCTTAATTTCCACTTAATTTTTAATTTGTTAACTTGAAAATTATTCTACATTTCTTGAAGATTGCACAAGCATCAAGTTTGTATACCTACAATACAATTATTTGATTCGTAGGAATACACCATTGGGTTGTTTAAACCTAACTCAGGGAGGGGGGAAAATGTTGGGGTAATGACCCCTCCCTGATCTCTAACTATATCTCCATTGGTATACTGATAATCTGCAAATAAACAAAAAAAAACCTTTATCAGTTCATAGCTCATTGAATCTGTATAGCCCCTTCACTTAATTCCACTTTTTGTTTGTTTAATTTTTTTTAAATGTTATATTTATAGATTTATGACATTCTAAGTGTATGCATCCATTTAGTATGAAACTTTTTTACTTAAGTTACTACATAATTACGAAATAAAAATTTCAAGGAATTTTGGGGGGATAGGGAGCGCTTTGTGAACATACTCCTGCTACATTGGGCTTCAGGTACACAATTTTATTGACAGTAACGAGGTGCGATTTCCTCCCTCCCTTTTAGGAAAGACCTTGAAAACCCAGATAATGTATTGATTTTGTAGTGTTTGTATACATGTATATGATTATTGATTATCTTAAAATTCCTCACCATTGATTGACTTAAATACCTTATCATCATGGATGAACTGTACAACATAAAAACAAACATATTCTACAGATGTAATTTTATAAGAGAAAAAGAGAAAAAGATTTGATTGGTGTTTTATGCAACTTTCCAGCTATTGGAAGCATTTGTGAGAACCTCATGCCATTGGCAGAAGAATGATGTATCTTTGTCAAATATGGCTGGACCAATAAATCTCAATTGAAATTAGACCTGAAGTTAAAACCCCAGTGTGGATATGAGCGAAAAATATGTCTTTATACCCTACAATTATTAGTTTCGTGTCAAATTTGGAACATCAATTTAAATAAAATTTCTTAATTGCTTTTTTACACAAATGACCAATTGATTCGATCTGCCTCATTTGGTTAGCGTGAACAAGTTTTAATGCTTTTCTTGCTTTTGTTTACATATAACATGAAACAAACCAGTTACGTTATTGAAATATAAAAATTTTAAACAGTAAAACAAAGTAATTAAAATTAGTATTGTTATATCTAATTATTTAAATTCTATACTTAAAAGTATGCAAAGAAAACTTTTTCAACATACGAAAAGCAAAACAAAAAGTGTAGAAGTTACGCATCAGAGAAAGTGTAACGAACAGACACCCCATTCACTACTTCTCCCTGCTTGAAAAGCGGGGGGTATAATATTGTTTGTTTGTTTGAATGATGTTTAGCACCACTTTCAGCCATTTTTCAGCTATGTCATGGCATCCAGCTTTTATTGGGGGAGGAAGCCGGATTACCCAGAGAAAACCCCGACCTTCAGTAGAATAAATTGGAAATCCTTTTCAATTAAGATTGGAGTCGAGTACACCCTGCTCGCAGTGAGACTCGAATCCACAACCTCAGTGCTGACACACCAAGTGATCAATATTAGATGAACTACCTTATCCACTCAGCCAGTGAGGCCCCTGGGGGTATAATAAAATCCCCTCAGTAATAAAATAGATTTAAAAAATAATTTTTAGCAACTGCATATCCATGACTTACAAGGCGAGGTAAAGGGAGCTTTTCCAGGGGTGGATGTAGAGAAAAACCATCCACCATGTTTCCCATAACACTACAGCTCATTTAAGGTGGATATGTAGTTGTTACATACAATAATGTAGCTCTTTTGATGATTGACGATCTCAGTGAGAGGTCATATAACTCGTAATGGAGCAAATACACCTCAGGCTTTGGGTTATAAAAGTTCCAAATTTGACTGAAGGATCTTCAATTGGGAACTGAACCTAAAGCAGATATTGACCATCGGTATTGCAAAGAGAGGAAAATATTGAACTGTTCTTGTTCTCGCTGGCCAACATCAGAAGCCAGAGGATTTAATAATAAGTTACCTAACATTTGTCGCTGTTCACTAAATTTGAATCTTTGAGCTTGGTGGCCACTTTGAATGATGTCAGAAATATGTTCACTAAAGAAATGCATCTGCAAAATTTCTTACATGTTCACTGATAGTAAAAATCCGCCAAATGCAAAAAGTATTAAGTGAACTTACCATTTGCATTCAGACCGTCCCAGTGGAGATCTGTTTTGGTTTGGAAGACTGTTGCATTGGGATTCAATCCTACTACAGGTTTCTGGAAAGAACGCATACATGTTAACTAGAATATGATAACATGGTTCACAACAATGATTCTGATTGGAGGAAAATGCATTAAATCTTTTCTGATTTGCTGATGCAACCACAGACCATATTTTAAGCTATTTAAAAACCACATACAAACACTGTATTAGAATATGGTATCTTCAATTTGATAATTGATGTTTGTAAATGTTAAATACAAATAAATTATTTTGTTTGCAAGCTGCAATCGGATTGACAAAGTAGCAACCCATTTTATAGGATATAACTTGCATTGGTCACATGACTAATGCTTGCATCCCTTAATTTCCGATAGTTCCACGACGTCAACACCGTTAAAATTGTCAAGTAGCATCATAATTCTAAAGAATATTTTTAATTTCCAAATTTAGAAATATGAAATAGTCTTTATTTAAATTTAAAGTTACATCTTGTAAATAACTGCAATACACACATGAACATGTTGGCTTTACCCTGAATAGTGTATTTGTTCTCCTATACACTGAGGGTAAGTGGATGTCCGGTCTACACTGGGACTGTTCACATAGTACTAGTGGGTGGAATGATAAGTGAACAAGGTAAAATGCAAAATTCACCCAGGTAATTTGGAAAAACTGATGTGTCAAATGCTAGTTCATCTAGAAATCAGATTTGATGACTTTGAAGGAGACAGACTAGTATAGACATAACATAACTTAATGTTAATTTTTTGATAAATTGAAATATCTATCACCTTTTAAGATTGTATTCATCAGAATTTGAAATTTTTGTTATATTTTTTTCTCAATACATGTATAAACAAAAATGGTAGAAAAATGTACATAGTTAACAATTAAGAATTGTCAATTATAAATACTAGTTGGTTTCCGTAACAATAAGCATCTTGCAACTATAAAATTTATCCTAAAATGTAGAGAAAAAAAAGGTCTCTTATTAACTGTCTACAAATAGAATTAATCAATTTGTTCACCCCCACGCAGTATTTAACACATCCAGTCAATGAAAATATCTTCTAAGACAATACAGGTTAATTTTCCAAGCACTGAAACCATTAATGTGTAAATGGCCTTAGACGTATAATGTTTTGTAATTCTGACAACATTGGCCTTAGCCGTGAAATGTTTTGTAACTCTGTGATGAAAGCTCTACAACATTGGCCTTAGCCGTATAACGTTTTGTAATTCTGTGATGAAAGTCAGGTGGGCTGATTTCATAGGGATGGTCGGAAAACAGCACACAAACAATATTTTAATGTTTGCCTGTTAAAACTAGTAATCCGCCAATTAAGATACTACACATCTGGCCCTCTGAAGCTCCAAAAGTAATCATTATACAAACCTGGCCCATCGAAGCCCCAATGGTAATCATTATATACATGGCCCACCGAGGCCCCAAAAATAAGCATTTATACAAACATTATACAAACATGGCCCACTGAGCCCCCAAAATAATCATTATAATCACCTGGCCCACCAATTCCCCAAAAAAGCATTATAATCATCTGGCCTACCAAGGCCCCAAAAGTAATAATTATACAAACATGGCCCACAAAGTCCCCAAAAGTAATCATACACACCTGGCCCACCGAGGCCCCAAAAGTAAGCATTATAAACATCTGGCCCACAGAGGCCCCAAAAGTAATAATTATACAAACATGGCCCACAGAGTCCCCAAAGGTAATCATACACACCTGGCCCACCGAGGCCCCAAAAGTAAGCATTATAAACATCTGGCCCACAGAGGCCCCAAAAGTAATCATACACACCTGGCCCGAGGCCCCAAAAGTAATCGTTATACACACAAGGTCCACCGAATCCCCAAAAGAAATCATACACACGTGGCCCACTGAGGCTACAAAAGTAATCATTATGCACACAAGGTCCACCAAAAGTAATCATACACACCTGGCCCACCGAGTCCCCAAAAGTAATTATTATGCACAAAAGGTCCACCGAAGCCCCAAAAGTAATCATACACACCTGGTCCGCCGAGGCCCCAAAAGTAATCGTTATACACATCTGGCCCACTGCTCAAAAGTAATCATTATACACAACCCATTACAGCTGACTTGCAATGGACCAGACCAAAATAAAATCAAACAATTGTTTAAATCATATTTTAGGTTATTTTCTGCAGTAGTTCAACTTGATAAAGATATTTTTTAATCAATTAAGCACAACAACATTCCAATAGAAGCTCACTAGACATGTTTGTTTCCTATAGTTCTATGTTTTAGTTCTGATTTTTCCTCAAGTATTATGTTCTGTTACTTCAATTTAAAAGTATTACATGACAGTACCACAGTTTTATTATCCAATAACATCTTGAAGCCTTGATGAAGGAGAAAATGTTTAAATCACCTGTCTTCTATTAAATTAAAACGATTTAAAAATGAAGAGCACTGACACTGTTATATGATGTTTTACCTGTACAATCATCCATTGGGATAGACAGTTGGTGGGAGGTGAAGACTGGAAGAAGTAATATATAAAGTTGACAGATTTTTGCGGAAAATTTTGTAATGCACATAATCAATTTATATACATACAGAGTTTCTATTAATGCCCTGGATCTATTTATAGTAACATTCAAACATCTTAAGACATTGTCCCATATTTCAAAAAAAAACCATACAACCCCCCCCCCCCCCCCATCCCCTCGATATATATATATATCACTAAACAGAGAACAACCATTGTGGTACATGTATTAGGCACAAAGCAGAGATGGACAGATACATGGTCAGACCAAGATGAAACAGTCATTTTTGCTTGGACCGACTGCTATGATGATGATAATGACATGTTTTGTAAGTAACTGGACATTTAAAAATGAGTTTAGCGTATACCTGGGGTGGGGTTTCTTCCACAGGTTCCGATTGCTCGTGTTGCTTGACACACATGACGTAAGTATTGGATGAATAGTAATACACATCTCCAGGAAGCATTTATAAATGATCCATATATCCCCCACCTTTACATGTACAGTCGACCTCTGTTATTTTTTTTTTTTTTTGTAAACGAAATTATAT
The DNA here is from genome assembly GCA_944474755.1 of Limnoperna fortunei. Taxonomy (NCBI): domain Eukaryota; kingdom Metazoa; phylum Mollusca; class Bivalvia; order Mytilida; family Modiolidae; genus Limnoperna; species Limnoperna fortunei. The sequence goes on from OX104118.1 coordinate 29,793,134, forward strand.
CAATGCAAACTTTACAACTCCTCTAATGTTGGTCACAGCTGACAATGTGACAAAATTTCACAAGTTTTCTTTAATTCTGTCTTGTAAGTTGTAAGTTGAAAGATCACCTTTACCTCGAGTCTGACCACTATTGTACATGCAAAAAAAAAGAAAGAAAAGAAAATAGAAAATTCTGAACACTAATAGACTTCGAAATATTTTGTTTCCAAACTTATATTAGAAACATCTCTGATGGTGAAAATACACAAAACTTTAAAATTGTTCAAAAATATATCATCAAATTAAAAAGGTTTAATACATGAGGGTTCACATTTTTTTGTATGTTGATTCTTGCTCTAGCGTAACATAAATGTATTTGAGGTAAAATGTCAGCCATATTTATTGACATTAATATGAAATTGTGATTATGTCACTGTACATCATGCATTTTAGCATGTATTTTCTTTTATACTGGGAGAAGAATTTATAAAAGTGCTTGTAACACTTGTTTTCTAATCCCAACTTGTATTATAATTATTGATGAACTATGCGTTTATCAATAAAACAATGTTTACACCAAAACGTTTATTTTATCTACTGGTCAGAGAGTAGTTCTCGCCATTAAAAAGACAGAAGCAATTCTCGCCATTTTTGTGACTGTGCCTTTATTTTTCCATGTAAATCAATAGAAAAGGCTTTATTTAATAGATTTTACCGTCTTCCATCCAAAACAAATTACTCTGGTCACTTTTAAAATGCCAAATTTTCACAAAAACTGTCAAAAGATCGGGTGGCGAGAATTACTTGCCGGCGAGAACTACTCCGTGACCAGTATACTCACGCAATAAAGAAACGCAACATCGGATTCATTTTTCCAAATCATTTTTGTTGCGGACAAATAACCTATAAATATTCAAATATATATATACACAACATCATAATTACACTTTAATTAAAGGTTTCAAGGTGAAAGCCTTGAAGTTCATTCAACAGTGAAAGACTGAGGTCGAAATCTGGAACACACTATAAATTACGCATTGCTAAAAACACGGTCGACTTTCACGTGCAAATCATGGGTATTTTTTTTAAACTCAGACAACCGGTATAAAACCCCGCTATTTCTTTTCTTGGCTGCATTAGTGAAATCAAATTCTGATGAGGTGACACTATGCCAATAGTTAGATGTTGCTACCCGGAATATCGCTATCGGTCGAATCAAGGCCGGGGAATCACAGAATACCCGGTACTGTTGCCAGAACGTACAATGTTCATCGTAGCACAATTTCACGCTTTGGAGACGCTACCAGCAGTTTGGTACCACGACAAACCGACTACCTTCAGGGCGTCCGCGTGTAACTATTCGGGCGCAAGATCGTTACATTAGATTATTCCATCTACGGAACGGGACTATTGCTGCAACAGGAACAGCTGTAAACGTCCCTGGGTTGCGCCGTATATCACCACAGACAGTACGAAATCGGTTACGCTCTCATGGATTGCGGGGAAAAAGACTTAACGTCGGAGCAAAAGTGAACTGGATCGGCGCTTGCGCCAACGACAACCACCGCCGCAAAATCTGCAACAATTATAGCAGGCACTTCAGTATGAGTGGCAAAGGATACCGCATGTTCGTACTCAACGTTTAATTGAATCCATGCCAAGAAGAGTAAGGGCTGTGTTACAAGCAACAGATAATGACATTTTTTACGTGATTTATTGACAATATGCTACACAATGTTATATTCCTTGGTGAAAGAACTCATGAACAAGAAGTGTGCCAATTGTTACATTCATGTATCAATTATTTATATGATAAATTGTTAAAATAATATATGAAGTCAAATTCCCATTTGTTGTATGTTACGTTTCTTTTTTGAGTGAGTATATTTGTTGATCTTGTCTTAATGAGCTGTAACTTGTTCAAATACGTGATATTCATCGTCAAATTCTGGAAAGTGTTACAGTCTATTATATATTATATCTTCTTATTTCTTTTTAATATTTCATATTTATATCGTGATTTCTATTTGTAATAAATGATTACATATGAAATAAGTTGTTTTTATACGGCAGCTTATTCGGGTCACTGTTGGAAAAGTTTTTTTTCACTGCGTTTAAACGCAAAATAGTGCAATTTACGGAGTAATAAATGTGATTTAACGAAAACTTATTGCGATTTAAAGCAACTTCCGATTATCGCTTATTAACATGATTAAGTAAAACTTCTTCAAAATATTACCGTTTTCAATCCTTTTTGCCAATACATGTATTAATCTTTTTAAATAATGTCAGTTTCTAATTTTATACAAAAATACCCCAAAACTCATAATACTAATAATAATAATAATAATAATAATAATAATAATAATAAAATACTCTGTCCCCTTTCTAGCCAGCAGTAACCTTATAAATCCACAGTAGAATTGAGTCGAGTTCGCAGTTTGAGGCTTGATAATGTATTGGTTTCTTGCCCAATCAATCAATCGAGTGATGTACTGTGACGTCGGACCAATCAAACGACGTTCAGTTTATGACGACTTGACGGCGCATTTCTACGGGCTTCATTTTCCTTCACGACGAAGTAGGGATAAAATAACGCAGTATAGTTTCAAGTTTTATTTGTTGCAAAGCTTATAAAGGACAGAATGGAAACAGTATTTATTCCAGATATGAAGAAGATGGAGTTTATTTGTTTTTCGCCGTAAGTTTTTTTTACCAATGAGAAATATTTTTCGAATTTAATTACTATATAGCTAGTTTATGCGACGTTTTAAATGCGATTTTGTACTTCTTCTCTAAAAATCAAAGCTATAAAGTTCTTAACACTCCAATGATATGATTTACTGACGAAAAGAAATTTGTAACTTAAGATACAAGAAAGATACAAAATATTGCTAGAATAAATTTAGAAAATATCTATGGGAAGACTGATACTGTTTTTAGACTGCGTATTGTACCTCAGTTTGTGTATTCAGAAACCGCAGATTATATTACGGGTGGTATTCACATCAATATGTGTCCCATTTTTCATGTTTAATTATATATTTAAACTAGTAACCATCAAGACAGTAAATTATCTGTATCCATTTTTGTTACAGAATTGCAAGATTTTCAACATTGTGCGAAGCGTTGAATGGCAAAGAATTTCCACCACAACAGATCAACTATGTTTTAAATAAACTGCAAAAGGATGTCTTAAACGCAGGTCAGTTCTTTATTGTTTATGATATACATACGCTAACGGTAGAAATGTGATTTAGTACAAAATTGGATATCTTCAAGCTCGGCGAAGCGTGTACAACAATCGAAACATCTCTCGGCCATTTCCGTCCACGGCGGCCGTAGCTAGGCGGAAACAGCCGAGGTGACACGATCGATTTATGTTAAGTCAATTATTTTTCAAACAGTTATATTCTTTAATGCATTTGAAACATATAATTTTTAATTTACCTCTAATTCAAACATCGTAATTTTAAACCTAAATTCTTCATTTTCAGAATTTCCTGAAATTAACGAACTGACTTCTTTGCTAAGCCAGACATTATCTGGAATCGCAAACTCCCAAGAAGGAAAAAGAAAAAGATCTATCAGCCAGATTATTAGTGATAAATTGTTGAAGATGAATTCAGATGGGTGCAAAATTCTGCTTAGACGCAAGTGAGTTTTGTTTGTTTCAGAGGTATTGCATGTAATTCACTGCTTCATTGATTAAATAAGTTTAATAAGTTGATTAATTAATTAATTAAGTTAAATAAGTTGATTAATTGATTAATTAATTAATTAAGTCAAATAAGTTGATTAATTAATTAATTAATTAATTGCCTAACGTCCAGCGAACAATATTCAGCTATATTCAGGACGAGAACAAGTATACATTAAAGGGGAAAGAGATGGACCAACGGGGGACAGGATTTTGACTACCACTGGACAAGTGTAGAACATTGAATAGGGACGGATAATTTTGCTTTTTATAGCGGCTACAATGAGTCTGATCTTTATCAAAATCTAAAAAAGGGGCTTTGTGCTCGTGGCCATGATTTCCGTATTATAAAATGACACCCCAAAATAAAAAGGGAAGGCCTACATTATCCACCCCTCCCCGGGCACGCGCTGGGCAGCTCTGTTGGTCGAGCCCCGAGATATAACATCGCCCTCTTTTTAATTCTGTTTCGTAGGACACTCGTATTGTTAATCCGCCCCAACAAAAGACCAAGCACGTCTTGACCATCTTTACACTAAATAACAGAATAAAATATGCATGGAGATGGGACATCTATATTTAATGTAGCCACAATGTTTTCAGCGTGGATAAAGCAAGACTTAACAAACACAAAGATAGAGTTCAGGAAATGAAAAGACTTATGGGTGAACTGCTAAAGGTCAATTGTGGTTTAAAGAAACAGATAGAGGTAGGTAAAATGTTGGTTTCAGTAATTGCATACATATCGATCTCTATTGAGGTTGGATAATAAGTAAATAATTCAATTAAACAGTTAGAATTTCAATAGGTTTTGCTAGCCCAGGCCCGCCATACATTAAACACGTCATGGAGATAAAAAAATATCAATATATAACATCATATAAATACATTAATATGATCTTGTCACAGATTTTTTTTACAAAGATCGTGAACTATAAACGTTTCAGATTTGAAAATTGGAACTGCATCTTTAAATAATTATTTGTCGATTTCTATTGAACAGATGATGTCGATCACAGGAAGCAATGTAGCTAAATACGAATTTCTTTTGACCATTGCAAAAAACGACAACTGCTTCATTGCTGATAAAATAAAGGCAAGAGAGCTGCGAGCCAGAGAAGAGAAGGTCGCAAAACTACAACAGAAATTAAATGAACTGATCAAGAAAGCAGAAAAGGTTAAGACAGAATACAAGATATTGATGACAAAGGAAGCCATGGCAAGAACATCATTAAAACAGGTAATTATATTATGTTACTGTTTATGGTGTCATGAACATTCTATGAGTTCGAAGTCTCTACCTGAAAAGTGTGCTTGACATCAATCAAAAAGTAATGTATGACATTTTACGCAGGAGTTTAAAAGTTACCTAAAGGTCATTTTTCGTCTGCTATTGATTACTATCGTTAAACGAAGAGGACTTAGAACCTGATCAAAGGCATGATGTGGTCACCTTCATCGTTATTTGACAAGGCATGCCTTTTCTGCCAAAGGTTACGCGTTTAAATAAAAATTTTCCTCCATGATATAGTTGAAAAATTGACGAAACTGGCGTTTTACTTTATTGAAACAAAAAAAACCATTTTGTTTACAGATGGAAAGACATATATGGGACAGCATTAAAACTGATTTAAAAGAGAGCATAAACACAGGATTAGCATCATTGAAAACAATAATAGCGTCAAGTTCAACCAAAGCGTAAGTATACCATATCCTACAAGTTAAAACATGAATTTGTTGCTGGTATTTTTATAATAATGCAATGATCACATTGAAAAATGCGAAAAATGCACTTCCGAACGCACTTAATGGCTCTTAATAAACACATTTCTCTGATTAAAAGTTAATGGTAAAAGACATAACTTACAAACAACATTATAATATACCCTCGGGGGTCGGAAGGTTATATAGTGGGATGGGTGTCCGTCCGTCTGTACTTCCGTCCGTCAAACGTTGGGGTACCCATCACTTAACCGCCACTCTACCTTAACTACTCAATGCAATTGGGTAAACTTTAACAGAATCCTTGTCACGTTTTGATCGGAACGATATTTTAAGTTTCCAATAGCAAATGTGGTCATTCTTTGGCATACGGAAGCAGGGGTATTGACTTGTGAGCATTGCTTACACTTGTTAGTATGAATTAATGTCGGGACAAATGTCTTTATTGTCTGATATAGTTTCATTCAATCACATAATAAATTTGAAGAATATACAGCTTTATTCACATTATATATCTAATGTATGCATTTTGTATTTTAACAGATCCTCATATTTACTTGAACACATCCAAAATATGGAAAAAGACTGTTCAGTGGTCGTATTGAACGCGATTGACCGATTAAGTTACAGATATCAGTTAACCATACCACAGGTAAAATGCAAAGAAATGTTTAAAATTGGGTTTCGGGGAGGGTTTTCCAGAGATAAATATAGAAAGGAGTTTCGGGGTCAACCCATTAAAAGTAACGGGTGTGGTTTTTACTTTAAAGTTGTATCCGGTACTGGCAGACTTAAATGGTGTTTTTGTTGAGTATATCTTATTATTTCCCCTGCTGTTTGTCAAACTGGGTTTTTTAGATCAAATCCTCTACAAAATGTATGTTCGTTTGTTTGAATGGTGTTTAACGTCACTTCAGCAGTTTTTCAAGTATATCCAGTTTTTATTGGGGCAGGAAGCCGGAGTACACGAGTACCTTGGGTAGGAAAACTGGCAATCTTTGTGAATTAAGATTGAAATCGAGCGTACCCTGCCCGCAATGAGGATCGAACCCGAAATCTCAGTGTTGACAGACCACGTGATCAATAGTAGACGAACTACCTTACCTTGAAATTAGTTGTAAAGTATTAGTACTGGCATTATGTCAACAACATCATGGACTTAACAGATTAACTCAGTACAGGAACAGTCTATACTAAGTATACTAAGTTAGTATAGAGTGTCCCTGCTCAGTAATATTAATTAGAACAATCGAGGGCATAGAAAGGGAAAGAGAAAACGATGCACCGATGATGTAGTGAGATAGTGCTTGATATGGAATGGGATTTGAATAAAATAATTTTAATATTGTCAACGAAATATTAAGTGTCGTGCTTTTTTCTCTTTTTTTATTTTGTTGCTCACTATAATATTTTTGTTTTACAGTAATGGTAACAGAATGGAATTTTCTTGCTGTGCTGGAATCTGAGACAATTAATTATTATATTTCTATTTTATGTACATAAATATTTTTTGTTTAATATGAAATGTTATTGTTTTCACGTTAGTTTGTCTGACAAAAACTAAACAAATAAAACACTCAATAAAAGCCACGAAAATTAATTTTTATCTTGTGTAAATAAATATTGTGTTGTTAAATGTTGTTATCATTTTTATGTTAGAGTGTCTTACATTGACACACATAATACAAATTAAAAAAACTTAGAGTCTATTTTTTTAAAATTCTTCGAATGCGGCTAGTCACAGAATTAAGTCAAGATGTCCGTTTCTCTGTTGCTGGTGTAAACTGTAGACAAGATGGATATGCAGAGTTACTCTTCTGTGGGATAAATTTGAGGAATTAAAATAAGGGTATACGACAATTTGAACATGTTCATTAATAAGACAGTTTTCCCAGACAGGAGAACAAAACTTGTTTCTAGGTTTTAAACATATTCGAGTCACAAACAAAATACTAAAAAAATCGTATTCGACAATATGTCGTAAAACAGAACAGCATACTAAATATCGTAAGAAGTGAGGACAAGGGAACCAGGAAAACTTTATTCTTTACTGGCAAATAAAGCAACAATTTATTCGCATACCTTTATTCGCATGATAAAAAATATCAAATGAATATGTAACACTGGCAATATATAAAACGTATCAAGTGAATCTGGTACACTGGTAATGCACAAAACGTATCAAGTGAATCTGGCACACAGGCAATATATAAAACGTATCAAGTGAATCTGGCACACTGGCAATATATAAAACGTATCAAGTGGATCTGGCACACTGGCAATATATAAAACGTATCAAGTGAATCTGACACACTGGCAATATATAAAACGTATCAAGTGAATCTGACACACTGGCAATATATAAAACATATCAAGTGGATCTGACACACTGGCAATATATAAAACGTATCAAGTGAATCTGACACACTGGCAATATATAAAAGGTATCAAGTGAATCTGGCCACTGGCAATATATAAAACGTATCAAGTGAATCTGACACACTGGTAATGCACAAAACGTATCAAGTGATTCTGAAACACTGGCAATATATAAAACGTATCAAGTGAATCTGACACACTGGCAATATTTAACACTTATCGAGTGAACCTGACACACTGGTAATGCACAAAACGTATCAAGTGATTCTGAAACACTGGCAATATATAAAACGTATCAAGTGAATCTGACACACTGGCAATATTTAACACTTATCGAGTGAATCTGACACACTGGTAATGCACAAAACGTATCAAGTGATTCTGAAACACTGGCAATATATAAAACGTATCAAGTGAATCTGACACACTGGCAATATTTAACACGTATCAAGTGAATCTGACACACTGGTAATGCACAAAACTTATCAAGTGAATCTGACACACTGGTAATATATAAAACGTATCAAATTAATCTGGCATACTGGTAATGCACAAAACGTATCAAGTTAATCTGACACACTGGCAATATATTAAACGTATCAAGTGAATCTGGCACACTGGTAATGCACAAAACGTATCAAGTGATTCTGAAACACTGGCAATATATAAAACGTATCAAGTGAATCTGACACACTGGCAATATATAAAACATATCAAGTGGATCTGACACACTGGCAATATATAAAACGTATCAAGTGGTTCTGACACACTGGCAATATATAAAATTATCAAGTGAATCTGGCCACTGGCAATATATAAAACGTATCAAGTGAATCTGACACACTGGTAATGCACAAAACGTATCAAATGATTCTGAAACACTGGCAATATATAAAACGTATCAAGTGAATCTGACATACTGGCAATATTTAACACTTATCAAGTGAATCTGACACACTGGTAATGCATAAAACCTGTCAAGTGAATCTGACACACTGGCAATATATTAAATGTATCAAGTGAATCTGACACACTGGCAATATTTAACACGTATCAAGTGAATCTGACACACTGGTAATGCACAAAACGTATTAAGTGAATCTGACACACTGGTTATATATAAAACGTATCAAATTAATCTGGCATACTGGTAATGCACAAAACGTATCAAGTTAATCTGACACACTGGCAATATTTAAAACGTATCAAGTGAATCTGACACACTGGCAATATATAAAACGTATCAAGTGAATCTGGCACACTGACATGTAAACACGACTATTTGGAGACAATGATAAATAACAAACAGGTTGCCTACTTATTACTGACGATAAAGGGGGGATAGATAAATTCTCATTATAGGTTTATTATTTATAGAATTCTGAGCGTCAGTAACAGAATATCGACAAAAACAGTCTGACAAAAGAACCATAACAGTACACGCGTAAAACAAATTGATTTTCTGTGCACAAGTCACAGAAACCTACCCTATAATAAAACCTTACAAAAAAGACAACACAAATTTAGTTGAAAATTATAGTAAAATTTCTTTACTCAAGACTATAAATTAAATATTTGAAAAGTGTTTTTATAAACGATTTGTTAACTTCGTAAGGGATGTGTTAACAGAACATCAATCTTAATTGACAAGGATTGCCAGTTTTCCTACATAAGTTTGGGGGTTCTCTCCGGGTACTCCGGCTTCCTCCCCCAATAAAAACTGGATGCCATGATATAGCTGAAAAATTGCTGAAAGTGGCGTTAAACATCATTCAAACAAACAAACAAATAATCAATCTGGTCTCATCTACTATAAATCAACTCCTTTATACAGCTTACACATTTAGCAAGGCTCTTGACAAGGGAAAGAAATCCGATTTGCCTTTTTTTTACATTAGTAAGGCCTTCGATCGTGTATGGCACAAAGGTCTTGTATTTAAAATAAAACATGTGGGCATCAAGGAAGACCTCCTTTTATGGTTTAACGATTATTTGTCTGCTATAAATGGAACTGAATCATGTAGACAAACATAAATGCAGGGGTGCCCCCAAGGGTCCATCATCTGCCCTTTCCTATTCCTCATTTTTATAAATGACATAGTAATGAAGAAAACTGTCATATCAAGCTCTATGCAGATGACACGAGTACCTATGCTGTTGTAGACAACCCTCGTTACTTCTCTTATTGTAAATACAAATTTAAAAAAATCCATAAATGGTCGACTAGGTGGTTGGTAAACTTAAACCCACGAAAGACCGAATCAATGGTAAATCAGAACGCGTATACCATCCACCGTTAATAATGAACCAAATTTCTATCAAATCAGTTAACTCTCTTATAAACATTTAGGTCTTACCTTTACAAGTGATGGAACCTGGAATACTCATATCGATGAATGTCCAGAATATATGAAACTAAATCTTGAACAAATAAACTACCAGACTGCCTGCATAGTCACTGATGCTACCAAATTGACAAATATTTCTGTACTTTTACAAGAATGCGGATGGGAAACTTTAGAGGACCACAAGGAAAACATATGCTCATACCTTTTCATAAAATGGTACATGGAAATGCCTCTGAATACTTGTCAAACTTAGTTCCGGCTAGCTTGGTCAACCTCAAAATTACAGAACTCGCAACGCTAATAACTTAGTTCCCCCACACAACCATAGTATGTTTTCTTATAACAGCTTAATTACCATCATAAGTGCGACTTAGAAATGACCTTCTGCTAATATAGAAATCAATGATTCTATCAATGACTTAAAATCATTTTTAAACTAGCCAACTACAGTCCAGTCCTACATTTATGTGGGTTGTCGTATCGATCAAAAAACTTCATGCTAGAATAAGGACTGAAAGTAGTGCCCTGAAAGATCACCTTTACCTCGTCTGACCACTAGTGTACATGCAAAAAAAGAGGGAGAGAGAGAGAAAACAAAATAGAAAATTCTGAACACTTTTTACTCGCATTTCAATTTTTCAATAGACTTCGAAATAGTTTGTTTCCAAACGTTTATTTTATCTACACTCACTCAAAAAAAAAACGCAACATCGGATAAATTTTTCCAAATCATTTTTTTTTGTGGACAAATAACCTATAAATATTCAAATATATATATACACAACATCATAATTACGCCTTAATGAAATATTTCCAGGTGAAAGCGTTTAAGTTCATCCAACAGTGAAAGACTGTGGTCGAAATCTGGAACACACTATAAATTACGCATTGCTAAAAACAGGGTCGACTTTCACGTGCAAATCATGGGTATTTTTTTTTAACTCAGACAATCGGTATAAAATCCCGCTATTTCTTTTCTTGCATTAGTAAAAATAAAATTCTGATGTGGTGACACTAAACCAAGGTTAGATGTTGCTACCCGGAATATCGATATCGGTCGAATCAAGGACCGGGAATCACAGAATACCCGGTACTGTTGACAGAACGTACAATGTTCATCGTAACACAATTTCATGCTTTGGAGACGCTACCAGCAGCTTGGTACTACAACAAACCGACTACCTTCATGGCGTCCGCGTGTAACTACTCGGACTCAAGATCGTTACATTGGATTATTCCATCTACGGAACAGGACTATTGCTGCAACAGAAACAGCTGTAAACGTCCCTGGGTTGTGCCGTATATCACCACAGACAGTACGCAATCGATTATGCTCTCATGGATTGCGGGCAAAAAGACCTTACGTCGGAGCAGCACTGAGAGGCCAACACCGCCTAGCAAGGGTTATATCAGTTACATACGTTATTACTCGGATGTATGGAAATTGTACCACCTGAAAGTACTTCTGTTCAGCCTGAGGCGAAGCCGAAGGCTGTCCAGAAAGTACTTTCAGGTGGTACAACTTCCATACACCCGGGTTATAACGTAGGTAACGGATTTATCCCCGGCTTACAAGATTAAAAGGCTGAAAATAGGTTCTTTTGTCGTCACTTTTTCAGCTTGAAAAGCGAGATGGTCGCATACGAGTGTACAGGCGCCGAAATGAACGTTTTGCGCAAAACTGTATTGTAGAAAGAGACAATTTTGGCGGAGGCAGTGTTATGATGTGGACCGCTATCTCTTATGCCAGGAACACACAGCTGATACATATCCAAGGCAATCTTAACGCTGTTAAGTATATAGACGAAATTATACGGACATTCAAAAAGAAATTTTTCAACACGTCAATGCCTGACCACATACAGCACGGGTAACAGTAGATTTTTTAGAGCAAAAGAATGTCATTGTGATCCGTTTGCCATCACGATCTCCGGATCTTAACCTAATTGAACATCTGTGGGATGAACTGGATCGGCGCGTGCGCCACGACAACCACCGCCGCAAAATCTGCAACAATTAGAGCAGGCACTTCAGAATGAGTGTCAAAGGATACCACATGTTCGTACTCAACGTTTAATTGAATCCATGCCAAGAAGAGTAAGGGCTGTGTTACAAGCAAATAGTAGGTACAACAGATACTGAGATTTTTGCGTGATTTACTGCCAATATGCGACAAAATGTTATATTCCTTGGCGAAAGAACTCGTGAACAAGAAGTGTGCCAATTGTTACATTTATGTATCAATTATTTATATGATAAATTGTTAAAATAATATATGAAGTCAAATTCTCATTTTTTTTTTGTATGTTGCGTTTCTTTTTTGAGTGAGTATATTTGTTGATCTTGTCTTAATGAGCTGTAACTTTTCAAAGACGTGATATTCATCGTCGAATTCTGGAAAGTTTTACAGTATATTATATATTATAATATCTTCTTATTTCTTTTTTAAATAGATCATATTTATATCGTGATTTCTATTTGTAATAAATGATCACATATGAAATAAGTTGTTTTTATACGGCAGCTTATTCGGGCCACTTGGAAAAGTTTTTTTTACTGCGTTTAAACGCAAAATATTGCAATTTACGGAGTAATAAATGTATAATGATAATTAACGAAAAATTTATTGCAATTCAGAGCAACTTCCGATTTTCGCTTATTAACATGATTAAATAACAATTCTTCAAAATATTACCGTTTTCAATCTTTTTTGCCAATATATGTATTAATCTTTTTTAAATAATGTCAGTTTCTAATTTTATACAAAAATACCCCAAAGGGCCCCCCTTTCCCGCCAGCAGTAACCTTATAAATCCACAGTCGAGTTGAGTCGAGTTCGCAGTTTGAGTCTTGATAATGTATTGGTTTCTTGCCCAACCAATCAATTAATTGAGTGATGTACTGTGACGTCCGACCAACCAAACGACGTTCAGTTTATGACGTCTTGACGGCGCATTTCTACGGGCTTCATTTTCCTTCACGACGAAGTAGGGATAAAATAACGCAGTATAGTTTCGTGTTCAATTTGTTGGAAAGCTTATAAAGGTCATAATGGAAACAGTATTTATTCCAGATATGAAGAATATAGAGTTTATTTGTTTTTTTTACCAATGAGAAATATTTTTCGACTTTCATTACGACGTTTTAAATGCGATTTTGTATTTATTCTCTAAAAATCAAAGCTATAAAGTTCTTAACACTCCATTGATATGATTTACTGACGAAAAGAAAGCTGTAACTTAAGATACAAGAAAGATACAAAATATTGCTAGAATAAATTTAGAAAATATCTATGGGAAGACTGGTACTGTTTTTAGACTACGTATTGTACCTCAGTTTGTGTATTCAGAAACCGCAGATTATATTAGGGTGGTATTCACATTAATGTGTCCCATTTTTCATGTTTAATTATATATTTAAACTAGTAACCATCAAGACAGTAAATTATCTGTATCCATTTTATTACAGAATTGCAAGATTTTCAACATTGTGCGAAGCGTTGAATGGCAAAGAATTTCCACCACAACAGATCAACTATGTTTTAAATAAACTGCAAAAGGATGTCTTAAACGCAGGTCAGTTCTTTATTGTTTAAGATATACATACGCTAACGATAGAAATGTGATTTAGTACAAAATTGGATATCTTCAAGCTCGGCGAAGCGTGTACAACAATCGAAACATCTCTCGGCCATTTCCGTCCACGGCGGCCGTAGCTAGGCGGAAACAGCCGAGGTGACAAGATCAATTTATGTTAAGTCAATTATTTTTCACAGTAAGATTCTTTAATGCATTTGAAACACATAATGTTTAATTTAACTCTAATTCAAACATCGTAATTTTAAACCTAAATTCTTCATTTTCAGAATTTCCTGAAATTAACGAACTGACTTGTTTGCTACGCCAGACATTATCTGAAATCGCAGACTCCCAAGAAGGAAAAAGAAAAAGATCTATCAGCCAGATTATTAGTGATAAATTGTTGAAGATGAATTCAGATGGGTGCAAAATTCTGCTTAGACCCAAGTGAGTTTTGTTTGTTTTCAGAGGTATTGCATGTAATTCACTGCTTCATTGATTAGATAAGTTTAATAAGTTGATTGATTAATTAATTAATTAATTAAGTTAAATAAGTTGATTAATTAATTAATTAATTGCCTAACATCCAGCGAACAATATTATATATATATTCAGGACGAGAACAAGTATACATCAAGGGGGAAAGAGATGGACCAACGGGGGACAGGATTTTGACTACCACTGGACAAGTGTAGAACATTGAATAGGGACGGATAATTTTGCTTTTTATAGCGGCTACAATGAGTCTGATCTTTATCAAAATCTAAAAAAGGGGCTTTGTGCTCGTGGCCATGCTTTCCGTATTATAAAATGACACCCCAAAACAAAAAGGGAAGGCCTACATTATCCACCCCTCCCCGGGCACGCGCTGGGCAGCTCTGTGGGTCGAGCCCCGAGATATAATATCGCCCTCTTTTTAATTCCGTTTCGTAGAACACTCGTATTGTTAATCCGCCCCAACAAAAGACCAAGCACGTCTTGACCATCTTTGCGCTAGATAACAGAATAAAATATGCATGGAGATGGGACATCTATATTTAATGTAGCCACAATTTTTTTCAGCGTGGATAAAGCAAGACTTAACAAACACAAAGATAGAGTTCAGGAAATGAAAAGACTTATGGGTGAACTGCTAAAGGTCAATTGTGGTTTAAAGAAACAGATAGAGGTAGGTAAAATGTTGGTTTCAGTAATTACATACATATCGATCTTCTATTGAAGTTGGATAATAAGTAAATAATTCAATTAAAAGGTTAGAATTTCAATAGGGTTTGCTAACCCAGGCCCGCCATACATTAAACACGTCATGGAGATCAACATCTTATAAAAATATCAATATATAACATCATATAAATACATTAATGTTTTCCTGTGATGCAAGATAATGAAAGATCTTTCTTGTCACAGATTTTTTTTTAAAAAGATCGTGAAATATGAACGTTTCAGATTTGAAAATTGGAACTGCATCTTTAAATAATTATTTGTCGATTTCTATTGAACAGATGATGTCGATCGCAAGAAGCAATGTAGCTAAATACGAATTTCTTTTGACCATTGCAAAAAACGACAACTGCTTCATTGCTGATAAAATAAAGGCAAGAGAGCTGCGAGCCAGAGAAGAGAAGGTCGCAAAACTACAACAGAAATTAAATGAACTGATCAAGAAAGCAGAAAAGGTTAAGACAGAATACAAGATATTGATGACAAAGGAAGCCATGGCAAGAACATCATTAAAACAGGTAATTATATTATGTTACTGTTTATGGTGTCATGAACATTCTATGAGTTCGAAGTCTCTCCCTGAAAAGTGTGCTTGACATCAATCAAAAAGTAATGTATGACATTTTACGCAGGAGTTAAGAAGTTACCTGTACTCTCGCGCCCTAACCTAAGGTCATTTGTCGTCTGCTATTGATTACTAGCGTTCAACGAAGAGGACTTAGAACCTGACCATGGGTATGATGTGGTCAACTCCATCGTTATTTTACAAGGCATGCCTTTCCCGCCAAAGGCTACGCGTTTAAATAAAACTTTCCTCCATGATATAGTTGAAAAATGGACGCAAGTGGCGTTTAACTGTATTCAAACAAAAAATAAACATTTTGATTACAGATGGAAAGACATATATGGGACAGCATTAAAACTGATTTAAAAGAGAGCATAAACATAGGATTAGCATCACTGAGAACAATAATAGCGTCAAGTTCCACCAAAGCGTAAGTATACCATATCCTACAAGTTAAAAGCGAATTTGTTGCTGGTATTTTTATAATAATGCAATGATCACATGTATAACGAAAAATGCACTTCCGAACTAACTTAATGGCTCTTAATAAACACGATTCTCTGATTGAAAGTTAATGGTAAAATTACAAACAGCATTATTTTATACCCTTGGGGGCCGGGAAGTTATATAGTGGGATGGGTGTCCGTCCGTCTGTACTTCCGTCCCTCAAACTTTGGTGTACCATCACTTATCCGCACTCCAACTTAACTACTCAATGCAAATGATGAAACTTTTACAGAATCCTTGTCACGTTTTGATCGTAATAAGTTTCCAATAGCAAATGTGGTCATTCTTTGGCATACGGAAGCAGGGGTATCGACTTGTAAGCATTGCTTACACTTGTTAGTATGAATTAATGTCCGGACAAATGTCTTTATTGTCTGATATAGTTTCATTCAATCACATAATAAATTAAAAGAATATTATAATCATACTGCCTTTGAACGAGGGTGTTAGGGTAGATTATCACATGAAGAAAAATTATCACCCGAGACGGAGACGAGGGGGATAATTTTTTTCTTCATGTGATAATCTACCCTAAAACATGAGTTCAAAGACAGTATGATTTTATTATACTGAATGCCTTTTATCTAATGAAGAAATGTAAAATACCACATAGATACTGTACTGAATCATATTTTTAATGGAAAATGCTTGTTAGTCTGCTAGTTGTTTTTCCAAATAATAATTGCCCATTTTCCTGTATTTGTTGTGTCTTTGACATGTTTGCGCGGAAAGACACGCGACCTGTAAGTAAATTTCAGCTGATGCGGCTGATCATTTTCCAAATTAGCAATTTTCTTTCTGGTAATTTTTTTATATTGCTCGTTAACTTCGGCTGGAGCGGGTGATAGTTTTTTTTTTATATCACCCGTTGGGAGGAAATCACGAGGAATTAACACCCGTTGCTATAATGGGCGGGGCTAAAACGAGAATAGAAACTAACACATGGTAACCGTCCAATAAAAAGACAGCATTTTCGCATGACGTATAATAAACTGCTTTATTCACATTATATATCTAATGTATGTATTTTGTATTTTTACAGATCCTCATATTTACTTGAACACATCCAAAATATGGAGAAAGACTGTTTAGTGGTCGTATTGAACGCGATTGATCGATTAAGTTACAGATATCAGTTCACCATACCACAGGTAAAATGCCGATAGAAATGTTTAAAATGGGGTTTCGGGGAGGGGTTTCCAGAGATACATATAGAAAGAGTTTCAGGGTCAACCCATGAAAAGCAACGGGTGTGGTTTTTACTCTAAAGTTGTATCCGGTACTGGCAGACTTAAATGGTGTTTTTGTCGACTATATCTTATTATTTCCCATTCTGTTTGTCAAACTATAGGATTTTTAGATCAAATCCCATACAAAATATATGTTTGTTTGTTTATTTGAATGGTGTTTAACGTCACTTCAGCAGTTTTTCAAGTATATCCAGTTTTTATTGGGGAGGAAGTCGGAGTACACGAGTACCTTCGGTAGGAAAACTGGCAATATCTTTGTGAATTAAGATTGAAATCGAGCGCACAACATCATGGACTTAACAGATTAACTCACGATGCACCGATGAAATAGTGAGATAGTGCTTGATATGGAATGGGATTTGAATAAAATAATTTTAATATTGTCAAAGAAATATTAAAGTGTCGTGGTTTTTTTCTCTTTTTTTATTTTGTTGCTCACTATAATATTTTTGTTTTACAGTAATGGTAACAGAATGGAATTTCCTTGCTGTACTGGAATTGGAGACAATTAATTATTATATTTCTATCTTATGTACATACGTATTTTTTTTTTGTTTAATATGAAATGTTATTATTTTCACGTTAGTGTGTCTGACAAAAACTAAACAAATAAAACACTCAATAAAAGCCACGAAAATTAATTTGTATCTTGTGTAAATAAATATTTTGTTGTTAAATGTTGTTATCATTTTTATGTAAGAGTGTCTTACATTGACACACATAATACAAATAAAAAAAAACTGAGTCAATTTTCTTAATTCTTCGACTACGGCTATATACAAAATTAAGTCAAGATGTCCGTTTCTCTGTTTCCGGTGTAAACTGTAGACAAGATGGATATACAGAGTTACTCTTCTATGGGATAAATTTGAAGAATTGAAATAAGGGTTTACGACAATTTGAACATGTTCATTAATTAGGCTGTAAAGTTTCAACAATTGGTATCACACAACGAGAAATAATTACGTCAGCTTGAATAGGTCAGTTATGTGATTGATAGCGGAGTGTATACAAAATGGCGGTTTTCAGTTACGACACATGAAACAGCTCTTTACAGGAAAAATTACATAGATTACGCTACGTAATAAAGATGAAGTTAAAATAGGCTCTTTACTGATAAACTGTGTTTTATACTTTGAAAGCTCAATTACGGAAAAAATCACTGCAAATAGAATGGTACAATACAGTACTGGTTTGAGGCAAATTAACAACCTTTTACCATCCAATAATAAGTTTGGTTTCAGTTGGCTCATTGGTTTCAGAGAAGAAGGTTGAACTGTAAAAAAGTGACGCCGACGCCGATGACAACGACGTGATGACAATAGGTCACCTGACTAGATGAGCTAAAAAAAAGCTTTAATATGACGGTTTTCCAGACAGGAGAACAAAACTTGTGTTTAGTTTTTAAACATATTCGTGTCATAAACAAATACAAGCAAAAATCGCATTCAACAACATGTCGTAAAACAGAACAGCATACTAAATATCGTAAGAAGTGAGGACAAAGGGAACCAGGAAACTTTATTCTTTACTAGCGAATGAAGCAAAAATTCGCGTACCTTTAAGTACAGCTAATGTGATGATTGCATGATAAAATGTGTCAAGTGAATCTGGCACACTGGCAATATAAAACGTATCAAGTGAATCTGGCACACTGGCAATTATAGATTATTTACGTTTTATGAAACGAGATGTGTTTTCTCGTCCATATCTCATCGAAGGGCGACAGCCCTGAGATGAGATGACGAGAAAATGCATCGAGTTTCATAAAACGTAAATAATCTGTTTATCGCTGTTTTTTAACATTGTGACGTCACAGTGTTTACTTAACGACGTCTTGACAGCGAGCTGAGATGGGTCCATCTCAAGATAGTAGAGTGAGATGGAATAATATCACACACAAAGATCAAAGGAAAATACTGCAAAATAGCGATAATATATAAAACGTAAGCAGTGAATCTGGCACACTGACAAGATAAAAATGTAATAACTGAATCTTGCATACTGGCAACGCAAAAAGCGTATCAAGTGAATCTAGCTGGCACACTGGCAACATAAAAACTTATTTAGTGAATCTGGCACTAGTAATATACAAAACATAAAAAAGGAATCGGCATACTGGTTATGAACAAAATGTCTTTGGTGAATCTGGCACACTGGCAATATATAAAATGTCTCAAGTGAATCTGGCACACTGCCAATATACAAAATGTATCTAGTGAAATTTGAACACTGATTATATACTAGTAAATATACAAAACATAAAAATGAAATGGCATGCTGGTTATCTACTATATGTCTCAATTGAATCTGGTACACTGGCAATATATAAAACGTATCTAGTGAATCTGGCACACTGACAACATACAAAATGTATTTGGAGAATCTGAACAACGATTAAATTAACAAGAATATTAACCAGCAAGGAACATGAAATATTATACTAGTAGTTAACTATAATTACATGCTTGACAATGTCATAATTCAGGTTTACGTCATTTATTTATGCACCACTAGTTATTTCAAAATGTGAGGCCATTTTGATCATTTGATGCAATTAAGTTTCCTTTCTGCACGCAATAAAAATTCTTCATAATTCATCTTTATCCTGAAAAAATTAATGTTGGAAATGTACAAAAGATAACAAATGAATATTTATATGCACAAAAGATATATATTGAACCTGGCACCTTTGCAGCATGTTAAAAGTATCTATTGAATTTGGCACAATGGCAGCATACATAAAGCATACTGGAAACGTACCAAAAATAGTGGGTGAATATTTCACACTGGCAACATACAACACGTATCCAGTGAATCTGGCACACTGGTACTGTAATAAACGTATCTAGTAAATCTGGCACATTGGCAACATACAAAACGTATGCAATGAATCTGACAGACTGACAACATACAACATGCATACTAAAATCTGGCACACTGGCAACATACAAACGTACTTAGCGAATGTAGCAAAACGTATCAAATGAATCTCGCACACTGGCAACGTACAAAAATATATAGTAAATCTGGCACATTGGCAACATACAAAAAACGTGTGCAATGAATCTACACACTGACAACACACATAATGTATACTTAAATACGGAACACTGGCAATATACAACCGTACCTAGCGAATCTAGCAAACTGACAACATACAAATCGTAAATAGGGGAAACTGGCACACTGGCAATATACAAAAAGTATCTAGCGAATTTGGCACACTGGCAACGTATAAAATTTATTTAGTAAATCTGGCACACTTACAATACACCAAACGTATCAAGGGAATCTGACATACTGAATCAGACAAATTGGCAACTTACAACAAAACGTACATGTATGCAGTATCCGGCACACTGAAAAAGTATAAAATTTATTTAGTTAGAAATATACCAAACGTATCTAGTGAATCTGGCATACCGCATTTAGCAAAACGAACCTAGTAAATTTGTCACACTGGTACTATACAAAACGTATCTAGTGAAGCTAGCACTCAGGTACTTTACAAAAGGAATCTAGTGAATCCGGCACACTGGTGCTGTACAGAACGCTTCTAGTGAATCTGGCATACTGGTACTGTTCAAAACGAATCTTTTGAATCCGGAACACTGATAATGTACAAAATGAATCTTTTGAATGTGGCACACTGGTGCTGTACAAAATGTATCTAGTGAATCTGGCATACTGGCAACATACAAATGTATGAAGTGAATTTGGCACCAAGGACATTAGGTTGTCGGTGTAGGACGTTAAAACCCTCAAGTCAAGTATCAACGTATTAATTTTTTAAAGTAAATCTGGCACACTTGCAAAACACCTAGCGTATCAAGTGAATCTAGCATACTGAATCAGGCACCTATGCAACTTACAAAACGTATCTAGGATCTGGCACACTGAATAAAATATAACATTTACGTGGGCTGTCTGAAAAATTAGTTACATAGCCTGCAACATTGAGGCCGCTCGATACGATCTGCCTGAAATGAACTCTATATATGCAAGTTTTTCAGTTCAACGCTCGGATGGACACAGTACTTGTTCCTTTCTAGACAGCTAGAACGTTACAGAGCTTACTTTCATGGAACATTTGCGGGATAATTTGGATTGCGATTGCAAAGTCGTTAACCAGAGCCGCAAATTCTGCAAGAACTCTAGCAGGCTCGTGCACATAAAGTATAGTTCCGGGAAAGTATAGGTATATGTAGAAAAAATTTGCAGAAACATTACTGGATCCAGTAACATAAAAAAAGTTCGGAAAACGCAAAAGTCTGTACTTGATACTTAAAATCCAACCAGATAGAACATGATATTTCTAACAAGTCTTTTACGAAATAAAGCTACTCTTATGTTATTTTAAGAGATAAAGTAACAATACATAGAATTAATACAGTAGGGGAACTATTTCCAGAGAATAAACGTCCATTAGAGCGACCAAAGTATTTAAAAATCAACTATTCTGGTACTCGTTTCTGGACTGACTGGAAAAAAGCCAAATTTGGATATCTTGCTTATTAAAATATGTGGTGCTTGTGTCAGCTTGTAAACGTAGGAATACTTGGCTTCCAAATGGATATGAGTGCTTCAATTGTGCATGTTAAGGTAATATTACAACAGGATTTTCAGTTATCTGAGGTTGGGGTCCGCAATAAATAATTTTCTGTATGGTTGCATCTTGACAACAACTTTCGACGCTTATTTAGTAACAATTCTTCAAAATATTACAATTTTCAATACCTATTTTGCCAGTACATGTATTTTTTAAAAATAATGTCAGTTTCTCATTTTTTTATACATAAATAACAAAAATTAATAATAATAATAATAATAATAATAATAATAATAATAATAATAATGTCCCCTTTTCACCACCAGCAGTAACCTAATAAACCCAAAGTATCGAGTTATGAAGTGTTCGCAGTTTGAGTCTTGATACATGTATTGATTTCTTGCCCAACCAATCAATCAATTGAAAGATGTACTGTGACGTCCGACCAACCAAACGACATTCAGTTTATGACGTCTTGACGTCTCATTTCTACGGATCTCATTTTCCTTCACGACGAAGTAGGAAACTTAACGCAATATAGTTTCGTGTTCATTTTGCTGCAAAGGTTTAGAAAAGAAAGAATGGAAGAAGTGCTTATCCCAGATTTAAAGCGGATGGAGTTTGTTTGTTTTTTGCCGTAAGTTTTTTACCAATGAGAAATATTTCTTGACCTCTACTACTATATATCTAGTTAATGCGACGTTTTAAATGCGATTTTGTATTTGCTTTTAAGTTCTTAACACGCCATTTATATCATTTACTGAAAGAAAGCTGTAACTTATGATACCAGAAAGATACAAAATATTGCTAGAATAAATTTAGAAAATAACTATGGAAGACTTTTCAATACTGTTTTTGGACTATACATTGTTTTCTGCCATCTGTGTATTTGGTGTAAACATATTTATTTCATAATATAAGCATGATCATGCAGGATCGCACGAAACAATACAAAGAAATTATGACAATTAGGATTCACAAACAAGCAAAGTTGCTTTTCTAGTCTGTCTCCTAAGGAAAATATACAAACATTCGCAAATAACATGCTTGTGATATCTTGCGCATGCTCCTATCATGAAAGAAAAGAAATAATTCAGTATAAAAAAACTGAATGTGTTGAGGTTGGTGGGGGTGGGTGGGGGGTGCGGGTAGTTGGGTGTGATAGAAAAAAATGCAAGCACAAGTGATTGAAGGTGATAGTTAGTTTAGTTAGTTGCAATGTGAATACCTATACAGTAAATATTTTAGATTTTATAATAAATTTTTGAGTTTGATGGAAAATGTGCACATTGTCTTCGTCGGAAAGTTGGTCAGATCCATACAAGAGCAAGTTAACATCAACTGGAAGTGGTAGACTTGATAAAGATTTAAGTAAATCACGTCTGATGTTGTTGTACAAAGGACAGGACAAAAGAAAATGTACGGTTGTTTCAAGACAGCCACATCGACAGTTTGGCGAATCAACTAAATTTCTGACAAATAAGTGAGAATTGAACGAGCTCGAGTTCATACGTATTCTGGCATGTAGTATTTGCCCTAAACGACTGCCGGTGTAGAAGTGTACGGGGACCGAATCGTTCTGGGATCGCAATGTTGAGGGATGTACAATTTTTGGCAGTACATTCCATAACTTGACAGCCGAAGGGATAAAGTAATTAGCATATAGTGTAGTCCGAGTTTTAGCTTCAATTAAATTTGTTTTCTGCCTAGTGTTGTGGTCGTGTCTGCTATCTACTCGAGAGGGTAACAGGTTTTGTAAGTATTCCGGAGCACTTTTGTTTACAATTTTATGCGGGAAGATTAGTCTATGTTGTTTTCGTCTGTCTGATAGTTTTTCCCAGTGGGTTTCTTCGTAAAGTTTTGCAATACTAGTAAGTTTTGTTCCACCAGTAACTATTCGGGCAGCGTCGAGCTGAACTTTTTCTAATTTTTCTATTAGGGTATATCTGTGTATTTAGAAACCGGATTATATTACAGGTGGTATTTACATTAATATGTGTCGCGTTTTTCATTTTAAATGATATTAGTAACCATTGAGATAGTTAATTATCTGTATCCATTTTTGTTACAGAATTGAAAGATTTTCAACACTGTGCGAATCGCTTAAAGACAAAGACAAAGAATATTCATCACAACGGATCAAACATATTTTAAATATGCTAAAAAACGACGTCTTAAATGCAGGTCAGTTATTCCATTATTTATTGTGTACATAAGCAAACGTTGAAAATGCGACTTAGTACACAAGTGGTAATCTTATAGCTCGGCAATGCGAGTACAATAAAACATCTCTCGGCCATTTCCGCCCAGGGAGGTCGTAGTTAGGCGGATATGGCCGAGGTGACCCGATCGATTTAAATAACAAAACTTGTGTTTAGTCAATTATTTGTTAAAAAGCAGTGGCGGATACAGGGGGAGGGGGGGGGCGTAGAGGCGTACGACCCCTTAAAAAAGGAAAGGAAACAAAAAGAGAACAGGGAGGGCAAAAATGTAATCCCCGCTCGTCCTCGCCATAAATTAATGCATTAACGGTACTAATTCGTTTAGTATGATATCTCTATTGTAAATACTGTACCAAATAAAGGTTACTTAACACTATAAAAACCTAAAACCTTGTTTGTGGCCTTCCTTTTCCGATATCCCATTTTTACGCCCCCCCCCCCCCCACCCCTTTTCGAAAATCCTGTATCCGCCCCTGAAAAGTAAGATTCTTTAATGCATTTGAAACATAAAAGATCCAAATTATTAATTAACCTCTAATTTACACAACGCAATTTTAAACGTAAATTCTTCAATTTCAGACTTTCCTGAGATTAACGAACTGACTTGTCTTCTACGCCAGACATTATCTGGAATCGTAGACTCCCAAGAAGGAAAAAGAAAAAGATCTTTCGGTCAGGTTATTAGTGAAAAAGTATGGAAGATGAATTCTGATGGCTGCAAAATTCTGCTTAAATCAAAGTGAGTTTTGTTTGTTTTCAAATGTATTGCACGTGACTCACTGCTTGATTGATGATTGATTGATTGATTGGTTGGTTGGTTGGTTGATTGATTTTTTGCTTGCTTGCTTGCTTGCTTGATTGATTGCCAAACATACAGGGAACAATATTGCAGCTACATTCAGGACGAGAACAAGTACACATGAAGGGTAAATGGAATGGACCAACGGGGGACATGATTTTGGCTACAACTGAAAAAGTGTGGAACATTGCATAGGGACTGAGTCTTTAGATTTTTATAGCGGCTACAATGAGTCTGATCTTTATCAAAATCTACCAAAGTGGCTTTGTGTTCGCGGCCATGCTTTTCTGTATTATACATAACACCCCAAAACAAAAACGAAAAGCCAACTTTATCAAACAACCTATGGGAGTGTTCTGGAAAGCTCTGCGGGTCCAGACCCCGAGTACCCTCAGAGTAAATAACAGGAGGGGACATATAACATCTCACACTTTTTTATTTTGTTTCATCGAACATTAGTGTTATAAATCGTATTCAAAACGACCAAAGCATATCTAGACCCATTTTCTCATGTTTACGCTAAATAACGAAATAAAATATGCATGAAGATGTGACATATGTATTCAATGTAACCAAAATGTTTTCAGTCTGGATAAAACAAAACTTATCAAGTACAAAGAAAGAGTTCGGGAAATGGATAAACTAATGCGTAAACTTCAAAAGGTCAATGGTCTTTTACAGAAACAGACAGAGGTAGGTAAAATGTTGATTTCAGTAACTATATAAATCTATCCTGGATTGAATTCGTTTCGTTTCATTCGCGCAGGAAGCAGTAATATGAGTAAGCCGTCAAACCTTGTAAAGGATAACAATTTCGCTGTTTTGATCAGATTCTATCAAGTAAATTATTCAATTAAAAGTTAGAATTTCCATAGGTTTTGCTACCCAATGCCTGCCATACATAACCAACCATAATCATAAATATATAACATCATATCAATGCATTAAGATTGTTCTAAGGTGCATGTTAGGAAAGAAAATAAATGTGAAATGTAAACGTTTCAGATTTGAAACCTCGTACTACATCTTTAAAATATTATATTAGTCAATTTCTATTAAACAGATGATGTCGATCGCAGAAAGCAATATGTCTAAATACGAATTTCTTCTGACCATTGCTAAAAACGACAAATGCTACATGGCTGACAAAATAAAGAAAAGAGAGCTGAGAGCCAGAGAAGAAAAAATTGCAAAGCTACAACAGAAATTAAATAAAATGATCAGGAAAGACGAAAAGGTTAAGACAGAATACAAGATATTGATGACACAAGAAGCCATGATAAGAACAAATTTGAAACGGGTAATTATATTATGCTACTGTTTATGATGTCATGAACATTATATAAGTTCGAGCTTTCTTCCTGAAAAGTGTTCTTGATACTAACCTCAATCAAAAAGTATTTTATGATTTTTTACGCAGTAGGTAATAAGTTACCATTTTTAAAGACCTAAAATCAACTAGACATGAAATGCTAGATGTGTGCAAAGTTTCATGAAGACCCTTGACTCGTTTTACAAAAAATACAAAAAAATTGTCATCTTAACCGTCATCCAACGTGAGCAGACGGATAAATCAAATAATAGGATAAATCAAATAAATCATTCTGAATAAAATAAACAAATATCACAGTTTCAATGTTTTAAAGACAATGCTATTTTATTAATGGAACAAATTGGTTAAGGTAATTAGTCGTCTACTATTGATTACACGAGGACTTAAGTTAGAACATGACCAAGGGCATCAAGTAATCAACTCCATTGCTATTTGATAAGGCATGCAAATTTTCCCGCCAAAGGCTGAGGTTCAAATAAACTCCATGAAATAGCTGAAAAATTAACAAAAGTGGGGGTAAACTCTATTCAAACAAAAATAAATAAATCATTTTGATTACAGATGGAAAGAAGTATATGGGACATTATAAGAATTGATTTAAAAGAGAGAATAAACATACGATTAGCATCACTGAAAGCGATTATAGCGCCAAGTTCAATCAAAACGTAAGTAAATCATTTCCTACAGTTTGAACATGAATGGGCTTGTGGTATTTTTATAATTATGATCACATTAAGCAAAAAATAAATAACGGATCTAAATAAACACAATACTCTGATTTAGGGTAAGTGGTAACTTACAAACAGCCCTATTTTTATACACTCGCTTGAAAAGTGGGGTGGGGGGCGGGGCCTGTCGGTTATATAGTGAGTGGGTGTCCGACCGTCTGTACATCCGTTCGTTACACTTGGGAGTAGCCATCGCTATCTACCACTACACCTACACCGCTCAATGCAGTTAATCAAACTTTCACATTATTTTGTCATCTGATATTTTACCTTTTGATCAGAATGATATTTGTGGTTTCCAATAGCAAACGGTGGTCATTCATTGGCATAGAGAAGCCGGGATATCAACTACTGCATGAGCATGCTTACACTTGTTATAGTATGTATTAATGGGACAAATTTCTGTGCTGATGCTTCGATTGTCAGATATTCTTTTCATTTAATCACTAATACATTTTAAGAATATATTGATTTATTTCCATAATATATTTAATGTATGCATTTTGTATTTTTACAGATCCTCATATTTACTTGAACACATCCAAAATATGGAGAAAGACTGTTTAGTGGTCTTATTGAATGCGATTGACCGATTAAGTTACAGATATCACTTCACCATACCACAGGTAAATGCATACAAATGTTTAAAATGGTGTTTACGAAGTGTTTTTCAGTGATTAATATAAACAGTAGTTTCAGGATAAAACGTGTAAGATTCTGTATAGTTGGTAAAAGTAAGGGGTGTGGTTTTCATTCTAAAGTTGTATCCGATACTTGACGACTTAAATTGTGTTTTTGCCCTGTGTAGCTATTTTATTATCTCCTCTGCTGTTTGTCAAGCTATAGGATTTTTAGATAATGTCTGCAACTGCATACAAATATAAAACTTCATATTTCAAATTCTAGAATTTGGTTGTAAATTATTAGTTCTGAAATAGTGTCAATACTATCATGGACTAAATAGATTAACTGTTTTTGAACGTCGAGCGAAAAGTATTTCATGTATATTTAGGACAACGCATTAATTAGAACAACGAGGGAATAATAGGAGTAAGAAAACAAGGCACCAATGATTTAGCGAGATAGATTGATATAGAATGGGATTTAGATAAAATAATTTAAATATGGTCTATACTAAATGCCGCACCGAACAAAAGTTCGTCCGCTTTCGTGACATTCAATGGTTTTCGGACAAACCTCGAGATTGTTCCCGCCTTAACTGCAGATGACAAAAACCGCCAGATTCAGCGTTTTGAAATATGGTGGGATTTTTTCATTTTGATTCAATCTCGAGGAAATACCCTTCTTGATCTACAAAAGGAGCATAAGCTGAACCATGCGCGGTAAGCACTTTTCATTTGTCACGCAAAAAACCCTTACCAAAATAAGTTCACTTGTAGTATAGGGGGAAATATCGCTTATATTGTTTTTTTTTATTTGCTCACACTATAATATCTTTGTTTTACAGTAAAGGGCACAGAATGGAATCTTGAAGTCATCCCTGCTATGAAGTGAAATCAGAGACAATTATATTTCTATATTGGGTACATAAATATATTGTTTTTTAAATGTTATTATTTTGACAATGACAAAGACAAGACATAAAAAAACTGCCATTAGAATCCATTTTTATCTTTTGTAAATAAATATTTTGTTGTTAAATGTTGTTATCATTTTTATGTTAGCGTGTCTTACATTGACAAACAAAATACACATGAAAAACTGACAATATATTGTTTTAAATTATTCGAATACGGCTATTAAAGAATTAAGATGTCCGTTTCTCTGTTTGGCGGTATAAACTGAAGGCAACCTGGACTTAAAGGTACGTAACTCTGATGAAGGTAATTTGAGGAATTTAAAAATGTAATCTAGAGAAATTTATTTCGACATTTGGAACATGTTAATTAGGCTGTAAAATCACTGCAAAGAAAAGGTCCATTACGGGACCAATTTGAGGCAAATGGAACAAACCATTTACGATATAATGTAACAACAAGTAGAACAAAACCATTAAGGATACAATTTCGACAACTTGATTAGCTTCTTAAATGCGGTAACAAGAAAATGTGTCTCGGGGACGCTGTTGTCCCGTTTGACAAATAATTGTAAACTTTCCCCTTTTTCGAGTTCACTCAAGCTCGCAGTACTGGGTGTAGCACTAGTCCGATCATGTTGTAAATTTGCACTAAGTTTCATAAAGAAGTGAAGTCATTTTCATATCAGAGGCTCTCAAGAGCCGGGTTCATTCAACCTATGCCAACATTTTTATTTTTGGTTTAAAAAGGTAAGAAAAAATGTTGGCATACATTGAATTGTTGTATAAACATTTTAATCCCTTCTATAAACAATTCGTTAATTAGTGTTACAGGTGTATATAGGTAAAATCCGTTTTAAGGGTTTTGTTCTGTTTTGTAAATAATATTTTTTAAATTTATTTTAAAAATAATTGTCGTAAATTTTTGCTAGCTTAATTAAAGATTAGATATAAAACAGTATATTTATACATAATTTTATTAAAATTCATAAATAAGAGGTACAATATATATATTGAAATGTCAGTAGCCTAACCAAGATTCAACAAGATTGAGGCAGCATTAGCATCAGCTGTTGCGGGTGCAACATATCCAATATGTTTTCTCGTTTCGTTTTGTCTTTACTATGAACTTATACCCATTGTGGACGAGGGTCTAGTTCCTTAGTCTGTTTGTAACAAATTCAATGTCTAATTGTGCATTAGACATATTTTGGACAACTTATGAAATCCTACAAATTCTAGTGAAAAGTGTCACTTTGTGTAATTGAAATTTAATAATAATTGAGGATTCTCATTAACTCATACAATAATTTTGCTTGTAATACACCTATAATTAATTGTTTAATTACTATCAAAACATCTATTGTACTTTGCATGTTGGCATTCCTTGAATAGAAGTTTTTAAAACGTTGGCATAGGTTGAAGACACCCAAGAGCCGTATGGCTCACTTGATTTAAATAGCCAATGGAGAAGACATTTCTCATTAATAACATTATCATTGTTGAGACCATCCAAGAATCTTGGTGTTTGGTTTTAACTGATTCAATAGTAATTATGGTATGAAGCATTTAAAAAGCATTCCTGTAGAGTTCTCATTTAAAACCTAAGTCTGATATGGTAATGGTGACAATCTTTACTGTATTATTGACAAAAAACATTTTTTATTTCCAACTGGCACAAAAACCATTAACCTTATAGAATACTAGTGTTAAGTTTTGTTTCAAATGGTTAAGCGGTTTCAAAGAAAATTTCTTTTAAAACTTTTTCACATAGGGTCCTATGTTGAACTAAGTCCTTTAAAATTGGTGGCGGCCATTGTGAATTTTGATTGGTAAAAAACATAAACTTAAAAAAAAGACCATTTAAACAATATTGCTAGAAAATTGGTTTTGATTGGTGAACCGGTTTCAGAGAAAAAGCCCTTTTAAAAATTTTTCCTGTCCTATGTTAAACTGTATAGAGGACCATCCAAACAATATTGCTAGTAAGTTTTGTTAACCGGTTTCATCGAAGAAGCCTTTGTTAAACTTTGTCACTAAGTCTCGCGGTGGTGGCCATTTTAAATTTCTGATTAGCATTTAAAACATAAACTTTATTGAGGACCATTCAAAGAATACTGGTGATAAGGTTTGTTTCGATTGGTTAGACTTTTTCACATAGGGTCCTGTGTTCAACTGAGTCCTGAGTTTGCGGGCATCTTGACATTCCGATTGGAATACAAAGCATAAACTTTATTGAGGTCCATCCACTTGTAATAAGTTTTGTTTCGAACTGTTAACCAGTTTCAGGGAAGGAGCCTTTTAAAATTGTTCCTAACATTATGACCATGTTTGCTTCGATTGGCACAGTGATTTCAGAGAAGAAGATTAAAATGTAAAAAGTGTTCAGACGCCAACGCAGACGACGTGATGACAATAGCTCACCTGAACAATAGGTGAGCTAACAAAGCTCCAACATGAAGGTTTTCCAGACAGGAGAACAAATCTATTCTACAAACAACCACATCTCAGAAAGTCTTCTCTATAATGTACGTTAAAACGCAAAAGATTGCGATTATTCGCAAAGATTGCGTCGTTCGCAATATTTTTGCGTCTAAAAGCAATAAAAATTTTTACAACAAGTGGCCGAATAAGCTTCCATATGATTTATCATGACTTGCTTTGCTCATTTAAAGAATATAAAAATAGAAAAATAATTGTTCAAGCATCAAATAATCTATATTAATGATTTGATTTAATTGATTGATTGGTTGTTGTTTACGTCTAGCAAGCAATATTTCAGCTATACACAGGACGTGTAGTTTTGATTAAAAATGGAGATACGAATCTAGTTTTAATTTTGAATCCTTTTTTTCAATTCACGAACCGACCTTTAAAAAAATCCATATATAGTTACTAATATTTTTAAGAAAATTGTATTCAGTAACTCAATTGTAATCTTGAATTTTTATACACAAATGAAGGGTAAAAAGAAAATATGTTTTGACAAACAATATTTTATGGTATTACTAGTTTCTCTCAGTTACGTTAAGTTAAAATATCTTCATTTGTATTGTAGACCTAATTTGAATATTCAATACTGTTAATCCTAATAACTATACAATAACATCTGTTAAAGTAACTGTTACATTCGTGGGACTAAAACAACATTATTTTAATCCAATATTATCTACGAAACCAATAACACTACATGTACTACTTCCGACCTAATTTAAATATTCAATATTATTAATCATAATAACTATACAATAATAATATACATTAATAACATCTGGCAAGGTAACTGATACTGGGTACGTA
The DNA here is from genome assembly GCA_944474755.1 of Limnoperna fortunei. Classification (NCBI taxonomy): domain Eukaryota; kingdom Metazoa; phylum Mollusca; class Bivalvia; order Mytilida; family Modiolidae; genus Limnoperna; species Limnoperna fortunei. Next base: position 29,824,854 of record OX104118.1, read on the forward strand.
AAATATCTACTCGTGTGACTAAAACAACATATTTTTCAGTTCTATTGCATTTTTGTAACCACATACAGGCTCCAAAAGTTGTGTAAAGGTAGGCAGTTATACAATTATTAAATATATTTATTTTTCCTATTGTTTATTGCTAATAATATTTTTATTACAAAGTTATAATATAAGTATGCTGTATCAACACCGATCAGTTCATCTAAATCTGACGTCGATGTCTTTTTAATCTAAATACGTGTATCTGAAAATATAGTGTTGCAATACGTACTTGCATTTTTCACTGGATAGTAAAAAAAACCCCGAAATTGACAAATGACGAAATGTCCTTCGTTGTAGAAACAATTTATAAGTAGTTCCAATTCTGTAAGTAATATAATAGTTTGTTTGTGTTTAACGCCACTTTCAGCATTTTTCAGCTATATCATGGTGTCCAGTTTTATTGGGGGAGAAAGCCGGAATACCCGGAGAAAACCCCCGACCTGCGATAGGAAAACCGACAATCCTGGTCAATTTGTACGCAATATTACAAGAGACGGACGAATTTCAAAACGAAGAAGAAATTATAAATAAAAACTTAGCCTTGTTGTAGGTAGGTTCGTGTTGCTCATCTATGGGCCTTCGGTGTTGTTGTCGATTCTTATTGTTTGTTTTGACGAAATATCGCCACAGCAACATTAGCAACCATTCCCACATGGTAAAAGTTACCTAACTGAACTCATTTTCACGCTGACATCAACATACTTATAATCAATTGTTTCTTTGAAAACAATTAGGTTTTGCCATGAAGACTGTTCTCCTTCTACTAGCCATTGTGACATTTTCTATGGTCGCCGAATGTAAGTACATGTCAATTTGTATGCTCAATGCTGGCGTTCAAATTTTATTTAAATCAGCTGATAGTCTTGTTCCGTTTTGTGTTCACTATACGTCACATATAATAATATCAACGGATTTTGTTCGGATCGCGCCAAATGAAAACTGAAACATTATTACATAATAAAGTATTTTAATTCTGTCGACAATTCATCAAAATCATTAAATTGATACTTATCATACGAGTAAAAAAATGCCATTGGTTCTATCATCATACACATGTACCACATTAATCTTGTTCTCGTAAAAATATGGCTAAAACACCACTTGTTCGACGAAGCGCAATCAATCAATCCATCCATCCATTCATTCATTCATTCATTCAAATGTGTCGCTTGACAATAGTGTGATAAAGTTTATTTATGTGATTAATTCCAAACATTTTTTAGTTGCAGAAGCTAAGAATGGTTGTCCATTTTTTCGATATAAATGTAGGACTACTTGCACTAGTAAGGGCTATAGCGATGGTTTCTGTATGGGTTACATTAATGAGAAATGCATATGTAAAACTTCAGGTAAGGATATGAACACACTTAACCATAATCAGGCGGAAGTTACGAATTACTGATGCAAACAACATTTTCAACACAAATGTTATTTATTATTATTTATACACATTTTTATAATTTCAATACTATTGCTCAAGAAAAGGGAATTGAATTTAAAAGGTCAGGAAAACCGCCTAATTGAATTTTTAACATCTATCGTCGGTAGCTGACAAAATTCGAGTAAATAATGGCACCCACTAGAGAGAGAATTGCAGTGGCGTAGCTACCATTTACGCAACGACGCACCTGCGTGCACGAAAGAAACGGCAGTTTAAAAAAAAAAGAAATGACAATGGAAGATCAAGAGGTATTCTCATTCTATTTGTTCTGGGTAGTTTTCATTCCAAAAATTCTCCAACATACTCGTTCTATTTGTCTAAACGCAGAAAAAAGATGCTTCATAAAGTTGCAATTGATCGCCAACTTTCAAATTGTTGCGGGATATATTGTGTTTTTGGTCCGATCGTACGTTCACTTAGATAATTTTTTCTTTCGTTTTTAAAATATGATTTTTCGGAAAACTCGCGATTCATATCATTTTGTCTTTATTCCTTGAATCATTGGAACATACCTGGCTGGAAGATTACAAATTTTTACAAAAAAAATGTATTATAAAAATGCATTGAAATAAAAGTTTTTGAATACTCGTGACTGGGTCGATTTTAGTGGAAAAGTAAGCTTCCATACACTTAAAATTTAGTTATAAAAGGCTATATCCGCGGAGCTTCCGGGGGCTTCGCCCCCTGGACACCCTACAAGGGCCCTACTATGGACCCGCTTGAGGCATTCAGCGGACCCAGACCCCCTGCCATAAGTTTTGCGTGCACTGTAATCAGAACCTAGCTACGCTCTTGAATAGTATCCTATTTATTCTAGATCGCATCCCATCAAGGTTATTTCTACCCATGATTGCTTCATCTAGAAAATTGAAAACTTAAAAGTAAACAAGTTACAAAATGTATCCTAATTTATTTTTAATTAGACATTTTGTTTATGCAGGAGGCGAATTAGTCGAGTTACCATGAAGAATTTACAAAGATCTTTATTGTGTACGTACAGTCGTTTACCATCATACACTGAAGCAGAATATTATACAATTAATTTCTTTGATACAAGTCGCTATCAGGATTTAACAACCAGAGAAAATATAATATTCACCGAGTCTCTAGGCTAGGTGAATATACATTTTTTAGGGCTGAGAAATCCTGATAGCGACTGTATATCAAAGTCCGTAATAGTTTTATTACACGAATAAAATCACCATCTTCCTTGCACATAAAAACAGACAATGTTGTAATGCTGGTTACCCTTAATATTTTTTTGTTAGTACTGCATTTTGATATTGATTAGCTTATAATACTGTAATTCCAGTTTCATCAAATTTTAGATATTGAGAAGATATCAATAAATCAATAATTGTATTCTTACATTTTTAACAGTATATTTTACAATTACAGATGATGAAATTCAATACCACTAAAATTGAAATTTATACTTATAGTGGAGAAGTCACGAAAAACAGACTTGAACTAGCAAAAACCACACAAATGTACTTTTCGATCTATTTTTAGAGAAAAACAACTTGAACAAAATTTCTATATTTTTATGTAATTTTAGCACTGTTGCGATTTATCGTGACCGAAAAGTTGTTTTAGACCAATAAAAAACACGCAAAATTGTATTCATGTAATAATAACATATACACTATTGTTTTTAAGATCTTTTCGCAATATTGTCTAGTTAATATCTGCTATTAGGTTTTCCAGCGTCAAGAGCATTAATAAAACATTTAGTTAACCGAATGCGGAATACTCTTAGAATATAAACTACCAGTTTCGTGCCGGGCATAAAAGCTAACACATCAACATTGGTTAGCCTAGTTACAATATTGTAGCTACAGGCACGTCTCATTGATTATTACATGGTCATCGCCGTATTGGCCCTGGTATCAGCCCAGAGTCTACCATATCAGCCTCGAGGGCTGATGTTATTCGACTAATAAAACAATTAGTAAACGTAAAACGGAATACTTTTTATATATAGACTACCAGTTTCCACGGCCAATATGGAAATAACCATGTAGTAATTTATTTATCACATATTTGAATATAAGTCTTTAGGGCGAATCTCCAGTGCTAACATCGATATGGACCAAAGGGCCAAATTTTAAAATTCAACTGGAAATGTATGGGGCGTGGGTAGGCGGAAAATTGTGTCTTTTATAGTGGCTACAATGCTCCTGCTCTAATTGACATCTATAAAAGTGGTCTTTAGCGTGCAGGGAGAGTGACACTCTTTACACACGTTATTCACTGTGGTCTGCAGTCAGGCTTTCCTTACTATGACCTGCCACCCTCCTCTTAAAGAGAGGGCATTCCAGTTATTTGCCACTCTAGGAGTTATATATATATATATATATATATAACCGCTTTGAAACAATTTCTATCGTTTAATACATAACTTATATCGTCTCCGCCACTTATAATATACATTTATGCAACACCAAATTAATTAGACGAAGTGCAGACTAGTCTTGTTACATGTAAGATACATTTTGATTGACATTTTGACAACTTTGGCTCATTATAAAAGATTAACCGTTTGTCTTGCTTATGTCCGTTGTAAGTTTGTTTTACATATCACAGTATCTGATCTTATCGGTATTTCATCAGCCAATGAGCAGAATTGCATTAGATTGTTTATTTAAATGATGTTTTAACGTAACTTTCAGCAATTTTCCAGCTATATCATGGCGTCCAGTTTTGATAGGGGGAGGAAACCATAGTACCCGTAGATAACCCCCGACCTTCGGTATGAAAACTGGCAATCCTTGTCAAGAATTACATTAGATAAAATATAATTTTTATTTTTACAGGAAACATTTATGCGTTCCATGAAAGACTAGATAACAAAACAACCTACATCTAAATATACTTTGTACCTACTATCATTATCTAGAACATTAATTTAATTATTTGTATATTTTTCAAATTAAAATATGGTCGTTTAAATAGTAGAATCTTTATGAAATAAAAACTTCTTTTCACTATTATAATCTGTTATGTTTCTTTATATTTTCCCATCATCATGAAAGGTCAGTATTTATATCCAATCAAGTGAAACAAAAAGTAGTTCTACAATCACTCCGCACGAAGTGTTTAACAAATCTGTCCAAAATGGCATCGGTGTCATGGGGCCATTGCTGTTTAAAAAGATATATGTACTTAACTTTTATAACTGAGATTTAACGCCAGTTACAGCAATTGTTCAGCTATATCAATGCGCCCAGTTTTTATTGGGGAGAAAGCCGGGGAAACCCCCGACCAACGGTGGAAATACTGGCAATCCTTGTCAATCAAGATTGGAGTCGAGTGCATCCTGTCCGCAGTGAGACGTACTCGAACCCGCAAACTTAGTGTTGAAAGACTACGTCATTAATAGCAGACGAACTACCTTAACCACTCGGCCACCGAAGCCCCCACCCTGAACCCGTGTAGATATTGTAGACTTCGAGAAGCCTTTTCATATAATAGATTGAATTTTTAAGACAGGACTTGTGCAACAACTAGAACACCGGTAAACGCTACACCAATTATATTATTATTATTTTTATGTGCTTTAATTAGTCCAATTAAGTGATATGTTCGTACGTTGGCGGATTAACTGATTTTTTGCAGAATAACTTGCGGATTTCAAACAATTTACCAAAAGTGTGCTGACGTTTCGCTATCAGCCAATCATATTTTAATATGATTGTTGGTGTAACATAAACACATTACACCAATTCCATGGTCAATGTGAAGATTTTCAGATCCAAAAACTTCAAAATATTTCAGATATTGCTCAAGTATCTCCATTGTCATGACAACACTATCTGTCCCGCATGGTCAACAAGAGTTTGGTCCAGGCTTTAAAAATCAGATCGGTACTTGACTTACTGAATGACACCTTTATGCTTCCTAGAGATGTTGATGTTTATGACAGTTTTGTCAGGTTAAATTAACGGGAAGAAACTGACTATATATTTCTATACATTCCAGCATACATTTGACCTTGGAAATAATTATTTTACGACTTATCAAATGATTTTTATGCTGGTGTCAAATACAATATGATGTCTGTCATTTTTTCTTTGATACCATTTTCATGTTCAATTTCTGAAATTTTTTTGTTGCTTTACTAATATAAAGTAAGCACCGCATATAAAGTCGTAAGCACCGCATATAAAGTAGTAAGCCCCGCATATAAAGTATTAAGCACCGCATATAAAGACGTAAGTAACGCATAAACGGTAGTAAGCACCGCATATAAAGTAGTAAGCACCGCATATAAGGTCGTAAACACCGCATACAAACAACTTGTCATGCATAAGGCAGTCATGACGTTCCATAAGTCTAAGCCAAATACTGTTTATATAATCTAAGACAAAAATAGCTCTCTTATTATTCAAATATAACACTATTTCATAGAGTCCGACGCAAAATGCGTTGGACGGTTGAGGGTTCACTAAATTTACTCAAAGAATGGACAACGTCCAGGTGTTTACTGTACAAATATTTATTCAAAGGTAAATCATCAAGGATAGTATAATATCATTCTACATACACACGAAGGATTTAGAAATCAGCAATAAGTGCTTATTTTAATATGTCTCCTTAATACATAGTGAAAATACACAATGTTATAAACATAATAAAAATGCACATGCTATTGTAATAAAACATCATTTAACTGATAATAATTTTTTCTAAAAAAAGTTAGAATAGTTAGGATGTACAATAATAAAAAAAAATGTCTACCATCAAATAGCTTACAATCCTAAAGACAATAGGGAATTCTAGCTTTGAGAACAAACCAATCTAATTAAAATTAAATCTTTTACTTGCTCCTCCCTTTTTGTCTTTTCCTGAACTGACTTAAAAGCAAAACCACTATTGTTAATAATATTTTCCAGAAAGATGTATTCTGTGACCTAAATCATCTAAATTCATACGCAAAATTAAAGGAGTACATAAAGAAAATGTTTTTCAAAACAATAATTTTATGGTGAATGTCGGAATGTAATGGCATCGATGGAAATGAGCTTAGAAATGGAGTTAAATAAGGTTGATAAGTTATATCAATTTTTCACATCATGTGTATTGTTGACGTTTAAATATTCAATAATATTGATCCTAATAACTATACAATAATATCTGGTAATGTACCTGTTACATTCGTGGGACTAAAACACAACAGAATCCATGAACAATGATGAAAACAATACTACTTTGAATATTGAATACTTTTAATCCTAATAACTATACAATACCATCTGGTAATGTTACTGTTATTGGATAAGTAAAATATCTACTCATGTGACTAAAAAATATTTGTTCAATCCTATTTAATTCTCGCAACCAATAATACATGTTACAAAAGTTGTGTAGAAGATTAATATTTTATTTTTGCTGTAGTTTTCGCTAATAATATTTCTACTACAAAGTTATGTGAAAAGTATTTTGCATCATGTGATATGCATGATGATAAATAAATAACAAAATTAACTGTACTTCGTTTCTCAAAAAATGTACAAACATTTTCAATTTTGTACATAAATTTTATTACAAGAGACGGAAGAATTAAGATTAAAATGATTTCCAAAAGGAAGAAGAAATTATAAATCACAATTTAAAGAGAATTTGTTTTAAAAATCTATATCTGAGGTCCCCCTATCCCTTTTGTAGGGCGGTTCGTGGTGCTATGGCCTTATCAACCTTTCCTCGTCGAGTGTAAACATGAACGATTAAACATTTTTCAATGTGACCTGAATCTTATCATCATTTTTGTAAAACAATCAGGTTTTACCATGAAGACTGTTCTCCTTCTACTTGTCGTTTTGAAATGTTCTATGGTCGCTGAATGTAAGTATATGTCAATTTGAATGCTCCATGCGGACGTTCAATTTTTACTCAAATCAGCTGAGTCTTGTTCCGTTTTGTGTTCAATGTACGCCTCATATAATTCATTTTATTCAAAACTTGGTTATGGTAAAAGTTTTCAATCCGACAATTCATCACATTGATTTGTGTCATACGAGTCAAAACTGCTCTGAGTTCGTTCAACATACACATGTACCATAATTTATTGTTTGGTAATTTGTTCTCGCACTGAATATGGCTGAAATATCAATCAATCAATCAATAAGAAAAAGGGAGAGAGAGAGAGAGAGAGAGAGAGAGAGAGAGAGAAAATTAAAGAGTGAGCGAGAGTGTGTTTAAAAGAAACAGATAGTAAATTTATTATATAACTAATTTTCTAGTCCTCAACACAATTGCTTAAATCTCACCAGCTTCGGACCCGCTGTGGATTTTGAGCTGTCTCCAGACCCCTTGCCGAATTTCGTTCCACTTAGCCCATTTTTCTGGATCCGCCCCTGAGTATAATTGCCTATGGGAAGATACACATGTAAGACCAGTAAGGTTATAGCAGTGGTTTCTGTAAGTGTCGGCTTCATCCGCTAAGCATATGTAAAGTTTTGGGTAAGCATATGAGCTACTTATTATTTAAGGCACACCAAATCATAATTAGGCGGAAGTGACGCATTACTGTGGCTAAACAACATTAACAACACATTCAAATGTAATTTGCATCAAGGGTTCATAATAGCTGACGAGTTTTATTTTTTCAAATATACAAATGTTAGAATTTACCGAATGAAATATAGCTGAAATGTTGCTTGCTGGACGTCAATCATTTTCAGTGTAATCCATGAACACAAAACATAAATTTAGTCTCCGTGTATCAGTCGATTTTATAGTACTCCTTAAAAGTTGTTATTTGAAATGTGTGTTTATTAATTTTTTAAATTAATTTAATAGTTTTAATAAAAAAAATTAATCGTTATAGAATTAAAAGCAAAAGTTTTTTAAAAAAGGTCAAATGGGAAATTTTTCGTCTGAAGCAAAAAAAAAGCCGTGTTGTTGATGGCACATACCACTTACATTCATTCATTCATTCTTTCTTTATTTCCTCTATGATAGAGATTATAAATGTTACGATTTCAGATAATACAATACAATATTATATATATATCAGAACATGTCAGAACATATTTACATAAATATATGGTAAGTAAAGAACATTATTAAATGAAAATTTATAATGGCAGTAACTGACGACATTATATACATAATCTGCTGTATTGGGCAGATGATTTAAAAATATGGATGTATGATAGGAGGTGGAGGGAACCCATATCACTTTCACTGATACTTGTTTGTGGCTGTTTCCCCAACATAAGTCTAAAAAGATCTTCACCATCCAACTCGCTTAACTCGGCATAAAGTTCTACAGTAAAGTTTTCTAAGATTAAGTCGAACCATATGTCTCGGAGATTTTGAGTACACGGACAACTGACACAAGCATGTACCATTAGGTCATAAAATGGCCTTCTACAAATCTGACATATTTGTTCGTAATCACTCGGTATCGTCGATATAATTTTTGCAACGAAGTATGCTGCTCTTAAAACATAACTATTAGTTGGAATTGTCCAAACTTTGGCTTTACTAATGTTATTGTGTATTTCTCGGAATCTGGTGAAGTCACTATTGGTTATCACTCGATTTGACCATTCATCATCATGTTTGTTGTTTACTGCGTTTATTACCATATGTTTCCACGGAGCTTTGTCTGGAAAGTATCCATCAGATATATACTGTTGAAGAATAAATGTTAGTTCGTATTTTTCCAAAATATTTAGTATGTCAGGAATGAATCCAAAGTGTTCTCTGTTATTTAATAAACACGTATAAAGTCTCTGTAAGAAAATTTGTTTGGGTAGGAATCGGTTATCTAAGCAACATAGTTTTCCAAAGAAGAACAATTTCCGTTTTTCAATTTCACTCGTTATATTTCTAAGACCCACCATGCTTTCGCACATATCAGAACGTGTGTTTGTTTTCAGTGTTTGTGCATTTTTAACAACAAAATGTTGAAAAGTGTTTAACGTCATCAGGTCTTGTCGTTTAAGGTCATTCCAGACTTCACATCCGTACAACACTGTGGGTATTACAACTGACTTGTAAAGTTTTATAAGAACTAGAGGATTCGTGTATTCATTTCTTATATTCGCTATCGCAAAGTATGAGTTGCGGCCTTTTCTACAGGCATTTGTCGTTCGTTGGATGGCTGAAAATTTCCCATTAAGTTCGGAACCAAGATAAATATGACTGTCTGCTGTCGTTATACGTTCATAGTTAATTGACCAATGAAAGTCAGGTTTAGTTCTTGTTCTGGAAAATTGTACTACACTCGACTTTTTACCATTGAAGTGAAAACGCCACTTCTGATAGTATGCACCACAAGTATCAAGCATATTCTGGAGACCTTTGGGGGAAGTAGATATGCATGCAATATCGTCAGCTAGTGCTGATGCACAACATTTTACGTTATTTATACATGTACTGTTTCTACCATTTTGTAATTCAAGCAATAAATCATTTATAAAAACTAAGTATAAAAAACCAGACAATACTCCTCCTTGTCGTACACCTTCTGTGACAAGAAAAAACTTAGAAGTACATTGGTTTATAATAATTGCACTTTGTGTATTGCTATAAAATGAATCAATAATGGACCAGGTTTTTCCCTTTATACCTAATTTATACAGTTTAAACATGAGAGCCTTGCGCCACACCGTATCAAACGCTTTCTTTGTATCCAGGAATGCAACAAATATCTTACTACCTAATTCGATATTGTGGTGTATAGTTTCAAGAAGACAAAATGATGCGGTCAGACAACTGAGATTCGTCTGAAATCCTTGTTGGAGGGATGACGGAAAGTTACTTGGGAGATCACTGAAAGTTTGTATCCTATGGAGTATAATTCGTTCGAATATTTTCATTAGGCACGATAATAAGCACACGGGTCGGTAGCTATCTGGAGCAGATTTACGTTTATCTCCACCTTTAAAAATAGGGACTATCATACCATATCGCCACTCGTTAGGAATCACTGTCTTCTCTACGATTAAATTGAACATTATTTTTAAACATTCTACTACTTTGGGACCACCAAATATTACATGTTCGTTCTGTATTAAATCTCGCCCGCTAGCCTTTCTACGTTTCAATATTTTAATAACAGCAGTTATATCATCATCTGCAATTGGTCCACCAGGCAAGTAACAAGGGTCGAAATTGTCACATTTTGATTTGTATTGTTCGTACTTTCTGTTAACATTCCCATATGTTTCTTGATCGAAATCGTCCTTATCTGCTGGCGTGTACAGTTTATGGAAATAGTTTGCGAACGCATCGCATACAGTTTGTGGTGTGTTATGGACTTGCTCATCATAGTCTATCTCAGTGCATAGTTTGGATCTCATAGGTTTATGTCTATTTATAGATTTCCAGAAGAGTCTTATATCGCACTCTGCATTATTGTTCAAGTCTTGGTAAGTTTCAGAAATGTACTGTTCGTATGCAAGTGATTGTGCATTTCTAAAGTTACGTTTGGCCTTTTTGTAATCAGAGTAAGATTTAAACTGCATTCCTCGAGGTCGGCCATCAAGGACCCAGATCATACGGTATTCTCGCTCTTTTTTATGAGCTTCCTTTACATCTTCATTCCAATAGGGTTTTGTGAATGGGTTGAATGTGGATGTTGGAATACATTCGTTTGCTGCTGCAGTCGGATTACTTACAAATTCACTGTAGAATGTTTCTAAATCGATATCACCAGGATGTACATTAGTTATATGTTCAAGTGATTCTGAGACACGATTCCGATATGCTTCAAGTTCCGTATCTGAGACTTTATGCCACGCTGGTAATCTCGTACAGTTGGTATTTACATTGTGATACACTTCTCGAAATTCAAAATTTGCAACAATCGGCAGGTGGTCCGATGTCGAACTAAACGATCCCTCCTCCAAGATTTCATAAGACTTCAGTTGTCTGACGGATAATTCGTCTACAAATATATAATCTAACATTGTTTGTTTTAAGACATAAGTATAATCAGCACCTTTCAATACACATTTAAACCTATTTGAAAATGGGTGACAAAGATAATGCCTTTGAACAAATTTATTGAGTTCATTTGATTTTAATGTATTTGTAAACTCTTTATTTTTACTTATACAACAAGCATTGAAGTCACCAGCAAGAATAACTTGACCGTTGTTACTATAATAAGAATATAGGTTATCTATGATATTTAACTCCTGTCTATAGTAATCTATAGAACCACATGCTGGTAGATATACCCCGAATATAAAAACAGATTCTCGGGAGTGATTTCTCAGTTCAATACCAACAATTCTATCAGAGTTTGTATCTACAATTTCATTTACAGAATACTCTAAAGATTTTTTAAATAATATTGATATTCCACCTTTACCATGAGTACATTGGTACTGTTCATTTAATTGTTCAGTTTTTGAAACAGATTTATATCGACTATCAATACTGTCCATGTAAGATAACAGGTTTGGTTTCAGTTTATGTTCTGAAATAATCGCTATGTCACAACTAGTTAAAGTTAACAAATTCAAGAGACACACAGTTGAGGACATAATACCTCGTACATTCCAAGACAAAACTTTAAGATTCATTATTAAGGTTTGTTGATACCCTATAAAATATATACAAAGTAAGTATAGTATCATTATGTTTATTAGTATTTTAGTGTTCATAATCCGTGTTATCAGTATCCTCCCATTTCTGTCGCCACGCGCGGTTGCTGTACCACTCTCTACAGCGCACGCCATTTGGCCAGAAATTGTCAGTTTCTAGTATTTCCGAGGTTTCTTCTGTAACGTTCAGCTTGGCTGTTAATCGTCCATGTCTGTATTTGTCATTAAATAACTGTACGAAGGTCGTTTTTACGCCTTTCTGTTCTAGGAACGTTAGTATACCGTTTCTAGTTGACTTCGCATCAATTCCCGATAAGTAGTATCTTTTTGTACGTCTCATTTGCTTCACCCCCACAAACATGTCGCCAGGCAGTTCGCGCATTTAGGTGTGACCATTCACACGCACTGGTATTATGTGCTGACTGACGGGTGGGATAAGATTTTCCGCACCTTGTCTTGAATCGTCATTTGTATTTTTGACATAAAAGCTATGAGATTTCAACGTTCTTGATTCCAGGGCGTCACTACGGTCCTTTTCCGCTCTTTCTACTGTATCGACACTTTTATTATCTAAGTTATCACCGGGAGATTTTAACGGACTACTGTTTCTCTTTGAGTTGTCGTTCTCATTACTGGACACCGAGTAGTTTTCGTTATCGTATCTATGTGTCACATGAGATTTGTGATGTGTATTGACGTGAGTCGGATCAGCGAGATCACCAGGTGATTTCCCGGGTGAAACCTTTGAAGCGTACGATTGCTTAACACATAATTTAAGATCATTTAAGGATTTATGCATCGCTGAATGTACTTTATTTAGCCTTTCTATTTCTGATCTAGTATTTTTAACACTTTCATTTAAAAGATTCAGGTCAATCTCGTCTAACGATTTTGTTTGCTGACAAATCACTTTAAGCTTTGATTCATACTGATTCTTTTTGCGATCGCATTCCGTTAAATGATTATCAAAGTTTCTCTGAAGTTCATCGTGTATTTCGTGTAAAGTCTTATTTTCCGATTTCAACGTACTAATGAGTTTGATATTATTCTGTTCCGTTTTTTCAAGGGCGGAAACTCTCTCTAGCAGAGAATGGACCATTACTCGAATATCTACGTCTTGTACATACGGTTCGTTTGTCTGCTCTATCCTGAGGAGACGGGCTTTGTCTTGTCTTTCATAAAGACTTCCTCTATTTGCGACTTATCACCTTGCAGAAATACATGCAACAGATAACAGTCTTTAGCATATTTTGATAAGGACGTGCAACCTTTAGTAGTTTTTCTAGTACAAAGTTTCCCTTGAGGACACCCTTGTAATTCTCTTGCTCGCCCAGCAAGTAATGTTCTGTACCACGTTATACAGTTTTCTGAATGATTCGTAATATCTAAAAGTTTTTTAATATACAATTCTTTCGGTAGATCTGTAAGCTCTTGATCTAATTTCTCAATATATTCTTGTTGTGGGACAAAATTTGATTCACTCTTTTGAGATAACTGGGTAGATGAATAAATTAACGACAGATCTTGTTGACTAGTGTTCATGTGTTTGTTTACATTTTCAATGCGCGGGGTACCTATGTTCATAAGAACATTTACAATATCTGAATGTGCCGGAGTATACTCTGAAAAAGTGTTTTCTAGCAAACCATTTTGAGACTCTTTTTGACCAATGCCATAATCTTGGTTGTTACTCTCCTGTGAATCAACAAAATCAACACTTATATCTCTCCGATAAGACGTTCCGCCGCTATCGGTCGCCATCTTGAAGGGATTTTCAAGACCAGTAAGGTTATAGCAGTGGTTTCTGTAAGTGTCGGCTTCATCCGCTAAGCATATGTAAAGTTTTGGGTAAGCATATGAGCTACTTATTATTTAAGGCACACCAAATCATAATTAGGCGGAAGTGACGCATTACTGTGGCTAAACAACATTAACAACACATTCAAATGTAATTTGCATCAAGGGTTGATAATAGCTGACGAGTTTTATTTTTTCAAATATACAAATGTTAGAATTTACCGAATGAAATATAGCTGAAATGTTGCTTGCTGGACGTCAATCATTTTCAGTGTAATCCATGAACACAAAACATAAATTTAGTCTCCGTGTATCAGTCGATTTTATAGTACTCCTTAAAAGTTGTTATTTGAAATGTGTGTTTATTAATTTTTTAATTAATTTAATAGTTTTAATAAAAATTTTAATCGATATAGAATTAAAAGCAAAAGTTTTTTAAAAAAGGTCAAATGGGAAATTTTTCGTCTGAAGCAGAAAAAAGTCGTGTTGTTGGCACATACCACTTACAGGTACTTAATACCAATTATTCTAGATCTCTACTTATATCTTTAATGTTTAGGCTTTACAAAATTGAAAACTGGAAAAAAATAATAAAAATAAGAATAAAAGGTGTCATTTATTTGAATTATTTATGCAGAAAATGTTTACGATGAGGTACCACGAGGAATTTACGAAGCTCATTATGTGTAGGTAAAACAGTGTAGTTAACAGCACTTGTATGCAACTATACACCTGTGTGCTAAAAGTACACACTAGCAGACAATTAGCACATACGCGATTGTTTTGAATAACTTTTCGCGGTATTGTCCTTTTTTTTATCAGTTTCTAAGTTTCTAACTTTTAAAAACATTTATTTAATAGCATATATAGAAAAAGGAATAATAAAATCTACCAGTTTCATGTCTAGCCTAAAATATAAGTTTTATTAGCATAGCTCCAATAATGTAGCTTCTGTGACGATTTTAAATCTCGGTGGTGCTACACATAGGTCATATCACTTTTAATGGAGCAAAACACACTGAGGAGTTTAATACATATAACTCGCTGTGAAACGATTTGTATGGCTTAATAAATAATTTATATTTACAACGCCGCATAGGGTACATTACTGCAACAAACGTCAGCACTGAGGTTGCGGGTTCGAGCCTCAATGCGGGCAAGATGCACTCGACTCCAATCTTAGCTGACAAAGGTTGACAGTTTTTTTACCGAAGGTCGGGGGTTTTCTGCGGCTTTCTTCCTCAATAGAAACTGGACGCCTTGATATAACTGAAACATAGCTGATTGTGGCGTTAAACACCATTCATGCAAACAAACAAAGCAAACACACGTTGCAACCCCAATTAGTTAGTTGAGGTGCGGACTGTAGTCTTTTTAACATATTTTTTGGATGGACCGTTTATAACTTATATATTTCAAAATATGCGCTTAATATACTGACTTTGTGATGCCAATCATTTTCTCCTATCAGAGTAGTATCAGACCATTTGCAGAATTGAATCCCACAGAATACTCAGTATTATCTTTTATTTTTTACAGGAAACATTTATGCTTTCCAGGAGAGAAATTAGATTACAAAACGTGTAAAATTTACTACTGAATCTACTTTAAGTATCTAGAACATTCTAGAAAATATTTGTGTATCATCTTTATGATAATTTGGGACTTTATTTAGTTTGTGAGTGAGTCGCCGGAGTTTACACACTGATAATTTCCTAAAAACAGTGTTTAATCCATTATTACCGGTTAATTTTTTGTTGTTTGTTTGAATTGTGGTTTATGCCAATTTCAGAAAATTTTCAGCTCTATATCATGTTGTACAGTTTTAAATGACGGACGCAAGCGCAGTACCTTGCAAAAGCCCTTGACCTTCAGCAAGAAAACTGGCTGTTCCTTTGATTTAATGTTAATATCAAGCACACTCTGACCGAAATCCATGCTATAACTCGCAACCTCTATTTTGTCAAGCAGATTTATAGTAGAAGACTAAATATATAAATCACTAATCCACCCAAGCCCTACCAGTATGTTATATCGCGACAGCAAGATAAAATTCTAGTCCGTCGGTTGTCATACATTATAAAATATTTGTGTCAGCCTTTCCTTTCACTTTTTGTGTATGCATGGATTTAAGAGAGGTTTCCAGTAGCAAGCATAATTCAAGAAGAAGCAGGCTTGTATCACAGTGAGGACGTCAAGCACGTAACAGTCGAGGGTTTGTGGGACGCTCATCGGTCATTCTGGGGTTTTCTTGGAGCCTAATTTTAATGTATAAAAAGAACATTTATTTCTGTAAGAAGATTAATTGTTTACCTATGTGACAAAAAAGTAAAAGCTCAAACCAATCATGCAAGAGTGTTTTCCATAGTCAGAATATTTCACAACTGTCAAAATACTTTTGAAATTAAACAGTATAATAACTCCGGGATCACACTGGGTCAGAATAATAGGTAACATCTCCTAAAATGTTATGTTGATTGATGGATTGGTTGATATTTAGCGTCTACCCGAATGACTATATTCAAGACAAATCGAATCAGTATAAATCAGGTCATAAGTATTCTTAAATAATTTTATTGAAGGTCAATTAGCAGTCAATTTTACTGCTAAAGAAAAAGAAAGTTTTATTAACAAGGTTAAAAAAAGTAGCAACTCAACATAAGGACAATCCTGCTTTACAAATATTGATAACAATCTGGCACAATAATTTTCTGGGAATGTAACTGATACTTGAAACAAATAAGTTAATGGATATTTTTGTGACTAAAATTTCACAATCTAACGTTAAGAACAATAAATATTCTAGTTCAGAAGTGAAAAACAGTAAAATAATTTTCAAACAGATATAAATTACAACAACAGTTTTAATTTATTGTACGCAAGTCATATTTAAGCTTCATGCACTACATGTACAATTCTTTCAATATTTTCCCAGGTCGTTAAATATAAGTACATTTGTAATAGTTATATATTTCACTCTGATGTTATACTAATTTAACAGAAAATGTTTTGAAATGGTCAACACTTTAACTTAATAAATTTAGTTCGCTTTATATAGATTATGGCATTTCTCTTAAAAAAAAAAATACTTTCGATGACAACTTACATTTCGTCTATCCTATAAAGCTTGAGATTAAGGAAACTCTTGATTTAATTAAGTCTTACCTTGACTTTCTCCTAAGAATAGAGACATTCCGTTAATTGATTGCAATATTCCGTAACTCCCGCGTATGTCACGACTCATATGTTATTATATTATCTTGCGATTGCTATTTCGATTTTCTGGACCGGATAGTTTTGTTGACAAATAAGCTATTCGAACAGGGATTTTTTTGCACTCCAGTTGATGGCATCTCTTCAGATGATTCAATGCCGCCATCACTATTTACCATATAAAACTCCATCTCTCAAATGCGAACAGACATTTTTTCTATTTCTAGATTTCACATGTTCACAGAGGTACCTATTAGTAGTAACTCAAAGGTGTCAAATTAGAGGCAAGCATTGCTTACTTGTCCGGAGCACCTGAGTGATGTTTCTGTCGTGTGTCTTTGTCTCAATCCGGATTTTGTCACTGTCCTATGTTTTTTATTCTTATTGGAAGTTTGGCTTCTTACATTTTACTTCAACAATGTTCGAAGTCAAAAGCCAAGGTCAATATTATGAAATAAAGAATGTATAATGACAGATGTCACAACGCATGCTTTAATGAAGCTAAAAATTAACAGTTATTTAGCTACCAGCTAACGGTCTACCAACAAAATTAATTTGATGCTTTAATTTTAAAATAGCATTGAGTTTAATAAAATTTGACCGCGAGACAATTTAACGCTTATGCCTCAAGATGTTCGATGGTGAAGAGCCCACTCTTTCCGACCTGCGACCAAGTCTTACAAGCGTGCAAGGTGTAATCGACTCCAATGTTAGTTGACAATGATTGCCGGTTACACGAAGATCAAGGGTTTAACAGGGCACTCTTACTTCTTCCTCATATTAAAACTGGACGCTATGACATAGCTAAACTATGTAGCTAAAGTGGTGGCTAATCCAATGAAAGCAGAAAACGGACTTACTATTTGCAAGTGTTGACCATTAACTAGGTCGATGTTTTCTAAGAGCAATTACTTCTAAAAGAAAACGTTAAATTGTTTCTGCATAAGCATGTTGTAATTGTCTTATTAGGCCCTTTACATCCTACTTTTTATCTATTTCTCTATCATATATGGTCTAGGACTTAATCAGAAGATAATTCGATCTTCCCATATCAAAAAGGAAAGTTCAGAACAATAACTGTTTTACCACTGAAAAGTGGAAAGAATAAATATTCCAAAGAAATACTATAGGGTCTTCCTGTTGGAAAAAAATTTTATTTTCAACTTAATAGGATGGAGGGAAGAGGTGACTTCGATTAATCGCAATCTCTCTATAAGTATAGAAAAATTAAACCCAACCTGCACACATTTCTGATTATGAACTTATGATGTGTACAGCTATATATTTGCCTCCTAAAAAATCTTAATTGGAAAAATGTCCTTTACATGAGGTGTGGTAGGATTGATAGCTTTTACTGTTCTCAATACAGGTTTGTAGAATCTTAACTTCAACTTTAAAGATCAGAGGGTTGTCTTAACTTATCCACTATTCCTCTATACGTGTCGTATAGAATTAAATAAACACATCACAATTCATGAAATCTGGACGTGACCCAACTATTTATTGATATCCTTAAGAATTGTTAATAGAAAAAGGTAAACTGAAAATGGGGCGGTGAAGCCATTAAGCCCCCGATTCTCAGATTTCTTCTACAAGCATTCTATAAGATATCAAGATTTTACAATTTATGACGTCAGATCTGTATGAAAATAATGTTTGGCTTTCTTGTCGCAACTCCTCTTTATCATTGTAAGGATTTTTAACTTATCTTTACTTTTTTGTTGTTTCAGAAGGCAGTCTAAATGCAGACTCACTCCTAAGTTAATATATACAAATAAAACCTTTGAACTGAAACAAAGCTATCAGTTTATTGTTAAGCATAAAACCTGAAAACTTACTGTACAAACCCTTATCACCCGCATTTGGGCCTTTGTTTTTTTTCATTGTTGTTTCCATGTTTTACTTCCAATACCATATTGAGGGTTTCAATGTTGACACCTTCTTACTATTTTGCTTAAGATGAAGACAATAAGTTTTCCTTGAGTGTGCCATAGTAGAGCTAAAAAGTGATATACGCTTGGTGCAGTTTTTCTGCCGTAAACTCTCCATGTTTGAGTCGTGTTGTTTAGACCCTTATCTCATTAGGTTTTAAATCTTTACTAACGCCAGTGGATGCTTTAATACATAGATTTTGGTTTTTTGTTTGTTCTTCTCTATAGCCTGAACACCAATGACCAAAAACGGGATCCACGATGTCATTTATGTTTTTAATTAATGTACACAACTCAAATACTTAAATATGTGACAAGATTGTTTTTTTTTCGTGATTAAAACTTTTTTAAAACAGAAGATAGAATATGGGGTAAAACACAACCTAATAAGCGATGGATCAAAGTAACTGCTGATCGTCAATTGCATAAGAGAGTACGTACATGTTAACTACATTAGAACAATTTTTTTTATAAAAAAATAATTTTAGCCTCATCAACTCCATTTGTTTTTCCAATTCATGTTTTCAAAGGTTTATCATCTGTATGAATAGTAACTTCATGTCAAAACATGTTCTTGTGAAACATGAATCCCTTACAATAGTGTCCCACATTCTTTTCAAAAGTGGAGTAAGTTGCCACTTTCCTTCTTGCATAAGCAACCAGTAAATGTCAGTACTCTTAGTATGTCTCTGACTTTTTGCTGAGAGACGGATATGGTACAGTACAAGCATTACACACATTTGTACGACTTGAATCCTTGCTGTCTTGGCTCTACTTTGATTTAGAAAGGAATAATAAGGTAATGAAATGTGGATTTTTTTATTTGACTAAATTGACTGAACAAACTAATGAATGACCGTGGTTAAGTATTTGCCAGATTAACAAATCAGTCATGTTGATAAAAACACAAGTGTTCATAGTAACTTTTAAAAACACGTTACTGTTGTGTTCACTTATATCATGAAAGCGGTTTTAATCCTAAGCATTCGGTTTTGCGCACGTCGTCATTTCGTAAACTTCAAGAATCGGCCTAAATTTTAGCCCGCCTATCTTATTCACTATATGTTGCATTTCAAAATATTTAAGGTTTTAGGGTTTTGTTGTTTGTTTGTATATTACTTCTGGGTTTTTGTCATATATGGTATAACTCTGCATAAACACATATGAATAAAATGAATAATATATTGATAAATATCAAACACAGGAGTGTTTTGGGAATGTTACTGATACTGAAAACATCAATAGCCTATTAGTGTGACTGGAGCAACATATTTGTTTTCAATCCAATTTGATCCTGCAAACCCAATAATACAGGTAGCAACAGTTGTATAAGAGGTAAGGAGATTTTATTAAGCAGTAATAAAAATCATAAAATATATTTGAACTTCTTCTGTTATTGCAAGGAAATTTTCTTCTTCCTAATTTCACTGTTGTATTAAAGTGTGTTGTATTTGACAAGTTACAAACGTCAATCAATTTATCTAAACAATAAACGTCGGCGTCTGTCGATTAGAATATTAGTTTAAAATATGGTGTTGCAATGGTTTGTTCATCTTATTGTGAGCTCCAATGTATGCAAAAACATTTCGTTACTTTATCCTTTTTAATCCTGCAATAGAGTTTATGACACCGTATACCAGTAATACGATATATTTGTATCTGGTTAAATTATATATGTGGCGTTAAAGGTGGCATATATTTTTGGCATATTGCAGATTAATATTCAACGAAAGAGTTCGTATTTTCTTTATAGTTGTCGAGAAAATCGTTTTTAAATTGATATTTGTTTTGTTGAAGCAATTCATGGCTGCCATATTTTAATAATCAATTAATTATGGGTAAACGTGAATAATTTCGATTCCAATATAATAATTTAGAAATTTCTAATTTTGCGCCTACATCAGCAAACGGAAAATCACCAATTGTTGAAAATTCAATCACATCGTAGATATTGTTTACCATCGGTTATACGAATAGATGAAACATATGCGTATGAAAACCGAAATAACGAATATTAACACTGTAAGTTAACTAAAATGTACGTTTTGTCATAATTAATTATCGCTGTACAAAAAGGTTTCAAATAGTGAAATTATATTCATATTCGTTCCTCAAACGCACAGGAAGTATTTGTCAATAAAAACACAACGCATATTATATTGAAACAGCTCGCCAGGTATAGAGGCAACCTTTTTGTTAGAACAATAAATAATTATAATGTTTGTTTGATTGGTGTCTAACGCCACTTTAAGCAATTTTCAACTACAATTGTATATCATGGTTTCCAGTTCTTTTTGGGGAGGAAGCCGGAGAACTCAGGGAAACCCCACGACATTTGGTAGGAAAACTGGCAATCCTTGTCAATTAATACTGGATTCGAGTGCTAATATTCCCGCTAATATTAAGCTCGTGATACATCGACACCAAACGTTCAACCTTATTATCGGAAGAATAAAACATAAAGGTCTGCTAGTAAAAGGCATATAAACACATTAAGGTAAACACACGTGTGACCATATATAAACACAAACACGCGTTTAAGCTAAATTTGACTTGTTTGCTTACTTATGATCAATTTGTTTAAGCAATTCGCAATGAAGACAGTTCTTCTACTAGCCATTTTAACGTTTTCTATGGTCGCAAAATGTAAGGGAATGCAATTTTTTACTATAAGACTTCTCACTTAATAGAGATAAAGTGTTTCAGTTTGTCGACAATCAGTTGCAATTATTAAATGACAGTGTATATCTTTTCTGTAATATTAAGTGTCAAACGGTCCTATATATACTATCTTTTTCTTTTGAATCGCACTTGTGCTGCTATTCACTTAAGCTTTATGTGGCAAAGTACTGAGCAATTCGTGTTACTAGTTGTCTAAAAATTAATCACCTAAGTATAAAGTAAAGAAGGTAATAGAAAATCACAATAGATTATATCTGAAAAGTGCATTCCGACTTTGGATATGTTGATCTATAACCAAGTACCTATTATGCACAAGCTTCAGTTCTATCTTATAGTGGAAAGATATTTGGTTGTTTTATAGAAGTGTTTTTATTTTTATTTTGAATAATTCCAAACTTGTCGTTAGTGGCAGAAGCTAACCTCGGTTGCCCGTATCATCGATATACCTGCAGAATCACCTGCATAAGTAAGGGTCATAGTGTTGGATTGTGTGGCGGTACACTTGGGCTTAGATGCGTATTTGGAAACGCATGTCGGGTAAGCTTTTGAACAGAAAATTTTCAGGACGGTTAATAATAATGATGCGAAAGTAACGCACTATTGAAAGTGACTAATATTCAACAAAAAGCGTAAGCGCACAGATGTAAGACGACGTGAATTAACATAATTGTCTGTAGAACATACATGTTGTTTAGCTAACTTATTACTGTTAATTCACGTCTTCTAATAACATCTGTGCGCTAACGCTTTTATCACATGTGAAGGTTCGATGTGCAGAGTCTCCTTTAAACTAGATTTGTTTTCGATTTTTTTTCAAGTAATGATCTTCTATTTTTTAGTTTGTCAATTAAAATGTATCTTTGGATTCACACAGTGTCTGAAGAATTTGCATTACTATCTGATGCGCAATTAATCAACTTACCAGTGACTTATAATCGACTCTCTACGATTGGGGACGATCTATACACAAAACTGATGACATAATGCACTGCAGTTGATTCCGTACAGTTACAATTTCTGGCTGTCTAAAGCAATTCTGGACTGATTGTTTATTATGGATCTATCACCGCCCAATGTGATTTTGTCTTTTCATAATTTAAATCTGCCATTACGAAATGTCGCGTTTCTATACAGAACAGACTGTTTTACTTTACAAGTGGTTGTCTTAAAACATGATACTACTTTGGTGGTATATGACGATGCTGTGAGGTTGCCACTAGTGTTATAACTTTTTTATTTAGATCTATACCCAGGTTTATAATGTTGACACTCACTAGAACGATATCTCAATTATTCTGTATCACAATTCACATAACGTTTTGTTGCTTTACATGAAATACCAGTGTTATAATTTAAAACAAGTTTCTTAATTTATAAATACAATAAAGGTGACTGACAGATGAAGATTCAAAGAATTGTCATTAATAATTATGAAGGTAAGTAATTGCGTATGTTATTAAGAAATAGTTGTAATATTACACATTTATTCCAGTAATAAACTTAAGGAACATATAGGAAGACAAGTATTCGTTGATTTGTTTGAAAAAGTAAATTAAATGAAAAATGTAAATATGTAAATTATTTTATGTTGGAAAACAGTGAGGGTCCTTATCTAATATTTAAACGAGCATAATATGTCGCAGAGCTCATTGTATTCTTGCAGTACTAGTAAACGTTTAAGCAATACTTATTTCATATTCTACGATAATGCACATATAAACGCAATATGTGGTCAAAGTGAATTCAAGTTTATGTACATTTAGCTGGTATTTACCCGGATCCAATTGGAGTGCACATTATCGTTTGTATACGCCTTAGATGTTTTTAAGTACGCTTTCAATTCTTTTTATTACAGATTTTATGTTGCGCTGCAAACTGTGATCCTATTCCCTAGTCTTTCTTGATCATGTCATAAATTTTAATTCTCTAATGATAAAATGTTTATTTACATGATAAACATGAGAAGGCAAAGCTTGAAAAAGTTATATGGTTAAATGTTTTATTTAAAAAATTTATATTATTGTCTTTACTTGTGTATCGGTCTAGGTATAATATGGTCGTGCAAATTATGCAAAAGGAAAAAAACCAAACAAACCACAAACATGTTTATTAAAGATTAAACGAAAATTCCACAGTTTAATAAATCAATATTACCTTTGAGAAATAAAGTTATCGCGCACAGAAACCTTGTTACATGATTTGTTGAATGGTTGATGGAAAACAAATACTGGGAAAATAGGTATATAGATGGGAGAGGACAATTTAGCCGAGATTGTTGGCGATCAGATTTTGAACTATATGAAGATAAAAAGAAAGAAATTGCTTATTGATAACTGCAATTTCACATCCTATTAAGATTCCAATTTTCTTTAGAAAACTTTTGTTCTTAAATACAAACTACCAGGATAAGTGCTTATTAAATCTGCTTTGTCTACTTTATTATATCCTAAAGTTCAAATACAAAATTGAGCTATAGAAAAATAATTTTCCCACGTTTTCGAATAACAATAACATTCTTCAATTCTATGGTTTCTTTGTCGAATCCTGCCAGAAGGCCAAAACCTCTAATAGACTTCAATAGATTCGACTCCAACCTTAATGAAAATGGTTACCAGTTTTCTTATCAAAGGTAGTGGGTTTTTACCAGGTGCTCCGTTTTTTTCCAAATAAAAACTGTTCGCCAAGATATAGCGGCAAAATAACTTAAATGGCGTAAACCACATTTCAACAAAACAAACAATTATATTATTGTATGTCTATCGAAAGATAAAGATTAAAGATTAAATTTAGCAGTTGAACTTTTTATATTTCAATCTTTTTCTCCATAACCGCTTGATCAATCGGAACCACTTGGCAGAAATGTTTAATGAGTGTTTCTGAACAAAGTTTGAATTTTAAGTTCAGATCAAATATTCAACATGGCTGCCAAAGCTAATATTGCCTTTCGAATTTCAAAAATCCTCCCACAAACCGCTTGGCAGGTTGCTTTTTGCATAATTGTAACTTAGATGGTAAAAGTTTGAGTTTTTTGTGCTGACCTAAAATCCTCGATGGCCTCTACCGGTGGACAAAGCTTAATGGTCCTCAACTAATTTTGATTTTTTTTGTGCCGATCTAAAATGGAAGATGGTCGCAACATAGCTTAACATAGGACCCTATTGGGAAAACATGCACACGACTTCTTTTCAGAAACCATTCCACACAGCTAAACCAAATCATTCAGAAATAAAGCCAGGATAGTTATCTTTTTTTTTGAGTTTTTGCTTATGCGTTCTGATTGGCTAAACTTTCAACATTTCATTTCCTGACAATCCTGGCAGAAAGAATTGCAAACTATATTTAAAATGGACCTCTAAACAAGGTTTATTTTTTGTATGCTAATCTTAAATCCAAGATCGCTGACACTTTGGAACTTAGTTTAACATCGGACCATATAGAAGATACATAAAAGCATCTTCTTCTCTCAAACCATCTTGCTCAAGTGCTTAAAAAATAAAAATTTGCAAAAAAATAATGTCTCCTAAAAGTCCGGTTAGCTTTTCAGGCTCTCGACAGTCTCAGTTTATTTTAACTGTCTGGCTGGTTATTTACACAAAAATTGCATGGAAGCCAACAAGAGAGGAAAGTCAAACGGCTATTACAAATTCAGGTTCAGACAAATAAACGCTAAGCAAAACAGAACCCCATGGGTGCACTTGGGTACACTGGAGCTTTTAACTGAAAAAACCCGTCGAGTTTCTAATTGTCATGTCCAGTAAGACATAGTATAAGGCAAGACTACATATGGATCATTATATTTGGGTCTATTAGAGAAATGTATTTCCAACAACGACCAATTTATTTATATTGAATACGATAGAAACTTTAAATAGATCAACAAACCCATTCTTGTGTTGCTTACTACTCAACATCAGTGAGCAATTTAGAAAAACGGAATACCGATAATAAGATCTAGCATAAACGTTTGTTGTAAAATGTACAAACCATACTTTGCATGTATTTTACTATTAATAAATGGAAGTTGAAAATGAAAAAAATTGAATTCATCATATTTGTCGGAAAATTTTTATTGAAGAATGTATAAGTAAAAGGCTGATAAGGTAGGTTAAATGCAGATTAAATTAGTACTCAATGGAATGAAGACGATCGTTTTGTAAAACAAAGTACTAGTATCCTCTAAACGTGTCTTAGATTTGATAAATTTCGTTTTCAGAATATTGGTTTTCACCGATTACGCATCAATCCCTTACAGATCAGTTACCAAATAGTCAGGTAAAATAACTTTGAAACGAGACTTATAGTATGTCGGTTATCCATAATCACTTAGTTTAATCCTTTTTTAAAAGCCAGTAGTGGTCAGTTTTAGCGAAATAATTAAAATAATGTAGCGTGGTACAGTAGTGCTTGGACTTTTGCCAAATATGGACATCTAACACCTAAGGGTTGAAATATATATAATATTTTATCATATAAAGCGTCTAATTTTTATATGGTTTGATTTATCATTAAGTTTGCCTATTTTAGCAATATCGACGAAATTTTGATGTAGAGTGTACATACATCTGGTACAAGTTGATAAATACTAATCGCACAACAAAATTATTGCTTCCATGCTTGTCTGTATCTTTAAATTCAGTCTTCCGTATTACATTATTAAATGCAAGCATTGAAGCATTCAAATCTTAACTGTTTCTATAAAATACCGTCACTGTCTTTTACGATGTATATTTTTTTATTTTGTTTTGATTTAGAAAACAACAGGAAGCGGCGAGCTATGCATAGTATTCAGTGATGATCCCGATTAGACTGAATGGAATGACAGGCCTAATGGATAATTTTTCAAAGGAAATATTGGTTAAATGATTCACCATTTAATCATGTTGATTACCATCTTTAAAAAAAAATGTTTTCCTCTAACGCATAAAAGATCTTAAGCATTCATGTTTTGCGCAGTGAGTCATTTTGTAAACTTTAAGGAAACAATCTATCTTAAATTTAAGCCACCTTTATATTTTAGAACATTGCCACCTGGTCTATATAGTAAATTGTTAAACATTTACGCAGGTTTTTGTGATTCTTGTAGTCTCCAACTTCTGAGTTTTAAATATTGTATACCTCTGCATATACACAGATGGCTTGCTATTGATCAAAATGCCTCACAAGAGTGTTTTAGGGATGTAACCACAAAAGCGTTTTAGGAATATAACTGATACATACAAGAAACATTAATAGACTATTTGTGTGACTAAAGCAACATATATGTTTTCAATTCAGTCTGATTCTCCGAACCAATAATACCAATACCAGCGTTGTATAGCACGTAAGATTATTTTATCAAGCAGTTAAAAATGTATTTGTTTTTGTTAATGTTATTGCTAATAAAAATTTCTACTACTTGGGTTACAATTATGTTATATTAGACAAGCTACTGATATCAATTTAGTCATCATTCTCATAAAATGGGCACAATTGGCTAATAAACGTGTTGCCAATTGATATATAATATTTTAGTCCTGGTGTTTTTATTGACGACTTGGTGTACATGCGGAGATTATTTTCATTTCATTATACCCCAATAAAGAAATATCTTTGGAATCTTTTGCATGATGTATATCTTCAATAAATTCCGGATGTCGCCAACAACTATGGCCGTTTTCCAACCCGTGGTATTTTATTTTCGGAATACTTGGAACCAATTTTGTTAATGTTTTCAGCTGTTTGTCATACCTGCGTTAAATAAAATACATTTCTAAACTATACTTAATGCCGCACCCCTTTGAAAAAAATAGTTTGCTTGCATTTTGTAATTATTTTATATTTTACCTTTTTATTACAAAAATCCTGTGGAAAAATTTAGATACGCTAATTTGTCCATGTTTTATACTATGTCTCTGTTGTTTAGTTGTTACAAATCGTCCTTGACTTTTGCTACGGGAATTTTACATAATAAGTCAGCCATTTTTGTTTCTAAAGGGACCTTACGTTGTTTGCAAATGTTCGTCTGCTTTCGTGACGTTCAATGGTATTCGGATAAAGCGCGAGACTTTTCCCGCCTTAACTGCAAATGACATCACCTGAAAGATTTCGAATAGACAGCAATCGACTGTTCCTAAAGTATACTTCAGTTCTAATTAAGGTCAAATTTTAGTATGGAAAAAGGCCCGATAAAAATTTTTAAAACCGCCTTATTTCAAAACGCAAAATATCTCTAGAAAATAATTGTTGATTTCAAAAATTACCCTTCTTGATCTACAAAAGGAGCATAAGCTGAAGCATACGCGGTAAGCAATTTTCATTTGTCACGCAAAAAACCCTTCCCAGAATACGTCAACACTTACTATATACTAACATATAAATTTATGAAATTTTAAATCATTACATTTGTCGCCAAAAAGAACATAACATCTGTCACAACTTTTTAAGTCGTCAAAATCTATCCATATTTTCAATTAGAAAATTAGTGTAGTGTGGCAAGTAACTAAAACAAAGCTATTCTCAGTAAGTACAAAACGTATTAGTCATAAGAATGAAAGATTTACTGTCAAAAATCTTCAAAAGACTATGGTTGCATATAGGTATCTTAACTACATAACGGGATTGTCTGTGTGTTCTCATTAGCAGCTACTTTTTTGTGATAGTGACCATAAAGACAATATAACTGTTCTAACATGTTGATTTATCTCATGAATACAATCGTCTGTCAATAATTCTCCTTTTAATCAATAAAATGATTCTTACCTCAGTTACTCTTTCCGTACAATTTTTTATATATGTTCCTTGACTAAAATTATATGGCTTACTTGCGTCCATCGGAAGACATTCGAGAGCGGACGACGTGCATACAAGAATATACAACCAAGGCAATTTGAAGTTTAGAAAAACTCAAATCTCTGGTTTGTTTATTTATTAATATTTCTTGTAAGAACTTATAATAGTACCTTACAAAACGTTCATTTGAAATTTGTTCTGATTGAGTACAACGACGTTATTTGATACTTTAACTACATCAATACAGCAGACATTATATAAAACGGTGTAATACGAAAAAATACCCAGGTAAGATTGTACACAAATTTTACTCAGTTTGTAATAAAAAGTGCTTTTGTTTAATGTGTATTAGTTTAATATTTTAGCATTCTAACATTCCAAAATATCCTCATTTTACTGCTGTAAACATTTCTACGTGTGGTGTAGTAAATACCGTTACGGATGTTAGAAAACTTGTTACGGAAGATAGATAAAAGAGAATGAATACGAAAGCTTTTTCTGCAATATGACGCAAACCGTAAAAAGGATACGAATGTTCGTCGGGCATGTTAGCTCCCAAAGCACTGAAAAAAGACGTGGAGATTAAACAGAGAAGTCAAGGAAGCATTACGATAAAATAGGAAACAGACACATCATATAGAAAATGATACCGTTCCAGGTCTTACATCAGCGCGCCTTGTTATCAAACGAATAGGGAAAGAATGTGAGAAAAACGCATAGAAGATCGTTAGGAAAAGCAAACAAAGACAGTGAAAACTTAAAACAAAAAAATCTCAGTCTCAGGCAAAATAAAAAGCTTCAAAACAGATTTGAAAGAAAAACTTATCGACATGACCGGAAACATCTAGTGCTAATGCATGGAAAGTGATGTAAGCATTGTTAAAATGACTAGATCGAAAACCAAAGCGCAAATCAGATCATTCTGATAAGACAGACTATATTAGAATGTACGAAGAATGCTTTTGTTAGCAAACACTGTAATCCACAATTTCAAAAATTCCTTGAAGCTGAAGAAAACGAAAGCTTATTCTCCGATATTGACGCATGCCCTTGCAAAATATCGAACTATTTCGGAGTTGAGCAGGTGAGTAGATGTTGGAAGAAAGAAACTGAAACATCCACGGAAAGAAGAAAAGCGAATCAGATGATAGTAAACATAGGATAGTCGCAGTGTTTTTATCTGACACCAAAATAGTGAAAAACGAAATTAAACAGAAGCATGTTTTGGCTAACTATATGCTGAACCTATAAGACAAATTTTTGTTAGAATTTCCGAACCTAGCTAAATGATGATCAATTTTAGAATGAAATGTTAATTTTCACCTATGTCAAAATAATTTCTACAGTTCTATATTAACTATCAACAGGGTCACTCAATGACTTTTCACGCAGATTTCAATCAGATTGTACACACTTCAGAACTTAATCTAAATCTCAGAAATTTCAAATGGTCAACAATTTATCAAGAATAAATTATATATGTATGGTCTCGTAAGGTGCTTTCAACAAAAAGATCTTCTTCTTCTTCCAGATACGTGAGTAGACTCCTAAAAGGAGTGTAAAAGATGTTTT
This sequence comes from Limnoperna fortunei, assembly GCA_944474755.1. NCBI lineage: Eukaryota > Metazoa > Mollusca > Bivalvia > Mytilida > Modiolidae > Limnoperna > Limnoperna fortunei. The sequence continues at coordinate 29,854,865 of OX104118.1, forward strand.
AGAAAACGTTTTTATTTTTAGTTCTGCTGTTCATGCGTATTACTAATTTCATGTTTATATATACAACCAAAACCCAAAACGTGTCACGGTAGACCTATGTTTAAATAGTAATGCCTTCTAAAAAATTAAGTATATCTTTATCTCATGTCATTTCTTCTATTTTTCATACACCCTTTCACGCTTGGATACAGATTTCATCAGTTCTCATTATTAATGACTCTCAATTTGATGTGTCGTCTGCACGTCTCAGCAACCACGTGCAGCGGTTTGCTTAGCGTCATCACGTAACATTAAGATTTACCTTTGGAATTCGAAATTCTACAGGGGTGGTAGTTTGCATAAAAAATATATGACTTGGAAAGTTTATAACATTCCAAATGGTCATTTACTTGTATCAATATAAGAGGCCCTTAATGGTATTTTTGTGGCATTTACCTGATTGACTGCATATATTTGTGGAGACAATAAAACATCCTTTTTTAATTGTCCTAGACTTTTCTATGTTTTTCAAACTCACTGACAAACACTGACAAACATATGAAATACAGAAAATTGTGCCCTACTTAATGCTTTGAAGTGTATAATATAACATCCTATTTTTAAAAGGCTTCCTAAATAAAATTCAATGCAGACCTTTCTCTTGTGTTCGAATAAATGATGTATTTCACCATGTAGAGCCTTAAATTGTTTTATACTACGTCATCACATTAGTTATTGAAAACACCTTACGTTTATTTCTTATATACTACTTAACTATGTTCAATAAATTTTATGGTACGCTATGGAAGGCTGCAAGAGAGTTGAGAGGAACTGGGTTTGGGATAAGCGAACAATTCCCTAAAGAAATTAATTACAAACGAAAAAGTTTATGGCCTTACTTCCAAGAGGCTCGAAGGCAAAAGAAAAAGAGAGATCGCCTTTTTATAGATGGTGTTGAATTCTTTCCACCAGAGAAGCCCGCTATCAACAATACTGCTTCATCAGGTCAACAAACGAGACGAAACTACGAAGAAGAAGGTGCTCGCCCGAAAACCACGCCAATAAGTAACAGCAGACGCTATCAAAGATACAATATGACAACTGTGGAGGTAACGAAACCGTTGGAAGTGAATCTTCAAACGATACCTGTGACTTTCACCCGTCAAATTCAACTTTAGTTTTAGATAGGCCTGAAAAATGTGTTAAGCTATTATCATTAAACATGTGGTTTAAAAAATCGATTACTTTACCCTGAATTTAAGTCCCTTTTTGGTGATTATGATATTGTCTGTCTCACAGAAACAAAGTTAGATAATTGTGACACTGTTAATTGCGACGAATTTATTTTTAGTTTTAAAAATAGAAATTTCTAGCCATAAATCTGGTGGTATTGCTTTGCGTTATCGAAAGTATTTAGATAAATATATTATACCAATTGATACTGAATCAAAATTTTATACTGGGTTACTGTTGACAAACAAGTGTTTGATTTACCAAAAAACGTCTTTATCGGTATTGTTTACATATCTGCAGATGCTTTTACTGAAATCGAATTTGAATATCAAAAATTTTCGCAAAAATCCGATTATATTGTTTTGGTCGGAGATTTTAACAGTCGCACAGCTAACTTGTCTGATTTCTATGATAATGATCTAGATGATTTTATTGTTGACAATCTTACTGATTTTACTGATGTATATATATTAGATGATCTTAATATACCTAGATTAAGAAGCAATCCAGACAAAAGTTGTTAATTGTTATGGTAGAAAGTTTCTTGAATTTTGCTAAAGCAACAAAGTATTTTTAAACGGTAGAGTTGGTCATGATGTTATTGGTAGACCGACCAGTAGAAATAATAGTGTTATAGATTATATTGTTTGTACTTAACACTTTTTACAATATATTAATAATTTCAAAGTTCTTGAATTTTCCAGCCTTTATTCAGATGTACATTCACCCTTAGACCTATCTATAAATAAGGCAATAAATTCATGTAAAATAAACTCTACAGAGTTACCTTACCTAACTGAAAATAAAATTGGAAAATGGAAAATTGTAAAAGTGACCGATTTCAAAAACAACATAAATGTTGACGAAGTAAAACAGGTTTTTAATGATTTATCTGCATATAGTAATTTAGAAAAGGTTACACACTATGATATAAATACTGTACTGACAAATATTAATGATATATTAATTAATTCCGCTTAAACAACATTTGGTACACGCAGGTTTAACAGAAATAATTTGGATAGTTCTAGATTTCATAAAAATAAACAATGGCATCATTTGGATTGCAAAAAGGCGAAGAAAGAAATGAGAAAAGCACAGAGAATGTATAAACATTACGGGTCATATTTATTTAAAGAACGATTACGACGCCGTGAATACTATTATAAAAATGTAATGGACACAAATATTAAGAAAACTAATAGAGAAGTAAGTGACAATATGAAAAAATTAAAATCACAAAACCCTAGAGTATTTTGGAAATTATTTAATAGTGGAAATTATCGAGAAAAAGTAATATTTCCGTTGATACTCTTTTTGATTATTTTAAAGAATTAAATAAAAACAAGTACGATGGCAAGTCATTTTTATTGATTTGAACTCAGATCTGGTAGATGAGACACTTAACAGTTATTACTCACAATGAAATTAACAAAGCTATAAAAAACAAAGAATAACAAATCGCCCAGGGAAGATAAAATAGTCAATGAATATGTTGTCAATTCTTTTGACAGTATGATTGATATATATGTAAAATTGTTTAATCTTATAATTGATACGGGTATCCTGCCCGAAGCCTGGCTCACTGGTAATATAATACCAATTTTCAAAAGCAAAGGTTGTAAATTAGAACAAAAAAACTACAGGCCTATTACTTTATTATCATGACTTGGAAAGGTTTTTACATCTATACTTAATGACAGACTGGGGAAATTTGTTGACAAGTTAAATATTTTATACGAAAATCAAGCAGGCTTTCAAAGAGGGTACTCTACCAACAATCATATTTTCTCACTGTATGCACTATTTGAACTGCCTTGTGTCAAAAGAAAAAAAAATGCATTGTGTATTTGTATACTTCGAAAAGGCGTTTGATTATGTACACAGAAACTCACTTTTGTATAAACTTATTTAAAATCAAATAATGTTAAATTTCTTAGAATAGCTGAAAATTTGTACAAAGACGTAAAATCACGAGTAGTACATAATAATCAAACATCTGAAATGTTTGCAAGCGAAATCGGACAAGGAGAAAATCTTTCTCCTCTATTATTTTCTTTATACTTAAATGATCTTCAAGAATTTTTAGAAAATACTAATGTTAGGGGTTTACATTCAATCGCATCCGACATCGAAACTGAACTGGATATATACTTTAAATTATTTATCCTAATGTATGCTGACGATACGGTTCTACTTGCTGAATCCAGTGCAGATCTACAGTTACTTTTAAATAGTTTTTCCAAATATTGTGATGTGTGGAAACTTAAAATTAATGTAAACAAAACAAAAGTAATGATTTTTTCAAGAGGCAGACCACAAAATAACCTGAAATTTTACATTAATAACGAAGAGATAGAAATTGTCAAAAACTATAAATACCTAGGTGTTATCTTCTCTAGAAATGCATCTTTTTTCGCAACGAGAAAATATTTACGAGATCAAGCTATTAAAGCTATGTACAGTATTATTAGGAAATGTAGAAATAATCATTTATCAATAGAGTGTCAGTTCGACATGTTTGATAAGGCTGTCTTACCCATTCTTGTGTACGGAGCCGAAATATGGGGATTTGAAAACCAACCTAGACATTCTCGAACGGGTACATTAAAATTTTTGCAAGCATGTAAAAAATCGACCCCAAATTTTAAGATTTATGGAGAAACGGGAAGATATCCAATGTCTATACAAGTTAAACTACGTATGATAAAGTTTTGGAGTTACCTTTTCGATACCACACGTGAAAAAAAGATCTCGTCAATGTTATATAAATTGTTATATATTAATAATAACAATTATGGTATAGAGAACAAATGGTTGTCATTTATAAGGGGAATTTTAGATAACTGTGGTATGTCAAATATATGGCAACATCAAAATTATATTTCAAAACAATGAATTGTTCAAAGTATAGAACAAAAGTTAAAAGATAAGTTTAGACAGGAATGGTCAGCAGAAATGAATCATTCATCAAAAGGTTAATGTTATAGAATATTAAAAAAATGAACTTAAATTTGAAAAGTATCTTTCAATTCTTTCATTTAATTGCGCATTAAAATTATGTAAATTTAGATGTGGCAATCACCATTTGCCAGTTGAGACAGGAAGGTGGCATAATCTACAGGGAACAGAAAGATTATGCCAACTTTGCGACACCGCTGACATCGGTGATGAATTTCATTATATAATAATGACCAGTCCTTTTCCTTTTAAAAAAGAACGAGACAAATATCTACCGCACTATTGTTGTACAATTGCTTATATTTATAAATCTAAAAATGTATTTGCAACAGAAAACATTGTTTTACTAGAAAAGTTAAGTAGATTCATACAGCATATAACAGCGAAAGTCTGTCCTCCTGGTTAAAGTTAAAATTATATGTCTTCACACATGCAAAATATGTTGTATTATGTATATTGTCATCTCTTTGACTGTGTAATTTAGTTAATGAGAATAAAGATGTCTTGTCTATGTCTAAAAATTAGAGAAAATATTACCGTAGGTAAATATTGAATTCAGTATTAAAATGTAATTATTTTGTTCGTTTATCTACCAATGCACCAAGTTCATGGACAAAATTTAAAATATCGAAAATACCTTCGACCACCATATTAATCATATTTATTGAACATTATACTTTACAGGACAATCTCCGTCCTTATCAAACGAATTTTTTTTCCAATGGGAGGTGAAATTTCTCCCTTACCTTCCATTACACTTACCTCACTTACCACCAATTAACGAATTGTTTGTAAACTTGTTCTCGCCCCGAATATAGCATCGTCGGAAACCATTTCGCTTTCTCGCTATGCTTAAACTTACTGACCATGGGCGCACTGGAGAAAATATCCACAAGTGTGCTCATGGTCTCTAGCAAAGCGAGAACATGACCGGACGTTGTTTTCCTATGATGCATCATACTGCTCTCCCCAGTCAATCATTCAATCAATGAACATACGGAACTACTCAAAATACTGCTTGTCACGTGACATTAATGTGATAAAATTCTGCAACAATGTGTTTCTAGTTACACTACATCTTTGTACGCTTTAAATGCTTGAAGATAAAAGCTCTAAAGCATCTTAATCATTTGGATATATAAAGGTGATATTGGCACGAAAGGAGGAAATTTCGAAGTGGTCCCCACCAATGATTGCTCCTATAAATTTACACTTCAAATGGCTATGTATTTTCAGCCAATAAGAAATTAGTATTTCTCTTAGAGCAATGGCCATGCTTGTAGCCAAAGCAGCATAAATTGAGGACATGCTATATTTTACTAGTGCAAATAAAATGTCGTCAAAGATACCAAGGTTAAAAAAAATTTGTCTATAGTAATTAAAACTAAGTATGGTTGCCCAGCTTATAAAATTGTATGTATGAGGCGTTGCCAATGTAGAGGTTATAGCGGTAGTTACTGTGCGGGACCGAACAAGTCGACCTGCTATTGTGAGAACAATAAGAATTTCTGTAAGTTTTAACAAGTGATATGGCCTGTAGTGCCTAAAAAATATTTTCAACACTACACAAATTCATAATAATAGACGTCAATATTTAATTCATCACATATACACATTTAACTACTAAATTATACATTTTTTTAATATCACTTGCCATTTGCTAATATATTTAGCCAAATGTAGTTATGCTTCAACTGCTGAAATTATTTGTTTGAATAGTGTTTTCCACGAGTAGCTATCATCTAATATGTATTGGGTGTGAATAAAACCAGCGTACATTGCACATAACTAAAGAAATTAAACAAGTTTTCTTAACAAAAATTGTATTATTATTTTTTTAAATTAAATTGTAGATATACCGAGATATTTAATGAATTTTCCATGCCCTAATGAAGACACTGGTCCTGAGTAAGTACACTATTTAATATGGGAAAAAGCTGTTTTTGGAGGAATTTTCCGGTGTGTGAACGAGACCAACTCACATACTAAATAAAGCCCGAAAGGCTTCGTGTAACGTTTGTAAATGAGTTGGCGATTTGAATTTCGTAAAAACCTTTTATTTTTTATACGTCCTTACACGTCGCATATAATTTATATTTGCGCAATTTTTTCTTTTCGTTATTCTATCAGACAATAAACTTGAATAAAATCTGATAAAATATCAATTATATTTTACAGGACATACTTATAGATTCCAGGAAAGACATCAGAGGTATAATATGGAGGCCAAATAAAAATTTCTGATATGTCTATACTATGTTATGTTTCTATAGTTCTCCACTTCTTTATCCCTACAAGCTTACTAAGATCTTCATAGGTAACCAATCAGTTCGTAGTACTGATACCTTTAATTTGCAAGCATTATTTGGTGCAAACAAATACGTCGAAAATTGCATCTATGTGATGTGGAATATGCAGTTCAATACTTGGGTTTGCTTTAAAGAAATTTTTACACGAATATAGCTTCATATGGTAAGTCATTAATTTTTTTATAACCCAACTCTCTACTCGACTCCAATCTTAACTGACAGGGATTGCCAGTTTTCTTAACTGAAGGTCGGGGTTTTCAACGTGTAATCCGGCTTTCCTCAATATAAATTTGACACCATGATATACTGACAAATTGCTGAAAGTAGTATTAAACAAAATTCAAACTAAAAACCAACGAGTAACTGGTGTCTAATTAGAGACAGATACTGCTTACCGGTCCGCAGCAGTTAAACCCATTTTTGTTTTCAATTGGTTTGTGTTACTTACTTTCTGTTTTTGTGTTTTTTGTTTGCTCTGTGTTGTATATATTTGTCTCAATACGGTTTTGTTATCGTCCCTTTACATAATCATAACACACAAAAGTTTAAGCAACAAATTTATCTTGAATGTTATGTTTTTCTTCTTTACATTAAGCCATTCATTCGGAAGATACATTTGTCTTTGCTTTCCTAACATTTTTTTTTACTTATGATGACCACAGTTATGGTGACTGATCGTTGGGGATCAATTGATTGGTTGATTGTTTATGACAAGAACAAGGAATCAATACGTAATTAAACAGGAAAATGATAGGATAACAAGGATCAAATTTAACTCTGTGATATTAAAGGCATATATAACAAACAATTAATGAAACAAACATAAACAAAGTAAAACTGGAAGTTGTAGAATCATACAGAACTCGAGTCCACTTTTAAATGAATTTATTAACAAACAGAAAATTATTGGATTTGGAAGTCAGTTGAATACATTTTTTGATATCATTTAAACATTGTTTTTTATTAAGCTAAATTAGAAATCTATTCTTGTATCATTATATTTTAGACATGAAAAGAGACACGAATTTCGTCTCCAACATTTTTCATTTTTGCACATTTCGAAAAAGCCTATCATATCTGTTAAGATTTTTCATATCTACCTTTTTCTATTTCTTATATATCTTATAAAACATGGTTATACATATTTATTAAAAAGCTTCCATATAATATTCAATGCCTGTTTATCTTCAGGTATATACCCAGAAGGGTTCATTACTCCTATTTATAAGAACGGTGATCCTTATGATCCCAACAATTACAGAGGAATAACTATAACTGGTGCTGTAGGAAAGTTATTTAATAGAATCCTGAGTCTGAGGTAATACCAGTTCCTCCAGAAAAAACAATATTATTCATGATTCCCAAATTGGTTTTACTAGAAAAGCCAGAACTGTTGATCATATGTTTGTAATTAATTGTCTTATCCACAAATATTGTAACTCCAAGGATGGAAGATTGTATGCTTGCTTTGTTGACTTTCAAAAAGCTTTTGACAGTGTCATACATACTGGCATTATGATCAAATTACTAAATATTGGAGTCGGATGTTATTTTTATAATATTATTAAAAAAATGTATGAAGTCAGCAATTCCTGTGTCAGAATAAAAAATCAAATCAGTGATTTTTTTTCCACTAAATATTGGTGTCAAACAGGGGACAATCTCAGTCCTGACCTATTTAAAATATTCATAAATGATTTTCCAGATTTTTTATCTAGTACTTCTGACCCAGTAAAAATTAATAACACTTATCTTCATTGTTTAATGTACGCTGACGATATTGTTTTGTTAGCAACATCTGCAAATGGTTTACAAGAAAATCTTAACACTCTTAACTTATATTGCAAGGAGTGGTGTCTCAATGTCAATATTAACAAAAACAAGGTCTTGGTCTTCAACAAAGCGGGCAGACATATCAAGGAGACATTTATATTTAAGAATACAACTATTGAATGTATCTCAAACTATAAATATTTAGGCTTGTATTTTAGTTCATCTGGATCATTTAGCTATGCTCAAAATGAATTATATAAGAAATCCTTAAAAGCCTTTTTCAAATTACGAAAAGATTTCTTATCATTACATCCATCTATTAAAACTAGTATCCATATTTTAATCATATTGTAACACCTATATTATTATATGGGAGTGAAATATGGGGAATATTTAATCCTCTTTCCTCCAAATGTAAAAAAGAAACCATATCCCTACAAAATTTATATTCAGATTTGCCATGTGAAAAGGTACATTTAAAATTCTGCAAATCAATTCTTGGAGTGCACAAAAATACAACTAATGTTGCTGTTTTATCAGAACTTGGGCGTTTTCCACTTTACTTTAATGTAGTTAAAAGTATGCTATTATATTGGTACCGCTTGGAAAATTTAGATACTAAATTCCCATTATTACATGAAGCATATATTCAATCAAAAATACTTAAACAGGAAAATAAAAAATCATGGTATGGATCACTAGATGTTGTTTTGAAATTGCTAAGTGCTGAATATACAAATGTGTGGACTACAAAATCATGCGAATCTCATCATAAATTTAAAAAGACTATAAACTATGCTTCTCTCCTTATTTGCTAATGAATGGCAACAACAAATTAATAAATTCTCAGATAGCAAACTTAAAGTCTATAACCTGTACAAAACAAACTTTGGTTTACAAAATTATTTAATATCCATCAAAAACTTTGAGCAGAGAAGAAGTTTCACAAGGTTACGCATATCATCACATAGATTACAAATAGAAATGGGAAGATACAAGGGTATTCCCAGGCACAGCAGACTATATATGTACTAAATGCAACAAAAATGCTATTGAAGATGAGCTTCATTTTTTATTTGATTGTCCTAAATATGAGTTCGATAGAAATGTTATGCTATCTAGTATCATAACTATTAATAAACATTTTAATAAATTAAACAATGAAAATAAAATTATTTGGCTATTTAGTGTAGAAGAATCAGAATTACTCCAAGTCATTAGCAATTTTATACTTAAACATCTTCCCTGATCATTGTACATTTATTTATAATTAATATTTTGCAAACCTATAATACAAGTATGTCTTCCTTAATTTAATTGTACACGTATAATAAGACTGCTTGGTATATCCTACTTTAGGCATCGTCCCCTGGTGACAACTGCATCAAAGGTACAAATCAATCTACCTTTGGTGCGTTTGACACGGGTAGGATAAACCAAGGCTTCACATAAAATATATGTATGCATATATTTATATATATTTATTTATTTATTGTTTCTAATGCCATTTGATCCCCATGGCTAATTGTAGTTTAGCATTTCCAAATTTAGGCAACGTCCTCCGGTGGCAATTGCATCAAAAATACATACACTTCAATCTACTTTTGGTGCACTTGACACGGAAAGGATAGCTATACTTTATTTATATGTAGATATGCATATATATGTATAAATATTAATAAACTTTAATATATATATATATATATATATATATATATATATATATATATATATATATATATATATATATATATATATACAAGTCTACAAGATTATGCAACGATACAATTGACGGTGTTTCTTGTCAAAAATTTAGACAAAGACTGACCAACGAATGGCCTTAGTCATTGAATGTCAATATAAATAAATGACGTAAACAAGTCATAACATATTAATCCGTGCTGTTACTTGGCTTTCCTCAAATATTTCAACAAGATGTAATCAAAATTACCAAGGTGACAAATTCCTTACGCCAGACGCGCGTTTCGTCTACTTAAGACTCATCAGTGGCGTTTAACTCTAAATGCTTCAAGTATTTTTTCATTCGGTGATGGAATGATATAAGTCCACTGGGATCGTGTAAAAACACAATACAGGTAGTTCAAAATATTACATAAACGTCTAAAGAGTCTACCAACCAGTCAAGCTTATTAAGTATCGGATCGACAAACATGACGATACAGCATAAACAAAAAATAATATACAAGTCTAGAAGATTATGCAACGATACAAATGACGGTGTTTCTTGTCAAAAATTTAGACAAAGACTGACCAACGAATGGCCTTAGTCATTGAATGTCAATATAAATAAATGACGTAAACAAGTCATAACATATTAATCTGAAACTTTCTCATTTCCAACTTAACCCAAAATAGTTGCTTTTCAAGTCCGCCAGCCGCGGACGTGCCGTGCTGTTACTTGGCTTTCCTCAAATATTCCAACAAGATGTAATCAAAATTACCAAGGTGACAAATTCCTTACGCCAGACGCGCGTTTCGTCTACTTAAGACTCATCAGTGGCGTTTAACTCTAAATGCTTCAAGTATTTTTTCATTCGGTGATGGAATGATATAAGCCCACTGGGATCGTGTAAAAACACAATACAGGTAGTTCAAAATATTATATAAACGTCTAAAGAGTCTACCAACCAGTAAAGCTTATTAAGTATCGGATCGACAAACATGACGATACAGCATAAACAAAAAATAATATACAAGTCTAGAAGATTATGCAACGATACAAATGACGGTGTTTCTTGTAAAAAATTTAGACAAAGACTGACCAACGAATGGCCTTAGTCATTGAATGTCAATATAAATAAATGACGTAAACAAGTCATAACATATTAATCTGAAATATATATGCATGTATTGTTACCATACCAACATATACTTATAGTCAACCACACTTGCTATATAATTGTTATACTATATAGTTACCATTTTTACTTTCTTTTGTTATTAGTGTAGTTTTATATACAAATCAATATCTTTCTATTTTTTTTTAATTGTATTGTTTGTTCATGCCCTCCTTGGGCCCATAATTGGTTAATAAAGTACCTTGTCTTATCTTTTATCTTTATACAGCCAATGCTTATTACATTGGTACATTGGAGACATAAAACTATATACAATATATATATATATATATATATATATATATATATATATATATATATATATATACAAGTCTAGAAGATAATGCAACGATACAAATGACGGTGTTTCTTGTCAAAAATTTAGACAAAGACTGACCAACGAATGGCCTTAGTCATTGAATGTCAATATAAATAAATGACGTAAACAAGTCATAACATATTGATCTTGAAATTTCTCATTTCCAACTTAACCCAAAACAGTTGCTTCACAAGTCCGCCAGCCGCGGACGTGCCGTGCTGTTACTTTGCTTTGCTCAAATATTCCAACAAGATGTAATCAAAATTACCAAGGTGACAAATTCATTACGCCAGACGCGCGTTTCGTCTACTTAAGACTCATCAGTGGCGTTTAACTCTAAATGCTTCAAGTATTTTTTCATTCGGTGATGGAATAATATAAGTCCACTGGGATCGTGTAAAAACACAATACAGGTAGTTCAAAATATTATATAAAAGTATAAAGAGTCTACCAACCAGCAAGCTTAATAAGCTTGGCACGAGTTTAAACATGTAATGTTAATAAGCTTCCTGGTTGGTAGACTCTTTAGACTTTTATATATATATATATATATATATAATTTACATAGAAATAAAAATTAAAACACACAATTAAATAAATAAATAAATAAATAGCTTAGCCAGGGGCCATGTTTTCGAATATGTCTTAAGACTAAGACATGCCCTAAGACTATTTTAGGACGAATCTTTATCTTTAAGTCGTGTCACCGAAGATGTCGCAGGTTATTAAAAGTAATAATTTTTATTATACTTTAGGACAACGAAATAGGTGTCCTAAGATGGTCTTAGGATGGTCCTAATTTTACTTGTTTTAATGTTTACATTTTTATGTTTTAATTTTTAATATACATGTAACATTAGAAAGTTTGCTAAATATCACCCACTTATGCTTTGCTTTTTAACATTTTCAAACAAAAATTTAAGCTCCGTTTTTGTACAATTTGGACTCTTTTTCTTACCATTATAATAACTTGTGTAACAAGTTAAATGTTATCCTTATTTATATACAAATAGTAAGGTTACATCACGAAGTCAACCATTGAACCAAAGCAAAGAAAAGTCCTTGCTGTCAAACTGGTTTTGCTCAATTACATGTTTAAACTCGTGCCAAATTATATCACATTGAAATGCCAAAAACACAGACACATGACGTTTTAAATTGATAACAATTTTTTTTAGAAAAATATATAATATATATATATATATATATATATATATATTTTTAAAGACATTGTGAAAATTGAAAATTGAATTAGGTTCCGTTTGTATTTCATTCTTTAATCAATTGGGATATCATGACAAAAAGAAAAAAATAATTAAAGCAAACACCAGTTTCCACACAAGATTAATAATGTTGATTGTGTTAGACAAACAATGTCAAAAATAATGAAGATTTTAAATTGTAATTTACTTTCAGCATTTGTAAAACTGCTTTTCTAAATTATCTAAGCACCAGTGTCCACACGAGATTAATAATGTTGATTGTGTTAGACAAACAATGTCAAAAAATAATGAAGATTTTAAATTGTTATTTACTTTCAGCATTTGTAAAACTGCTTTTTTAATCCAAATTATCTAAGAAGTCATTGTAACATATCTAACTTTCCGTTTCTGAAAAATGGTCCACACAGGCTTTCTATGACAAATCGGGTCATGTGTACATATCGTATAACCTCAATGTACATTAGCCAAGATAGAACAAAGTAATAAGAATAATTAAATAAGACAAAACGTAACTGTATTAAAAGTATTCAGTGTGTATCAAATATTGCCCGTTATAAAATTATATGATGGTAATTTTACTCGAAATTATTCGCGTGCGCGCATACATGTGTGTGTATGTTTGTCAAGTTGACTCAATACGTTTTCAAAACCGATAAAAGCTGTATCGAATTGTCGTTATATTGAAATTGTATATTTTATTAAAATAGTTTTGCGTGTTACGCTTTTTATTAAACTTAGTCACGAAATGTAAAGACAACAGTTGCGATTTGTGATACACGACAAAAATATGATTTACTATTATTTTACTGTTGTTCAATGTGATATAAAGTGAAATTCAAATATATTTTATCATATTAACGATTATAAAATCATTTTCCATTTTAATATTAAAACTACGGTGTAATTAACAACATTGATAAACTTTCATTGTGATCTAGGTCACTCATAATATTTACTATCGAATTCGGTCCCAGAATGAAATTTGGGGAAGCATATAGTCGTCGCGTTGTCCGTTCGTTCAGCATTCGTGTCCGACTATTGTTTATTGTCCGATGACGAAAACGCGCCTTGCCCCGTACAACAATTTTCAGCTAAAATCAGAACTTTTTCAAGAGTGAAATAATATGTAACATCTCAATTAATAACCAAACGATGAGTTTAGTGCATCCTGTTTGGGGAATAGGTGGTGACAACAGACGATACTGATTTTAAAAATTATGTTGTTTGCTGCAACACGTTGTTTATTACTTCAATTTTTGGGGCGATTTAAGCAAATACTAAAAATTTAACTTAATTATCTAAACCAATGGGTATTTAAGTATTTAAATAAATTTACACTTTCTGAATTGAATAAATTTGATCCGTTCGTTACCTTTCATGTAGTCTTCATACTGTTATAAACTAGCTATGTTTAATAGAAATTGTGGTCATTCATTGCACGGTTTGAGGAAACAAATGTGTTGCATATAAGGAAATTTGTGCTAATATACAAGTTATCTATGTTCTTCTAGGAATGCCAGTCTGTCACATAAGTAGCAAAGATTACTTTTGAAAAATTTATTGAATTTAAAAAATCTTACCCTTTCCACCATCAAAGCTTTTCTAATGACTATTTTTTTTCACGTACCTTCAGTTCTGAAATTAGCTTCTTTCATTCAAAACATCCTTTTGAGCGTTAACGTAACTTTCAAAAATATAATAACTACAGTCACTTATATAGTAAGTAATTAAAACGCAGTCATTTGCAAATAGTAGTTGTCTTTATACGAAATATAGTGCATACAGTTTTTATTAAGTTTAACGCTAGTTTTTGAGGAAAATTGTCCCATGTTCGTCATTCAAGAATAACAGTTTCAGATAGCGATGTAGAAAAGAGTTCTTTATATTCTATAAATTAATAATATTCCTTTTAAAACGGTTTGGTTACATAGTCATTCAAAAGAAACAGTGAAGAGAAAATTGTGATTGGGGTTTATTTGTTTGTTTGAATGGTGTTTAACGCCGCTTTCAGTAATTTTTCAGCTACATGTGAATTTCGCGGAGTCCTGTTTTTATTAGGGTGAAGCTGAGAAACCCCTCAAACTTCGCAACCTCAGTGTTGACAGGCACTTGATATTATTAATAATAGTGGATGATAAACTACCTAACCACTCGGCCAGCATGGACGCTTGTGATTGATTGAATGATCATTAGTTAACATGAGCTATATTCAATGAAAACAAGTTAACGAACAATAAATCAATTTCAGAATTATGGTATGGACCAAAGGGCTAACATTTTTGACTGCCACTGGAACGGTAAAGAGTACTGAATAGGGGAAAAAGCTTTCTGTTACAGCTACAATGTGATTACGTTTTCGTTATAACTACGATGAGAACTTGTATTACTTTATGGTTAACTGTTCCGTAAAGCTTTCCATATTATAACCTGACAGTCCCAAACCAAAGGGTCCCTATCTGCCACTTGTGATCGCATTTCCGTGGGATAATTACTGGAAGCTAGGTGAGACTAAATACAACAAATAAATTATTCTTTTTATCTTTTTAGTGTCTCCTTTGAACCTTGAATTACCATATAATCAACAATTTGATGTATTGCATATGATTTGGTATGAACATTATAATGATAACAAAATAAACGTAAATGAATGCTGTCTTTTATGACAACATTTTTAGGCAGATAAAATTATTAAAGTTTTAGATTTTGTATTGAGAAGAGCATGATACCGTAGCATTATGAAGTTTCAAATGTTTGCAAATTCAATTAGTTCTATTATGTCAACCGGTTTAAGCTGCAAAGTATATCTAAAATTTAACTTGTATGGCGTCTATCGTCAAAAACAACAATGATAATGTTATTCTAGTTTTAACGGATATTGTTCGCATCACAAAGACGATTTATTCTTCTTTATTTATAATTTGCCTGTGTTCAAAAGTCTATATAGGTTGTAATGCGCAAAATGATTTTCAATTTTTGGGGATTCTTTGGAAGAAAAAGATTCTAAAACAGCTTTATATAAAGAAATGCAAATGAGTCAAGTACAACACATGGAAAATAATTATTATCCGTTTGCATTGTTGAAAATCTCTTTTTTCAGATTTAGATAATTTTCTGTGTTTCTGTATTAAATACGTAGCAATATAATAAAGAAATTTTCATCCGTACCCTCAATTCATTTCAAATGGCAATGAAAATTGTTTTACCATTGGTTAATACGTTACGTTAACTTAGCTGAAAATATGGATTTTCAGCAAACAGTCGGTCAATAATCAAATAAATCGAACTTGTGAAATTTTATTGCCAAAACAGAACATTATTTAATTTATGACAATCGAAAAAGTTTTTAAAATTTACAACAATTTTGAGTTTAAGAGTTCTTCCATTTCTAATTACATATGTTAGTGTGCAGAGCTAACATTTAAGGGTATTAGTTAATAGCTGTTTGGAATTCGCTTATTAATTATGAACAAATCATATACAAATTCTCTTTCTCATTACATGCTAATTAGTAAATGAACCATTCATTTGAAAGCTTTACCTTTATGGAAACCGTTTCAGACTTCCTTGTAAAATAGATATTTTATGGATGACATCTTTAAAAAATTGCTACAAATTAGATTAGATGACATCTTTTTTCATATAATCGTCATCATTTACAGCATTGCAATTATTTACTATATCTGCAATGGATATCGGCAAACATCAATTGCGTACGAAGTCTTTGTTAATGACGAGAACAATTAGAAATCATCTTATTGGTGTAAATGTGTTTTATGGAAAAATTAATACACTTCAAGCTCTTTATTTAACATGCAGATTTAAAAAAAATACTTTACCTAATAAACATGGTAACAGAATCACAAAAAAATCCGCCTTTTACAGCATCAATTCAAAACTAAGAAGGCACTAACAAAGCATCATAAATATGCTAGATCAAGGTGATAACAAAATGCCAAACACTGTGGAAACTATCACAAAGACAATCCACAGATCCACAGATCAAAGTTCTAAAAACCGACAAACTCCAGAACCAACAACCAAGTAACTATAGCAATGATCTTGGTACAGTACTTTCAAAAGAAATGGTGAGTTAAACCGGATTCTATGGCATGCCAAACCTCCCGCTTCCATAACTGTAGTATGTGAGGTTATTTAAGAAATAATTCACGCAGGCTGTGATTTATCATTGTTTTACAACGGGGTGACCATTTATGTCGTATTATTTTAAAATAACTACATAAATGGTCATCCCGTTGTAAAACAATGATAAATCACAGCCTCCGTGAATTATTTCTATTCTAATAAGACAATTACGGTACATTTATAATATGTTCGTACCTATAGAAAACATCATTTCCACCATAAACTGGCTGTTCCGTCAATGTAACACACAATATATTGCAACGGATAATGATAGCGCGTGATAGCGCGTGTCGCTATTTATAAGATTTATACGTCATACGCAATAACTTTCCGGTGGGAGTTAAAGTTTTGTAATTGGAACAACTATTTAAAACACGCCCTCCTCAGCGCGTGTTGCTCATAGATAAATCATTTTTTTTACCACAGTTGTGGTCTGAAAGCCTATAAAGCACGTCATATTAGAATTGTTGATTAAATGGATAGGTATCATATACCTCTAGTCAGAAATATGTTTATCTAATAATAATCGTAGCACACTCACTGTAAACTGAGTTCACAAATTAGGAAAACTATCAGAAGCTATATTTTTAAACAAGATATAATAATTTTTCTTGTAGCCTTAGTTTATAATTTTATCCCGAAAAAAATGGTGACGTTTGCAAAATTCAGTATACTCGCTGCAAGCTGTTGCATACCTGATCAATTATGTAATACTTAGATGGTTCCTTAAGCCACACACATATATTTCAAATACATATCAGGATTGTGGATAATGATGTAGGTGTCACTCCTCAAATATACATTTTTTCTTGAGAGATTTTGATTGTTTTTAAGGTCTTGCTTTTAGATGCTAGTAATATGGTTGAGTCTTGAGCTTGGTTGTCTTAATTCACACACATTCTTTTAAGTGAAAGTTTCTAAAAAGGAATTTATTTCTTAACACGAGGAAGCCATGGCAAAAGACAACATCTGATAGATTTAAAATATATTATGCATATTTGATGCTTTACATAAATTAATAATACTAATAAAACTACTATTGGTAATAGTGCTGCAGTGAATAAAATGTCTAAGAAGAAAGAATTTCAAATTAAGAACTATATTTATAATATGGGATGTAAAATTTACAGTAAAAAGAATAAAGAAAATAGAAATAAAAAAGTACAGACCTAAGAAGTAAGAATGTGGAATTATGCATGACTAATAATGATTTAAATATGGTAGAAATTTAATATCCTTAGTATCTTTGAGTGTTTTTGTTATTGTTTAACTTCACTTTCACCATTTTTTCAGCTTTATCGGGTCCAGCTTTCGTTGAGGAGGATATACCCGGTGAAAACAGACACGTGATCAATAGTAGAAGCCTTACAAATGTTAATAACTTCTTAAACTACTTTTGACTTTCAGTACTATGCGCAGATATCTGCGCAATTTCAGAGTTAACTATCTACATTGATACATTTACTCTTATTTTTCCTATGTCATGATACATAATTCAAACTTTTAAAAATATAAAATTACTTCTGCAGGTGGAAGATAATGTCTAAAATTATAATAAAAATAAATAATAGGGAAGACACTTTATTTAAGAGTAAATTTATAGTTCCAATGACGGAAACAACATATTCAATTGTAACTGCAAAGGTCGCAGACAAATGGCAATTTCCTTCTTTTTCCATTATTTTTTATTCTACAACAAAAATTAATGAATGTGCATTAGAAAGTTCCCACGATGTGCGTATTATAAAATGCTGTTACAAAATTAACATATATAAAGAAAATTGTAAACCTGCTTCATATTTAACTTAACTGAGGTCAAGTCGTAAATGGTAACAAATGTGTTTGGCGATAAAACATATCATTGTCATAACAAATACACAAACAGTTGCAAACGATTAACCGTATGTATGTAATGTGTAAGTAAGAAATGAAAAATATGTATGTGTTGTCTAGATTACATTAGCAATCAGTTATTGTTACTAAGCACAATGAAAAAGGAATATAACTGCCCTTTCCTGTCAATTAAAACTGCTCTTCAATTAAGCCGACCATTTCCACAAAACCTCATTACATCGGAAAACATAAAATGGTAATCAGTAACTGTAGTGTGCATACTCAATTCATAAAAATCAATATTGCTTTTTCCTTTAAGGAAATATATTCTGCTTGTCGTTAGAAGGCTGTATTTACTTAATAGTAATCGTCTAATCATTTGCCAAAGTATCAGAGAAATGCCAAAAGCATTTTGTTCCAACAGGTACTCACCATTGCTTTGTAGCCGCCCTTTCCGACAAATCTTCGAACTCATTTTTTAGGTCTGAAAGATATTGAAATTTTCCAAACTACTTATATGGCATAGCTAAATGTTTCAATTCTTTTAAATCTTATATTTTGGTGTCTATCACATGGTCTTGTGTTGGTAAATCAAGTCTTATCTGCTTTGAGACCTGGTTAGGAATATATTTACCCATTCACAAACATTGAGAAATTAAATAGATATTTTAAAGTTCTGTGTATTGTTTTCTCCGCCAAAAACTGGACGCAATGATATATCTAAAAAGAATTGCTGAAAATGGCGTTAAACATTATTAATTTAAACACGCAAAAAAGGTGTATTGCTTGTATGAAATTGGAAAATGAGTTTAATGTCTCAGAGTAGAATCAGCTTACCCCCTTTCCTTATGTAATATTTGCATTTACAGTTACGCCAAAACAAGTCTCCACAGCGGCCATCAGCAAAACCTATACTTCTGCAGTGGTCAAAGCACTTTGATGGGAACAATGGGCAACCTTTCGCTTCTGTAACTGATCAATGTATATAAATTAAAAGCTATTACAAATTACTCTTTACTGTTTATATTTTATACTTTAATGTATATCGCATAAACAACAAACCTAATCTTAATAATTTTAATAACACTTTTTACATGCTAACTAAACGATAATTACTCATCTTAACTACGTTTCCATTTGAATTATGAATTACCATACATGTGTAGTTAATGGGTTTCTTAAGAAAAATGATGTTCAATAAATTTATCTTTTTTTATAATTAATTTGCAAACATGAACATATTAATGTTGTAGAAAATAAAGTTCAATATTAGACCACGTACTTACATTCCGTTATAATTGCAAACGAAATAATGGACAGTAAAATGACTGCTGTGTTCATGGCAGAACAACTGTATACTGTTCGAGATACTGAATGAAAAGAAATAACAGAATCGTATTACACAGACTCAGCTAACGGAGGGATTTTCTGTCACTCAAATTACTCTGAAAAATTATGCTCAAAACAAACATCGCAATAGCAATAGATTGAATTTTGCTTTTATACTGAGTGAGTAAAATTTCAATGGTAAAATATGCTCAAGTCGCATATGAGTTTTGTTAAGCAAATATTTAGTTTATTATTATAAAATCACAAACAAACTTTGTAATATTTCTATTATAATAACGACTCGTGACCTTGTTGATTAATTTAAATCTTAACAAAACAGTAATGTTTGAATTAGTATTTGCAGTATGTTATATATACTTGTAGTTGACACATGGCGCCCTACATTCAATGAATTTGAAATATTTCTTAATAATAATGATAATAAATAAATTGAAACATTGCGTATGAATATTAGATATGAAATTAAATGAATGGATTTACAGGCAATATTGTAAACTTTGCATATTAGCGTCATGGAGTGAGCAATTGTTTCGTTATATTATGTGATAAGACGTTGTAGTACATGTCAATTTTATATCATGACAACATAACTGGACAAAAGTCAGATCCACAGTGGATTTCGGTGTAACATTCCGCTCACATTATCCTAACTTGTATTCGACCAATACTTGCAAGCGGTATCAATATTAATTACTTTTGTTTCACCTGGACGGAAACCAAATTCACAATATACAACATACCTGGCTAGTAAGTTTTCACTGTGAAGCAAAAAGACATGAGATTACTAGTATGTTATCAGAGTCAGAAGATAATCACTGTGTATTGACATTGCTGTATTTTCAAGCTAACAGAACGCATTGTCTTTCTCTTGCAATATCTGAAAGTCGCAACCTTTTTGTATTAAATAAAGTACTCTTAAACATGAGTTTTAATGCAAATTGGTGTTAAAATGTTCTTACCGGAATTCAGTGATGAAGTACTGATTATGTTTAAACTCATAGATTTACCTTTATAAATCTGAAATAACAATAATTTGGACCGACAAGGTGTTACGTACAACATGATACTTACATTATCGGTATACTGCTATAAACATGTTTGTTTAGTTTTGTCACGTAGTTTTTCGAACATCAAATCCAATAGCATTTCTTTTTTTAGTTACATGAATGAAAAAAAGGGAATCTATTAGGAACCCGAGGGAAAAATATTATTAAATTAGATGTAAAAATATATAAAATGATTTTTTCAGAAGGCTACATGGGGCAACGTTAATTCAGTGCGTTTTATCATATTGATGTCAATAGAACTGTAACCAGTTGTCATGAATCAAGCATCATGTTATTAGTATTATTTATGCTCTATTTATTCTGTACTTCTCCATTCACAGAAATGGCCTCTTCAAACAACAGGGAAATATTTTTTGAAACTGTGTTCTGACTATTGTGAAAGAGTCAATGCGTTCGTATAATATAATAACGTTGTTAGACTTTGTGCATAGAATGACAAACTTGCTACGGCACTCAAGGGGTAGAGGGTTTTGATATTATACAAGACATCAGTCGCAAGTAAAAATTGTATTATCGTTTATTTGAAAATATAGTTTGTATTTGTTTTGAAATTTTATCGAAATGTTAAGTTGTATCATGGAAATCAAAATTGTTTAGCCCGACAATTTTTATTTCCTGAAAACATGGACTAGAAAGATAAGCACTCCTAAAGGAAGATTTCATTGAATTTTAATCAATTTACATATTACTTTTAAAAGAGTAAACAAAACAAAAAATGCATAAGAACGAAATTGCGAATGTTTTCCACTTGCTAATTCGACGATGGAGAAAAAATATGAATCCTTTATTTAAGTGTTAGATTTGGAAGGTGAAAGAGACAAAGCTTGCATAAGTCAGTCATGGAAATTGATAGATAACTTTGTGAGACAAGAAAAAGACAGATAAAGTATAAATAACACATTTCAAAAGTGTATTCTGTTATTGACAAATTGTCATGCAAGCTTCTTTTATTTTTACGTTGCTGAACGTCTTGAATAGCATAAATGTCGACATGTTTGGGGACGATTCTGTATTGACTTTTGTAAGTTGTATTTTTCTTTATAAGTAGCCAACATTTACCTATGTTAATTACTAGAATAGCTTGATCTAAGTCCTCGGGTACCATGTATAAAAGGTAATAAAACAAATCAGTATAGAAAATCGACAGCTCAAGCAAGTAATTCTGTCTCGATAAATTATTACTGTTCTATTTAGTGAAAAATTTTTAAGTTGTTACGAGAAGTTCAACTTTATAGCTGCCAGTATGACAAATAGAAAGTAATTCAAATAAATAATTTTATATTCGAATAAAAGAATGACTGCATTAAAACGTGGAAATAAAATGAATTAAAAACGAAGTCTGGACACATAGTTCTATACTTTTCAGCAAATATTTATAGAAAAATATAATGTTTTCAAGACGAAACACATTTCAACAGATTGAGTTAAACAAAAATATTAAGAGAAATTTTAAATGAGAAACGACCGGCTTAACACGTTTTCCTATACATTTACAATTACAATTCACCTATAAAAACAGGAGAGATATCGTCGGTATAATCCATTCCTATGCAATACGCGATACACATGATTATGACATGATTAAAATAGAAGGTTTTTGCTTTTAAATGCATATGTATGTAAACAAAATAATGGTGCCAAATGTTATTTGGAAATAGTGGCTCAATAAGGGAGTTGGTATCATGGGTGGGTGTGCGGGTGGAACATTCTGTCCTACGTGCAAATAATGTAGAAGTCGTCAACTTTAATTCTGAAACTGAAAAAAATGTTCAAAGCATTGTTTATTACTACCCTCCTATCCACGGAATTACAAAACACGTTTCATTTGCAGTGCTTCGTTTATTTCTTTCTTTTTTCTTTTCAAGACCATATTAAAGGTTAGCTAAACGCGTGTTCTTTTTGGATTTGAAGTGACACCAAAATTAACAAGTTAATTAAATGATAAATATGCAGCCAGTCAAATGTAGCAATCAAATTGATGGACTTAGTCGGATTTGACTATACTTAAAATTTGGTTATACGAGCTCTTCAATTATTTGTTATGTTTCCTCTATTATGTTTGCTACAACTCAACGGACGAGTTTTTTTAGGTGAAAAATGGGTCAGACAAAGTTTTACGTGCAACATGATAATTTCATAACCTTTATACATGTGATGTCCAATTTTATGCAATAAATAAACATTAAAAAACTAATATTACATATTACTATTACATTCAGCAACCAAAGTGAACGAAGGAATGTTCAGTATGTAGACCAATGTTATAGCATTAAAATTTTTTGTGTTGAGATGACAACACACAAGTCTCCCAAAATCCTCATGGATATTATTACATTGAAATCAGTACATCAAAATACTGTAATAAAATTTCGTTGAAATTGGACAAAGTCGACTTTTTCATGTTGTGCGGATAAAGTAAAATGGCCGCCATTTTGAAACCGGCAGTCGGACACAACTTCAAAAAGTAATGGCACACTGAGGGGACCCAAATCTACCTGTATACTAAAAATCGCTGAAATCCGATGACGTTTAATTTGTTGGCGTTGTGGGGGTGGTCCCCTCTGTGTGCCACACATTTTCCTGAGATCTGAGAACTGCACTTTTTTCTTCAATAGCAGCCATTTTGAAAATAGCGGCCATTTTGAAAATTCCAAAAATGGATTGAAAAACTTCAGGTCACCATTAACATTTTCCCAAATTTTCGTATTGATTGGACATTGCATCTCAGAGAAAATGTGTAGACAAGATTGAGCGGAAAGAAGAAAAAAGAAACAAGAAACAAGAAGAAAAAGAATAAGAGACCGGACAAAAACAATATGTCAAAACAACAAGTCTCCCAAAACTTGTTTTGGGCGACTTAATAAGAAACGGTGTAAAAACAAGAAGTCTCCCAAACTTCGTTTTAATCGACTTCAAAAATGTTGTGACGTCTACTGAATAAACAAGAGAAGTAACTTTAGATAGAACTTTTTAGCTTAACTGATGACACAAGAAATGCTCGTGTGTTGTAGCCTATTTAATTATTACAAGATTATCAATGTATTATCTAACATAAAACGAACAAAGAAAGTTTATGCATGGTAGCCAATTGTTTTGCAATACAACACAGATGCATAAAAGTATGTATAACGCACGTGTTTTGTTTGTCGTGGTTAGCTGACTATTTTCTTCCATTTTTACAGTCCGTTATAAGTTTTTCTAATTGGTAAACTTTCTGTACTTTTCTGGTGTTCGGTGTTGTAAAAGTTAATTGTTTGTCGCTCATCGTCCATATTATAAAGATATATAATAATTTGCATCCGGGAAGACATGTTGCTGAAAGAATTGTTACATAAAGGGGTTTTATTATTGATTATTAAACTAATGAATGTTGTATATAACAAATTCGAATATTAAAAAAACACCAACTGTTGTGATATCGGTTACATTGTCGGAAACTTTATATATTTTCACGGAATTACTATACGTATCATAATATATGTCATGAAATTATTTAAAGATCAGATGTGTAAGATTCACAAGTAAAATTGTTAGAATTTGTTGATTTTCTGATATTTCTCCTAGTGCTTTGCAAACATTTGTTTGAATGGAATTGTAATTCACATTTCGCTTTCTGTCTGCAGTGATAACATGTTTTTACTAGCAAGTACGTAGAAGAAATATTTGAAAAAAGATAATTTTAATAATAATATTTTCTTCATATTATTATCTGTCTTGTTCCAGTGTTACACAACAAATTTAACCCAATATCATAATGATTGGCTTGCTCCTCGAAATATTTACTTTCAATCAAAAGCACAATTTTAACAATTTTAGATTTTTTTTTCAAACGAACTTAGTGATCAACCTGCCATACTTGTTGATGCTTTCCTGACCCCGAAGGAGCTGGTCACCGTTAAATTACGATTAGACCAGTAATGGAGTATCTCTTTATCACGGTTTTATTCGAATTCCCGTAAAAAGCTAAAATGGTGTTTTTTTGCACATTAAAACGTACGTCTCCTCTTCATCAAGTTAAGCTTAAGAGGTTAGTGCTTCTTGATGGTATTTGATCAACTTCAAGGTTAAATGTGGTCTTGTAATGAAACAGATATATACTAGTATATCTGATGATTTTGTGAAAAAGTTATAAACATGGCATGACAAGAAGGAGGTCAACTTAAAGAATAATACGAAAAATATATGATAGCAACATGTGTCTCTCTTGCTGAAGCTGAAACATAATCAGCTGCTCGATCATTTCATTGACTACTGTTCTCAAACTAAGTTCTTATTTTGGTCAATTTTTATGGGAGTTCTGTTTGCAGGTTCGTATTAATGAGATTTTAAAAAGTGAAATCTTATACTTGTTGTTATCGTCCTAGATGAATGAGATATTGAATTCTTGTATTCAGAGTAAAGATACAACATATAGTTTAAAAAGTGCTTCGTATTTAGATCTATACATTGAAATCAACGACATACTCTCAAATTAAGCGATCGAACGTGGACTTACAACACATGACTTAGAAGCACAGACATTTGTTTTAATTTGAATTAAATGATAAGCCAGTCAATTTCTAGTAACATATAATAAATAATAAATATACTATTATGTTTAGCTATTTTCCGGGAGCTATTCCCGTGCAATTTCAACGTTGATAGAGGATTGATGCTCACTGAAGGGCTGATCATTTGTGACCTCAAGATGAGGTTGCTTCGGGATTTGGATTTGTTAATCGTAATTAGCGTTTCTTTTACAAGATGTTGATGTATATTCCGGGTGAATTTTTTGCCATATTCTCGTTCGTGACCTAACTTTAATTTTATCTGTGACGCTTGTCAATATTGCAGCAGGACATTCTTATTCTTCCTAACACCTCATTTCAACAATTTAGTCAGAGAGGTTACTTATTTGTTGTATAGCTTTAGTGTTTGTTGCTTGTTGTGCTCTAACTTTTTTGCTATAGAAAAAGAACATTTTAGGATGTACATAGTGCAAGGAAACCTGAGGAAATTTTCATTTCACAGACTAACGAGCAACAGAACCATCTGATGTTACTCGTTATATTTGACCGTTTTGCGTTTTCTTTATGTTCCGTACCGAATATTCCGCTGCAGGTACTATATATTCGTATCATTTGTAGTTTCTATTGGAATCTTTCATTTTGAAAGTGTTTGAGTGAAAAAGAGTTACATGTACCACTGTTTTGAAGAAGCATTTCATTTTTTATACGACAATATTCTATTGACAACAATCGATCTTATTTGGCAAAACCGAAGGTTTTTTGTTTTTTCCGGGTACTCCGGCTTCCTCCCCAATAAAACCAGGATGCCACGATATAGCAGAAAAATGTCTGAAAATGACGGTAAACTCAATACAAACAAACAAAAAACAAAGAAACACACAAAAACAAATTTGCATATATAATAGTTTTTCGCACTATGTCTTTGGAATTAAATTCGTGAGCTGTAAAAGCTACATCCCTATTTGGTAAATATTTCTCAACAATTTGTATGGCAGCTAGTGGCACTTAATTTTATCGCAATACAAAATATAAAAAAAATACTAAGTATTTAAGTCAGTTTTGTGTTGTCTTTAACAGCATTGTTTAACTACACACAAACATTTGTTCCACCTAATAAAATGCATAATGGTATGAAATATCCTTATTGAAATTTTATGAAAGCCAACTCTTCAAATGGTTTAATAAATGGGAGATACTTTTTCACGTTACTGCAAAACGCCACTTTATGCGTTAAAATATTAATAAATCATGAATAAATTAACAATAAATACTTGTAAGATATGACGACTGACAAAAAACATATTACAGTTCGGTCTTAATACGAACTTCCGAGAATTCATGTTATAAACACCACAAATATCAAAGAAAAAAGAAAAAAAGAAAAAAAAAAGAAAAAACAACCATATGCATAATTAGAAACAAAAGAAAAACATAAGTACATATATTCCAAAGCAATAGTCTGCATTATTTCATATATTTTACACAATGATACATTTGTCGTCTCAATATTCCACCTTAAAAAACAAATATATTGCTCTTTAAAATGACAGATCTTTCACTTTAATCCTATGAACGCATTTATTTATAATTTGATCTTAGATTGTCATTTGCACCTTTTTAATCATTTTATTGTAGTATAAAAGCCCTTTTGTGTCCGACTTTTTGTTTTATTTGTATAGTTATAACGACTTAGATAACACTTTGTCACAACTAAACTAATTTAAGGTAAATACCAAATTTGATACCATTTCTGTGAGATAGCTAAGTACATAGTTTCATAAGTGGTTGTGATGTTTTAGATGCTGAAAATTTTTTTAAATAATACGTGAAAATTTACAATATTTATGCATAATTCGGCAATATTTGAACTGTACAAATTGCTTAGTTAAAATTAAAAAATTGTCTGCTCTTTCCATTACAAGTCCGGGTTAATACAGCTTTCAAAATTAATTTCCGTTGGGAAACTGTTGGGACTACACATTCAGGTTGGGATTTTTACCAAAATAGTTGAATCTGTATTGGCCGTGTGGTGATTCTCGGTCGGCCGTATTGACCCTCAAACCTTACGGGCCTCTGGGACTATGCAGTAAATCTTGAATCAATACCAGAGACAATAACTACACAGCCAGTTACATAACTACATTTATATTTTAAGGAGGCGCGGACGTTAAATTGTATATCCCGATGCCTATAGGCGGGGAACTATAACTAGGAATCTAAATAAATCACCTAGTTTTTTTAAAAACTTTTTACTGCAATAAATTACTGTAATATAGAAAAGCTGAACAGAACAAGATTAAAATATAAAATAAGGCTTTCAAGACATTTAGGTAAAACTGCACATATTACAGATTTTTACGATTCAAGTGGGAAAACTCATTTATGCAACCACCCTCCGATTTAGACATTGAATATAGTTATTTAGATCTATATAATCTGAAACATTTATTTCAACATATTATAAAAAGATAAGTTGACAGAATTATTTTGGAAAATCAATGCAATCTGACAGATGGCACCATTTTAATCTCTTAATGTTGTTACTTACCATGCCAGTAGTAAAGAATTATGATATTTATAGTTGTTAAAATGATATACAAAACGATACGATGAAAGACCAAAAGATGGTCATAAACAAGAGTTTACATGATCGGAAACTGAATAACCACTTATCATTTAAAACAAAAAGCAAATCAAAACATTTCAACAGGCAAGTTCTTGATTTTAGATAAAAAATGAATCATGGTACTTTAGTTTATGATACACGAAACACTACATTTTGACCATTTGTTCTAATTATAGCGATGACCGCAAGTTGGTTTGCCAGTGACTATAAATTTCACTCATTTGGTAGAGAACATCTTAATTATGAAATGTGGAAAGGTTCAAAGCTGTCTGCTGTCGAAGAAATATATTTAAGAAAAGTATCAATGAAAGTGATGACAATAGCTGTAACACGTAAACCTGCAAACTTAAGGAGAGGAGTAAAATTAATGCTGACCAATCATATGCACTACTTGGGCTTCAACGTACATGTTGTAAAATTATAAATTTAATAATCAAAAGGTAAAGAACAATAATGCAGCATTTTTTTAATCTTAAATGTACAAATGTAAATGTTATACAACGAATGTGGATTAAAGTAAAATTTAGTTGGAATAAAATCATAAGTTGATAATAAAGAGGCATTTTGTTAAAAATAGACAGTTAGAACTACACATAAACTCCTTTTTAACAAGTTAGGTAAGTCATTAAAAGATGTAGTGTAAAGAGTTAATTAACTCATTTATTGAGTTAAAAATAAAACCACACCTTGATACTGTGGAAATTAGGTTATCAGTTAAATAGTAATAAAGTATAACACACTGTTTGATCGGAAGAAACAGTAAACTGATTTTTTGTTTGGTTGAATGTTGTTTAAAGCTACTCGGCATTTTTTTAGCTTTTTCGCGGCGTCCGGTTTTTCTTAGGGAAGTAAGCCGGATTACTGGGTAAAAAACCTCGACCTCCATCAGGAAAACTGGCAAACCTTGTTCATTAAAGTTTTGTGTCGAGCACTTCCTGCCTGCAACAAAGCTCACAAACTAGCAACCTCAGTATTGACATGCTATTGATCACATGTAGATATGCAATTACCCCACGCTGCCTACTGATGGCCCAACTGCAAACTTAAGTCTACCATAAAAAGTCTATTCTGGGGTTGTTAAAGAACAGTATGATAAAGATAAAAAGACTAATCATAACAATAAAATACAAACGAAGTTGTTCACACACAATTAAATCCAAACTGAATAGTTGACACTGATTGGATATAAATACTTTTAATTACACATACTTTAAGGCTGTGTTTTTTGACAGCTTTAGTTTTCTGTGTTAGTCCACTGTGATTTTGTTTGTTTTTTCAGTTTTTTTTAGTATTTGAATTTCCATTTATTAAAGGGTTTAACACGTAGCGTTTTGTATCATGTGTTTGTTTTTCATATAGCAATATTTTAAATGCAGTTTTTTTTATTTTGGATGTTTGAAATGTAGTTATTTATTTTGATGAAAGGAAAACAAAATTTAAAAAAGTGACAACAAACTTGGGTGCATTCAGCTGCTCCGAACGAGGCAGTGCCTCCGTCCTTAACTAGACAAACATCATTAACAACAACAATACTTTATTGTAAAAAAAATCACATTTAAATGATTCGTGACAGAAAACAAAATAAGGAGCAAAAAATAAATAACGACAAAATAAAGTCTATGAGTCTCCTATCCTCAGTTCTGATGACCATTTATAAAGGAGGCAAGACTCTTGAGTTTGCCGAAAATTTGCCGAAGAGAGTATTTTAATTAAATTGTCTTGATCAGAGGTATTACTAGCTTCATTTACAATATTAAAATCTAACAATAGTTTATTTCTAAATATGCGATTATGATCGCATTTTAAAAAGAAGTGGCATTCATCGTCAATACCTTTTTGATTACAAAACGTACAAATACGTTGTTCACGAGGAATCTTTCTATATCTTCCTCGCTCTATTTCTAAAAATTAGTCTGATATTCTAAATTTTGCAATATATTTACGAGTTTCAAAATCGAAATGAGATAAATAGAATTCTTTCGCTAGTTCTTTCTTTAATGATTTGTAAAGAACTTATTTTGGTCGTTTAAGCTAGATATTTTATTATAAGTTGTGTTATCATAGTATTTTGATAATTCAGTTTTTATATAAGAAGAATTTGATTTAACACTTTTACTTGTTTGACAAGATTTTGCCTTTTCGACATCAGAACTGTCAGAAATAATATCTTTTATAAATGTTATCCAAGAATAAGTATTCTCAAAACCTAACATCTTGCACAAGTCAAAACTTTCTTTTAAAAGTGGATTTATGTCTACAGTGTGTAGTCCAGAGTAATAAAGCATTGACTGGGTTTTAATGAATTTTTCTAAACATACACAAATATTGTTATTGTTTATATATATCGTGACCTATGTCCAACCTTTCATATCTTATGTTTGTTGTGTCTTGAATGGTCTTGTGTTGAGTTATCGGTAATTTATTTTGAATTATTTACACATTTGCGAACATGAAAATAGAAGGACACATCATTATGAATGAGTTATAAACTAATGCAAATAATTTGTAATAGAATAAAACAATAAAAATGATAAATAGAAATTAAAACACAATCACAATTATAAGAAATGACACATTAAGTAGACGTTTTGATAAACATTGTTTACGTTTTCTACACAATAAATGTAATAAAAATCAATTAACGTAAAGAGAAAACTAAATGGAAAGTCAGCTTATACTCTTTTACTATTATTATTGCACTTTCATTTGCGCCACAAAAAATCACCAAAGTAGCCGCTGGAAAACTTTTTAATATGCAATGATCAATACACTTCGATTTTTGCAGTGGACATCCAACACCTGGTAATAAGCAATAAATATGTCAGAAATTAAAAAAAAATATTCGTTCAATGGAAAACAAAATATTCGACCTAGAAATACTTACTATTTGTGCTTTTGTAACAAGATTCAAAATATCCTATTTGTAAATATATTGAACAGTCTATACAACATTAAAACAAAGTAATAAAGTGTAAAGAAGCGCAGCCGAAATTGTTGTTTTTGTATTAAGAGGTGAATATAAATGTTCGTAAATTCTTTAAAGTCTTTTTAACATAGATATATTGATTGGGTGTTTAAGTTGTGTTTAACACCACCTTCAGCAATTTGTCAGCTATATCATTACGTCAAGTTTGTATTGGGGAGGAAGCCCTCGAGCTGCGGTAGCATATTTGTATTGAAGTTGAACATTGAATAATTAAGATTTTTATTCGTAAGGTGTTGATAACTTAAGCCGGATTTAGTAGTTTTTATTATAATTTTTATAGATAAAAGCTCTACAACTTCGTAATTTTTTGGGTTTGAGCGTCATTGATGCGTTTTGATAAGAAGAAAATCCCGTCTGGCGTAATAAATTTTATAAACTTGGTATCTTTGATGATATTTAACTATTTATGTTGTGAATCAAATAGTGCCATGAAATAAATTTTAATCATTCTATACATTAAATAACTTTAGTCATCAACAGATCACCAAATAACAAAAGCAAACAAGTGTGGACTGTGAGCAAGCTCACAAAGGGATACCCCCGCTTCGCTTCAAGTCCAATTATCTCCCCTGAATAATATCCCACAGCGACGTAAATTCTTCATGCATATCTACATATGATGGACAGACAGACAGACGGACAGGGTGATTCCTATATACCCCAAACTAGTTTGCGGGGGGTATAATAAATCGTTCCCAGTACAGAAATATATATTTATAACGAACAAAACATTTCGAACATTTTGCTGATGTTTCAACCGGTTTACCTGGTTTCCCTACATCTCTGCATTTGCAATTACGCCAGAACAAACCTCCACAGTAGCCATCGTCATAACCTTTTGCTTTGCAGTAATTTAACGGCTCCGACTTTAAATACCATAATTTAAATATCTCGATGGTAGCAATCAGATAATCCACTCGTACCAATGTAAGATCCTGTTTTACTTGTTTGCCGAGTGTAGAGGCTTCTGGCCTTGTATATATTAGGGTTTTTGTGAAATATATTGCTTTTAATACTAAACCAAACAACTAAGTTTGATGATTAATGTGCTAGCAGCTTTTAATTGTTAGAAATGTCACATTATCTGTACTGCTTGACAAACAATTGTCTAAAATCCAATCAATGCACAAATGAAAATTTGTATACTGATTTGACCATGTGATAGAATCCTCGAGTACGCTTTCATTTCACACCACAAAGACGCTTAAGAATATTAGCACCGCAATAATAAAATGACAAGGTGGTATATAGTAGTCGCGTGTTCAAATGTGCCTCCTGAAAGCACTGTCTTTGTCATAATACAACTGAAAGTAGTAATCGTTTTTTGCATGAAATAGCACATTCTGAATCAGAAATAAATGTTTCTTATTGTTTTTACCTGTGATTCAGCATTGTTGTACTTATATTGCATAACACCTATCTTTACTGTTAAAAATCTTAATATTAATTAAAACGACAATGTGTTTCAAAATATTGTATCCGTCAATAATATTTAATAGCGTTAAAGATAAAATGTTTTTATAAATAAAATTGCGCAAATGTTTCTAGTATCTGTAACATTGCTGCTAGAAACATGTTGGATGGTTTTTCCCTTAAATCATTTCAAGTCTGATCAACATTGCCACGCAATTTATCAAATACCAGAGTCCTATACTAGTACAGAAAATTGTGTGCTTGTAAGTTTATGCAGTTAATGTCAGTGTGAAATATTAAAGCATTAAATAACCGAAAATATTTACATCAAGCTGACACCAATCGTACATTCTGGGAATTTACTGATGTTTAGCATAATCTGCTTAATTATGGTTTATGTATTTGCAATTTAGTGATGATATTAATGTCGATATTGCCAACATTAAGTGTACTACAGGGCCAAGGATGTACTTTAAAATCAATGACATATGAAGTGACATCCGAGACAAAATCCACAAGCGTAAAAATGTACATGTATTAAGCTTGCTGCCACATTTCCAGCAACATGGTATAGTATTAATCCGATGAACTGGCCTCGGACGTGGACTCTGAAAAACGGATCGGACACGCAGCTATCCACGCCAGAACAAAATGCAAACAATAAAATGCAAGTGGCCGGAGACAAATAAACAGAAAAAGGGTGGTGTAACCCGTGGTACTCCTTATAATACTGTTACTGGTCCTTGGCTAATATTCATGCCTTCAACGGATTTCAAACCGGATCGAGCCCAACTGACACTGGTTTTGGTTGCAACAAGCAGTCCACTGGAATAAAAACTGCCCCAAGATGGCTAAACCAGTCACTAGACTGTAATCAAAAGACATAAATGATAAGTATTTATCTGACAAGTTTTAGCTACGATGACAATTACGAACATGCTACGAATGAAAGAATTGGAATATAAACAGCCTGAACAATCTACAGGTGCCAATGTAGACTTGAAATCATCTTTATGTTGGATAGCAATTTGGCTGTGACGACTTTATCTGAGATATAATTGAACTATTCATTCGTTCTGTTACTACATCTTGCGCTGTGTTTAGAAACAATAAAAGGTTTGCATGATAATATTCGGAATCCTTTGTTGAAGGTATTTCAGACCTTAATAAAGAGGTTAAAAGTAAGCATACTGTAAATCTGTTTCCTGTACAAAAATCAAGCAAGACAAAATTAATTTTTATATCTAAGAGAGGTGAAATATCTAAAAGAGGTAAATAAACACACTTTAAACAAAAGTCAAATGTGGCGATTTGAGAATTGCCCTTGAATATTTTGAAAAGTAGTTTTTATACCATTTCGATTTGAAATTTGGGTTTCAGACGTAGATATTAATAGTAAATACAATAGGCTTTGTTGAAGAAATGTTTTATGTCTTCACAGTTTTACCTTTTGGGTCGATTTTTGCACTTTACACCTTTATCAAAACGTTAAGGCCTCATAATATGAACACAAAATTGGTAAATGTATTGAATGAATGAACGAATTTATTCTCATAAACTAGACATAGTTACAGAGATGAAATGTAAACAATGCAAAACATATATACATGTATGAAATACAATATAAATATATATTCTAAGGAGGAGTAAGTTTTTTGTTAATATATCGTATAAAAATACAAAGATTTTTTATACTTTTGGTTGTTGTTTGATGAGAACAATTGGTTAAATTTTACTGTGTTCGCGTGCTTTTGATAAATATAGGGAAAGCAATTGACATCTTTCCTTTCTGAAAAAATTACAAGAACGTACATAGTGGAACTCATCATCCACATCGGATTTATCACAAAGCTGGCACAGTCGCTCAGATCTAGAGACATTGTGCCATCTTCCCAATTCCACCGGTAGTTGATGGTTTCCACATCTAAATTTACAAAAAATAATTGCTAGATTAGAACGGAAGACAATTAAAATAGTTCTCAAATTTCAAATCAGTCTTAGAAATTCTATAGCACAAACCTTTAGATGAAAAATTCATATCGGCATTCCAATTTTGTCTATATTGATCCTTCAATTTTTGCTCTAAGGACAAAACTATCCATTCGCTGGAAAAGTTATCGGGATTTCGCCATAAATTTGACATACCACAACTATCAAAAATATTTTTTTATAAATGATAACCACTTGCTCTCATACCCATAATTATTACAATAAACATATAAAAGTTTGTACATAATAGAGGATATTTTTCATTGCCTGCATGATCATTTAATTTTAACCAAAATTTGACCATTCGTAGTTTTAAAGTAATAGAAATTGGAAATTTGCCCAATTCTCCATATATCATGAAATTAGGTGTACTTTGTTTTAAACGCAAAACGTGTTTATAATAATATAAGTGAACTCTTTTAATCAAATCTAGATTTTCAAATTCCCATATTTCAGACCCATAAAGTAAGATGGGCAAAATCGCTTTATCAAACACTTCAATTTGACATTTAATTGATAAGTGATTTGATCGACATTTACGTGTAATGGAAAAGATTGCTTTCATATCTTGCTCTCTCAAATATTTTCTTGATCCAATGCTAGAAAAAATAATTCCTAAGTATTTATAGTTTTTGACAATCTCAATTTCTTTGTTGTTAATAAGAAACCTATAATAGTTTGAAATTCTGCCTTTTGTAAATACTATAACTTTAGTTTTTTCAACATTAATCTTCAATTTCCATTTTTCACAGAATATGGAATAATTATCAGTAGATTTTACAAGTCCGTATTTGATTCTGATAATAAAATAGTGTCGTCTGCATGCAACAGTAGAAAAATCTTCAAATAAATATTAAGTTCGTTTTCAATATCGTATGAGATGGATTCAAGACCCTTTACATTAAGAGTTTGCATGTAATCATGTATATCATTTAAAGAAAGTGAGAACAGCAAGGGAGACAGATTTTCCCTTGTTTGACACCTATTTCACTAGCAAAGAATCCAGAGGATTGGTTATTATGGGAAATTTTTGATTAAACATCATTATACATGTTTTAAAAACTCGTAAAAATTTACCATTTACATTAATCTGTAAAAGTTTATGCAATAAAGAATTTCTGTGAAAAAAGTCGAAAGCTTTTTCGAAATCGATAAAAACGCAATATAATTTCTTTCTTTTCATTCGTAATAGTTCAAAAAAGGTATACAGAGATAATATGTGGTCTGTAGTCGAGTAGCCATGCCTGAAGCCGGCTTGGTTTTCTTTCAATATATCAAAGTCTTCAACATAATCAGTCAATCTTTGATTGAGAATTGAAGTAAAAATTTTACCAATACATGATAGCAGAGTGATTGGTCTATAGTTCTTGGCATCCAAAGAGCTTCCTTTATTTTTATATATCGGTATAATATAACCAATACGCCAAGCCTCTGGCAAAGATTCCGGTATCAAATACAAGGTTAAAAAGATTTACATAAACGTTAATCATCTTATCAAGAGACGATGCGATATACTTGTTGATTACTCTGTCTTCACCTGGTGACTTATTATTGTTCGCCTTTTTAATAGCTTTAATAATTTCAACTTCGGTGATCACACTATTTAGTGTATCATTTTGATGACCTGGGTCTAAGTCAATATTAATATCATACTCATCTCATCTTCAAAGTTATTCTTGTTAAGATTTTTGAAAAAATTAAAAAGGTCATCTAATGGGATATCGCATCCTCACAAGTCAGGGTTTCTGTGTCCACATATGTCCACGAAACCCTGACAAACTTAGCTAGGAAATTTCCGGGCTAAAAGTCACTATTTTGATTGGCTACATCATACCTGAATGTTGCCAATCAAACGCTCGCTTTCATTCACGACTTGGTTATGGGATATCCCGATGTCGATTGTAAATCAATTAAACGGATGTGTTGCATAGACCATGTGAAAATTAATGTATTTTGTACAGTAGTGTTAATAGTTTGTTATTACATAGTTATTTATTAGTTGCGTTACGTTTTCTTCCCACTCAAGAATGAGTATGAATGATTACTGCCAAACACTTGCATCTTTCAAGCAATTTCATTAGTTGATATTTTGAAGGTTTGACGTCATATGAAAATCTTCTAGCCCGGGAATTTCCTAGGTAAGTTTGTCAAGGTTTCGTGGACATATGTGGACACAGAAACCCTGACTACAAATCTTTCATATTTTTACTAAATTTTTCTTGGAAACTTTTTATATTCTTGTTCATAACTTTTTTATATATCTTTTCACTTTGTTTCAATCGTTCCTTAAAAATATTGGAACCATAATGTTTGTATAATCGGTGAGCCTTTCTATACTGTTTCTTTGATTTATGACATTCCTCATTATTCCAATCATTTTTATTTTTATAAGTTCCCTTAAAATTCATATTTACAACACCAAATGTATCTTTTGCACTTTCTAATAATAAATTACAAATATTTTCAAATACATTATTAATATAATTTTGTTTAACATTTGTCATATTTCTTTGTAGATCAATTAAATTTTCGACCAATTCATTTACAATATTTTGATCAATATTTATTAAAATCGGCTGCTTTTGTATTATGCCATTTTCTGATTTTTTCATTTCTTGAAATAAATGTATCCTGTTCTACAATGTTTATTCGTGTCTGTTTAATTTCAAGTGATAAAGGTGAGTGTATATCTGAAAACAATTCACAAAAGTCCACAACTTCAAAATTTGCAATACATTTTAAAATATTTGAAGTACATGCAATATATTCTATAACAATATTGTGTATAGTTATTTGGTTACCAACTGGAAGCCCTTCCATTCTACCATTTACAATGAAAAATTTGTTATTTTTACAAAATTCAATAAACTTTCGCCCAAAATAATTAATAACAGAATCACAATTCTTTCTATCCCTTGGGATGTTTAAGTTATCACGAATATTAACATCAGTGAATTCATTTTGATCATCAAAACTATTATCAAAGATGAAATGATCAACTATGATAAAAATCAGACAAATTTCCAGTTCGTCCGTTAAAATCTCCAACTAAAATAATGTTTTGTGTTTTTTGTGCATAATTTTGAAATTCATATTCATTTTGATCAAATGCATTATTTCAGCTATATTTTGTATTTATTGGTGGAATATAGACAATTCCAAGCATAACATTTTCTTCGGTTGTCAAAAGTTTTTTATCTACTTGGAACCAATACACAAATTGACACACAGATTCAATTGGCTTAATATAATTTTTCAAGTGCTTTTTGGAACCTAAAGCTATTCCACCTGATCTATGGTAGGACAATTTACACCTATTTTTAAATGTAAAATGAAATTCATCTAAATCTATTTCGTCACAATCATCAAGTTTAGTTTCTGTAAGACAAACAATGTCATGACTATTTAAAAGAGATTTAAATTCAGGGTACAGTAATTTAGTCTTAATACCACAAACATTTAGTGATAACAATTTCAAACAATGATCATTTAAAGTTTTATTGATTACAGAATCTTGATCTTTAACGGTTTCGTGAGTTATTGTTCCTCATTGATCTTCCTATCGTGAGTTGTTGTCGGAATGATGCTCTCTACGGGGTCCTATCACATAGTTATCCTTGGGTCGCGCACCATGTTTTTCATACTTTTTCCTCTCCTTTGGATCTGCATCGACATTTGTTTCCATGTCTTTGTTCTGTATAGGTGGGTGGACCTCAGTTCCCTCGACAAAGAATCTACCTTTCTTAAAAAACGCCTTTTTCGTGTGTTTCCTTGCCTCCTGGAATTGTGGCCACAGTGCTTTCCTTCTGTCGTTGATTTCCTTAGGGAATTGTTCACTGATTCCAAATTTGCTGCCTTTTAGTTCTTTTGCTGCATTTTTAACGA
Source organism: Limnoperna fortunei (assembly GCA_944474755.1). Lineage (NCBI taxonomy): Eukaryota > Metazoa > Mollusca > Bivalvia > Mytilida > Modiolidae > Limnoperna > Limnoperna fortunei. The sequence goes on from OX104118.1 coordinate 29,893,320, forward strand.
TTTCTCTCTGTAAGTAGTTGCGAAAACGACAAACTATTGGCCACTTCTATCTTTTTCAATGTGTTCTTTACCGATGCGATGAGCTCGTTCGTACAATGGTATGCCTCCAAGTTTCAGTTTTTCTTTCATGAAAGCCTTTAATACTTTCTCGGTAGTGTCAGAGTCTTCTTCCTTACTTTCTAGGGGTATACCCGTGAATATAAGTTTTTCCTTCATAGATCGGGTTTGAAGATCTTTATGACGTTCCTTTAGCTCTCTCAGTTCGTTTTGAAATTGTGTTACAGTTTCCTTGGTAGCATCACTCTCGGAATTTACAAGTGTTAGCATGTTTTGAACTGTTTTGAGTTGAGTTCTATTTGTTTCAAACTGTTCATTAATAAAGTTCACCCTTTTTCTTTTTCGTCTACCCTTTTGTTTACTTTATCGACAGTTTTTACTAGATTTTGTACTGTTTTGTCAAACGAAGTTAGCTTTTCTGTAAGGATATCGACAGATTTCAGCTTGTCACAAAGTAAATCTATTTTTTTTAGTTATATCTTCAAGCTGTGTTGGTTGTTGAGGTTGATATTGTGGTGTACTTGTAGCGTAGAACCCCATTATAGGTGATGTTGGATTAAAGGGGGGAGGCTGAGCCGGTAACTGATATTGGTGAAACTGCGGTCGGACTTGTTGCTGCATACCGTATAAGTGGTTTTTTTCGCGGTGATATAATTTTCGCTATATTCGCGATAAAAGTTGGGACGCGAAAATAAAAACTCGCGAAATATTTAGACAAATTATAGAGTTATTCATTATGATTACGGATGGCGAAAATTACATTACGCCAAAATAAACTCACACAGTTTTTTAACAAAAACGCTAAATTTTCCCCACGCGAAAAAAACCACTTATACGGTAGGTTGAACAGGTGAATCATATATTGGTACATTAAAAGTTGTCATTTTCAAAGAGTTATTGTCTGATTGAGCCTTTTTCTTTATGTCAGTCTGTTTGTTTACCTTCTTATCGCTATTCGTACCTTGATTTGTACTCACATTCTTCTTTTTAGTTGGCTTTTCACTACTAGTATTGTTATTGTTTGTTTTCCTTTTTCTAATCTGTTTAGCTTCGTTAGGTCCCGTAATGAGCTTCTCGTTGCTAGTATACTATCATACACTATATTTCCAATAAAGACATCCATATCCATATTTTTTCAAAAATTTTAAAGAGAACTAAAAACAAAACACCTCCATGTTTTTCACACATGCGCAGCGTGTGTTATACCTTGAAGACGGATGTAGCACTCATTCAGAATGTTGGCTAGTTCAAGTTTCTTTTTTAGATTCTTTAACATGAGCAGGTTTTCTTGTAAATAATAAGTCTAGTATATTCGTAGGTCCGTAATATGTCTTGGATTATTCTGGAATTAAATTAATCACTCTTTGCAAGTTGAGAGATAAAATGTTATTATAGTAGTTTTTTTCTGTATTACCTCCAATCGGTGCGCAAAGTTTAAAACGTTATGTGTCGCATAATATCGCTGTCACTTGTCATTTGTAATGCCATCAGATGTATGACTAGACCTAAAGATCGATTGAGTAGCATGATTTCTGAGGTATTTTTAACTTTTCAGATTAGAGCTTGTTACATTCTCAGTTTGCAACAGATGTATCCATTTTTATTTCGTACAAAGTAAAACGGAAAGTAATTTATCACAAAAACTACCACACGGACATGTCCAGTATTCATTATGTTGAATCATATTAATTATGCTTAGATTGAAATAAGTGATGAAAACTTTTTTTTCTGCCATATAAATTGCTGTAAGATGTCAACTTCGTACAATATGCGAAAATCAGCGTTTATATCATACAAATGAGCAAGAAGATTCTGTTAGATAAATTGGATTTCTAAGGATTAGATCGGACTATATTCACTATGGTCATTAGACCCTAATGCAGGAGTTTTGGACATATGTTTGAAATAAGTCATGGCAGATATAGAGCCGATAAAGCCATACATAACTATCTCCCAATAAACCTAATATTTCGCATTTTTTGTTTCCTTTTTTCTGTTTACGAGGACAGATTTAGAAGTTTATAACTATTTTATGTTCGGTGGAATTATAAATATGTTTGTCAAAGATACACATAATCGAATGGTCTAGACCGCTGGACATAGTGCAGGCGATTTGGTGCCACAGTGTCACAACGGTGTGAGTTCGAATCCCGCTGAGGGTAAACAAAAATTTGACAGTGTTAAAAATTTAATTCAAACAGTGTTGGGCTTAATTTGTAGAAGTATATATAAAAATTTGATATTAACCCTGTATTTCTGATGTTTCAGAAATCCGCTGGATAGATATATTATATGGTTGTCACAATACTTAGACGTTTGTATATATATATATAGATAGATAGATAGATACGGGTTTGATTGTTTTGCCTGGATAATTGGGTTTGTATTAACTGAAAGTTTCACAGTTTCCAACAAGTGCGTGAATTATGGTTATTCAATCCAATGCGACATAATGTTAGAGGTTTTTTTTTGTAAAATGATTTTTTGTGTTTGGCGGACTACTAAAACCAAGATTAGGAACAAAATGTGCAACAAACTCTTTACTTTGTTTTCTTTGTTCGTCATTGTCGGTAGAACATCCTGAACAAATTTTAGTCGCTTTTCTGACAATAAAGCCTTTGCTCTTGATGTCCGCAAGTGCCAAATCTAATATAAGATTTGTTTATCTGATAAAAATTTATGCTTTTTAAGTTTGATGAATAAGAACATAAAGAAATGAGATATTTTATCACCACACATAAATACCAGTAAACAATATAGCTAACTTATTTTTCTTCGGCGCACACAAATTGTACTGTTGACTTTCTATTAGAAAAGAAGAAGGTAAGAGTGTTCACCTGGTCGCCCAATCCCCTAATACAAATCCGATAGAACATTGTCGGATACTCGGATCGACGCGTGCGCAGCCACCAACCAGCTCTACAAGAACTGTAGCAGGTTTTTTTACAAAATGGGAGAGAAATCCGAGTCTTATACGTCAATTGAATATATGCAGTGACGGGTCTGTGACAACAAAATGGGGCACAACGGAAATTGACTGAGGTGACGTCATCTGAACGCTTTTGTCTTTAATACGATCAATTGTAATCTGCAATGAACTTGAAAGTCTGCACAACCAGTGTAATGCGCTGCTTATAATTGTATTTAAAATGTTGGGAAATTTTTTTCAAATGTTGTGTTTGATTCTTAGGAAAATATATAGAGTCAGGATGTCAATATGTTGTTCTGAATTTTTTAAATTTTTTTTAAAAATCATAATTTAAAATAACCAAAATTGTATTCGTATTTATAAACACAAACCAAATAAAATTATACGTGGTAATAAATGTTTTCAGCTCATGTTTTTTTCCAATTTAATATTTCTGAAACGAAATGAATTCACATGCCACTGAAATTTTGTTTTATATTGTTTATTACCGCAATGAACATCAAAATAAAAGAAAAAAAGGTCCCTTTTTATGTTAATTTAAATGTTAAAGATTGCCATTAGTATATTCTTAACTAATATCGTGAGGTTTGGAAACACGTAGAGCAGGCTTTTAATAGTCTAGAGAAACAATAATTACAAATCAGTGTGTTTCTTTTGCCGAAAAACAACCAATGAACGTAAGTTCTAGGATCATTTAAAGACGGTTTCTAGTGCTTTACCAGCAGCGTTGTCTCGCGTGTCCACAGGTGACGGATAGGGTAGGTATTCTTGATAGTGGGAGGACTGAGTTGTCATTTTATATTGTTATTGTTTGTTTGTTTGAATGGTGTTTTAACGCCATTTTCAGCAATTTTTCAGCTATATCATGGAGTCCGGTTTTTATTGGGGGAGGAAGCCAGAGTACACGGAAAAAACCCACGGCCTTCGGTAAGAAAACTGGCAATACTTTCATTTTATAATATGGATGCTTAAAAAGTGGACTAGATTGTGTATAATGATTTTTAACACTTGCACGAATAAGATCCCTTTTGTAATCTTCGGAAAAAGAGTAGGTAAATGCAACTGCTACAAAAAGCAAAATTGTCCATTTCTACCCAAGATACTGTACTTTTGGTACATCCCTCTCTTTTAATTGGGTTAGAAATGTCCAAAGTAGTTTTTATACCAGTAGCACATAATGTGGATTTAACAAGATAAACTTTAGATATATTTTAGCTTAGTGTGCATGAATGTATACCAGCGGTGCATGTGTGTATATCGAAATACTTCATATAACTGTATTCGTTGCCTTTGTTTGAAATCTTTATCGTTTTTCCACAAAAGATATTTCAAATTCTCCTTTTTCTGTTGTAAATTGTACATAAAAAGGATTTTAACTTTATATATGGGTTGAATGAAATGGTTTTGTTTTTTTTTAAATACAACTCAATGCTGAAATGTATTTATTGTCTTGTAGCGAAACATCCAATACAGTAGAGCAAATTCAAATGGTTTCTTAAAATCTGAAAATAAAACCGAAAAAAATAAAACCAAATCAATATGAAAGAATTACAAAAAGACAACTTGTCTAGGTTCTATGTGGCTATAATCTCTAAAAGTCAAAGGAAAGACAGACTTGCCCAATATTAAGATATTCTTTAAGGCTTTTGAATCCACAAGAGCGTCAGTATGACAATATTTTAAACACAAAATTGAATGATGAAAAAAGATCATTCAGATTTAAAAAAGAAATAGACGCAGACTTGATTTCAAATGCGAGTATAGTTAGTATAATATGTGTTAATGTAAACAATCTTACCGATTAATCTCCGTGATGCTTTTTGATTAAGGTACCAACTAAAATAATTAATAAAGCATGTATGAACACGTGTAATTCGACTGTTTTGGTCAATACTTTATTTCAGATTTTCAGTAAGTAGACAGTACTGAAATTAAGATCTCAATTTTAAAATAATATATATAAATCTAGGGAACAATTTCCGAAAGATATGACCATAGATAATAAATCAAGTTTGATCCAAAACCAGGTCGTTGTGATATTCACAAAAACTTGCATGATGAAGAAAAATACTGAAGCTTTTATGAACAATGAAAAACTGTTACATTTAACGAATACAAAATACTTACGATCGCAAGCCAATTCTGAAATGTCCATCGAATATTTTAAACCTTCTTCTGTGTTGGGGTTAATTGCTCGAAAGTTCTGTGCTGCCACGACGAACTTGGGACGGGCCAATGCTCTTTTTCTTGAAGATGATGCTATACCATTTATTTCATTAAAGTCAACGCCACTACCGATTCCTACTGCAAACAATTTTATCCCTGAATTCTTTGCTTTTCGTGCCGCTGATAATGTTCTTGATCTGTCCTGTGACTGTCCATCCGTGATAACAATACCAATTTTTGGAACACCATATCGATGGCCTTAAGAAATATATTACATTATAAAACACAAATTTCAAGAAATTTAAATTAGCCGTCACATATGTAAAAATAAGCGATAAAATATTATAATTCAGGAAAAGTTAACGTTTTCTGAATAAAAAGCGCTTGTTTATTTTTACAAAGTAACTATTCAAAAGGTGAGTGATAGTGAAACGTGGGATGCACTATGTTTTCTGAATGGTTCGCGTTCAGATTACCAATATGCGTTGGTTTCGTTTAGCTCGGCGGTATTATCTTGATATTACTATTTTTAAAGTTGCATGACATAAGAAATGTCCTTTAAATGAAGGAAGAAAAAAACAACAAGTTCAACAAACCATAATTATAGGAAAAGCTGTCACGCATCATGTGTTCGAGTCCAAGGTATGTGTTGGTCCAACCGCCTTCATAACGTACCCTTTTTATAGCATTTAATAGATCGTTAGTATTAGCATAGTCATTCAACTTGATTGATGTCTTTACGTCAGTTGAAAAAACGTCTACGCCGACCAAGGTTGAGTATTTCCCTATGTAAAACTGCTCGGTAATTTTTCTAACAAAATTCAGCATTGTTTGGAAATGATATTCACCAACACTACCAGACATATCGAGAAGAAACACGATATCTCGTTGTCCTTCGCATTCTAAAATAAATATGATGAATCTTTAATGTTAATCTAAACATCATGAAATTAAGGTCTCCGGCTTAAACAGATTGTCAAATTCGTTTATGCACAAGACATAACCACCATGAATTCGCAGAAAAACTGAAACAGAATAACAATTAAAACAATTACATTTCTAAAAATACTTGACTTGAACAAATCCAGTTACCTTAGCATGATTGATCAAATCGATTACTGTGGCGTATTATTAAAACACTTACTATTGGCTTTACTTGGTGTCACGACCAGAAGTAATACCAACGCTACAACTGTAAATAACATCTCAAAAATCTGCAAAATGAAGCTTTTTAATAAAAATGCATGAGTGGTAACCTTTACAAATGAAATGCCTTAACAAAAAATAAAGATATTAAAGGTAATATTTACAAAATATGATAAATCGTACATCTATAGCATTGATGAAATTAGTTAAAAAGCGATATAAATTTAATGTAAAATAAACATTTTTAGAACTTGGAAAGATAGAATAACGAGTAGAGCTGTGAACTTTTTGTGCAACAATTTAATTTAAATCGCTGAATGTACTTCTATAGCGTAATAATAAACTTACCTGCAGGATTCCCCTAGACATATTGAGCTGTTTCAACATTTAAAAAAGCAGAAGTCGTTAGATATTGCGTGCATCATTACATAACCACGCAAAACTCGCATCATGGTATTGGCATCTGAATTATAGATGCTTTCGTAGGATCTATCATTTGTCAGTAACATTTCTAAGATAGTTTAACCACCATATTAGTTTATTAGTTTACTGGGAAAAATTTCTTTTGGGCATTTCTTTTTCAATTAATTTTAATAAATATCATCCCTATTTCAATTATGTAAATTTATATATTCAAGCGAAGAAGTGTTTTCAACAATTACAACATAAATATTACAGATTAACACTTAAGGTATTCTCTTTCTCTTTGTTTTATCCGCTTGGTCTTCGGTGAACTTATTAGCTGTGGATGGTAGGTTTTCCTACTAAACTGGAGCATTAGAGCCGGTACCTCTGACTAAATTATGCATCATATTAAAAAGTATATAGTGATATTGCAATTATGTTAGTCCACTAGATGTTTTACAAAATTTAACCAGAATTAATTTTTAATTGGTTTAAATATCTTCTTGTGAATGCCATCTTAGAATTAACAGACAGGGCTAGAAATAATCAATAATACGAGTAATCGGACCGAGAGTCGTATTACATGCCGGACATTTAACTAAATTTTTTAGCACTGTGATAAACATGGATAGTTTCATATACGATATTTATAGAATACTTAACCAAATGTATTTTCTCGAATGGCGATAGCCCTGAGATGAGATGATGAGAAATTTCATCGAGTTTCAAAAAAGTAAATAATCTGCTATCGCTGTTTTCTAACATTTTGACGTTATGTTGTTTACTTAACGGCGTCTTGGCAGCGAGGCGCGATGGCCCATTGCACGATAGTAGAGTGAGATGGGATAATGTCGCACATAAAGACCAAAAAAAATACGACGCCATCTCAAATTAGATGTAAAACAGGAAACAAAAGCACTGTCGACACAATTTAACAAACTTGCGTTTGGTGTCGAATGCGCTGCATTTTATACAGCGAATGATGTAAGGTTCTATTGCAAAAGGCTAACAAGGAAACATGCACGTGTTAGCACAGTCGTAGTATAATTGGACATTATTGTTGGTTTTTTTTATGTTCTTTTATGCCAAATAACATCATATATGATACACAAGCATCTTCTATTATTTAGAACCGACGCAAGAGCAGCAGTATGGGCATGGTACAAATGGGGCTGCAAGCTGTGTAAATTGTGTAACTTGTATGGGTTTGAGAATTATAGTTCAACGCCTACACAGTACAATTGCAAACCTGAACCTGCTATACGGCTGTATGTGATCCAGTACAGATGAGTCAGTGTTTGTTCAGATGATGAATGTACTTTTTACTTTTGTTCTCCAGATTGGCTGTAACATATCTATAGTGTATACCTCAGACAAGCCGACACTGACTGGAGTGCATTATTGCACAAATGCAACTTGTTTTGGACCCTACGAGTGTTATGTGGATTTTTATGTCTCATGTCGAATTGATGTTTTTAAATTTAGAATTGTATGTTTTCTATATTAATAAATCATTCAATTTATGTTAAATTGTCAGTGTATTGTACTATTAGAACGTCTAGAGTACTAAAAGCGAATTTTGTTAGATATAGCGAATGTCATATACATAATAACACTGAATATTGTATATTCTTCTAGTAGTGGTATGAATTCTTGGGTCTGTCAGTTGACTGTACTTATAAATAATATATAATATAATTACTTATACTTAATATAAGAGCAAAATAGAGAGCTAATAGAGAACAACACTAAAAAAGTAAAATACGAAAAATCTTCCCGATCAAATAAGTACTTAAAAACATGTGAAAAATCAGTAAATGTGTCTGGTGTTTGGCAAAGACGTTTTTACGCTTAACATTCAAACAGCATCAGTAAAGTTATATTTCTGAATTCGGTCAATCTTATGTAATTATCAAAATTGTATAACAAGCGGATCCCAAAACCATTTTTAATTCTAGAATTAGGAGCCTCGGTGGCCGAGTAGTTAAGGTAGTTCGTCTACTATTAATCACGTGGTCTGTCAACACTGAGATTGCGAGTTCGAGCCTCACTGTGGGCAGGGTGCGGTTCGACTCCAATCTTAATTGACATGAATTGCCATGATATAGCTGAAAAATTGCTGAAAGTGGCGTTAAACAACATTCAAACAAACAAACAATTCTAGACTTCTATGTAACTGTAAGAATTCTTGCTTAACATCCAAAATATACTCTGTATGAAAAAAGAAACAAGATTTCACAATGACAAAATTGGATATTTGCTAAAATAATTTTTAAAAGGAAAAAAACGCCCGACAGTCCATTCCTTAGAGATTGGTGAATAATTGTACATTTTAGTCATTTGTATTTTTAAATATTGTTTTGGTGAGCGCCGCTGATGAGTTTTGATAAGACGAACGCGTGCCTGGCGTAGGAAATGCTATTAACCTTGGTATATTTGTTGATTTTTTTTATCATAGTTAAGAATACTTCCGGTCACATGTATAACCCCCTCGCGCTGCTAACTTGTTCTTCATCCTTTACGTTATTAAGTGGAGTTGTTTGCCATTCCTATTGTAGCATTGGACGGAACTGATCGAGGATCTGAGGCGAAGATTGACGCTGGCGCACACGTTTATCCAGCTTGTCCCAGAACTGTTCAAAGATTTAAATCCGATAAGTTGGAAGCCATGGTAGCATATTTCTGTTTTTCGCTCATGATAGTCTCTTGTTAAGCGCGCTATGTGAGGCCTGGAATTGTCCTTTTGGAACAACGCCATCTGTCAGTCAATTATGCGCGTAATGTGAGGTTAGAAAATTGCGTCGTCTCTATACCATTGAGCCGTTAAATTGCCTGGGACATGGATTTATTCTGTTGTTTCGATCATAAGAGGTCTGCTGGATGAAGCTATCCTCTTCTTGGACACATTAGAAAGAGAAACGTTCATTCCTGCGTCGGTATACACTGATTTTCCATCACGTTTCTGTAGCAGAAAACGGGACTCGTCGCTGAACCAGATTCTTTGCCTGTTGCGGAATGTCCAGTTCCTCCATCTTGTGGACTCTTTCTTGTCTGTGTAACGGCGTCAAAACTTCTAAATACGGCCTTAATCCAAAATCCAAAATGTTTTCAATTCAGGTATTTCGACTGCAGTGGCTGTTGCGGCAGCGGTTCGGTTTGTTACAACACACGGATGTAGCGATCTTGACAAGAAGGTTTACGTTTTCAGTTTGTCCTGTTATACAGTTTAACTTAGCTGTTAAATCAACCACAGTTCACGTGATAAGCGTTAGCCAAATTTCCAGACGAAAGGAATTATGTGAACTTTTAGCAACTCACCGTGCTCATTTGGCAGAGAGCCAAATCAAATGAACAGACCTTTATAGTTAAAAACTTGCCCAGAAATACTCAAGGATTATAAATTGACCATTTCATTATGGCTGGTAAAACACAAAACACAAAAGGGCTATGCGTTTCGTTTTTGAATAGTATATATAAATGTAAACTTAAGACAATTATTATTTATTTATGGACAAAAGTTTGTCAGAAATAAAACAAACCAAAATAATAATGATATACCAGTCCAATCACAGAATAAAGTGACTCGTGTAGATGCTTGTTTTAGTAGTGCTAAATGCCTCATCATATCGTGGTGTCTAGTTTGCGGGAGGAAGCCGGCGATCCTGGTGAAAGGTCAATAGAATGCTAAATTTTCTCAATTATAATTGTCAATGAATATAACTTTTTGGGTATCAATAGTTACACTTCATTTATGACAACTATTTGGTGTTACTTTTTACTAGGCAGAAGAATTTGCTATATTGCTATGTATTAAGACATACTATGCCTATTTTCTTGATAAAATGGATGGTCATTAACAATATAAATGCGCATACGATTTATTATAATAATAGAGAGATGTTGTAGTAGTTTGGTTTTTAAGCGAATACGAATATGTTTTTGGTAGATAAAATACATCATAAATTGCATCCATGTGTTTCGGTATTCTGGGAGCTCACCTCTAGTGTTTTGGCTTCTGTTTTGTTTGATGTGTATATGTTTGATTCCAGATTTGTAACGGATCTGTATTGGTCTCTTGGTTTCCTTGCTTTTTCCTTGTTCTGTATTATTCTCTTTTGGCCTAACTGGAGTTTGGAAGTCCAACATGCTGTTATAGGTGCAATATACCAGGGTATATGACTACAAATGACATTTCTTCTAACACTGGTAAAACGTCCAGACCATATAGGACAGGTTTGGACTCTTCCCTTTCTTGCTGAACTTACCCAGATCGTTTGTTGTGCTGTAAGAATCTTGTCCTCCATGGGGTCATAATCTAGTTCTAACTCGTCATCAATCATCTTGAAATAAACTACTCAACACTTAAATAAAAACAAAACAAAAAGCCCTAAGCATGTATATTATTGTGTATATCATAAATCCAGTTATGACCCAATCATCCAACTGAAGATGTCTTTTAAAACCGTATCTTTTCCCTGTCTCGCTACAAGTTCTTCAGTAATATAGTTTCTATCCAATTGCAATCTTCTCGAGATACCTTTCTAACTCTAACTGACAGAAGCTGAACGGCATCAATCTCCTCCTCGAAAGCCTCACATAGTTCTCTTTTGCGGGTGCAGTATTTGCATAACAGTTAACTAAGTTCGACTCTTGTGTTGTAGTCTGGGCTTGCTGATAAAGTATCCGCTATTCTAGACAAACTATCTGCATTGGCGTGATGTTTCCTTGCTATACACTGTATAACATTTTTGGTACAGCAATAACTCTTCTATCCACCTCGCTTGTTGCCCTTCAAATTCTTTTAAAATTTATAGACATATAAGGCTATTTGATAATAAACGAACGTCCAAATAAATAATGGCGGAAGTGTCGGGTGAATGTAATTATTGCCAGTAGTTCTTTTCTAATTGTGCAGTATTTACGCTTGGATAGGGTAAGAAATTTACTTGCAAAGCTAATTATCCTTATCTCACCTTTCTGTATTTTGCTAAGCTCTGCTCCAACAGTGGTATCTGAGGCATCTGCATCTAGCACATACGTATCAGTGGGGTTTTGGAAGTGGACTACTACAGCTTCCACCAGTCCTGTCTTTAGTGCTTCAAATGCCGTTTGGTGCTGGTCCTTCCAGGAAAACAATCTTTTTCTTATCCGCTTCATGTAATAGACGCGCTAAACTACCAAATCTAGCAATGTGTTCTCGGTGGTAGTTCAATGAAAGATTTTAAGTCGTTTTTGCTTTGTAGTATGTGCCATTTTCTTACCACGTCTATATTTTCTGTGTTATCTTTTCCCCCTTCTGCACTTACAATTTTCCCCCAAACTTTAACCTCTTTTAACAATCTATATTTCTAAGGTTTTAATTTCAAGTTATTTCTCCAAAATCGGTCCAGCACGCGCCTTAGATTGGTTAAATGGTCCTCGAAATCTCATCCCACCACAATTACGTCTTGCAAATAAGCAAGGCATTCCTTCCAAGTAATACCCTGTAGAACAAGTTTCATTACACAAATGTACCCCGCGACCATGTCCAGTGTTGAAATATATATGTATCTACGAGTATCCAGGCAGAATTTAATATTTGGAAAAATTTTTAAGGGTAAAAGCTTCTTGAACAGTTAATTTATTAAAGGATCCATAGTCTATACAGTACTGTAAACTGCCATCTTTTTTCTTACAGGTGTAGCTGCCCATTCTTCATTTGAATTTTGAATTACATTTTTGCTGACTTTTATTTAAGGTGTTTTTCTTCTTTTCAAACTGAAGTGGTGGTCTTCACAGTTTCTGTTTTGTGGCTTGGTTTCTTTGTGGTTTGATGTTTTACTTATAGGGCCCAATATAAAATCACGGGTTGAAAAAATATCTTGATAATTATAAGTTAAACAGCTCTTTTTGTTTAATACCCCCTAAGGGTTCTATCGACCTCTAATACAATGCAGAAAGGTGTTTAGGCAACTGCTTATTGTTTTCAGAAATGTCATCTTTGACATATACCTCCCTAGCAGTTTGTTTTGAGCTTTCCGTGTCCCCCATTCTTAACTGTTACAATGTTTACTCCGAAAAACTGATTTCTTTTTCAGTTGGGCTTCTCGCTAGAATTAAACTGTTCTAGTAGGGAAATGCAACACGTTTTTTGATAAAATATGGTTCAGTGTTGATGATGATTGGATAAAAATATCAGTCTCGGATTTTGCGTCCAAACTTGGTTTAATATACTTGGCACTTAAGTGTGTATTTTCAACATTAACGCAATACACTTTTAAATCTCCATGCTCCATGGTAAATGTACATTTGTTCTTATCTGTTGTTTTAAATTGATGGCGATAAAAGATTATTGTATTTATCTCTAGAAAAATTAATCCCTAAAATTAGTTTGTCTGATATCTCCGCAACTATCATGTTACATGTTACCTTAGTTTTACCGATCTGTAGCTCCACATCTTCTGCTATTTTACCTCTTATTACACCATCTGTACTTAACATTTTATTCAGACCGCAGTAATTGATAGTTTCAGTTTTCGAACAACGCTCTGTTGACATGGAGACTTGGGTGCCACTATCAATGACTTCTTGGTGAAGTCGCCATTCACTTGTACTGTAACTATCATAGTGCATCAATTTTTACTCCCCGTTTAATAGTTATCTCCCTTACCTCATTTAATGGTGATGGACGTGGTGGTGGGTGGCCAGTGTCGTCTGGATAGACTAAAGAAAGGCCTAATTCCTCAGTCCGTTGACGTTTAATGGCTTCTTTGGTGATTGGGATCTTGATGTGTTTCTAGTTGGAGAATCCATCCGTATAACCCTTGCTAGGGCAATCTCTAGAAAAATTCTAGTTCGTCCACATCGATTACATTTATAACGGTTCTAACTACCATCTCTATCTCCTTGTTTTGCAGGACTTATTGTGAATGGTTGTCTAGTGGTGGTCAGTCACGATTATTTGCTGAGACTATTCTAAAAGACTTTAGCCATTGACTTGGTTTCCTCTAAACCTTCCTCAGTTTTTCTTAACCTCGGGACTATTCAGTTTAGCTGCGGTCTCGATTTATAACGCGAACATTTACGTGTCTGAGGTTTCTTCGTTAATAATAAAATGTCATCAAAGATACCAAGGTTAATAAAGTTTCGTCTCATCAAGACTCATCATTGGCGCTAGAACCCAAACAATATTTAAAATCCAAATGACCTAGATGTTGTAGAGCTTTTATCGCCCAAATTCCAAAACGTTATACCAAATCTGGCTAAGGCTATCTGCACCTTGAAAATAGAAAAACCTTAGAATTAAAATAATTTTCAAATTTTCAGGGCAGTAAATTTGAACAATGACTATCAGTGAAAGAATAAATGATATTTCTGTCAGCCCCGGTGTGACTACTGGGCTATGGATACCTTGAGGACTAACAGTTCAGCAGTAGAGGCATCGACCCAGTGGTTACAAATAAAATATCATCAAAGATACCAAGGCTAATAGAATTTATTACGCCAGACGCGTGTTTCGTCTAATCAAGACTCATCAGTGGCGCTCGAACCCAAACAATATTTAAAATCCAAATGAATGAGATGTTGTAGAGTTTTTATCACCCAAATTCCAAAATATTATACCAAATCTGGCTAAGGCTATCTACACCTGCCTGGAAAATATAAAATCCTTAGAATTAAAATAAATGTCACTGTTTGCATTTATTTTCTTACCTCCCACGATGCCTCGCTGTTCGGCGACGTCACTCTGCACAAACTGAAAGGGTTTGTCAGTGTTACCCATGCCGAGTACCCATCAGTGGCCATTTCCTGTGTTCTTTAAACAAATTCTTCCAGAGTCTCTTCGGGATCTTGTTAACGTCTTGGAATTGTCTCCTCCGGATGGTTGGCATAAATCCGTCTACCGGTGTGGTAGACGGATTTATGCCAACCATCCGGAGGAGACAATTCCAAGACGTTGTTCATTTTTTGTAAAAAAAACCCTCAAAATCCTCTTGGACAGCTTTAGGTTTCACTCTGTAAAACTTTAACGCTTTGTCTCATAAGCAGTCGATCAGTTTGTCCAACCGTTGCTGAATTTCCCATCTGTAACTATTTGCAATGTGGTTAAACTGCAAAATATATATGGGCGCCAATCTCACTAACCGTCCGATATTGCCAACTTTACGGGAGATGGCCATCAATATTCCTGTTTTTAGTAACTATTTGTGTTGTTATCTGGAGAATATTAGCTATCTTGGAATATTATGGCGGCTCCTATTTTATGTTTATACTAGTCATTCTTCGCTTCTCCCAAAGAACACTGTCTTCAGACGTTAAACATATATCCTGCCGTCGTAAACTTCTCAATTTTCTTCATGGGTGATTTAATTTTCTTTATCTGTTGATTCTATGATATCTTAATTTACTTTCTTCCTTATTCTCGAAATCATTTATTACTGCCTCTAATCTTTCTTTGCTATCAAAATGCCTCGCAATTTCTTGTTCAAAGTGGTTCTTCTATTTCTCGGAAATTATTTGGAATTCCTCTTTAATTTGTTTAATTTCATTTTGGAAAACTTTAAAAGCCATTTGTTTTTCCTATTGTTTTGCATTACTTTTTTTCCTCATATCTTGTAACTATTTTTCAAGTTCTTTGATTTTTTTCTGCGGGTCGGACGCATAAAACCCTTATCGGGCTGTTCTAAAGTTACTTCCTCTGTTGCAATTAGTGGATCCTAAATAGTGTTGAGTGTGCACTCAATTTGTTTCAAGTCTTCTAAAGTGTATCTTTTTAACAGTATCGCGATGCTTTTAAAAATATTCCGATAGAAAAGTTCAAGCCGATAGAAACATCACAATTGTGACATGAACGGCCACTGATAGATAAGTGACTTGAAAAAGTGGGCGAAACAAAGTCGAGAGTTATATTTTTTTTTCAGAGTGTGATTCTGTTTTCAGAATGTGGTTATTTGTACCATAACTAAAGGCCTTATTTTCCTATTTTGGAATAAATTTACGGAGCAAAATATGGCAGCATTGAATTAATAGTCCCAATCTTTTCTTTCGTTTCTGTTTTTGCTTTTAACTAAAACTGATATTTTAAAATGGATTGCATTATAGTACAATAAAAAAATATTTTCCGTCAGTGTGTTAACATTGAAAGCACCTCCAAAAGTGTGTAGTCTGGTTCAATGTGACCAACACATTGCAATGAAAGTAGAACAACATTAAAGTGAGATTTCTTGAAAATTCTTTTAGAAACCTATAATTTTTCTTCTATTTTTATTCAATTTAGCCTTATGGCGTTATGGCTACTATATGAAATTTAAGTGAAATAAAGACTTTATAAGTAAAGAATTCAGAAGCCTAGTTCGTTTAGTTACAACTGCACAAGGCCATCGAATTAGATATTGAGCCCAATTAGATAAGCATGTTTTCATATACTGAAATTTGAATGTGTGTGTTGGCTTGTCATAACAAAGGATACATTGTTATCGAGGGTGTTATTATGATGTAGAAGCTAATTCGTGAACACCAGAAAACTTTTTGGAATCTTAAAGCATACTATTATACTTAATTTTTTTCATTCGGGAAAGCAATTGGCAATTTCGGATAGGATAGTGGTGTAAGTTGCCCAATATTTACCGTTTTAAGCACGACTTTAATTTAAATCTGAATATGTGATATAAATTCAGCTTTCAGTTTAGTACTGATGATTGTTTTCATAGACAAAAATATCTAAAAAGCGAATTATATATAGTTTAACTGGACGAAAATGTTTTATAACATTAGGACATGATGAAATATGCTGACTCAGACCCGTGTCGTAAAATCCGCTGTTTTGCTTACAGAAAGCTTTCAGACGTCGCACGCAAAAAAGCGTTGGACGGCAGAGGATTCTTGGACTAACGGGGTGTGACTTTTTTGTTTTAACGACACTTCAGTTTAATTTCTACAATGTCGGGGTTTTCACCGGCTTCTCCGGCGTCCTTCCCCGATAAAAACTGGACGCTACAATAGCTGAAAATGTAAGGTCCATTGAGCTCAATTTGCTGATTTTGAACTCTGATACTTTTCTTAAGACAGTCTAGAAGTCCTCATAGACTGTCTTAATTTCGTACAAAGTGTGCTGTATTCATTTTGAAATACATATTGTTCAATAAAGCATGAATATGGCGGTCCATTTGATATTGAATCCATTTTTTCGAGATATCATATAATTCGCATTTAATCGGATATCTTATAAGCTTAATTAAGTTTCTTATACAACTATATAAGTTATCTTATAAATGTATCTTATATATAAGATGTTACGAAATGTGATTGAATATAAAAACTGTCGTTCCATTTAAAAGGGGGAATGGGTGGGTTTGCTAAATATGAAGCTGGCATGTTTTTTCCAGTTCATGAGTGGTTATGTTTTATGTGTAGAATATTTTACGAAAATCTAGTACGACTTAACTTACACAGGTGTACACTCGTCCTCCCAAGTCAGGGGTTCTGAGTCCGCGTTCGCTCCATGAGCGAACGCGGACTCAGAACCCTTGACTTGGGAGGATGGTGTACACTATAACTCGAAATGTAAAAGTATGTGAATAACTACAATTTTGTTGATAAAACGTAGTTATTTAATATTTAAACATAATGTTTATTTATCTCGTTAACTTTTTGAAAATTTAATTTTTTTACATTACTTAATTGCAAAACAAGTTTTAAAATTTAAGTTGCCAAAAACGGAGAACATTACAAATTAGTCTGGCGCTTTATCTGTTCATCTGCATAGATTTATTTGGACTATTATACCCTTTCCTTCATTACATGGCAACAAGATTTTTATTTGTGAATAAAGCCAGAGTATCATTAAAGTTGTTAAATTATTCTGTGGTTGCTCTCACTTATAACGTTTTCTTTGTAGCAGACGATTTACTTTGATTCATAGAATATGTTGTTTTTGTTTGTTTGATGGTGTTTAACGCCACTTTCAGCAATTTTTCAGCTATATCATGGCGTCCAGTTTTTATTGGGGGAGGAAGCCGAAGTACCCTGAGAAAACCCCCGACCTGCGGTAGGAGCATAGAATATGAAAATAATTGTAAAGAGGATAATATTCCCCAGTCTGATCAACATCTACGACTTATTGATGCCCGATAAGTTATATTATTTAGAGAAATGGACACTGCAACATACAGACAACGCCGGAATTTGTTACAATAAATAAGATTATAACATGAAAATA
This sequence comes from Limnoperna fortunei, assembly GCA_944474755.1. Lineage (NCBI taxonomy): Eukaryota > Metazoa > Mollusca > Bivalvia > Mytilida > Modiolidae > Limnoperna > Limnoperna fortunei. The sequence continues at coordinate 29,911,220 of OX104118.1, forward strand.
CCTAAAATATTTTTTACAAACAAAAGTAACGGCAAGTCGAAACCTTATGTTGCCAATATTTTTAACGCATCATGCATACATTCAATTTTCAAAAGAATCTCATGTTTACTAATTCTTGGAAATCAATGACACGTTGAATTCTGAACTATGTTAGGAGAATGCCGCGTGCTTTGCAACAAAGTTCCAAGTGTGCATGCCGAGAAATAGAAGCCCGAAACCCACATTTTCGGATAACAGAAGAAATAAGTGTATAATTAAATTACGCTACCATGTGTTAAATCAAAACTCTCAATATAGTTGGTACGAAAGTAAGGAACAATTACGTCAATGGAAAAGACGTAGACAATTTATTGCGTTTGTGGCGTTATGAACTCTTATAGCTTTTATTTTCCCCAGCTCATCGTGTATATTGGCAATTCTCTCATTTTATTTAAACGAACTTTTAACTAGTAAGCCTGAAACAGATAGATTTCTAGAATACGGTTAACTTTTGTTTGAATATTTTTTTTTGCATTTGATCAAATAAACAGCTGCGCCATGAACACGTGATACGCCCGTCCGCAGATAAGGACAAGAGCTATACACTTCGTGGATACACAATTTTATCCGCACTGATGCGACGTAATAATATCTATCAATTTCCACAAGAAAATTTATGACAGTTTTGTTTCGAATTATACCAAAAATGACGTACAAACATTTGTATATCATGATACGTCGATCCGTCATAAAGAGACGTATAAAATTTATAGCATAGTAAAACATAAACTCATATTTTAACGTCAAAGTGTGCGGACATTTTTTTTCAAAAGACGCTGGAACAAAAATATATAAATTCCTCATCATGTTTGATAGAAAAACTCCGATTTATATATATCTACCCCAAATCAAAATTAACATGCTTACTTAAAAGAGTGGGTGTTTACATGTTACATTCAACAGTGCCCAATTTCTAATAAGAAACTGAAGCCAACAATTCCAAAATAGATTTAACATTATGAAGGGGGAATAAATCTTACCAGCCTATTTACATTGGCGCCGTTTTGTTTACAAACAAAGAATTGTTTGTCAATCTTCTAGATTGAATGCAGTTTATTACGAAATGGTTTATAAGTAATAATATTAAAAAGCGAACACATTTCAATACTGCGTTCCAGATACGGCGTCTTATCCAATTGTTTGCCCCCATTTTTAGTTTTATGTCTTTTCAGGATACCGAGTGGGGGGGGGTGTGTTTTCTTTCGACCCTTTTTCCTTGTTCCTCGTACAATGCCCTAATGCCCAATACTTTTTCGGAATTTAGTATCAATACGATATGAGCTATATCGACGGATATATTGAGATTTCATTCGATTTTTCGACATATAACCTCTGAGACATGGTTGTTCATCGCAGCGTAGTGGAACTTCTACATTTATTGTCGTATGAATATACTTACCTAAAATTAAACTTGATATATATACCAAACAAATCGATTGACATTTTTGAGGGCTGATAAATCATGTTAGGGACCGTATATCAAAGTCAGTAAATACTAATTGTTTTATTATATGAATAAAATCACCATCTCCCTTGATCAGAAGAACAGAGTATGCTTACATTTTGTAATTGCTGTAATGCTGGTTACCCCTCATAATTTTAATACTGCATTTTGATATTGATTTGCAGATAATCCTGAAATTCCAGTTTCCTCACTTATCAAATATTGAAAACAGTATAAATAAATTAAATTTTATTCTTACATTTTAGCAATATATTTTATAAATACAGATGATTAAATTCAGTGACCACTAAAATCGAAATCTATATTTCATGAGAAACTGGCTTGAACTAGTAGTTACCACACAATTGAATTTTTTTTTATCTATTTTAGAGAAAAAACCAGGTCGATATTAGATTCAGCGTAACCACTGTACAGCGGACAAAATTTTCAATATTTTTATGTAATTTTAGTACAGTTGCGATTTATCGTGACCCGAAAGTTGTTTTTAGACCAATCAAAAACAGTGCACTATTCTATTCATGTAATATACAATTAATGAATTTGATATACATGTATGTGGCTATAAGGATTTATTAGACAGATAAAATGTAATATTCACCGAGCGGCTAGGCGAGGTGAATATACATTTTTGAGTGCTAATGAATCCTCATAGCGACCGTATATCAAAGTCAGTAATTGTTGTATTACAAGAATAAAATGACCATCTTGAATTCCTTGAGAAAAACAGTGGATTCTACCACACAACTGTACTTTCGATCTTTTTTATAGTAAAACATGCAGGCAGATATTGGATTCCACTTAAACACTCACTGTGCAGCAGAATCCTGCAACGGACAAAAATTTCCATATTTTGATTCAATTTTATAACTGTTGCGATTTTTCGTGACCCGAAAGTTGTTTTATTTTCCAATCAAAAGCGCGCAAAATTCTATTCGTGTAATAAAAAGTCAAATTTTTTATATCAGAAAATATCCATTATATACATTTTTATGTGCCAGCTATAATTTTGTATAGACAAATTCTAATTATGATAAACGAAAATGAAAAGAAAATAAGGTAAAATATTTTTAGTACTCTTTAGAAAACTTAGAATACCATGTACGTCAAAATTGCCAAAATATTGTATATAACATGTACAAGACTCGAAAAATCTTGAGTCCAAAGACTTTCTCGTATAATAATAAAAACGCCGAATTTACAGGTGGCCAGTTGTTTGCTATCGTCTGATAAATCATGAAATTTATGATAACCGATGACAATCATTTCAACAGTTCAATTTTGATTTTACCTGTTCAAATTTACCTGACGGCTGTTCTTGAAAGTGACACACTCCCACTGGCGAATTACAAATGGTCAATGAAAATTTTCTTTTCAATTGTCAAATTAACCAGTAAATGTTGAGGGCTGTATTATATAACATATGGGATTATAATTCGGATTAAAATAAGAGAAAAGGATCCTATTTACAACTTTAAACATCTATACGTAACGACAATATTACACGTCGTTACGTGACAAAGGGAAAACCCCAAGCCTAATTTGATTGTTGAACATGGCGGCTTTAGTTCAAACGTGTTTGGAATACACAATCAAGGTAGTCGGATAAAAGTTTGAAAACATGTGGAATATACCTGGATAGTATTCGCAAAAATTATGCCACTAGCAGAAAGAGTGATAGAACCCTCCAATTTAGGGGGACACCCTCTAAATCTGCGAGAAAGTGAAGATGGAACGGTACATCTTACGGTAGCTACGAACTGTTTGATAGGAGCGTTATATCAACTTGCAAGTTTAGTACGGCAGGCTGATGATATTTTCTGTGACATTTCAGATGAATGTCAGAAAGTTTTGGAGCGAACACAAAATATCAACAAGAAAATAGACCACATAAACCATCACATTCAAAGTTTGGATGCCAAAAATGTCAAAATTCGTAAGTATTGAAAAGAAAAAAGTCGTTGTCATCTTCACTATTTGTTTTAAAGTTTATTGTTTAATTAAGTCATTTTTGTATACATTTTATGTTTTCGTTTATTTTCGTTTCATCTTTAAAATTTGAAACTACCGACATTTTAAAAATGAAGTTTTTATTATTTTAAAGTCTGTATATGAGTTTTAAACACAAGGTTCAAAGCTTTGAACAACATTATAAAAGTTTAATAAACTCCTAATATATATATTTCAAAATTTCAAATAAAACCAATATTATTTTATCACAAGTAGCTTTTATTGACAGTTACTCGGTAGTGTAATTAATGTGTATTGGGCAACTAAATGTAATTAACCACTGATAACTTTACCCTTGAGAATAGATATACAGCAATAAAAATTATTGATCTTCATCTATTGGATTATTATCTGTCCATAGGATCATATTATATTAATAAGTTATGGAAAAAAAATATTTTCAAAAATATCCCTTGGTGTATGTATTTCTTCTGATTTAATAATTCAGTTTATTATTATTATTTTTTGGCACAAATTCTTTAAATGTTTATACTGTGGTGTTGTTAATATAGAAATATTACTTTTAATAAAATATTCATATATATCTATTATTTCCTTATTTCTGACATTAATATCCTTTATCTTTGCAACAATGAAACAGATGGTAAAAAAATAAACAGGGAAATAAGGTTTGAAAATTCCCAAAAACATATAATAATTTTACCCAATCAAAAACTAGAAGAAAATATAACTTCCTAAATAAAATTCATTTGACATGGACCATATAAATGTCAATTAAAACCAATTATATTACTGTATGTGTTGTCTTTCTAGTTTTGTTAACAATAAATCATATAAAATCCTTGGGGGTAGTAAAATAGACAATCCAATATACAGTGGACATACCATAATTTATCTTAAATCTTTCTGTCACACCCCAACCAATTGTCACCTCATAAGGACCTTCTTAATCTCAAAAATCATATCTAAATATCCCAAGGCTTCTTCTACATCAATATACATGTATGTACTGTGTAGAGGATTTATAAACTTGAAATCCAATTTAGATTTCTCTTTTTGTGTCGTTTAAGTAGGGACCATGCCGAAATACCCAAGAATACACAAAATACCCAAGAACACCTGAATTATATTCAAACCATTAAATTTGTTTTAAAAAGTTGTAATACCCGTAATATATGTATTTAATTGCTGGGTTGGTTATAATGAATGTATATTGTACATAATTGGCACATGCTTGGGTATATTGGAGTATTCTTGGGTATTTCTATGGACCCATTTTAGTACATGAATTGTTTTCCAAGATTTTCATAGTTCAGGATAAAATCTTGATGCAAAATTAAGTGAAAAAACTCATGGTTTATACTCGTTAGATACCAGTAGTGTTGAAAAAAGGTTTCTGTGGACAGGGAGTTATTTAATTATTATGAAAACTCCATGCTGGTATATTATAAATTGAAAACAAATTTTATTATGTTTAGAATGAAAACCTGCAACTAGACTGCATGTTTGTTAGTTTTAATTAAATAATTGCATCTAGATAAAAAATGATGGCAATGTTTTATTTATCAAGTATCATAAAAAAACCTTTTTAAATGAGATTATTCTAGTTTCTTATGCATGGTTTCCTGTTAATGTACAAGTATGTGTATGTAAGCCATATATTCTTGTCAGAAATGATCAAATAATTATAATTCAACACAAAAATAGAAAATTTAAGAATAATAGCCTTTAGTTAAATGATGGTAAGTAATGATAGGTAACAATTTACACCTGACTTCTTTTGATCTTTTGATACCTGCTCACTATACCTGTCTTTAAGGTAAAGAATCTCGGGTTACAGTACTACAGATCTATTTCGATAGAGAAGGTCTCTTCTTACAATATACCTAGTCATTTAAAAACAAGAGATATAGACAAACAATGTGGACACATTTTGTATAAAAGAAGTAAATATAATTGTTTGGTTTTGTATTTTGTGAAGATAGATATATATACTCAGGGTCTATTGACTTTGAATGTTTGTTTGGATGTTGTGTATACTTCTGGTGTAATGTTTACACTGTTTTATTCATTATTTGAATTTGTTTATTGCTTAGACTTATTTGTTTATCCTTTGTACACACAGAGTACAAACTATATTATATACATACTGTAATAAGAAGATTGGGAATGACTTTATATTCTTTTATTTGTACATGTTGTTACAGTTTCTGGGTGACATTTTTTTTCCAGTTTGTTTGTGTTTTATAACCTTTTTCAGCTAGTTTTCAGCTATATCTTGGATTCCACATTCCATGAGGGGAGAAAGCTTGATTACCCCTGAAAACTGGACCTTCAGCAGGAAATTGACAATCTGTCAATCAGATTGTCATATAGCTCAGCTTCCTTGAAGTGCAACATCACTGAGTTACTATATGTAGACAGTATATTTGTGGAATAAAAGCTCTAATTACTATCAAAAATTTTGAGATTCATTAAATAATGAATTTCGTTAGAAGTTGTTTGTACACTTTCAGTACTTTGTCTTTGGTTTCCGATCAGTAATAGTGATGCAGCAATAACATTTATGTTCCATTCTTCTTTAGTTCTAGATTTTCTTCATTTACTGTTTGAAGTAATTAAAATAAAGCTTAGCTGACATAAAACTGACATAAAAGTACTAACAGATATAGGTTTCACATTAAATAGCAATTAGCATGCAAATGATCCATATAATAAAATGGAGAACTCCCTTTAATAGTGCTAGCCCATCTAGATTGTGTGCAAAAATGGACTTAATTTTTGAAACAACTTTATTGAATAAAACTGTAGGAATAAAAACTAAAGAACCATGATAATGCCTGATTTTTAAGAGTTATGTCCCCTTGTCACAAAATTGACAGGATGTTTAATCAGTAATGTTTTATGGTCGTTTGTCAATGCATTTGGTTAAAGTAGAAAAGACCACACTAATACCGGTAATCTCCAATAATACAGGAAACTTTCCATAACATTCCATAAAGGATCAGTCAAAATGGATGATGGATGACTTCATGTCATGGAAACCATCGGAATAAAAGGAAAGCACATCATTTTTTATAAAATGAAACAAAAAGAGTTTTAGGCAGTATCAATAAGACATTATCCAAAATCTAGGGTCACTATCGATTCAAACCGATTATATTAAACATCAATCAATCATAATAAATAAATCAACATGGAGTCGTAGTGTTTTTAATTTGTTTAAATGTCCTTTAATTTATTTTGCTGATTGATGTAAAGCCTTAAGTCCATTGCTAAGTTTGTCCGAGACTTAAAATCTTTACAAAAGCTAGCGTAATGTGCCATCGTTTACAGTTTACCTTGTTGTCAGTTCTTCTTTCTGAAGGTTAAGAAAGAGGTGTTTGATACAGATTACAATCTTGTAATGGAGACATTACTTGTAGTAAACTAATCAGTTTAGATGTTGTTAAGCTAACCAGAAAAAAGTATTTAGTAAAACATTTGCTTAAAATGACTACTTAAACATGTTTGATACACACAGAGATAGCATCATAATTTGAAACCGTTTGATTTAAATTTAGAGTTATGACCCTTGATGTTCCTGATACAGGATGTACCCATAGATTTTTATCATGTTTGACAAACAATCCGTATGAAATTTAGGTCAAGTTATATTGAAGGTGTATTGATTTGTAAAAATTTTGCACCTGTATGAAGTGTGTTTGTTTTTGTTGAGTATCTATAGACATTTTATCTGGAGTAGAAAGTTTTGTATAAAAATCAAACGTTCGAGATCAAAGTATGAAGTCGAATAAAAATTAAACGTGTTCTTGTTTGAAATCACAAGATCTCTTGTACATTGAAATATCGAGTAAAAATTATACTTGAATGCAATTACATATTCAAAAAACATTCTGTAATATGCACTTGAAGTGGTTGTCGAAAATCTTTTATTTCCGGTCTGTCTTTGTGGTAACACCTTCCTAAGCAAACAGGATTTCTAGATGACAGATTTTGATTTATTATGTATTGTAAATAATTCTTTAAGTTTGATGTCATTCATAGAAATGTGTTAGAGTCTTTTCGAGTTCAATTTTTATTTTTAACTAAATCCTGTCACATATTTCCTTTGTTGTCTTGTTCTTGAGAATTTAAAAAAAAATTAAATCTTTCACTTGCTCCCCCCCTTTTTGTTATTGTTGCTGTGTTGTAATGCATTGACAATAACAAATAGAGTGGAGCAAGTGAAGATTTGATTTAAATAGATTGGTTTTATTTTCTCCATCTTACTTGGTCATAAGATATATAGTAACGATCACCGTTAAAATGCTGTCAAATTTTTCGTTAAATATTCAGAGTTTATTTTATTGGTCATGGGTCTCTAGTTTTATAGTTTCCCACAAACACACAATTCATTTACTTTTATACCTTTTTATACCAAAATAGCTTTTGGGTAAATGGAAAGTGTTTTTCTTTTCATGTAAATAGGAAAAATAGTGTTATTTTGTGGTCGGGAGAACAATCTAATAGTTTATGTATTTTACATGGTTGTTATAACAGATCTGTTTCCTATCAGACCTAATGACTGACATGTTTTTATGATTTCTAAGTTATGTAGTCAAAATAGCAAGTACACTCAGTATATTTTACCACTTTAATGTGCCTATAGCAGTTTTTAGACTTGTATGTTTGCCGAAATAGGGTACAAATATATCCTTGGTTTAAGGTTCACGCAAATTTTAAATATAAATGAGTTACTAAGTATTACAAGATGTTTTTCTTTCCCTGTTGATCTTAGCCATGCATGCAGTGATTTTTATATAAGTTCCTTGTAAAAAAAGATCTCATTTTTGGAATGTAACATAGAATTCTACCAATCATGTTAGTTCCTGGACCACATTTCAGTAGGAAAATGTTGAAGTCCATGGAAAATACAATGGATGCAAGAGTTTGAATGATCTGTGTTGTAACCCATGCAAAATACAATGGATGCAAGAGTTTGGATGATCTGTGTTGTAACCCATGCAAAATACAATGGATGCAAGAGTTTCAATGACTTGTGTTGTAACCCATGCAAAATACAATGGATGCACGAGTTTGGATGATTAGCAGATGTTGCCTATTATAGGCGGCATGCGATCATGTGCAGCTCATGTTGAGTATTGAGACTAATTATTAACTGCAACAGAAATTTGATATTTTCCTCTTTTTAATTTTCCATGTTTTATCATGAAAACATAAACTTAAAGTGTGCTGTATTTCTAATTGATTGAAATAGTATCAGTCCACATAGAAAGTTAACAGACGTTTTCTCATATTTAATTTAGATGTATGCAATTGTATGGTTACCAGCAATAATTAAAGAGAGTTAATTTAATCTACATAAAGGTTGTTTTCTTTTTATATCAAGATATCAGTTTCAACAATGCTGCAGGTATGGCTTCATTTTTGTACATGTACAGATTAAAACACCCTATATCAAGCCCATCAGTTTTTTGCAGGCAGTTGTAAACTGCTCTTTGTCAAGCCTAACAGATTTGGCAGGTTAGAGCAGTTGTACACTGCATTTTGTTAAGCCTAACAGTTTTGGCAGGCTAGAGCAGATGTACACTGCATTTTGTTAAGCCTAACAGTTTTGGCAGGCAAGAACAGTTGTACACTGCATTTTGTTAAGCCTAACAGTTTTGGCAGGCAAGAACAGTTGTATACTGCATTTTGTTAAGCCTAACAGTTTTGGCAGACAAGAACAGTTGTACACTGCATTTTGTTAAGCCTAACAGTTTTGGCAGGCAAAAACAGTTGTACACTGCATTTTGTTAAGCCTAACAGTTTTGGCAGGCAAGAACAGTTGTACACTGCATTTTGTTAAGCCTAACAGTTTTGGCAGGCAAAAACAGTTGTACACTGCATTTTGTTAAGCCTAACAGTTTTGGCAGGCAAGAACAGTTGTACACTGCATTTTGTTAAGCCTAACAGTTTTGGCAGGCAAAAACAGTTGTACACTGCATTTTGTTAAGCCTAACAGTTTTGGCAGGCAAGAACAGTTGTAAACTGCATTTTGTCAAGATTAACAGTTTTGGCAGGCAAGAACAGTTGTACGCTGCATTTTGTCAAGCCTAACAGTTTTGGCAGGCAAGAACAGTTGTACACTGCATTTTGTTAAGCCTAACAGTTTTGGCAGGCAAGAACAGTTGTACACTGCATTTTGTTAAGCCTAACAGTTTTGGCAGGCAAGAACAGTTGTACACTGCTCTTTGTCAAGCTCAATGGCATACTGCTAAGTGGCAAAAAAAAAGATTTTGCTGATAAACTCGATGAAAACATTCTTATTCCACCAATTTACAAAAGTATAGATCAACTGCACTGTATTGTTAAGTCTTGTCATATATCCTTATTACGGGTATTTAATAATTCAATAAAAGTCTTTCAACCTAATAAAAATAAAAAGTATATATATATATATATAAAACAATCTAAAAGAATTTTTACCACCTTTGACCAAAAGAATTTTAAAGTGATAAACATGACAAATTGTTGTAAACGATTCTACAGGTGCAAAATTGGCATTTCAGTTTATTCGTTTGAGTAGAAAACATAGCTTTGTATTTACCACCTGCCAAATGCAAAAAACACTTATACCCTTGTTTCCCAATGGTATTGTTTGCAGTGGTTTTAAAGCCATTAAGAATATGTGACGGTTTGTCACGCTATGATGAAAAGTGATCATAATAATTACACCAAAGTAATAATATTTAGTTTTGTCGTCATGTTTGTTATGCTGGAGAATGGGGGAATTGTGTTTTCTATGTTGATAATGAAGGTAATAACAACAAAAAAATAAGAACATGGAGGAAACTGTCAAAAAAGAACAATCCACTAATCAAAGTCAGAGAAACCGGCAAACTGAACCAACAACCAAAAATATAGTAACTACAGCAATGGTGCTGACTTGGTGCATGCATTCCAAAAGAAATGGTAGGAAAAACCAGGTTTTTTTTGGCATAGCGAACCGATCGCTTCCATTTCTGTAGTGTATGAGTTGGTTTGTTGATTAAAATGGATGGGTATCATATACCACTAGTCAACATTTTATCACATGATTATTAAGTTACCGGTAGTTACTAAACTGTTACAGTAGTCTTTAGCGTAGGACGAATAATCGTACCTTCGCATTTTTTGGTTTTTTTTGTTAATCTGACAAATCACAAACTTCGGATTATAATGGCAGTAAAATTTGGCCTATCTTTAGCGGTCATGTGTTTCAGGTTAGTCACAAGGACTACATGTATATAGATAAAAGTAGTTACTATACATACTTAAAGTACATTATATATGTCACCTTGCAGAAGTGAATATGCACTTGTCTACTATTGGTTGAATAAAATATCAGGTCATCACATGACCTTAAAAATAATATTACCAGTTATGCCTTGAGATGTATTGCATTCCTGTATTTTTGCTCTTTCTGAAATATTCGGATTTTGTTTTCTTAAAAATAATTTACTGGCTAACATTTTAACCAATAAATTATTTTTAGGTTATAAATGAAAAAAAAAATACATTAAAAGTAGTTTTTTATATGTTAATGAGTCTGACCAGAACTTGAAACAACAGGTACCCATAGGCCCCCCTTAAAGCAACTCATTTTCAGAAACTTGGTATTTTTGTCAAAACTTATAATATACAATTAAAATCGATAACCAGAGCATAATTTAAGGCCCTAAAATATTTCAAGAGAATATAACAATGCGTACATGTGCTTGGAGGACATGACAGTTAGTAGATTTCAAAAATAATTTTTGCACATTTAATGAAAAGGTTAGTGTAACAATTGGCTATTAAAAATGCTAAATATAAGGGCTGTGTAATTACTTGAGATAACTGAATTTTTAAAAATTTCACTACATGGATATTTGGTTATAATGTGTTTTAAAGAAATATTGAATTTGTCATTTCTCTGTATATGATGTATTTTGTTTAAAGACAACAATAATAAGTAAATATAAATATAAACCAGACAGTTTATGATGAAACATAAATGACAACATATATAAAGAATGTCACAGTGTGATATATAACATACTATAAGTAATCCTGTAGGTTTTATAGATCCCTATAATAAATTCTAATAAGTTATCCTGATTATTACCTTGTGACAAACCCAGGTAATAAAAGTTACTTTTTGGCCATAAAAAAGGTCATTGTGGTAGGAGGTTTGAATTTGAATATACAGCAACAGGCTGAGATATAAATCTGTCAAAAAGTGGGTGGGGGTTCAAATTGTAAAATTGTATGGAGGGGGTTAAAATTTTATAGGTAATTTTAAAAGTGCAGGCATCATAATATGCCATACTCTATTATATGCAAAAGAAAAGGATGTTAAAAACTTTAATTAGTCCCCATTTGTATGAACAAATTGTTCCTTCATTGTCAGAAATTGTAATGTATAGTCATGTTAACATATCGACCCATCAATATGGTATATGTACATGTATGCAATATATCTGGGCCTGTTTTTATGTATTTAATGCATTTTCTTGTCTGAATTCTATGCATTTTAAGTCTGTACACATTTTGGGTCCATTTTATTTATATGAAGCAGTCCTTTTTTGGCTAGCTTTTGTGACCTAGTGGTTAATGTAGTTCGTCTACTATTGATCCTACATCTATGGTCTGTCAACACTGAGGTTGTGGGTTGATCAAGTCTCACTGTATGCAAGGTGCACTCGATTTCAGTCTTATTGATTGACAAGGATTGGCAGTTTTCCTACCAATGGTCAGGTTTTTTTTCTGGGTGCTATGGCTTATCCTCCCCCAATAAAAACTGGACGCCATGATATAGCTGAACAATTGCTGAACATTATCTAAACAAAACTTTTATGTCTATAACACAGCCAATGTTTATTATAAAAATTGAGTAAATATTGTATTACACTGGCTACCCAGTTGTTTCCCCATGACTTTACAACTTATTTTATGAATTCTTTGATTGTAACTATGTTAGTCTCGAAGTTCATTAAATGAAATATTTACAAATCAGAAAAAGGAAGAAAACTTCTCATGATGACATCCAGAAAAGTGGAACTTAATGTTTTCATTTTAGGATTTCTGTGTTAATTGAGATAAATAGTTGTTGTTCTCATTAATTATACTTTCACTGATCAACAAAGAATACTCCTTTGTATTCTGTGGGATTTTTGACTGCTAGTTAATGTTTGATGTAGGTAGTTATAATTGAGGACATTAGTATGTCACAAAGGAGCATTTATCTTAAATTGCATTGCAAATCTTGTTAATTTAAATTTGTATCAAGATTGTAATTTTAGAAGTTTTGTTTGAATTACTAGAAATTCTTTTCCTTTCATTATGTAATGTAATGATGTCGTGATTCTTCTCTTAAATTATAGTTCAATTGCGGACTGCATGTAGGATGATGATGCTTTGTGAAGTGTTGAAATAATACATTAAATGGTAACTCTCCAGTCTGAAGATTATAAAATTCTGTCTGAATTATTCATCTTTTGTCCTTACAACTAAGTTTATGCTTTCTTCAACATTTAGCACGCACATTGGTACATGCAGGTAGCCATCACACAGCATTTCCTCTTCCAAGATGTTTTCAAAGCAAGTGCTCCTTCAGAAGTGGAAATTATATATATGTATACACATGTACAGAATTAGTTATCAGATTTATTAATGACTGTAGTAAAAAAAACAGTTCCTTTTGTTTCAAAAACATAAACCTTATAGTCGCTTCCAAATTCATGTTTGTCCATAAAAAACAGGTAATCCATTTCATTTTTAAAATTGAAGAGGTGATTTTGAGCGTGCTTACACATACACTTTTAGATTATTGTCATACTTTCGAATCCACACTTGACCTTTTCAGTCGCGCCAAAACAATGACGATTTTGATAGTTATTATTTATTAATAACAATACCTCACAGTTTTCAAATCAATATAAGAGTTTTATCTTATCTTCCGTTGCAAACACCCCAGTGATAATTTGAATCCAGGAATTTTATCAAATTAAATGTTGATTTGTCATATTTTTTTCCCCGTTTACCCACTAAGTTCATTCCTGTGTTTCTAAAATCGGGTATAATTTGTATTTGTCAACATCAAAGTAATCGTTACCTGTCACAGGTAAAAATGTTCCTGTAATTTGTATGAATAACAAATTTACTTTCAAATGTACATTCCTTGTGCCTTTGACTTGTTTGTTTTTTAAAACATAAGAATGTGATAAGAAATATTCACTGTTATGACCTCGCAGTCAGTTTGTGAACACTCAAATGTTCATTGAATTGAAAAAGACACACGAGAGTCAGATACTCTATTTTATAAGACAAAGTAATATAAGAAATTATCCAGCATAACTTAAGGCTGTTGTGGTCATATGGGACCTATGATTATATATGATTATAATTAAACCAAAGTTCAGTGGTTATCACTGGGAACTTTGGCTCCACCCCCTCCCCCACACACAATGAAAAAACTGCATGGACCCCATATCGTCTAGTTATAAATTGCTGAAAGAGGCATGAAACCTTAAGCAATCAAACAAACATAATTCCGTGACAAGAATTTAGGTATCTGTCCCCACTAATCAAATTATGATTTTTTCTCATCAGCTTTTTAAGTTCTTCATCTAATTGTAATATTCTAGCAATCTGATTGCTCAGTATTTGAGTTGTCAAAATCTTATGATGCTTAATATCTATCTTAGAAAAACCTGTTGTTACCATGGATTATGGCTATTTTAAAATCATGAGTGGTTCTGTACACGTCTGTTGTATGATGCATTTGTGTTAAGATACTTTATTATAACAGTGTCAGTGACAGTTGGTTTCGGTTTACAAAAAAATCTGTCTTTGAAAATGTAATATTTTATGCATCTGTATATATTATGGGTATTAATGGATTAATATAAAAAATATAAATTATCTGAGTGCAGTTATGATGAGTTACAAATAAACATAGTTAATTTCTTCCATCAAAAATTCCCTTTTATAACACATTTGTTAATGAAACTGGAAACTAACAGCCATGATATTGAATTACCCATAATGTCAATTTCAACCATATTATATCAAGGGCAAACCAGAAGCTACTGATATAAAAACTTGGATTCAGTTGATGGATAAGTGTTTATGGGCAGATCATTTTCATACCAACATAGTTTATTTCTGTGTGATCAGTTTCAGAATCAATTTCAATTATATGTAAAACTTCCACGAAAGGAAAAAAAGAAAATCATATACCATAATGTATGCAAATCATAGTTGATTTAAGTTTAAAAGATTGGTTTAAATCAAGCATGATTGTCAAATTAAATTTCTTTCCCACAACACGATACATTTAAAAATATATAATGCTCAAAACTTTATGTTGTGAAACCTGAGACGGGAAGCCATGTCTAAAGGTTGTGACCAGGTGATTCATACCTGTCTGAGTTGTAGCTTATAAAGGTGTTTATATGTTCTTTACCTGGCTTTTGTCAAAATGTGTTACAATTTTTGACAATTACCTAAATAAATTGGTCCTTGAATGTGACTTTGAAGTTTATTTTAGTTGACAAGATGTTGTATGTAATGATGACTTACCCCAAAAATTCATTGAACTGTTAAAAATTATTTATGCTGACAGTGGTACAATTTGTATATTCGTATTAAGGTCCCTTTTGTTGTTGAGGAGATAACACAATCCTTACAAGGCACAACAGCAAATCCTCAAAATGATGGGGAATGGGTGGCAGAGTGGTTAAGGTAGTTCATTCTTCTACTGTTGATCATGTTGTCTGTCAATACTGAGATTGATCCCCCCTCCCCCCCCCCCCCCCACCCTGCACAACCTCAACAAAAACTAATCACCATGTTATAGCTGAAAATTTGCTAAAAGTAACATTAAACAACATTTACACAAACAATCAAAATGAAAAACAAATAGAACAAATTCAATGGCATAAAATACTGGCTTGGAACAGTCACATAAAACATTACCAGGCAGGGTTGAATAGGTAAAACAGCTGATGGAAAGACGATAGTTATTAAAGACCAAGTGGAATTATTCTGATATATTTATTGTCTTTTTTCCTGATATGAAGTTAGTGATATGAAAACAAATTTAGCACATTCTGTTTCTCAATAAACCAGCTTTGTATTTCAACAATTGGCTTCTGTAGAAATAAATTGTATTTCTAAGACAAGAAACTCTACATTTAGAACTTTTTATGGATTGTTTCTATCGATGTTTTAAAATCTCACAATTGACTTGCACTGCAGTAAGTTCTTCTGACAATTGTTTTGGTGGTCCAAACCACTTATAATGAGGATACATCAGCAGGAACTTTTGTTCTTCATATAGAATGTGTACACCACAGACTTTGTTATTATTCTATTAAAAACTTGTAAGGTAAACAAGCTCAAAGTTTTACCGATCTGGATTCAGCTTTTGTTCCACCTATCATTGGTTGTTTTGATAACATCAAATCAATCCGAGTCACTTAACTTGTTCTATTGTACCGTGGCTTGCCCCAGTTACTCGTTCGGAATATCGGTCTAGATTATCAAAAAATAGCACCTTTATCTTACCTGACCGTCAGTGCCTTCAATAAGATTTAAATATTTAATTGGATCAGTTTCCATGGATTCTTAAATATGTTTGTGGCTGTAGTAGTTAATTTGTTTCTGATTTTCTATGCAGTTTCACCCCTGATTTAATTTAAATCTTTGTAATGACGAGGTTGACGAGTTATTACATTGGCTTAGAAGAGAAAGGATTCATTTGCATACCTGTCATTCATGTTCACACCTGAGAGCATCAGTTTGGTAATAATGAAGATAATTTTCGTATTGTAATAACTTTTAATCATTGTACAAGAAGTGGCGATTTAAAGGATTTATCCTTGAAGGTGACAAAATGTGACAAAATGTTTATGCTCAAAGGTGACAAAATATTGTCCTTCAGAAAGCTGAAGTGTCAACACAAGCTTCTTTAAAACTGAAAGTTTACCAAAAAGACCAAACAAAGAAAGTGAAAACTGACACGTACCGGTCCTTTCGAAAAGTCAAGGTGTCATTGTGGAGCCACAACCGCAGACCAAGGCTGATCAAAATCACGGTTCCTGATCGCTTGTCAGCATTTAAAACAGAAAATGCATTTAATGCAAGATTTGTTATCACAAGAGAAATAAAAGATCGAAGACTTCTGGCACCTTAGGCCAAATAGATTTAATTAAAGTCCTTTAAACACCCAGTGCTGAAAAGAATATTTAGTTAAAAATTTGTTAAGATTTATTGAAACCCTAAAACTTTAAATGTACTATACTGTACCATATTAATTGAAAATACTGTGTGTTTTATAGCTTATCGGAGTACTAATGTTGACAGTTAATTAGTATTCAGTTAGACATTCTAAGTCGACGAATTTTAGCATATAATTTAGTTTTTGATTTCCATTTACAGTAGAACAACTTAAAAACTGAATTAAAAAATTAAGGCTAATTTAAATAGGTATTTTGTTGGTGGATAAGAATTTTTTATTTTAAAAGGTGCAGGCTTACAAGACAAAGAGATTTTAGGTAATATTCTTTACAAATGGTTGTTTTCTGTTTTGAGAAATCAAAGAGCCATATCTCAAACAAATTTTGGAATTTATGGGGCTTCCTTAGGAAAAAATGAATCACCCCTGCTGTAAAAAAAAAATTAGCAGAGGATCAGAGTCCTTTCTACAAATGAAACATATTTTTTATACATGGCTTTTTACACTGACTATGGTTGTTCAGTGTGGCAGTAAAGATTAAGACACCTTTTGTAATATTTATTATTACATGAATATAATTTTGCATGTTTTTGATTAGTCTAAAAACAACATTCGGGTCACGATAAATCGCAACAGTAATAAAATTACATAAATTGATTTTGCGCTGCACGATTCCGCTGCATAGTAGTCAAGCGGAATCGGATATCGACCTGGTTTTTATGTTTGAGCCAATCAGAATAGCCGTCTTAATAAATTCATTCGTCCAATCAAACTGATTGTATTAATTGTACACTATTCAATGACGTCAGCTATACATACATCGTGCTTGTCAACAACAAATGGGAGAAACGTCGGTTCTGTGATATATTGATTAAATTATACTCTTCTCAATATTTGAAACTGAAAACTGAAATTTCAGGATTATCAGCAAATTGATATCAAAATAAAGTATTAAATAAAACATATTGAGGGTAACTAGCATTACAGCAATTTCAAAATGTAAGCAGGTGCTCCAATAGAAAATACATCCTCAGTTTTTCTGATCAAGGGAGATAGTGGTTTTATTCATGTAATAAAACAATTAATGACTTTGATATACGGTCCCTATCAGGATTTATCAGCCCTCAAAAATGTATATTCACCTCGCCTAGCGGCTCGGTGAATATTACATTTTCTCTGGCTGATAAATCCTGATAGTGACCTATATCAAAGTCATTAATTGTATAATATTAAATGCTTTTAACCTCGTAATACCCTACACAAACATCTAATCAAAGATTATTCCTGAGTCACAAGTATTATGAAGGATATTGCTAATTAAATCATGTTTCTTTTTACCTCGAGTACCATTGTACAAGGATAAGTACTATTTTTAGAAGCTTAGAGATTAACGATTTCTTACATGGGGGTAATAATTATGGCTCGATTAAGATGTTTGATTATATAGTGTTTGTGTTTTATATGTGAGCAGTTTGGTAAATGATATCGTGTATTCTTCAAACAGATTTTTTATTGTGATATGTATTTTTGACAATTATTATACTTAAAAAGATATGAATTTCAGTCAAAATGATTTATTGCCAAAACTGTTTGTATTAAACTTGAAGCAATTTGAAACTTTAAGTTCTTTGGAAATTGGTCCTATTTTAGGGACAAAATTTTAAAATTACAACTTTTAAGGACAATATGTCTATTTTGAGGGGGAAAATTGTGTAAAAGTCAATTTTAATGTTATCAGATACCTCATATCAGGATGTTGAATTAGGGACCATATTTTAAATGTCAGTATAGATATAATTTTGTTTTTTAATTGCAATTGTGCAGCTGACATGTATGCATATTAAAGTAGGAAGTTTTGGATTACCTGCTGTTTTAATTATATTTGTTTTATATTGCTATTGTGTAGAGTTATCTATGGGTGTTCATTGTCAAATTTTTAACATTGGTCCCTGTATGATTCACACAGAATTACAGGTTAAAATGATTATGTTTCATTGACAAACTATCTGTATAGATTATTTCTGTATGTTTTGCTTGATTTAGGTCCTGCATGACTCAAGTACCTCCCTCTGTTTAATGTAAAATTTTTTTTAAAAGATTTGAATTTGATTGTATGTTGCAACTACATATACAGAATGTAATTACCTACGTTGAGTGGGGCCGTGGTGGCAGATTAGTTAAGGAAGTTAGTCATCTACGTGTACGTGTGGGGCCGTGGTGGCAGAGTAGTTAAGGAAGTTAGTCATCTACGTGTACTACATGTATTAATCATGTGCCTGCCAACACTGAGGTTACGGGTTCCAATCTCATTGCAGGCAGGGTCTGCTAAACTCCAATTTACAAGGATTGCCAGTTTTACTACCAAAGGTTTGGAGTTTCCTCTGGTACTTGATCCAGCTTTCTGACCTTTATAAAGACACTATATAGCTGAAAAATTGCAGAAAGTTGTTAAATTAATGAACAGAAAAAAATCTAGTCCCAATCTTCATATCATGGAATTCCGCTTGGTCACCTGATGTTGGCATTTTAGTGACCAGGTTATTTGTGAATTATAAGACTCTTATAAGAACATATGCATACATCCTTCATCTCAGTATGTACATGAATGGTATTTTATAGTGCAACTTGAAAAGAAAGCAAAACTTCCAAGAATCTATATATCAGATAAGCCTGTTTTAAAGGACAGTCTCTTGTTCAAAAATTCTTTTCCTTGAAGAAAATTTCTTTTAAGACAGATTTAAGCATTTTTTTTATGATATAAATTCTGATTTTTATTGAGATTGCTGCTAGAAATTTTTATTGGGTATTTCTTTAATTGTATATAATTCCATAAAAGTTATTTATATATTTTATTGGATGTTATTAGGGGGTTCTATGTTGATGCATAAATATGATATTTGCAAATGATCTTGATCCTACATACAGAACATTCAAGAAAATTGTCAGAATTCAATATTTAATAATGCTTGTAAAGAATGAAACAAAATAATGATTATAGGTATAGTAGATCATTCAGTTTAATTGAGGTTATTATACTTAGCCACTTGACTACTCTAATGGGAAAATCAATCAAATTATTCAGAATTATTTAATGTTACGTAACCAAACAAAACAACGCATGTAACAAATCATAACTGTAAATGATTAAATCAATTTACCTCGTTGAAACCTTTAAACGTTAATTACGAGCTTGTCTTTTCTGCCTGGGAGCGCTGTGCTGTATTAATTGTTGTGTCAGAGTATGCAACAAGGTGAACAGCTATCCTGAAGTCTTTAAATAGATCTGATACAATTAGGGAACATAAAATTATTTTGCTGTTATGCCCTTCAAACATGTTGGTTTTGGATTGACTACATTAATTTTGTTGTCACAGTAATACCCTATAAAAATGACATTATCTTTCCTGTTTTAGCAAGGTTTAATGAAATTGTTCTAGCATGAAAAGGTTAAGCTTAGGTTAATGAAGATAAATCTATATGCTATGATCTGTTACCTTAGGTACTAGTATCTCCTTAAGATGTTTTTATTTGGTAAAAGTCATTTTGCGTAGGTGCACACAACCAAACATGTCAAGTTTAATGTTGACATATTAACATGTTAGGATTAAAAAGTTTTTTGAATAGATCTGCATGTTTTGTTCAACTTTCTAAAAATTAAATTTTTTTTGTTTACAGTTAAATTCCTTCAGTTGAATTTTTCTGCTAATGTCCGTGAATTTTAACAGGGTACTGTCCTGCTTTCTGATCTCTAATTAAAAAAAACCAGGATACCATGATACAGCTGAACGATTTCTGTTTGCTGTAACTGGGAATTAAACATCTTTGAATTTCCAATGTCTTTAATGCCATGATTTTTGCTGGCAGTTTTTGTTTAATATGTTGACAGGAAAGAAAAAACACTAAAAAGGAGTTGAGAAATTGGCGAATGAGCACTTTAAATTTGTAAATACACCAATTGTTACTTTAATTTGCCAATATTATTAGCCATTTTACTCTTAAAATTTCTGTATTTTAAGATAATTGATGAAACTCTATGCCAGTTTTTATTACAAAAGTTTCTGAAGCTCTCAATATATAATAGTCAATGTTTTTGTATTGTGTACAATATATTATTAAATCGTGCGACTGCGTTAGGATAGAAAGAGCCCATTGTCAGTAGCCATCGGTGGGACAGAATGATCTGAATGAAGCCATACTTCAGGTTATAAATATGAAACCATTTTATAGCTTAATGATCAAACACAGATGTTTTCATGAAGAAAATTTGAAATAATTATGATTTATTGGTATTTTGGTCATGTCAATAACAAAAATTGATCAAAATAAACCTTCTGCCTTCATATGGAGCAGCATAAAGAGTTGATAAAAGACACAAGTTGTTGTAATCTGTATATTGAATTGACACTTTACAGTTGTTCAGAGTTTACCTGAATATTGATGACATTTGCTGTGACAGGCAGGTGGACAAGAGTGTGTCATCTACAGTTATATTGTTTGTGACAACTCACATACGTTTGTTTTTGACACTGTACACGCTTGTGGAAAATAAAAATGAATAAACTTAACGTGCAACATTAGTTGTTAACAAGAGAAGTGTGTCGCCATTGTTTTCTTATTGCTTATGAAAGAAGATGAAAAAAACTGAATTGATTTGGACCACAAGTCTCATTTACATTCTGGGGTTAAAAAAATATGACATGATTACCAGGTTAAATCGTTCATTAACAAAAAATTACCTATAAAGTCTTTAATTCTGTATTTAGTTTTTTTTAAAAACTTTTTTAAATGTTTTTTCACCTGTCGGTACCATGTACATTTAGAAATGTATATAATTCTCTATCTCTTTTTTCGATTAGAAAGTTCATGATTAATTGCAACATGTACATTCGATTTCCATGTTCATGTTAAAAAGTTTGTGGTTAATGTTTCGTTTCAATCTTAATTTTGCAAATGATCATTGAGTGCATGTTTACAAAAGTACACGTCTGAAAAATATTTTATTTTGAAATTTAAACCCAAGACATTAGGTAATGAATAAGCTAGAGAAAGTATACTTAAACCTTGATTATGTTTCACATTTGGCAGGTGACAAGGAATAGATTTTGTAATGGACATCCTGAACTCAATTTTAAAGGCTAATTACAACAGCAACTGCCTAATGGGGTGAACAAATTTATTAATTTCTTTATGTATGAGTATGAGAAATCCACAATCAGGATCTTTTGGGTTTTTAGTTACTCCAGTAGTATGATCACATTGTTTACATAACATCTTCAGCGTGAATGAAGAGCCGTACTTTGGAAAAAAAATTATGAAATGATAAGCTTTTGTAACTTTTTACCAAACTATATAAACTTTTAATGAGATTTATTCTAATGTAACTGAATTCTTTTTGTATTGTATTATTACATACATTTTTCTAAATTTCATTTGCTTACAAAAAAAAAAAAATCTTCAGGGTGTGGGATCCGATAGAAGCTTTGCTACTTCCATCTTTGGTAAATCCTTTGATTTTTCAAGTGACTGTCATGGAAAATTTTTCACTTGGTTAACTCCTTTTTTTCAGGGGAGATAACCAAGTATAGTTAGGGATCCAATTTAAATAATGTTGCTGAAACATTGTTATAAGAAATGGTTTAATTAAGCTCTGTACTGTTCACAGTGTCTAATTGCAATTTAATCTTTCACTTGCTACCCCTTTTTTGTTATTGTCATTTGGACAATAAATAAAATGGATGGAACAAGTGAAATATTTCATTTTAATTTGATTTAATGTTTACAGTTGCATAATTCCTTGCCAGCATTTGTACTAAACCAGGTATATCAAATTCTATATATTTTTTTTTATGGACATGAACAACATTAATGTCATTTCTGTAATGATCCTTCATTTGTCAAAACCTGGAGCACATTTCTCATGAACTGGTACATTATTATTTTGAAATGTGACATAAAGCCCCATTTAATCACACTTTTCAATGTAGATCCATGTAATTAATCATTTGTTCCTTTCCATTGTAATCATCCAGTGCCCCACTGGGCCAAAGAATAAATAATCTAATTCCATTAAATTTGTTTCCTTTTCATAATTACAGTTGGTGTGTCATAGCCTTGAGATTGGTTTTCGTTCGGTAATGGTATATTCAGAGAACTTTTGTCTATTTAATAGGTTTATTAAAAACGAATCCTACCACAAAATGGTTTGTCTTTATTTGAAAAAGGACAAAGTTCATTTTGAATTCCAGTACACTGAAGATCAATTTTAAATCGATGTTTTAATTTTCAAATAAATTAAGTGGTTTTTTATTTCACCATCCATCCAACATCTCTTTTCATTAAGATTTGAACAGTATTAATATTTACCTATATAAATTACTTGTGTTTGCTCCCCTGTCTTGTGACCTCATCCTGTAAGAGTTGATTAAAAAAATCAGTAACTAGACTTCAGGTCCTTTGAAACATTAAATAAATATGTATAAAATAAAAGTGTCGTGATAAATGCAATTTGTGAGTTGGCACTGAAGGGTTGGGGCCGTAGGACGCGAAATCGGACATACAAAAATAGTTCCAAATTAATAGGGTTTTAACCTTTCAGAACCCCTTTTATGTCGTTATTTTTAACAAACTCATTAAAATTTAATTTTTAAATTAATACATGTATTTAAATTCTATGTTATGATCATTAGTATTGTGCCTTGGAAATTTGCCAAACACTGACATAAGTTGGTGATTTTTTAAAAACATCATTAAAGCTAATAAGATTTATTAAGTTTCATAATATTATATTTTTAATTAGGTATATTGAATCTTAAATAATGTTAGTAAACTTTAAATGATTTCTTTATTTAAATAATTTCCTATCAGTACAATGTTGACATAAGTAATGACACTGTATTCAAATTATCTATATTGTCAGAACATGTCATTGTGAAGACCACCAGTGTTTGTTACCCATCCAATATTTACAACAATATTGATTGACAAATATAGTACAAGGTAGACTTGGGGTATATTTCAAGGCAATGCATGAAATTTATTTGTTTGATTGAAATTGATTGAAGGGATGCATTAGACTTGGGGTATATTTCAAGGCAAAGCATGAAATTTATTTGTTTAATTGATTGAAATGAATCGATTGAAGGGATGCATAAGACTTGGGGTATTATTTCAAGGCAAAGTATGAAATTTATTTGCTTAATTGATTGAAATGAATTGATTGATGGGATATCTATAGTCCAGCTAGTATTAGTAAAGGACAAAAATTAGTTGACAAAAAACAAATCAATTTATCAGTCCTAAAAGGGTTTCTGGTATAGACAGGTACATACTGTATAGTTTTAGATAGTAGTAAAGACAATTTTAAAAATAAAAATAAAATGTGGAATCATTATTTTAGAAACACAATTTACGGAGAAATATATTCTTCATTTAATGTTATTTCCAAAGATTACCTGATCTGAATTCTGGTATTTCCCAATTATTTCAATATAATATCAGGTTACTAAAGATAAGTTGTCCATTATAAATTTATGAAATATATTACATAGATTCCATATACAATCATAAAACTTACTTTATCGATCATCGTGCCCCTGGATATAGAAAACATCAGATAAAAAGAGGGTAGGAGTTGGGTTACTATAATCAATGGTTTATATATATCATTTTTCATCTTTTATTGATTTTTTGCAGATATATTTCAATTATGTTAAACAATTTATGGTTTTAAGTATATATTTTGTTATTATGTTGAACATATGTTTTAAGGACTATCTTTCTTACGTGTATCATAAACCTAATCAGTGATAACATAGGCCTATAGCACCCAGAAAAATAGTCAGGTACATGGTTGGAGATGTGATCAGTAGGGACATGAACGGCAAGGGTCTGGGGACTGATAAATGGTTAAATGGGGCACTGTGCATTCTGCATACTGGGAGTTTCCTGGCACGAAAAGTGAATGACTGAAAAGGGCAATTTTTATTCCTGACCAGTTGAAAACAGGCATTTTTTATTTCAGTTTACAAAAAAACTGGTGTGGTATTCTGTACCGGCAATTTTAAAGTTGTACATTCGGAAACATACCATCTGTACTGCTTGCTGAGCAGTGTACAATTGGACTAGAACTGTTAGAACTAATTTAAATTAAAATTTCAAACAAGTAAAATCACTGCAAAAGTGTACTGAATTCATTCAATTTTAATTTATGTTAGGAAAAAAAAGTGTTAATTATATGATTAGAAAAACCTATTTTGTTATGAAACTGATTTTTGGGAATGTACTACAGTACCATATTTGTTTTTAAGAAAAACATTTCCACAATGTTTTATTTCAATTACATATCCATATGGGAAGTCTGTTAAGCTTAAGAAACTTGGCCTATTATTTCAGTTCCTCCTAGTTAGAATTTCCATATTTTCAAATCATATCAATTTTAATTAGCTTTTTTGCAGTTTATTTCCTTATATAATAGATATAATAAAGGAAATTTTTTTTAAAATGTCAACTTTACTACTGGTTGACGTTCCACATTTCACCAAAATTGAACTAAAACAGTTTATCAGTAACACTTCAAGTTAATCAGTGCAAAATTATTAACTGTCTGTATAGATTCTTATAACTAAATAATTATTTGATATGTGGGTCAATACATGTTGATTGTAGGTTACAGTCAAGCGTTG
The DNA here is from genome assembly GCA_944474755.1 of Limnoperna fortunei. Lineage (NCBI taxonomy): Eukaryota > Metazoa > Mollusca > Bivalvia > Mytilida > Modiolidae > Limnoperna > Limnoperna fortunei. The sequence goes on from OX104118.1 coordinate 29,936,619, forward strand.
CCTGACAAATAGCCATTACACTAAACAAATAAGGACTGGTATAGTGTAGCACATGGTCCATAAAATAATAAACTGTCAAATTTTACAATACACAATCAATATTGTACTGTTTCTATTATAGTATATCAATATCGTAATGTTACGATAATAACATACAAAAATCAGGATTTCTGCTTTATTAACAGACTATAACACATCATCAATTAATGTGAAATGGGTAAAGATTAATGGCAAATTTATACAATAAGATAATTGTTTTTTGGTTGTCATAATTGGAAATTATGGTCAAAACTGTAAAAGGGTTTTATTTCAGTACTTGAATGAAATGTACATTTTTCTCATTTTCATGAATGACAAATTTGTGACTGACTTGAATGGTTGTCACTTTGCTATAATATTCATTCATTGAAATATACTTTTAAAATGAACTAATTGAGTTTGATAAAAGCACACAATAAAACACTATTGATGCAAGGTTTAAAAACATATTTTAATGAAAAAATAATTGGCCCATGTGGGAATGAAAAAACTTTTAATGTGTTTTGATTTTGTGAATTTTTATGACATTAAATTTGCAGTTGCATATTTCATTTCTATACTCAATTAAATTAGCACTCTTAAAAATACCATTGAATTATAACAGCATTTATGTGCTATAAATAATTAATAATAACACAAAAAAGATACGGAATATTATGGGTAAAAAAAAATTTATTCAACATGCCATAGTTTAGGAATTAAATTCCTAAATGTTATATCAACTTGTTCTGAGGAAGCTACAAAATGTCCACACTGTAAAATACCAGTAATTTTATTTATGGCTATTTTCATACTTCAAAAGTGATGCAGAAGGGCATGATGCATTGAAAACATTCTGGACCTTCTTCTTTTAATCACTCTCAAACAAATCATTAGAATGTATGAGCTTTATTTTCCAAGAATTTGTACCTTTCTGAGGATATTTACAGATTTGTCTAAAATGTTTTTTTATCTTCTTTCCAGCCATTGGTGACCTTTCAACTTACAGCCAAGCAGACGATCATCATATTGCTAAACATGGATTTGAAATCAACTTGTTTACAGATGATAGTCGTCCACATAGTATAACAGACCGGTATAATGTGGCTAATCAGACTCCAGCTTGCAAACTACGAGGTGCTGACCTGTACAGGAAAGATGGCCTATGTACAGAGAGGTTGTTTCGACTGTGGCCCATTGTTCTCAATGAACATAAAATCAGAACTCCAGACCTCAACTTGCCAAGAAAGGTAATATGAATATAGGTGCAGCCCAAATGCAAGCATCGCACATTGTTCTTGACATTACTTCAGAGTACCCTAACAGTTCCTCTGCATTCCACTGGTGACCTGACGTCTTTTTCTAATGTGTTGGTAACATCACAAAGCTGTAAATTTAAAATACAGCTTTTAGATTGCCAAAAATTTGTCTGACATTTTTGTAGTTATTTAAAAAATTAACACTTTAATTTTATGGATGTCAAAATTTTGTTTGGTCTACTTTTATATTAATTTTTAGTGCTGGTCTACCATATTTTCTTCGGATAGCTCAGCTTCCATCTGAAATGGATTTGTTAATTTGGATCATGTGAATTTTTTTACACACACGCATATACCGCTACTAACATTTTTAGTTCCATGTAATTTATTACCTTATCATCAATAAAACAACACAATTTAAAAAAAAAATTGAAATTAAATAATTATTTTGTTTTTTTATTTATTGTTCTTTATAGTTTTGTGCATACAGTTTTTTTATTTTTAAGAAATTAAGCCAAAAGGAGTTATCTCCCATTCAGCCTGTAATAGAAATTCAACATATTTTTTCACCCTGAGAATGAAACATTAATATAATTATTACGATCTATATATGAAATAATATTAAACTATACATTTATTTATTATACTTTACAACAATGAATCAGGTATTTCCAACAAAATTGATGCATTCCATCCTAATATAAATAATTTTTTTTTATCTGCTTATCTCACTAAATGTTTAAAGTTAACAGCTTTGATCTGCTTAAAATTGATTATTATTACATAATTTTATAGTATTTTTAATGTTCATTGTGTTATATATACATTGCATTCTTTGATAGGTTTTTATATTTATTTTAGGTCTTAATCAAACATATCAAACAGCTCTTGTATCACAAAAAATATTGATGATCCAATATAATACATCAAAAAGTATTCAGTTTCTTGAGAGAAATAAATAAGTTGTCAATGTCGAAAAGCGAGACCATAGTTTTTTCTTTACAAATTAAGGGTGGATCTTCTTACACATAGCTTAAATTTCAAAAGATTGAAAACATAGGATTGACTTTAAATATACATGTATACCAACTGTTGATATTACTTTAATTCGTTATGTAAAAGAAACTCGATGAAATTGATTATATTTGTCAATGAGACAGGCGAAATTGATTGTTAAAGTGCACTTTACCTAATAAACTGATATTAATAGCGGTACATCATATTTTAATATGTAGTATAATTGTTTGGTTCATTTTCATGGAAAATCCTGTTTAATGATTGTGAAAATAGTTTGTTTATATAACAATGAGAGTAAATATACATTTAATGCAATCCAATTTTTAATGGTACTATAGATTGTCATGGGGAAGAAGGATGGAAAAGATTTTGTTTATCATATTGGTTATAATTTACAGCAGAATTAAGGAAGGGGAAGGGTTTCTGTGAGTGTTCCGGCTTCCTCCCCAATTAAACTTGATGCCACAATATAGCTGAAAAATTGCTAAAGATGCCTTTACACCATAAAAAAACCCCAAAACATATGATAAAGAAAAAAATGCTTACTTTTAATAATGTAGTTTTTAAATTTTATCTAATACATTTTATTACTTGTACCTACCAATTAGTTTTTCTAATAATCACATTGAAAAGTGTTTTTATGATGAAAAATAAAATTGCTACTGAAGTATTAGTTCATATGGTTTGTTTAAACCATTTGGGAATGAAATTTTTGTGAGGAATTGAAAAAGGTGTTTGATTTCCACAGGTCCAAATAACAAACATGAACAGGTTCAAATAATTCTTCTGGTAACTTTGTACATGTCTTGTAAGGATATATCGTACACTATTCTTAGAACATTGATCTTAGTCAAATCCTTCAGGGGCCTCAGGCTAAGGTTATTTATCTACTATTGATTACTGGTCTGTCAACACTGAAATTGTGGGTTCGAGTCTCACTGCAGGAAGGGTGTGCTTGACTCCAATCTTAATTGACAAGAATTGCTAGTTTTACTACCTTAGCTTGGTGGTTTTCTCTGAGGACTCCGGCTTCCTCCCCCATTAAAATCTGGATGCCATGATATAGCTGAAAAAAAAAATACTGAAAGTGGCATTAAACACCATTCAAACAAACAAAATCTACTCCTTCGAGTTCATCATTCCCAACATACCTTTGGGTCCATCAGCAAGCAGATGACTAGCATCGTATATTGAGTAAGAAACCAAGAATTGTTGAAATTTGGATAATTATCACTTCCAATTACTTATACATGTAGGTAGATGAACAAGTAATTATGTAGCTAAATGCATGTTATGTAGAGAATAACAGAAATAATATGTCTATAAATAGTAATGTAATTGTTTTGTTGTGTTTGTGCATAAATTCATTGTGAAAATTTACACAATAATAAAATAAATTATTCAATTACTGGATTTTTTTAATTAAGAAAACTTGGTAAAACATTAGTATATACATGTAATACAAGTTCTCCTTGCAAATCAGCCAAAAAAATGTTCATTACTTTAAATCTTAAGTATTAGACTATATAAAAGGGAGATAAACCTAAGCAAACCTCACAATTTAATTAATCACTTTAAGACAAAACACCCAATCAACAAAATATCATTGAAAGAAAAATAACAAAGGACAAAAATGAGAGCTTAAAATACTGGCTTGAAACAGTCACACAAGACATGTGGGGTTATTATTAACGTAATATTTTTAAAAATATTCTATGGTACCTTTTGAAAATTTTTATTAAACTTGTTAATTTTTTCCAGTTGCAGTCTGTGTTTACGTTTGAGAAAAGATACAAACGATTAAAGACAAGACCTAAAACAATCACAAGTTTGGACGAACTCTATAATGAGGAAGTAAAAAAAGAGAAAGATGGTGAAAAGCCCTATGATGTACCAAGACTTCCCCTTTCCGAAAAAGTGTGCATTAATGTATCTGGACAAAGTTTCCAACAGATGGAGTCGTTCCGACAAGCATTGATACACATAGAAAGGGAAGATTCAAAGAAGAAAAAGAAAAGAAAGAGTGTATCAGGCGTTCCTGAGGATATAATGAAAGAAATAGAAAAGTTTGAGAAAAAACGTAGAAGTACTAGCGGCCATGATATCAAAGATTATCTTTTCGATGATCTTGAGGAGGCTGTAGAACCTGTTGAGAGAGACGAAGAAATGGCAAAATATTTGGATGAAGTTGATGCAAAAATTGAGGAACGAATGGAGGAAGAAGTTTTAATGAAGGAAAGAAAAATAATGAAATTTCTGCCTTGCAGACGATCCAAATCACTACCTCGATGTGTTAGATTATACAAACCCAACGAAAAAAGACAGTCGATTGTAGGAAGTATTAATGCAGAAGGAAGTTCATTGAGTTTAGCAAGTAATGGAACATGTGCAAGTCGAATATCAAGATCCACAAAACGATCCAGTATAATTAGTAACAAATTAAAAATACTTGTGAACGGAAATAGCAAATCACCAAACCCTGAGAAGGTTCGTCCAAGACCAAAGTCACTTGATTTAGATGCCATAGACTTTAACGATGACATGGCAAGGTCCAATTTAGCACAGTCTAAAATGCCAAGCATGCCTGATGGAGTTTTTAACAACACTACAGCTGAAATGAGGAGAAACATTGGTCCTGGAAGTTATTATAATTATGAGAGCAACACTTTGCCTCGGAGACAACCAAAGAGATCAGAATCGCCATGGGAATATCTTCCCAAGGACTGGACTAGCTCTGTAAAATTACGTGAAATTAATAAAGTTAGATCTAAGGAGGATAGACAGTCTTCATCCGGTAGGTTTGAAATGATCTAATTAAATAATAATATAAACACTAATCATTTGATTGATTGTTTTGGTGTTTGATGCCATGTCCAGCATTTTTTAGCTGTCTCATGGTGTGCAGTGTTTAGTGGGGAGGTAGACAACATCATTTGAAAAGAAGAAACAAAAATTAATACATGAAATATGTATGAAATCAAACAGTTATTGATTTTTCAAAAGGATTTTAATGTACTTAAGGGAAATAATTAATAGATCACAGAACCAGTGAAAGGAATAGTAGGAAGTTATAGAATAGTTTAATTAATTAAATTTTGTCCATATACCAGATTTATGTGTAGATCTATATAAGAGTGTAATATTTTATTTTTCTTTGTTTATATAATGTAATAACTACAATAAATGTTTTTATTGCATAGCAGTAGATGTTTAATTACTATTAGTCAGCATGCAATATTCTCCTATGTTACACCTTCGGCAATATTACTTTTGAATATGTTAAATAGTGTTCTGATAAATATTTTCAATGCTGTAAAAGGGTTGTTGCATAAATATTGTACCTTATGCAATAACATTCTACTATGAACAGTTTCATCAATATTGGATAACCGTAATATATATATATATATATATATATATATATATATATATATATATATATATATATATATATATATATATATATATATATATATATATATATATACACTAAAGATTTGTGATAAAATACTTTTTTACAGGTCACTGGAGCGGTACAAACAGTAATCGTCATTCCCTGGACTCTGACAATGTTAAATCAGATATCAATCCGAACTCTACATCTCAGATCTCACTTGGACAAGATTCAGGTCGAGGGTCACCTTTACCTGACGATGAAAGGTATGTATTCTGAAGAACATTATCTTGTTATACAATAGAACTGTCTAAATTGAACATGCTTGATCTACAGTAGTATATTTTGGCCTATTTAATGGACACATATATAATGTTTGAAATGGTTTTGAGAAAAATTGTTAATTGATGAGCCAAGTCAAATCTGTTTGTTTTAAAATAGACTTATTCAATGTTGAAACTTGGAATGAACGTTGAGCAAATCCAATCTAATCCATACACACCTAAATTCAAAAGTATTAAAGCATGCTAATTATACATTTAAGTATTTTGGCTTAATTGATGGTTGATAAAATTTTATAAGCATCTACATTTAACTGGCAAAACCTGCATTTGGAAAGTCTCTATGCTTTACCATTTGACTGATGAAGTGATTAAGCAAAGTTTGGAACTCTATTCAAAATCGTTATGATGTAATGTAAGCAAATATTAACTTAATTATATAATTTGTATAGAATTTTGCTTCTTAAATAATAGACATGGCTGAAGGTTAATACAATTTAACAGATAATTTCTGTAATCTATAATGGTATACTTAGAATTGTAATTTTCACTAGAATTTCGCTATTCCATTAACTGGTTCAACATTACATTATGTGATTACACAGCCAGTAATTTTTGTCCTCAAAATTGTCCTTTTTGTTATTCCTTTTTTCCAATAGTTTTTTGGCTATTTGTTCTTCTGTCTTTAAGTTGTTAATTTCATTGTTAGGTTTTGGTTCGTTTATTCTCTTTATATATTTTAGTACGTAACATGAAACAAAGTTGGATATAAATATTGTGTATAATCGTTTTAGGGGTAGTACTGATACCAATGGTGGATACATAGGTGATGGTGGAAGTACGGTTACAGATGGAACATCAATACAGGATGGAAAACTAGACACGGATGCATGGCTCAGAACTCTGGCAATTAGAGCTGCTGCTCGTGATGAAATTTCTTCAAGTAGTGCTGAAACACTAAATTCGTTGACAAGACTTACTAAACAAAACATTGAAGCTTTAGATTTAATGATGTCACCCTCACGGCACAAATTTAGAATGTTAGAGGATGAAGAATGCTCTGAATATTCTGTTGATCAGGAAGGCTTTTATACATCATTTCATAATGACAGTGGTTTACGTAAAAGTAGTGCTACGTTGGTCGATGAGGACGAACTATCACACAGCAAGGATTCTCATAGCGTTTGTAGTTTTGAAAGTGTAATACACAATCCAGATTCTGAGAAATTTGCAGGCATTAAAAAGAGTCAAAATGGTAAATCACTGAACAAAGTGACCCCTCCTAAACCCCCGAAAAGGACAACTTCAGTGTCGTCTGTGAATTCAAAATCTCAGTCAAAAGAAACATCACCAGGAGCAGTTAGTCGGCAAGATTCTGTATTGTCCGATACTGACCAGGAAACTTTTTTCCAACGTGTAGAGGATAAATCTAAAATTTCATCACATGGAATCCCTTCTCTATGTACTCTAATAAGTGATGACGATTCAGTCATTGGAAAAGGTGAGGGTATCAGTCTGTCTCAGAATAATGAAGTGTTTAATTATGACAAGGATTCTTTTAAAATGGTTGACGTGAATCAGAATTTTAATGTTACCGATGCTCTAGACCCTTCCTCATTTTCACAATTTTCGGAAGGAAGGACTTTTCACAATGGATCATCTATGGACGGAATATCTGTATATACTATAACTTCAGATCGGTCAACATTCAATTTTGATGAAACTGAATCATCACTAACAGATTGCAAAACACTACCTAGAAAGATGAAGATTGATGAAAGTTTTGATGGTTCTGAATATACCAAATCATGGCCAAGAAGTCACAAAAAGGATGACTCTAAATCAATTTTGTCAAGCATCCTAAAAAGTAGTGATAGTTCTCTTAGGCCTCCTAAATCTCTTTACTTTTCACCCATGCTAAACATGTTTGATTCAACAACTCCACAGGGTGTAGAATGCCCAATGCCTGAATCGTCTCCGGACGAACCAAAAACAGCATCAAAAGAAGAGCTAGAAAAAATGGGAGACAACTCTAGCTACATGTTATCTATTCCCTTGGCTGATGGAAGTGATGAACAATTCAAAACCGATTTACCAAGCAAGTATCAGCCATTTTTGGTGGTGAAACCAGGTTCTGGTAGAAATGACATAAAAACTAGCAACTCAGCTACTCAACAAAATTCAGAAATGCCAAATACAGTCTCAAAAGTTAATGTTAAAGAAAGTAGTTATGCAATTACAGCCAATCCTTTGTCAACTACATTCAACAGTGAACCTGAAAACAACAATGGCAGCTTAAATGCCAGTTCATTTTCAAACTTTTCTGGTAGTATAAATTCTATTAATTCTGAACTAAGCATGGCCGACAGTTTGACATATGTCAGTTTGCCCAGCAATTGTAGTTCTCCTAATTTGTCTAACGTGGATGCTCCTGGCGTTTTAACTCCAACTGGATCTGTGGATTCGTTAATAAATTCCACAAAAAAATTCAGTGATTCAATTGATAATTCAAATCTAAGCACAACCATGGAAACGATTGCTATTTCAAGAAACTCTTCATCATTTAATACTACACACAATGATGAGCAGAAGTCATTCAGAACATTCTCGGGTGAATTGATTCCTGTGCCATATACAACGTCCACACCCTACACATCTTCTTCTAAAGTTCCAAATCAAACTGGCATGAATCATTTTCAGGAATCGCCTATCTCATACTCAAGTACACATTCTGTTGAGCAACAGAATAAGATGCATTCATCCAAATCGTTTCCATCTGATATGACCAGTGCCAGTCAACAGGAAATGAGTCAGACAAAAAGGCATTCTACCGGAACAAAATCTCATCCTTTAGTTAATTTGAATTACATGGATAATTCTGATAATACAACAAATATTGGTCGCACAGATTCTTACCGTGTTGCTATGGTAACCCCTGCACGTAGTGGTTCATACAGAGTTGCAATGAATGAAACTGCAAGCTATCCTTCATTTAATAATATGAGCAGACGATCAACAACACCTCGAGTTAATGTAACCAATCAAATGATCTCCCAGTCCCATGTTCAACAAGAATCTTATCAAAATCGGCAAAATGATCAATATCATCAAAACTTGTCTCCAGATCAAAATTATGCATATGATGGTCAGAAAGGTCATCAGACACTTGGAGGTTCAGGCAAGGGACGGTACAATCCTCTGTATGCAGCAACTGCAGATTCTGTTAAAATGTCCTCATCGCAACCTTCACAATATCAAAAACATCTGTCACAGAATCAATCCGAGGATCAGAGTCGTTCTAGAAGACTAAGTTATGATAAAGAACCTTCACCTTCTCAAGGTCACCATCAAAAGCATCCTTCACCATCACAAGGTCGTCATCAGAAACTACCTTCACCGTCTCAAGGTCATCATCAGAGACATCCTTCACCATCACAAGGTCATAAGAAGCTGGTTTCACCTTCCCAAGATGGGCAATCAGCTTACAATGGAAGGTTACACGAATCGTCGTCATCTCCATCCTTTCACAATTCAGCTAACTACCAGAAACAATTACAAGCAACAAGTGAGATGCAAAGTAACTCTTATGTTAACTCTACAAAAAACAATTCAAAACTCAATCAAAGTGATTCATTGAAGCATGATTCTAGAAACTCAACACTCCCTCATTCAAAATCTTATCCAAACACGAACATGCCAGTTGTGAATCAAAATGACTTGAATAGTAGAACAGACTCTTATCGTGTGGCCTTAGGAACAAATTATGACAATCCAAATAGGAACACCTCATACCGTGTGGCAGTAAAAGACACTGACCCACTTATCCCAGATAATCGATTGGATGTTATGGATGTACTGACATCTGGTGCGAGAGATTCTCGTAGAATGGGAATTACTAATATTGATCAAGTAAAAAGTATGCCAGAAAAAAATGAAACTACAGCTGAAAGTCAAAAACAACAAGTTGTTCGGAGAAGAAAACCTGATGTAGATCCAATTTCTGTGCTGTCAAATCGAGAAAGTAACACAAGTAAAACAAATAAAAATAGGTTTAGTACATCATCCACTTTCATTCAGTTTGATCCAATATCAGAGGACTGGGAATTTATGATGAATTCTTCCGATTCAGTTAGCCAGTTTTCCAACGGCTCAGATAGGGACTTGTTAGACTATGGGGATATTGCCAGCAAGGATACTTTCAAAGTAAATGCAATGAGTGGGAAAATGAGCCAGGAAAAAAGCTCTTCTTCATTGCTGGGTAGTATTAAAAGTACTTTGAAATCTATGTCAGGGAAACAGTCCAAAGATTGTCAAGATGAGGGAAGATTTTCTCTGGTGTAAAAGTGTTACTAAGCAACAGTTTTTTATAGACAAATTTATTTAGAAATGTTAAGATCTTGAAATTTTTTAAATTTTGAATGAATGAATGTTAATGTTTACTGTTCGGTCTTTGTTTATGTTTTTGTTTGTGTGTTTATGTATTTTGTTGTTGGTTTATACATCAAGTACATTCCAAACTGCAGTGACGCTCTAAATGTTCTGCAGTTATATATTTATGTATTTAAAACAAAATTATGTTCCATTATAAACAGATATTTTTTTTATTTTCTGAAATAATTTATTTTTGACAGAATGCTTTCATCTGTAGTGATAACAAGATTGATATTTACAGGGAGATAACTCAATCAACAAAGATAAATCATGCTTTTTGTTTTTCAATGATGATTAAATTTTGTAGATCTGTTTCAAAATAGTCAGAAATGCATTTAACACATAAGGTTTCTAAAAACATTGGGAAGTTATTACACATAAAAATGGCTGATCTTAAATTTTCATTTCATAAAATGCCAAATGTTTAATCATTTTATTCATTGAACATTTTAAGTACAAGTTTTAAATCACTGGTCTTACCTAAGATTTTTAATTTAACTGTGTTAAATAAATATCTTTTTGGTGTCCTTATAGAGTTGTGCCATTATATATTGTTAATTTTTTTTTTTATTTTAATGCTGTTTTAGTTAATTTTACATATTGCATTTTATAAGTTTGAATAAATTGTGTTCATTATAATTCAATATTTCTTTTTGTTTGGTAATTATTTTTTGACCATTGAAATATAAAAAGTTTTAAAAGTTTCCTGTAGTATATAAATATCGGATTAAGAACAAGTTATGTTACAACTGTATATAAGTCTACAATTTAGCCTTAATGTTATAAAATTAATAGAAAATTAAAAATTGTTCTTTAGAATTTTGTGTTTGAATGAATCTTTAACATGTTATATTTGTGTTTACTAGTATATATGACAGATTTTTTTGTCTACATTTGCATCAAAATCAGTAGTTAAACTTTTGTAGTAAAAATTTCCCAGAATTACTTAGTTTCATTCATTGTACAAAATCACATGATATTTATAAAAGTTAACAAAAATGGCAGCATTCATTAAAAGCATTCCATCATTTTAAAAAATTCTGTTGTAGTCTGTTTTTGTTTTTTTTAACTACCTTTTGGGTTATATGTTTGGATATGCAAAGTTTAGGACTAAAGAACAATTGTAATTAAATAAATGAGGAAATATATGAAATTCCAACTATTTTCCGGATTGGGTTATGTGATTGGCCACATTTATGGCAATTAGAATTTCATTTCCTCTTATTTTCTTTACACGTCATTGTTATATCTGGAATTGTAAATTTTTGAGAATTTCTTGTAGATATTATTTGATTTGTAAATACTTTGAAATGAACAGTGTAGATTATTTCATATAAATATTATATTCTGGAGACTTCAATTTCCTATAATACTATACAAAATTTAATTATTTATCTTTTTTAATGTTATTTTAATAATCTAACTACAAATAATGTCAAGTTTTTTTACTAAAATGAAAAATATTTCTAGTCTGATTTTTAAAAATAAAATGTCACTTATATTGATTTTTATGATATATTCCTATATTTTAAAATTTCTACAATGTTTCTCAGTTTTACACCTGACTTGTAAAGAAAAAAATGTATTATTAATAAATATAATTTTATTGTTTTTTTGGTAGGAAGTAAGTTTTATAGTTCAGACAGAAAAAGTTCAAAAGGAAAATTGTTGCATAATAGTTGCAATACCAAAAGGCCATGTTTGCATGTAAATGAGAAATATTTTAATTAATGTAGTTTAAGAGTGCAGAGACGTTGTGTGCACATCATAAATTTTTATTGTGGGCGTCCTTACATTTATAAATCTGCACATATCCTCAAGTGCAAAGAAATAACAATTTTTGTAATTAAATTTTTTACTTTAGTTAAATGCTATAAATCAAAATTTGCCTTACAGCATTAGAATCATGACATCAGCAGCGAAAAGTATCAGTATTGCCGAACATAATTTATGCAACCTGCTATATTACATCATATATCTTAAAGCATAAAATTTGTATATATTCATTGTTAAGTGCTTTGTGATTTGCTGTGTCTATGCTTATGTAGATTTTTTCCACATGAAACTGTAGTGCAATCCAAGTCTACATTATGGTAGATAAAATAAAATATTTTAGATAAATATTTGTCTGTTGTTATCTACAAATGTTACCCTATGCATATTTGCATTAAATTAATTGCTGTTGGTGGGAACTATAATATTATTGTTCTGTCTGGAGATAATCCAGTTATACAAGTAAATCAGTTTTTAAAATTATCATCAAAAGATGAGCACGTAGTCAACCCTGTTCCAGAAGGCACCTCTATAAAAAGATGTGCCTGTAGTCAACCCTGTTCCAGAAGGGACCTCTATAAAAAGATGAGCACATGGTCAACCCTGTTCCAGAACAAATTACTGTCTACAGTGGACAGTTGCTTCCACATGCTCTTTTCACCTGTATAAAGGGCTATTTTTATGTTTCTCAGGCTGGTGGCAATTTTGAGTTTACTTTTGGCATAAAATAGTGCATTCCCTTTAAGTTCGGCTGTACTTGTCAGTTTAGTCCAGGAGGAATCCAGATTGAAATCTTGATTGATTTCATGGTTCAGCAAACAGTATTTTAGCTATATTCAGTACTCTAAACCCACAAAAGATATAATGTACTAGTTAAGACTGTTTAAAATTTAACCCGGTAGTCTACAGCTTTCTAAAGTGCAATAGCACTGGTTGCCATGATGTCTGTCATTTGCATTTCTGATCAGACAGCTTTTGGCAGCTTATAGCTAAATACAAAGAGATTTCAGACAACAATTTTGAATAGCAGATGTTGTAAATGCTGTATAAATTATTCCTTGTAAAGAAAAAGATAAAGCTGGCAAAACACATTGATATTAAAACCAGTATGCAAAAATCCTTCTAAAAATCTTTATAAGTGGACCTGAGATTAACATTTAGTCGAATGAGAAATCTTTTTTTCTGATTGGCTAGATTGTTTACATCTACTTTGCTGAATCTACCAGTCTGAATCACAGGATGGAAGTTTGTAGGATTTATTAACGAAGATTTATATTAAAAAAAAACCTGACTTCAGACAGAAATATCTTTGGCCCTTAAGATGGCTCAAACTTTTGTGCTTATTGAAGTTCTAACTTCAGTTCTCATTATACTACAGACACAGACTCAAGTCCATGCTAAGCCTCTGGTTTAATTAAAGAACCTTAGTGAGCAAGCTCACAATACCCCACGCATTCCCATTACATCAAGGTGGTATCGGGTAAATTGGTATACTGAAGTTTCATGAAAATTCATGAAGAAATGAAAGTGCACTTCATGCGACAACATTGAATATACATGTACATAAAAGTTGACTAAATCCCACTCCCAAAAATAGGGTCCCCTTGACAAATTTCCCTAAAAATCAATCCCATCCAAGCACCAACTATTAATTTCCCAAAGTTCCAAGAAAATCCATCAAGAAATGAAAGTTCTATCAAGGTGACATCATTTAATATACATGTACATGAAAGTTGACCCTGCCAAAAATATGGTCCCCCATGACAAATTTCCCTAAAAATCAATCCCATCCAATCACCTACTATAAGTAACAATTTTCCAAGTTTTGTTAAAATCCATAAAGAAATGACAGAGCTATCCAGGCGACAACAGCATGACACACGGACGGACTCACGGGTCAAAAAACATTATACCCCCAACAACTTTGTAGCATGTGGTATAATTGCTGGATCTAACTGTCGACAAAATTGGGGGGACGTAAAGGGAGTTTGTGTGGTTGAGGTAGCTATTGATCATGTGCCTGTCAACACATCACTACAGGCAGGGTGTGCTGGACTTCAATCTTAACTGACATGAATTGTCAGTTTCTCTACCTAAGGTCAGGGTATTCTCTGTGCATTCTGGCTTCCCCCACCCCCCAATACAAACTGGACACCACAATAATCGGAAAAATTGCAGAAAGTGACATTATACACTATTCAAAAAAGACAATTATCTGCCAGGTACAGAACGTATGGTGATTTATCTGGGTGTAGATGTTTTAATAATGCTTTTAGATACATCACGAGTTTAAATGAAAACCAATAAGTCAGGATCCTGCAATAAAGTTGTCATGCATTTTATTGTCATTGATAAATGAACTCTAAATAAACCAGTGATAATGGATAAAGTTTGAAGGAAACCTTTAACAAATAAACATGACATGACCTTGTTTCCATACTTTATAAAGTTCTGGACACTATATTTCTCTTACAATTGTTTTTTTCTTTTCCTTAACCATAATTCTTGCAATCTAATGATAATTTACGAACAGTATTTGTTCAATTATTGTTTATGTTTCACATCCAGTAATCAAAATGACAGCTATATTCAGGAAGATAATTAGAACAACTAGATATCAGTGAGATGGTACCCATCTCTGTGGGTCCCGCGGACCTAAAGGTCATCCACCATGGTATGCAACATATCGCCTTGATATTATCTACCCACATTCCAAATATCAAAAGCCAAAGCCTACCTTGAAAGATCAAAAAGATACAGCCGGGACATGAATTTGTCATTCAGAAAGCAATAATTTGACTTAAGGTCAAAGTTCAAGGTCAAAGGTCAGCAACCATGGTATGCGAAAAATCGCCTTGATATTATCTACTCACATTCCAAATATCAGAAGCCTACCTCAAGAGATAAAAAAGTTACAGCCTGGACATGACTTTGTCATGCAGAAATCAATAATGTGACCTTAAGGTCAAAGTTCAAGGTCAAAGGTGATCAACCACGGTATGTGACACATCGCCTTGATATTATCTTACCACATTCCAAAAATCAAAATCCTACCTCAAAAGATAAAAAAAGTTACAGCACGTACACGATTAGTTTTGGATGGATGGACGGACAGACTGATCACTATAGGGTGTCTGCCACAAAGTGTCAGGGCCCTAATTAGTAGGCATCCCCAATATGATGGACAGAGAAAGGCCAAAGGTCAAGAAAATGAAGGTCAAATAGACAGGGTTAGAAAATAAGCCCCACAGCTACCTACACACGACTTAATGAGTTATCTGATCATTTTTTTCAATGAATATATACAAGAACTCTAACCTAAGTAAAAAACAGACAGAAATAAAGCCACCTACAATATCATGTTTACATGAAAGCTTGCATTTTAAAATAGGGCATAGTTTTTTAGTAGTGTTTACGAGCTAAATCATTTTGACCATATTATTGGCTAGTAATTGAAATCAAAGCCCAACATCCATAGATGGAAGTTCTAACATAACCAGATATCGACATGCACATAAGAAAAACAAGCAAAAAATCAATGGTTTTTGTTTTTATTTGCTTTGTAAGATTTCTTGGTCCCATATTCAACATTCCCAACAGGAATATTCTACAAATCTATTAACAAAATACAAAATATTTATTTACATTTTCTGATATGGATGAAATTACAATGTTAAGTATGGATAAAGATAATCTCATGAAAGCCCAATAAAAATAACAGACACAATTCAAGATAAATCGATGTTTTATCTGCAAGTCAAGACTGATTTTTATTATTTGGACAAAAAATGGAGAAGGAGCAGTATATTATATTATTGGAAGATAAAAAATGTTCTCCAGAACACAATTTCTCAGTCTCCCGTCTCCAGATAAAAAAAAATCAATATGCACAGGGGTGCAAAAGCCGAGTTGCGGTATTTTATTAACCAAAACTTTGCTTGTCTTTATTTTAAGATTTAACATAATTGGTTATTACAAATTCAACCGTTCACAAGTAGTAATCCCTTCCAATCGTTTCATTAAAATCGGTTGAGAACTTTTTGAGTTATGATTCGGAAACCACTAATTCAAGAAATTTTCTAACGTTTTTCTGTCGCTGTGACCTTGATCTTGATGGGATTTACCCCAAAATCAATAGGGTTTCTCCTCTTATGGTATGTAACAATTCCTAAAGTTTCATTAAAATCGGTTCACAACTTTCTGAGTTATGGTCCGGAAACCAATTGTTGATGCCCGCCCGCCATCATCATAACGATAGCCGAGTTCAACTTCGTTGCAACTCGGCTAAAAAATTGTTATTTTGTCCGTACATGTATTGTGTGGCAGACGACAAAATCATATGAAATAAACTATGTGTATAGGTTTACACAATCAAACTAGGAACTAGCTACTGCCCACTTAGTATACCCCGGCTATTCACATCAGTGAATTGACCAAGTCTGTAGGCAAGTAGTTATGAGACAGACGGTACTCGCAATAGGGACCACATGGTAAGGTCACATACAAAATTTATAATGGTTGTGATAAGAAGTTGCTGAGAAAACTGTAATGAAAATTTTCATCCACTGACCACTAATGTTGAAAATTAACTAGGTCGGTAAACAGGAAGAAGATATGCGACAGACCAGAAATCAGTACTCGCAATATAGGACCATATGGCATGGTCACATATAAAATTTCAAGTGGTTGTAATAAGCAGTTGATGAGAAAACTGTTTTGAAATTTATGTTGCAGATGGAAGGATGGACAGGGGTAAACCAGTATACCCCCCTCTGCAACGAAGTGGGGGAATAATGAAATTTATTTAAGTATTAGCTGATAAATGTATTATCTTTTGAAATGATACGCATACAGTAAAGCTAATAAATCATTCCACATCAATTAACTACAGTAACTCCTCATGTACTACTTGGACTGGGTCAGAGTTCATTAAAATTAACATATTTACTTTTCCAGACTACAAAAAAACTCCCTCTAAGTAATGTCCCACAGCACTATTGTAAAACAGACAAATAACCAACAGAACATCATTATTAACCATATCTAATCAATAAATATATACCCTCATATCCACTCAACCTCAATCCTCACCCACACTGTAAGACTTAAACTTCACATCTCCAACAAAAAATAACAAGGTTATTTAAAATATTGTTCATTTTAACAGTCTATGGTACATGAATTTAGAACTGCGTAGAAGTTCATTTTAATCTTAATAAATAGTTTAAATTTTTTTTCCCCAGTTTCATACCCTTAGACATAATTTACAATTTGTTGGAAATCTTGGATTACAAGTATTTTCTATAAAAAAAGTCAGAAAGACAATTATCATTTTCAACATTTGAAGTTTGCAGTATGGCTACACAAAGTAATACATGGTTAACAAACACCCGTTTCTTGTCGAGTTAATATCAATTTGTCTAGTTAAGCAGAAATAAAAAAACATTTTGAGGCCTAAAAAAATGCAGGTTTTCCTGCCAGAGATTAGTGGTTCTCACCATGTACTCTGGCCTCCAACCCTATAAATACCAAAGGCCATACTATAGCTGAGAGTGGCAAACAACCCTTCCAACAAAACAATTACAGAGAACAAGTGAAGTAAATCTTGTTCCATGTTAACATAATAATGGATGTAGTATGTTTCAGATTCTGTATATTGTTTTTTTAAGGAAAAATCAGTTATAAATTTAAATCATTTCAACTGAAAAGCAATTTTATTCAGTATAGTCACTGGTGGTTTTTTTCAGTTTACAAAATATGCTGCCATAATTGACATTTGATGACTATGAACTATGAGTAAGACGAAGGTGTTACCAGGCACAAATAAAACAGTAAATAAATTCTTGATGGTTGCAGAAATGACATAATATCAACATTACAAACATTTAAAGTCTAACAGTAGTCCATTAATGTCAATAAATTAAAAAATAATGCAAATTAAATGTATCACATGTACCAAGTAAAAAAAAAAAAACAATAAAAATCTCGTCCAAGTCTTTGACTTTTGAACTTGCGACAAATGCAATACACAAAAGAAAATATTTTTAGTCATTTATGGGTAAGAAGCAAAAATTGTTATCAGCAATTTCTGTGGGTTCTTTTTCAAACTTATTGTACCGATGTTGTCAGTATAGCCCTCCTGAGAGGGATATATAGGAGGTAATCAATAGCTTTTTGAAAAGATCTTTATTGTTTACTTACTCATTACAAATCTTAATATACATTAAGAAAAGAACACTTATATAAGATTTCCATTATTAAACAAATTATTTACTGATTTAGAGAGAATTTTACTCAAATTAGTATTCAGGAAGCAGATGTTCAATTTCTTTCAACCAACAGCTAGGAAAATTAACTATTATTGAAGCTGAAAGTGACATATTTCTATTGTGTATCTATACAATAACATCTTCAAACCATTTCACACAAAAATGCAATACAGACATTTTTACAAAATGTGCACACATACACTCATATTTTTCCAAAATAACATAATCAAGCTACAAGCCTCACACTCCAAATATGCATCAAAATACACCTTATAACAGTGGTGGATACAGGGGGCAGGTTGTCCGGACCCCTTTACAAAGCAACATATACAAAATGCACCCATAAACCCCTTGTCATCAAGGCCCCAGCGCCATAAAACCGTTTTTGGTAAAAATGTTTGGCTCAGCATGAGAATTTTCTCAACTACCATGACAACAAAGGAAAATGAAAGTTTTTATCTGCTGAAATTGAGAATAAAAAATTCTTAGCAAAGAAAATGTTTATGGCGCTGGGCCCAGATCGGGTTCTCCTTATGAGATATCTTGGAAATGCCACTGTATAAGACATTCACACATGATATCTACTACAGGCACCCATAAAAATCATCCTGCTAGAGCATAAAAAATTTGATAAAAATTCATTTAATTTAAATATAAATACAACTTAAAACAATTCACATCTTAAAAAATATAAATAATTAAGTACCAACTAAATATGTAACACTTCAAAATATGATGCATGTTCCTATAACTATTCTTTCTTTACAACAAAAAAGAAGAATGATTTAAAACATGGAGACATTTTTACCTATTAATGTACCTGAAATATAAGTATCTGTCCATTTCAAACAAGAATGTTAACAATATATGATCAAAATAATTCATTTCAAAGTCTTTGTCAAAATTGTAATTATATGCAATTTTAACCAACTTAAACATGTTAAATTAAAGCAGTTTTATTGTACAATAAAGAAATACAATTAAACCTGTGTCTAGTGTACAAACAACTTCACCTGGTACCCAAGTCAAATGA
Source organism: Limnoperna fortunei (assembly GCA_944474755.1). Classification (NCBI taxonomy): domain Eukaryota; kingdom Metazoa; phylum Mollusca; class Bivalvia; order Mytilida; family Modiolidae; genus Limnoperna; species Limnoperna fortunei. The sequence goes on from OX104118.1 coordinate 29,956,094, forward strand.
AGAGGGGGGCTCCAGGCCAAGTGGTTTAGGTAGTTAGTAACCCACAATTGATTAAAAGCCTGTCAAGACTGAGTTTGCAGGTTAACTCCAACATAAATTGACAATGACTGCCAATTTTCCTTCCAAACTTCAAAAGTTTTCAGGGGGACTCTGGCTTCCTACCCCTCACCCCCACCAAAAAACCCCCCAAATAATAATAAAAAAATGAATGCAAAGCTACAGCTGAAATATTGTTGATATTGGTATAAAACACCATGGAAAACAAATGATAAAAGGATCAAATGATGTGTTAAAGTTAATTGGACAATTAAGGTATCCGACCCATAATTGAAGTTACCTTTTAATTTTATTTTTCGACCAAGAAATATAGTTTTATTTAAATCAATGTATTGCTAATTAATGGCACAAATTAAATATATTGTTTTACTTTAAGTCAATGTAAACAGTTTTGAGCAAAAAAGTTAGTTACTCAAATAGTATTTCAAATGTTTGCCGAACATTATCAAGGTCTGCTCCATTGAAATACAATGGACATCTGGGACACCTTAAAATGTGCATAAATTGCAGTTAATTTTTTATTCTCTTCACAATCCTTGTCCAGAAAGTGTACTTTCTAGTTTTCTTTCGCATATTGGTAAACACCCCCCTTTTCTAATTTCACCCAATCTGGCATAGCCACCCTGCAGAATATTGCCAGTAAAGAGATCTTGTGATGTTGTAACTGTGTACCAAGCTTCATTTAGATATGAAGTCATCTTCATATAACACAAATGTAAACCTGATGTGGGATAAATGGACCAATGAAGGATGGAGTAAATGAATGAAGGGACCAAAAATCTATTTGTCCCACAACTTCCATTGGAAGAATAATAAGCTTTACAGGGCTTCTCTTTTCTTCTAGTTTCTAAAGCCTGTACAAATAAATCAGATATTTTTTGGCCATGTACATAATATTGTTTATCACGGTATGATAATTATTCTTGGAATTTGATTGGTCAGTTAAACGTCTTTACAAAACCAATATACCAGGGTGTTGCTAACCATTAGTTTTTCAATAGTAAGTAAGATGCGTTTATACTAGAAATGGTAACTGGTTTGTGTCATATACAGAATGATGAAATGGTGGACAAAAGGTCCAAATGTGTTATATTTTAAACAGAAAGGTAGTTCCCTACACCTTGTAAAAAAGTGTCATTTTTAATGAATTTCAATCCAGCTTTATTTGAAAATGATGAAAACGTTAGTTTAATGGCTACAATTGCATTGACAAAGTACCTAAAAATACATCATTTCAAACTAAAACCGGAGATAAATTCGTTATATACGTTCATATCTGTAGATATGAAGATTTATACACCTTCAGCACCCCTGTACACCCTTCTGCTTGGCCTTAAAGCATACAAGTGGCATTTCAGGTGTTAAAATCTCCATATGTACGGATATGAACGTATAATTCAGTGCCCCTGTACACCTTTCGGCTTCACCTCAGAGCATACTTGGGGCATGTGTTAAAATCTACGGATATGAACGTATATAACTAACAGTATCTATTATACTGACAGCAATGAAATAATGAGATTTACAAGAGAAATAAATTCTTGTAAATCTCATGTCTAGTAAATTCAGTTCTTCCACTCCCTGGAAGTGATGTCACAATGTATGTTCCTATAAGTTTGATGACATATTAAATACACATGTATTTGTCAATGTAATAAACATGATAATCAATGCCACTTTGTGAATATTGAAAATATAATCACTAGTGCTAAAACACATTCAGATTTAACTTGTGCAGGGAACAAATTCTGCACAGTTTAAATCTGATACATTCTGCGGCACTCATGATCACATTTTTTCACACTCACTCTGTGCAACTGATTATCATATAATTAAAGAGTCAAGGCTTTTAGCATAATATGCTATCAGGAACAAAAAATGTTCATGCCAAAATAAAAAATTTTTTAACCAATCAACAATGATAGTTGCAGTTTTGTGACAATTAACTTTTTTGTTTGAAATGGACCATTAAAACTACGAGAACAAAGCCCACATGGCTATAACAACATTTATAAACAATAAACAAGTTCCATAAAGAATTATCACAGTGTATATAAGTCCCCTGGTGTCTCTGTCCGAGATTGTAGAACGCAGCGCAAACTCTATGAAGGCATAACAAATCCACTGTCCATCCAAGGCATAACAGGGTACCACATTCAGTATTATTAAGGCACCAGATAGAGATATTAAATATCTGATCCCAAGTTAAGTAATTTACAAGAATCAATAGTGTATCTTGAAACATTTATAAAGATGTCATGATCAAATTATTGGTAAACACAGAAATTTTTCCCAGTCAACAAAATGCACCTAAAACAAACATCTTATCCTTTCCATTTCATTCATGTCAATAAAATTCTATAAACTTACTAAATTCAGTAAACAACAACAATGATTGATTCTAAATTTTTAAGCTGACCAAAATGATTTATAAAGAAGAACTCTATAAAAAAAGGTCAAGTTAAAGGTTTTTTAAAATATGTTTCCTAAGGATTTGTATGATGATTGAAGTCCTCCTGTGATGGCAGTCAACTTTATTTTCAATTTGAAACCCCCCCCTCAAAAAAAAAACAAAAACAAAAAAACCTTGTGTCAAGGTCTGTTTAATAAATTTTTACATACAATATGGTAGCCATCAACTTTGCAGTTACTGAGAAGGTATTTGAACATTTATCCTATAGGGAATAATTATAAACTGCACCTTGCAATTATTTTGAAATTGTGATCAGAATAAAACAGTCACATTTTAAAGGATGATCCAATCAACATTGTCACCAAGGTTTATTTCAAATGGTCCAATAGTTAATAAGAATAAGATTTAAAATCTACAGAGAAAGGTGACTACATTGCTACTGCTAACACTATGAACAAGCATAAACAATGAAAATAGCTCATTTTGGTGGGTTGAGCTCAAAACCAAGCTGTAAACAAGTACAGAAAACAAAATAGAAATAAATTATGTAATTACGCTTTATTGTATTTATTTTTAAGAGGTTTTACACAACAATTTTATTTGCAATTCGTTTTAACTAAGAAATGAAAAAGGCGTCCTCACCAGTCAAGGTTTTTTTGACCACATGTATTATGACAAATTTAGTTAGGAAATTCCTGGGCTAGATGCTTTCATATGACGTCATAACTAAAAAATATCAACTAATCACATTACTGGAAAGAAACCAGTATGCAAGCAATCATATCGGAGGGGGATAACCTAACCAAAAGTTTTTGATTGGCTATTCGCAGGTACATGTATAATGTAGCCAATTGAGAGTGAAATGCAGCATAGGAATTTCTTAACTAAATTTGCTACTGTTTCGTGGAAACATGTGGTCACACAAACCATGACTTGAGGATGTGAAGATAGTTACTCAGTAAAAGAACCCGATCTTTGGCAAATAAATTGATGAAAGTTTGGGAGGTCAATGGATTTTGAACTGATTGCAAAACATCATTTACTGGTTCCATTCGATTTGCAAAGCTTCGCCAATTTTTTAAATTTTTATATTATTTCATAGTATAAGTAAGTATCCATGCCAATAAGACAATGCATACTGCATGTTTATGTTTCTCTCAATATAAATAATCTTTGAAAAGGATACTTGCTGAAGGTCTCCAAAACGTATGGTAGGTTCAGTGGAATGGCAAAACTTTTTGGTACATAATTGCTAAGTACAACTAAAACAAACAGAAAATAAATATTAGTAGAAGTAGAAATATTTGCATGCTTAAAAAAAATACTCAAGTAGCAGTACAAATTTCAGTTTTTTATGACCTACTGGCTACCATACCTGGTTGATGTAAAAGGACGTCTTGGAAACAGCAGTAGAAAAAATATAAAGTACATTTAATGAAAATTGAATTTTTGTTGTAATCACTAAAACACATCAGGAAAAACATGTCTCGACAACACTGATGTTCCTCTTGGTAAATACCCCATTTTTCTAAGTTCACTCAAGCATGAAATATTTGGCACAGTCCTATAGAATTTTGCCAGTGAAGAGATCTCATTATGTTGTAGAGGTGTACCAAGTTTCATGAAGAAAGCTTTAACGCAAAGGTAAACCTAAGGTGGGACCAATAAATGAAGGAACAGACCAGAAAGTTATGTTCCAACTATAGTTGACGGGACAAACAAATGTAGATTTTTATTGTGAGGTGTATTACTAAGCAGGGGAGTGAAACATAAATACAAATAAAGAAATTATAATCATCCAATCACATTATGATATCAAATATAGGTGCATTAAAACATGGTGCCTTATTGTGACAGATAGATTTGACCTTGTTGATCTATGGCTAGCATACTTCACTACACAGAAGGTGCCCAACCAGATTTTATTTGGGCTAGTTAATTTGAATTTGGACTTCAATGTCTCTAAAAATTCATGTTTTCTATGAAGACTGGGGTCCTATGTTAAACTAAGTCCCTTGGTTGCAGCCATTTTGAATTTCCGATTGGCATAAAAAACATAAACTTTGTAGAGGACCATCCCTTGAATTCTGGTGATAAGTTTTGTTTCAGTTGGCCCAGGGTTTCAGAGAAGAATCCTTTTTAACCTTTTTCCCAAAGGGTCCTATGTTGAACAAAGTCCTGCAGTGTTGGCTATTTTGAATTTTGGACTGGCATGAAAAACATTTAAAGAGGACCACTCAGTGAAGCTGATGATAAGTTTTGTTTCAATTGGTTTAGTTGTTTCAGAGAAAAAGCCTTTTTAAACTTTTTCTTCATAGGGTCTTATGTTAAATTAATTGGCTGTGGAGGCCAATTTGAAATTCAATTTGGCATAAAAACCACAAACTTTACAGAGTACCATAAAAATTAATGCTAGTTATAAGTTTTCATTCAAATGGTAATTAACTATTTTCATACATCAAGTCCTTTGAAACATTGTCCCATAGGGTTTTATGTTAAACCTAAGTGCTGCAGTGGCAGTGAATTTTTTAGCGCTCACCACTTTCGTCATTGATGAAATCATTTGAAAATTGACGATAGATTCCCAAATCAATTTCGTCACCTGATTTCCAGTAAGTACTAAAATTTTTCGTTACAAATTCATTCTACCAAGTGTAAAACAACATATTTATGATACCATTAACAGGAAATTTAATTATTTCACCTCGATATTTTTAAACAGCAGGTGTCAATCGTTGTTTTTACAGGTAATCCGATAACATGATTTTAGTGCTGCTCCTGGTCAATATATGCAAACAAAAGTGTTGTAGATTGTACAGACTTCCACCTTTAGATGAAATATGTAATGCAAATAAAAATTGCAAAGATTTTGCTTATTTAACTCATTTTTCGTATGTTTTGCTTGTTTCAAATGGATTACTCGCCATTTGTTTACATCTGAGATATGTCTTATTACCAATAGTTACCACTTAGAAAACGAAGAGTACAACAGCCCTTAATGAAAAATTTTAACGGATTGATAAACAAATGCTTATTAAATAAGTTTTAAAATTAAAATTCTTTGAAAATTTATAAACATTTTGTTATAATAATTTTTTTTAAACAAATTTATACACTGCAATTGAAAGAATATAGTTGTTTATACTGTAAAATTATATTTCCCCAGTACAGTGAATGCATGCTTCTGAGCAGATGCTTATACAGTGCATCCGCTAAAGTGACTAAAGCCCTCAAAATCCTAAAAATTTCCCTTCAGTGGAGGCCATTTTGGTTAACTGATCAGAGAATAAAAAACACAAACTATGTAAAAGGCCGTCAAGTGAACACTGTAACCAAGTCTGGTTTCAACTGGCCAGGGTTTCAGAAAAAAGTCTTTTTGTAAACTTTTTTCCTCATATGGTCCTATGTTAAACTAAGTCCTTTGGTGGACACCATTTTGAATTTTTGGACTGGCATTTAAAGCATAAACTTTATAAAGAAGCATCAAAAAGGAGCTGGTGCTAAATTTTGTTTCCAACTAATGAAACATTTTCACATAGGGACCTATGTCAAAATACCTCTGGAGAGGCAAAATAATGATAATAGCTCACATGAACCTGTAGGTCAGGTGAGCTATATATAGCTAATGGCCAACAATCTATACCTGAGTAATGAAGGTCCAGTGGATGACCTAGAAACAACAACAAAATTTTCTTTTTCACTGCAACAATCTACCATATCTGAGTGTTGTAGGTCGATTGGATGACCTAGAAACAACACCAACAGAAAGTTCTATTCACTATTTCACGACCAACAATCTACCATACCTAAGTAAGTTAGGTCCAGTCAATGAACTAGAAACAAAAACAAAAATTTCTTTTTCACTGCAACAATCTACCATACCTGAGTGTTGTAGGTCGAGTGGATGACCTTAAAACAACAACAGAAAGTTCTATTCACTGTTGCACTACCAACAATCTACCATACCTGAGTAATGTAGGTCCAGTGGATGCCCTAGAAACAGCAGTGGAGGTTTACGTCCATGGTAAACTTGAAGTAGTTTGGTTTCATTGTCAAGGGCAGGATAAACACAAACAACATCCCCTTTAGGTATATAACAATCACTTTGTAACTTGCACATTGGTCTTTCGGTGGTTGACCTGGCTGGTAAACAGGCATATTTCTGTAAATAAAAACAGAGGGAGCATTAGCTATACAATAGGAGTCGATAACCATCAAAGATTTGAAAATTATCGTTCTTGAGGTTATATATATTATATATTGGCAATTCAAATTCAACTACACAATAAAAAAGTATATTAATATTTTCTAACATTGTTCCACTTTATCCAAACTTTAATGAAATAAGAGGAAGCATGGGCTTACTATCTGCAAATGTCAGACTTCAATGCATGTCGGAGCCTCGGTGGCCGAGTGGTCAAGGTAGTTCGTCTACTATTGATCATGTGGTCTGTCAACACTAATTGTGGGTTCAATTCTCACTGCAGGCAGGGTGTACTCGTCTCCAATCTTAATTGACAAGGATTGCCAGTTTTCCTAACGCAGGTGGGGGGTTTTCTCTGGGTACTCCGGCTTCCTCCCCCAATAAAAACTGGACGCTATGATATAGCTGAAAAATTGCTGAAAGTGGCGTTAAACACCATCAAACAAACAAACAAACAAACAATGCATGTCATTAGCATATGCTAGTTTAAACTGTAAGGATGAAATGCAACTTTTAAATCAAGTGATATTTTTGATAATTGTATAGAAAAGCATAAAAATCCTTCAAAGACAGAAATGGCCGGATTTCGTAAAACAGGAAGTAGGTGAATGACAGACCTGAAATCGAATCCCATGTTATGGAAGACCATGCTGGGCCCAGCGCCATAAACATTTTCTTTGCTGAGAACTTTTTTATTCTCAATTTCATCCAATCAAATCTATCCTTTTCCCTTGTTGTCATGGTAGTTGAGTAAATTCTTATGCTGAGCAAATTTTTTTTACTCAAGTATGTTTTATTGCGCTGGGCCCTGATGCTGCATACCAAAATTCAAGAGAATGTGATTAGTAGTTGCTGAGAAAATTTTTTCCCTGACCACCCGTAATTCACAATATTATAACCCAGATTTTCACTCTGTGAAATCCAGCCAAAAATGAATAGTTGCATAATTTTCCAACTTAGCAACTTTAACACGAAATTCAGTTATTCGGAAATCAGAGTGGCAGAAGACCAACTCCATACCTCCCCCTTATTCACAATATTTTTTGTAAATGGTCAGTTACAGTGACTTACACCAAGTGGAGCAGTCTTTGTATGGTAGTTGAAACATAAATGAGTACTGCTACTCTTATTACAACAATCTATTGTATTCTCTGTACGGGTCCAGTCTGAAATGAAATACAAATATTTAACACCAAAACCACACATTTTCATCATAATATATAAAGTTTGACTGCACACAAGAAATTATTTATTCTGATGGTCACTGTGTTGTTCTATCACTAGATTATGCTGCTGCTGTAACCGACTGTGTGTAATATGCATTTATTATGTGATTAAAATTAATAATTAAAATGAAGTTTATTTGACTTCTTGTCAATAATGCTAAAGTATGTTCATCATGTGATTTTAATAAGCAAAGTTAGAATTGTACACAATTTATTACGCTACTACTATAGACCTAATATGTGAATTACGACATCTGGTACAATAAAACCAAAAATTTATTAACCCTTAAACATTAGAGAATAGTAAACTTTAATTAAAGACCAGCCAAGGTGTCTATAAACATATTAAATGATTTACATGTATCCTTCCTTACTTCTTGGTGAGGCATCCAGTTCTCTGATCAGATTCAAGGCCATACAGTGGCCCATGGTTGGTTCCTTTATACTAACAGATATACATGTATTCCAGTCATCTATACTGGTTACCCTACAGCCACTCAGACTGGTAACTGCTTCTCCAACTACTAAACCTCTAGGCCCAGAAACAGCTGAATTCTACAAAATACAACAACTGAAATGACTTATTGCTTCATTTTAACATTTTTAGCATCCACTGCAAATAAACAATTCAAGTTTGAAAGAAGCAGAAAATTTAAGAAAGTAACACCTCATGATATTTAGAAGACATACATGTATTTTGTAAGGAAACAACTTAACAAAATCAAAAGATACACATTCAGTTTTAATGGCAAAGTGCTGTGGTAGTAACATCTAAGACTTGTATTGGCAACTGCAACCTCAAGCACAATATAGTTATTTAATTCTAATGCATCCAGTTAACAATACCTAATATTAAGATTTTTTTTAAACAAGAAAAAGGGGCCTCAGTGGCCAAGTGATTAAGGTAGATCGTCTTCTATTGATCACATGGTCTGTCAACACTGAGGTTGCGGATGCGAGTCTCACTGTGGACAGGGTGCATTTGACTTCAATCTTAATTGACAAGCATTGACTGTTTTCCTACTGAAGGTTGGGGTTCCCTCTGGCTTCCTAATCAATAACTAGAGGCTCCCAGGAGCCTGTATCGCTCACCTGAACCTGAAACCAAACAACCCTTTTTTATCCAGCTTTTTGTTGCTATAAGGAATTGCCCAACACTTCTACAAAAATCATTAATTTTGACCTTTTAAGGGAAATAACTCAGATAGGGGAGCTTTTGATGCTTAGAGGGATAAGGGAGGTTCACTTCAAATTTGCTGTACCTGTAATACTTTTTTAACTATCAGTCGAAAACTCTCTCGACTCCCACCCCCCCCCCCCCCACCCCTTTTCATTATTTCTATTTTAAGCCAACATAGCTATGTAGGTAGTCAGGTGTCATGATTTGCTAAATTTTGGTAGAGGACGTCTAAAGATGATGTGTGCAATGTTTCAAAGCAGTCCTTTCATTGGTTAAAGAGGAGAAGATTTTTTAAAATCAAGTAAAATTGATTAAAAAAATGTTCAAGGAGAATAATTCCTGAACGGTTCATCAGACAATCTTGACCCTTAAGTCATTTTTGTAGCCCTCATAGAGCAGAACAATTAAGCAATGCTAACTTTTTCTCTAGTTCTAATAATTTTTAAGATTTTGAGGCAAAAATGTCAAAAATAATCAATTTCGACAATTAAAGGGCAATAACTCCTATAAGGAGTCATCATACAACTTCAACCCAATGGAGTGTTTCGTAGAGCTTTTGCTGAAGATGAAGGCATGTCTCTTCGATTTTCCTGTATCTGTTACACTTTTTTAAATATAAGCCAAAAACTGTATTTACCCCCCCCCCCCCACCCTCCGTCCTATTTTTAGCCATGGTGGCCATGTTGGTTAATCTGCAGCCATGGTTGGTGCAAACTTGGTTGAGGACATTTGACGGATGATGTGTACAAAGTTTAAAAGCAGTACTTTCAGTTGTTTCAGAGGAGAAGATTTTAAAAAATCAATTAAAACCGATTAAAAAAAACAGTTCAAGGGGAATAACTCTTAAACGGTTAATCAGACAATCTTGAACCTTAAGTCATTTTTGTAGCCCTCATAGAGCAGAACATTTAAGCAATTCTTACTTTTTCTCTAGTTTTAATAAATTTCAAGATTTTGAGGCAAAAATGGCAAAAATCATCAATTTTGACAATCAAAGGGCAATAACTCCTACAAGGAGTCATCATACAGCTTTGACCCAATAGAGTGTTTTGTAGAGCTTTAGATGCTGAAGAAGGAAAGTCTGTTCGGTTTTCCTGTATCTGTTATACTTTTTGAACTATAAGCAAAAAACTGTATTTTGACCCCCCTGTTCTATTTTTAGCCATGGTGGCCATGTTGGTTGGTCTGAGGCCATGATTTGGGCAAACTTGGTAGAGGACATTTTACTGATGATGTGTGCAAAGTTTCAAAGCAATCCCTTCAGTGGTTTTGGAGGAGAAGATTTTTGAAGAAAAGTTAACAACGACGATGACGACGACGACGGACGACGACGGACGCCAAGTGATGGCAATAGCTCACATGACCCTTCGGGTCAGGTGAGCTAAAAACTGGACACCATACATAGCTGAAAAATTCCTGCAATAAAACAAGAAACATTATCTGTACATATGTAATAGCATTTTGACAGTTTAAAAATCCTAATCCACTGGAGTTTCTGGTGAATACAATTAGTTTACAACATATATTGTCTTAATTTTTATTGTTTTGTTTTGTGGAATGCAATTGCCAATTACAATGGTTCACCTAGAGGACTATTCATTGTTATGTGATGTGCATCATACATATACAATTGTTCTTCTGTCTTAAGAGCTATAACTAGACAATGCACTTCTGTAACATGACGGCAACACCACCTACCTCTGTGACATGAGTGATAACTACAGATTCTCCTACGCTATAAAATGGACCCAGTATCATTGGAAGTATCAAAAGTACACACAAGGCCATGACAACGATTACAAAGTTGTGCCATACGCCTGCACAGTAGATTCGCAACTGTCTTAAGGGGGAGACAACCTGCAGATGTTCTGTTGAAAGATCCACATAAGCACCTGGATACAGTATCAGTATGAATAAGCCAAAACCATTCACTCTAACCTGTTCCCTGAAAAGAATAGTAAAAACAAATAAACTGTATATTAAAAGATTCACCCTAAGGCTCAAGAGCCTGTATAAAATCTAACTAACAACCTAACAACATCCAAGTCATCTTGTTTTAAGTGCAGAATTGATAAGCTAAGGTAAATGCAATGTATACTTTCAATGTCCTGTGCAATGCGATTCAGGTTTTAACATGTATATTTGGGTCCTGCATTAGCTCAACAATTTTTAATGCTGAGGTATAATCTTTTAACTTACATTATCATACATTAGTAGATCTGATACTTGGGTAAAATATTCATGAATATACATGTAACAAGGCATACCCATTTTTAAAGTTACAAAAAGTATGGTGGCCAGAAGTATTTCTTAATTTAATCTCACATGAACTATCTTGATTTCAAGAATCTTAAAAAACAAATCCATTAGTTATCAAATCAAAGATCTAAACCCACTGGTACATGTATGAAATCTATTCATTATTGTTAATATTTATCGAAATGTGAGTGATCTCTCTTACACTTTGCAGTGAATTTGCTGGAAATAATCTTTGCTAGCCAAGTGTTATGATCTGGTCTCCACTCTCTGGGATTGTAACATTTGGCTAGCTTATAAGATGGCAGGAAAATCGCTCAAGAAAATATAAACAAAGTAACTTTTTGTTTCTTTTGTAAATTTTTGTTTACTTTGAACTACTGAGAATATTTTGTCAGTATAAAAAAAGATGACTGGAAAAATATTTCCAACATGCTTTAATCTCTCAGGGGTCACCACACTCTAAACTAGAGGCTCCCAGGAGCCTGTAATCGCTCACCTGGAACCCAAATGACTTCAACTAGATTTAAATTTTTGAAATTTACAGTTTCAGTCTAGTTTAGTTGAGTACAATAACTCCTATAAGGTGCCATCAGACAATTTCTGAAAATTAAATGGTTTGTAGGCCTTGTCCTTAAAGGTAATTTAGAAATTTACAGTTTTACTCTAGGTGTGTTATAGACTTATTTATAATACAAAAACTGATCATTTGACCAAATTCATAATTAAATGGCAATAACTCCTATAAAGAGTAATCTTGCAATTTTGGACTAAGCAATCATTTGTAGGCCTTGCTTTGCTGATCAATTGTGCAATTTACAGTTTCAATCTAGCTGCTATAGCTTACAGGACAGAAATGGAAAATTTCATAAAAAATTGTTATTTAAGGGCAATAACTCCTATAAGGAGTTATCTGAAAATTTCAGACTAATTAAGTGAATTGTAGGGCTTTTATTGCTGATCATTTTTTTTATCTAAAATTAAGTATGTATTTCGTCAAAATCTGGAAAATTAGCGATTGATACAACCTATGTGATACAAAACCTTGTATCATCTATATATGTGATACAAGATGTACTTTTGTCAGAACTACTTCTTGACATCACAATGAATGGTATAACCAATGATTTTGGTGAATGACTTTCATTCTATGAATGAGATATGACATCATAATACGTGTGACATTATGGCCTATACTTTATAAACAATGCTTCGCTGAATGTTAAATTTTAAATTTTAAACATTCAGTTTTGTTTGACCCTTCTTATACTTCTTAATTTGCGATAAACTTATTACATACATTTAAGTGTAGGTACAACTACCTGTATCACGTCGAGACAGTTGCATACATTCCGCATCACAACTCGACGCTACGCGTCTCGTAGTGATACAAATGTACACAACTGTCTCGACGTGATACAGGTAGTTGTACCTACACTTAAATGTATGTAATGTGCATTTATTAATAATTTCACTCTAGCTGTTATGGTTTTTAAGTTACAGGACAAAAACAGAAAATTTCATAAAAAATTGCCATTTAAAACCAATAACTCCTATAAGGAGTCATCTGACAATTTCAGACTTATTCGGTGAATTGTAGGGCTTGTATTGCTGATCATTTTTGCTATTAACAGTTTCACTCTAGCTGTTACAGTTTTTAAGTTACAGGACAAATCAGAAAATTTTATAAAAATTGTCATTTATCGGCAATAACTAATATAAGGAGTCGTCAGACAATTTCAGACCAATTAAGTGAATTGTAGGGCCTTTATTGCTGATCATTTGTGCAATTTACAGTTTCAATCTAGCTGCTATAGTTTTCAAGTTACAGGACAAAAACAGAAAATTTCATAAAAAATTGCCATGTAAGGGCAATAACTCCTATAAGGAGTCATCTGACAATTTCAGACAAATGCAGTGAATTGTAGAGCTTGTATTGCTAATCATTTTTGCTATATACAGTTTTACTCTAGCTGTTATAGTTTTCAAGTGACAGGACAAAAACGGAAAAATTCATAAAAAATTGCCATTTAAGGGCAAAAACTCCTATAATGAGTCATCTGACAATTTCAGACAAATTAAGTGAATTGTAGGCCTTTTATTGCTGATCATTTTTGCTATTTACAGTTTCACTCTACTTCTTATAGTTTTCAAGTTATATTGTAAATACCAAAAATTTTGTCAAAATGGTCATTAAAGGGCAATAACTCCTACAAGAAACCAATACACAACTTCACACTAATAGCAACTATTGTAGACCTTAATGTGGTGCTCAATTTAAAGTAACGGTTTTCTCTATAGCTATTATAATTTATGAGATAATGATTAAAAACATGTGTCGACACCAATGTTCTATTTTTAGTAACAGCAGCCATCTTTGTCTGTTGATCAACACCCTGGGTACAAATTTGAAACTAGGAACCCTAAGGATGATTGTGGCCAAGTTTGAAAAAAATTGGCCTAGTGGTTTCAGAGAAGATTATTGAAAAAGTTTACGACGGATGACGGACGCCAAGTGATAGCAAAAGCTCACAAGGACCTTAGGTCCAGGTGAGCTAGAAAGTAGGGAGAAGTGACTTCTCCCTGGCAGCCAAACAGGGAGAAGTGAGGCACTGATAGGGAGACTAAAGGTAGTCATTAGGGAAAAGTCAGGGGGACCATACAAATAATTAATTTTCTAAGTAGTTACATACATTTTTTCATTATTTACATCATTTTTTTTAATTGTGGATTTCCTGGATTATTTCTCTTGTGTTTTTAAATCATAACACACTTAGATTCAGTTTTTTTTCTTTCTTTTTATTATTATTCATGGTACGCAATATCAAATAGCACATAACCTTTTTCATTATAAAATCAATGAAAAAAAGCACCAGATATAGCGACTATTTTTCTATCTACTTCAGTACTTGTAGCCATACAAGGTATTCACAAATAAAAATAGATCACCTAAAAATATTTGTATATATAGGTGTAGACATAAACATCATTCATGAAGATCTTTTATACATCATAATATTTCTAACAGTTTGTTATGAACATGCAATGTTTATCTGAGCAAAATTTTCAAAGAAGATAGATAGAATAACATAACATTAAACCCAGAAATAATTCTTCTGGTCAGCACACTTCACTTAGACAAAGTTGTGCTGATCAAAATTGCTTCATGGGACACCCATCTACAGAACTTATCATGATGCCAATAATTACTATACATCTTTATTCTTTCAAGTGCAGCTCATATATTTATCAAAGAAATTTGTTAAAATAAAATACACAAGTATGAAACAAATTGAAAGTGTTTGTTTATCAAAAAAAATTACAATTTTTTATTATAGGACGTTTTATTTTACTTTTCTTCGTTGGCGCGTAATCCAGATAAAAGACGTAAATCCATTGAAAAATGTTAAATACGCATATTGTTTGCTGTTTTTTATTGGAATTACACATTTACTGATAAATTGGTAGTCTTGGTGAAGTATTTGGACCAGATCATATACAAGTATCTTCTGTGAACCATCGGGGGATTTGAGGGAAATAACCGGGCGATTTCGCTTTTGTCGTTTTGAGGCGCCGTAGGGCAACTTCAGGTCCCAGTAGGGTGACTTTGTCGCCCACTTCACCCTGTGTTGTGAGCCATGATCTCTACATCCATTGGAAAGCAGCAAGTAAAAGTCAGACTTAAGGAAATCTATCTTTTATATAAAAAAAGCTGAATAACGATAACAACTGAGTCTTTCTTTTAAAAAAATCAAAGTTTATTCCTCTTACTTAAGTTCACATCAAAGTACAGTGGTTTTAAAACCACCTTTCTCCTTCAATAATAAATGGATGTTACAAAAGACATGTAGCTGAAAACAGCTGAAAATTGTGTAAAACCCAATTCATCCAATCATACCTTACTGCTGCCAAGGCATGGCCTACTTCATGTAAGATTCCACACACTAGTAAGGTCAATAGGTAGTATGACATCTGACTGATGGGCAAATTTATTCCTGGCATCTGAAACATTAAGAGCATTGAAGACTAATTACTATATTAATTAAATGTGTATTAACATTCAGGCCCTGTTACATGTGAATACCAGCTGCCTGCAGTGTCAGTGATACTTCAGTGTTTACAGATCATTATACATTAACCATTCTGCCATCTAGGCCAAATTTCACTGCTTGAATGTCCTGACTTCTTCCAACATATTAAAACTGACAGTTATTATTTTTAATATAAAATTCGTATTCAACATTCTGCATTCTGGTTTAAATAATGATTCTTAAATTTTAGTTAGCAGTAACAGAAAAATGTATTCATATACTCCAGTACTTACATGTACAAATCTCAATGTATTTAAAATTACAGAAATTGTAAATTTACAAAACAGTACCAGGAGCAGCTAGAATACATGATCTTAAGTTCTTTTCTAAGTATTGCTACAGTTATCAACAGTCTTGTTGTTACATGCATGCAAACACAAGTGGCAATGTTAAAATGATAAATTTGAACATGTTTCAAGATAAATTGTGAAATCATACAAATCACATGCTTTATGTCTGAATGTTTTATTAATTATTTATCTATTAAAGGATTGACAACAACAACTGTTGTTGTCAATCCTTTAATAGTTCTACTTTTACTACAACTATCCTGCATACCTACTAGTATCTTATGAGCGTTAAATGAAGATGAACTTACAGTGTTGGTTCACCTTTTCCTCTAAGTTATTTATCTGTTCAAACTCAGTAAGTTATTTAGTAATTTTGGGTTTGTGTTTAAGTAATTCAAATTGTAAGGTTTTAGCTCTTCTTTATATAAATGTTGATGCAAGTAATTATTTTAAACTATGCATACCACTGGTGTTAGTACTTGTTGGTCTACTGGCTGCTTTCGGAATGTGTTGAACACTAACAATGTCAATAAAAATATAGACATAACCATCGCAAGCAGTCCAAAAACAACACCACAGTTGAACCACATCTTCATAAAATGTTGTCTCCACTGACCCATTTTGACAAACGTCCTGTTGAACATGGCTGTGTACCATCGTACCTGGCATATAGAAACTGACAGTCCTGTCTTGTCCAAGCTTTTTATGTACTGGCGACCAGACCATTTCTGTGTCTGCAACAAGAAAACATGAGGACTACATTATCAGATAATTAGCAAAACTTTTAAAAACAAGAAAACACTGATGTCCTGCTTGGCTCATTTGTACACCCTCCTTCATTGCTAAATTCAATCAAGCATCAAATATTTGGCACAGCCCTTCATCATGTTATAGCTGTGCACAAAGTTTCATGAACTGGTGAAGAGCCGAAGTCATCTTCATAAAATAAAGGTTCAACATAAAGGTAAACCGGAGGTGAGACTGGCAAACAAATGGACCGAAACATTTTTCTCATGATAATCAATTTTGTAAATGAAATTCCGAAAAAAATTGGCGAATTTTTCAAAGCTTACAATTGACCTCAAGACTATGTTATTAAACATAACTGCACAAGATTAAAAATTAAGTTTTTTAAACAATTTAAAATTGTCCCTGCTTTTAGTTTGAAATTCAGTGATACTCGTAGGATTTTTTTATGGTGAGTCCTGGACTCATCACTTTTGAAAATGATTAGTGCCAATTAATTTTCCCACATTTCGCACAGGAGTAGTCCATTGCATTCAACCATTTTATTTGATGACCAACCACTTCAATGTCTTTTTATAAAATACTAGTATGGCTTACAATTATGTTTTATGCCACGCTATTCTATATTAGTAGTGGTTGAGTTTGTTTTCTGGAGTATGATTGAACTACAATCATTACCTGAAATATGCTGATGTTTTCCCATTAAAGAGAGTCTTGTGTCTTTCCTGGCTCATCTTGGAACTGATGTCCAAGTAATGTACATGTTGATTTTCAATCAACTCATTATCCCCCCTTTTCAAGATAATGTTTTCTTTAGAAAATGATCCAATTTTTTCATCACCCAAGCCTGTATCTCAAATAAATCAGAAGTAATTATTCATAAGTTAGAACATATGAAATTAAACAGAAAGGTTGAACTGAAATGATGACTACCACAGTGATGTCCAATTCAGAACCTAGTGTATACTAGTAGCAGATTATCTAATTGATGTACATGTAATTACAAAAATGAAAAGTTAATATAATTTACATACATAATCTAAGATTCATACTGAATATCTTGTACTGATCATGAATCCTTACTTTGCAAAAATCGTTCACTTTTTATGAGTGCAACTGCAATTGAAATTTTAAACCACTAGTGTATTAGCAACGCTTAATTTTATTTAACGTGTTAGATATTGTCAAGAACTGAAAAGAAGAGTACTACAGTGATACTTGTAGGATTTTTTTATGGCGAGTCCTGGACTCATGACTTTTGAAAGTGGTGAGTCCCAAAAAATTTTCATGAGTCCCACATATCGCAGATGAGTCCAGCTATTTGCTTGCATACAACCGTTTTCTTTGATGAACGACCCATTAAATGTCTTTTTTTTTAAAAGATATAATATGGCTTGCAGAATGTTTATCCAATGCTATTTTATATTAGTAGTAGCTGAGTTTGGAAGTCTTTTGGAGTATGATTGATGTGCACTCATTACTTGAAACATGCTGATGTTTGCCCATTAAAGAGAGACTTTTGTCTTACCTTGATACAGATGCTGACATTAATATTTCTTCCAAACAACTCATTACTCATCCACCCCACCCCCTTTTTTTAAGATCCTAGTCTATAGCAGATTATCTTATTGATATATACAAAAATTAAAAGTTTATAAGATAACTAATTAATGTTCATATTGAAGGTATCTTTGTACCGGTCAAGAATTCTTACTTTAAAAAAACGTAATGAGTGCAACTGCAATGCAAGGTTCCGAACGTGTATTAAAATTTGAAACGAGTGTATTATCAACGCTTAATTTTAACCATAAAGAGTGTCCATCAACACTTCACGTTTATTGTTTAATAAACATCTTAATTAAAGAATATTTGCCGCCCGAGTGATTGCTACCTGCTGCGAATCGGACGACAGGTAAATATCGATCGCCATTTGTAAGGGTACGTAATCACGCATCGGAGACGGAATTGACATGACGGAAATTCGTACGCGCCTGACAACTGATACGGGCGCGTACTGGGATGCGCTAGATGTTGAAAAGGCGCGTCCAGAACTGAAAAGACGCGTACAATACGCATCTAGACGCGTTGCGAGGATCCCTGGTACTAGTACAATATCCACCCTTGTTAGTTTGTTGCTTATACAGTTGCTTTAACAGCTCTCTTTTTATATTTAATTTTAACCTCGTATCCCAATTACTAGTAAGTTAATATAATTTATTGTAGTGCACTAAAATTTCAAAGAAGAAAATGTCTTGCAGTCATCACTTCAACTCAGTATCGCTTAACGGACGGCAATTTGTTTTTGTGTACATATATTAAATATTATTGAGGAATAATTTGTTTCGAGAATTACATGCAAGATATTTTAACAGTTCATTTCTCTTTTGATTCATTGTTTACATTGATGGATGAAGGAAAATCACAGAAATTCGAGAGTGGACGAAATTTAAAATGGGTGGCCCTAATTCCAAATGTGGCAGCTCCTATAGTTATTTCCGTTTCAATTTACTGTCAATGCACAAGAAATATAACTATTTCCATATTTAAATCAGTGGCAGATCAGGGAGGTTAACAACAAGCACCAAAGTCGAAAATGTAATCCCCGCTCATCCTCGCCATAAATTAATGCATTGACAGTACTAGTCACTTCTCTTTTGGGTGGTTGACAGGGAGAAGTGGGTGGACAACAGGGAGAAGTTGCGAAAGCTTCCTGTTTTCCTTGGTTTTTTTTAAGTGTTGGCATTTGCATTCTTATTGTTATATGTTTTTTTTTTAGCAGTTTAATTTATTGAGGATAAAGTATCAAAGATTTGATTAACTATTCAGTATACTTATTTCACACATTTTCATAAATACATGTATTAAACATAACAATAAAAAAAGAATAAACTGTCACAAAACGGTTCATTAAAATATATGTTTCTTTGTCATTGGTACACAAATTTACTGAATTATAATGAAGTACTATAAGAAATAGAAGTAGAAAATTACATCATTGTAACATATAATATATTATGTAAATGGTAAAATTCACTATTAAAAGTATTTAAAAATATTTCACGTAAATTTGTTTAAAGTAACTGCCAAAATACCTTTTTACTACGTTTCTGTCATTGCAATACTCATTTCATACCTATCAGTACATTTGCAATCTCCAGTACCAAATTCACATCCGCTCCGAAAAATTTAATGTTTTTTGCACTGAACTGGTTTTCGGTTGTATTTTCAACCTACGCTTTATATACTTAATACAAATTAAATGGGTACCAGTTGACTGTGGCGCATAAACATAATAAACATGACACGGTATCAAAAATACGATGATTCTTACCAAAATGGGAATAAAATTTTAAAGGCGACATTAGGCGATTCTACAAAATGAAAGGGCAACTTCACTTCGCTTTGGAAGATGATCGAGGACGAAGTGGGACCACGATAAAGCGACTTCTTCGCCCTAGTCGCCCTCCAATGCGAGCCCTGTACTTTAAATGAAATGCGGCTGAATTTTTATTTTGATAGATCGAGTTTCCATAGGAAGTCAGCCATTTTTGTTTCTAAAGGGGTCTAATGTTGTTAACAAACATTTGTATGCTTTCGTAACGTACAATGGTATTCGGACAAACCGCGAGACTTTTCCCGCCTCAACTGCACACGACATTACACGAAGGATTGCGGATAGACAACAATGGAATTTTTCTAAAGTACACTTCCATTCAAAACAAGGTCAAAATTCAGTATGGAAAATCGCTGTATCAAAATGAAAATTCAGCCGCATTTCAGAACGTCGATTAACTGTGGAAAATAATTGTTCATTTCAAAAGGATCATAAACTCGACAAAACGCGGTAGCAATTTTTCATTTTATCAGGCAAACTCCCATCGGAAAGACATGGTAAAGTTTATAATAATTCTTTTATTATGATATTATAAACTGTACCAAATAAAGGTTACTGAACACTAAAAACCTAGTATTAAATAAATTCATTTTGATGCTTGGAAATTGCGAGATTGCAGGATTTTGCACCAATTTTGCTAAAAGCCCCAGACCCCATGTCGTAAATGCGCCTCTGCGAGACGCGGGAGGACCATTTCGTGGCCATCCTTTTCCGATATCCTCTTTTTAAGCCCCCTCTTTCGAAAATCCTGTAAACCTGACAAACCCCAAACAACATGGCATCCCTTATCCGCCACCTGGGAAAATGCTGTTTAGATTTGTGAACCACCTCAATATAGTCCCAAAACTTTAAAATGAAACAAGCCCAATGTTTTCAAGCATTTTTTCACAAGTATGATGAATCTGGCCATGCAAAAACTACAGCACATCAACCTAGATAAATACCTTTAAAAAAGCATCAAGAAGGTAAAGAGAAGACCAAAAGCCTAGAACTAATGCAATCCATGTCGTCTGCAGCATTTCACCGATTTCACTCCAGCATGTGCTCCATGAGTCAGGAACAAAAATATAAACAATGTCGATCAATAATACATTTTACTTGTTTTCTACCAACTGACACCACCTCAATTCCCTTTGTGTTTTAAATATCGTCAAGTTAATGTATTTTTCTTTCTTTAGTCATCTATAAACATTAGTCTGTCCTTTACTGGATACTAAATGAACTTCTTTATTCTGATTGTATACTTTTAAAAACATCAAACACCGAGGCTGTTATCTTTCTTTATTACGACCAGTATGAATTTTTAAACGACAAGAAACCGACGAGCAGTAACAGTTGATTACGAAAGTACGTATTTTAATTTCATTGGCTCTTTCTCTTTGACCGGAAGCGGATGTAATCTATTTATAAATTTAATTCACTATAGTGTATGTTTAATATTATAATACAACATTAATTTTAATGTTAATGAAAGCAGACGATAGGAAGATGCGATTAAAAAAATAAGGAAAGAAAAACATTGGCCATAGACCTGACACAGATCCAAACGAGAAAACAATCATTTAACATAAACATGTAGAATTGATTGATAAGTGACAAGAACTTCATTTAAAAATCTGGGTTGAATTCAAGTGCTCCGGAAGGGTAACCTGTAACTGCTCTATAGGTAACACCCGTCATGTTACTGCATGTAATTTTAATTCTTGCATTGCGTGTGTTTTACGCACCAATATATGTAGTCGAATTACAAAAAACACACATAGAATAAAAAAGGGTATTTGTGCATTCATTTTTCTGTTTTATATAATATGTACACAATAGTTTAAAATATTAAAAGAACATTCATATAAGCTGACATGTTTTTGGTGACCGAGATCTTTACCGACATTATTTGATCTGAAATATTGAAATGAAATCTTCACTTTACAGGTAGTGATCTTGGCTTTAGGGACACCTCGTCCATAATATGACTTCGGCCATGGACACTTCGTCCATAGACAACTCGGCCATAGTTCAGATCGGCCATACTATAATAGGACATATCGGCCATGGATTTAATATATATATATATATATTTAAATAAAGTTATATAATAAAACCAAGGTTGATTGAAGTAAATGATATTACCAATGAAACATTAGATATTAATCCTAAAATAAAATCATAATATTTATTAATATGTATGAGAGGTGTATACTAAATAATTACCACGTCTAAAATAAATATATTTAATATATGATTGCATGACGTTATTTGTTACTGCTTATTTCTGAAATAAAATAATAAAGCCTTATTTGTTATTTGTTATATTCAATATTGAAATTGGTAGCAATAACCTTTTCAATTACATACATCAATAATTTAATTTGCTTTGTAAGCTGAAATCTGATTGGTCAATTCAAATCGGGCAAACCATATTATAAGAAATAACTTGCGTGACCATTGACCTATTCTAACGCCGTTAAATTCAAATAGTTCCACGACGTCATCGCCGCTTTTACTGCAAAAATTGATAAGATTTATAGTTAAAATTAAATGATAAGGATATTTCAAATTTCTGAACAGATTATACGATATAATATGGTTTGGGTTTGTTTACACCATTCATAAACCGCTTCGCGGTTTATTAGGCGTAAACAGACCCAAACCATATTATATCGTATAATCTGTTCAGAAATTTGAAGTATTCCTTAAATAAAAAGACCCATATATATACCCAGGATATAAACATTACTTGTAAAATACGTTATTAATCTCCGGGATTAAACTTATTATTATCATCAGAAATGGCAATTACTTTCATTATTTAACCACACAAAAACAAATCATCTTTGAAATATTAAAAGATAACTTCATTTTAATTCCTGTACATACTAAATAAATCAATAATATACCATCATAAATAGTATGGACGAAATGGTATGGCCGAAATGTCCGGGGCCGATGTCTACTGTGGACGAGATTTACTATGGACGAAAAAAAGTATGGCCGACAAGTCCAAGTACCGTGATCTTGCATCAGAAAAGCATGGCAGGAGAAGAAAATGAACCGGTTAAAATATTGCAGCCGCATTTGTCAAAACAAGATATATCTACACTTGTTAGTAAAAAAAATATATTAAAAATGTTAGGTTTAAAAGAAACCCCCCAAAATCTAACCAATCAATCATTTTTGTGTACATCAATGATGTGGGCAGTTTATGCATATGTTGGCCTTTAAAACTAATCGCTGTGATATTTACTTATTCCGGCAAATTGTAATATCTCTATATAAATCATTTTAGTTGTCTACAGTCATATTTAACAATATCTTAGCGAGCAGTTGCACATATGAGCCATACGGTTACATTGATGTGTGTACAAAAGTCGTGTGGTCCGTACGAACAAATCTATTTCAGATGGTAGCTGAGCTATCCAAAGAAAATATTGTAGACAACCACTAAAATTAAATAAATAAAAGTCGCCAAAAAAATATTTGACATCCATAAAATTAGTTAAAGTGTTTTTTTTTTTATTATAAACAAAGATGTCGGACAATTTTTTTGCAATATGAAACATTGTATTTTTTAAATTGATAGTTTTGTGACATCACCAACACATTAGAGAAAGATGTTACAGCACAGGCACTGTTAGGGTGCTCTGAAGTAACGTCATGAACAATTTGCAATGCTCCCATTTAGGCTGTGCCTATATTCATATTAATGATTGATAGACTTGTGGAGACAATGTGCCATACATAGGTTACAATTAGCTCCAATCTAATTAAAATTCAATCTTCACTTGCTGCTTCTTTTTTATGGAAAAGGGAACATTTGTGAAGTACTCAGAAATATTACAGATCTGATCAAAATGTCATAAACAAAAAATCACAAACACGTCCGATCTGGATTCTGCAAAACTATAAATAACGTCATTTAACGGTAGAAACTTTATAACATCGAATAAAAATCCAAAATGGGGAGCCATTAAATTATCAAAGAAAGTTTACTGTATCATTCGTTCTGTCTAGTGCAGTTGGTTGTAACTTTTTGTCTAGTGCTGTAGTCTGTGTCGAACGTTCTTTCTATGGTTGTAGTTGGCTGTGTCATACATCCTACCTTGCATTGTTTGCTCTTTCATACCTCCTATCTAGTGCCATACGTCCTGCCTTGTTGTGTTTGCTATGTCTTGTGCCGTAGCATGGGTCATCAGAGTCTCCATAATTAAAACAGCCGATTTTGGTCCGAGTTGGCATATTTCATAGTGTCCAGATGTAATAAACATTTTTGTCCAGTTAAACTATATTTTGCTTCTTTGGATATTTCTCTCTATGAATATAATCATCCTACATTAAATGAAGTTGATTCAAGCATGATTTAAGTCACGTTGTTATCATGTGACTTTTTGTTCAGAATGAGAGTGAAATGTCAGAATGTTAGGGTATCGATGGAAATGAGCTTAGAAATGGACACATTTGTGGAATGTTGTTATCAGACTTGTTTGTGGTGAATGACTATCCTTGACCGGTTTTTCAAAACTGATGTCACAATCAAAACGGAATTGATTGTGGAATCAGAAACATTTGTGGAACTAGACATGTTTGTAAGTCTTACATATATATAAAGCCTGATGTATTCTATAACACTGTTTTAGCCCTCACTGCAAAGTTTTTTAGCCACTGTTCGTATACTGGTCCTAAGAAGAAATTACTAGACCAAAAATAAATCTAACATTCTAATATGACATGCTTTAAATGTTTTGAGATCACAACCATGGTAAAAAAGGATTTATATATGAGCAACATGCAACCAGGAAGGCGTGTCTTCAAGGCCTGTTCAGTTACAAAACCTTAACTCCCAAATGAAAGCTATTCCGTATGACATAATAATCTTGTAAATAGCGACATGTTCTGCAATATCTTGTGTGTTGCATTGACAGAACAGGAAATTCATGTCAGAAATGGTGTTGCCAATAGGTACATTAATATCCTACATGTACTGTAATATTAGAATAGAAATAATTTGACACTGTGTCTCTTAATTCTTTAGTTAATTTTCTTAAAGCGACAGTGAGTTATTTACAATAATAGGAATATCGTCTTTTGAAAAAAAATGTAAAAATAATTTAAACTAAAAATCTGAAGATATTTTGATTTAATTAATCATAGAAATATATCTGGTAACAATCGAAACATAAGTTTATTCTGGTAATCTTCGAGATTTTTACAAAATTAGTTGAATATTACTTTAACCAGCACATACTCGTATAAGGATATCTGGAATTTTGTTAAAGTTACAGTTTATTTACATTGTAAAAAAATGCAAAATGGCAGACTGGTGGATAAAAAAATTTAATCTTGTATAAAATATTTCTTATTCTGATGCAGCTTACGTGAAATAGGTTAAATTTGTTGTATATGAACAAAAACTTCAAATGATCATTATATTTATGGAATATGTAGACACTTGTGAAAGCAAACTGTTGGACTAGTTAAAAAAAATTGTTAATTTTGGATGGCCATACTGTTCAGATTGAAGTTATAGTTGTAAGTTTGATTTAAATATAGAGGGAAAGAATTTTTTGAAAGAGGTCTGTATTTTGAAAAATAGGAAAGGAATTTCAATAAAAATTCACATGTGTTAACATTAGCCTCTCAAGTGTTAGAGAATTAGTTTGTTTCAAAGAGTATTAAAAAGGTCGGAAATTCCAGAATAGTAAAACAATATGGTGGAATTCTTTGTTAAAATTTAGATACAAAAATGAAAGCCTTAAGAGTGAGATATCATGTGTATAGTAAGAGGTGATAAACCAAATGCCTAGCTAACAAATCAATTAATTACTTGTGGCCTCGGTGGCTGAGTGATTAAGGTAGTTAGTCATCTACTATTGATCATATGGTCTGTCAATACTACGGTTGTGGGTTAGAGTATCACTGCGGACAGTTGGCACTCGAGTCCAATCTTTATTGACAAGGATTTTTCCTATCGAATGTTGGGATCTTTTTCCAGGCACTTTGGCTTCCTCCCCCATTAAAAACTGGATGCAATGGATATGATATAGCTGAAAAAATTGCTAAAAATGGTATTAAACACCAAATAAATGTTCAAATTATTACTATGACAGAATAACAAATCACCAGAAATGACTATTTAGATAAAATATTTTGAGAAATAAATGAACGTCAATTTTGATCTCCGTCCTTTAATTGTGAAAAACAGGATTTTTGTTTGCTAATGAATAAAAGCCTGAAAAATTAGCAAATTATTTAAATGCCAATTACAACTTTCAAAATGCCAAAAAATTACAAGACTAAACACATAAGCTATAATGATTGAAAATCAGAGGATCCGTATTTATCATAATCTCTATTTTGTACAATCATTTAAAGGGGAAGTGGTTATATGCAAAAGTTCATAAAGTGACACACTTTTGAAACTGAATTAGAAGGAATTCACCAAAACAAAACGTAAGACAGCTTTAACTAGATAACGAAGCATGTCACAGTTTGTAATTTTGTGTATGTTCCTTAAGACTTAAGTCCCTTTATAACATTGGAAATGTTTGTTATATTTTAGATGAGGAATCTACAAAGTTTCTGTACCTTTATTAATATGATCTGTTATATATTGATATATTTTTGTTTACTTTTCAGCATCCAGAAAAGTTAACAGCACTTTCACACGAAGTCATTAGCAGACAAGCAACTATTAATATAGGCAAGTCTCTTATATTGAAAATGCAATGTGATTGAATGTATGGTTTTCATAGCAAGAGAATTTAATTTCTCAGAAGCTGTTTAATGAAATATTCACTTACTGGAAATTCAATGATGTTGATTAAAGGCAAAATGCATGGGGTTACAAGTAAGGAAGAAACAGCGAGGAAAAATTTTATTTTTTAAAGTTCAGTTTTCGTTTACCTCTGTCATACCCTTTCATATAGTTTCAAATGGAATAAACCAGTGAATAATTTAACACAAAATAGATGATGCTAACCATACTTTATTGTTATGTATTTACATGGTAACACATTTTATCCTGTAATCATGACATTTCCTGTACAATAAAGGTAGCCAAATACATTTTTGTTTTATTCGGCAATGCATTATAATGTCTAGTACTCATGTCCTAAAATATTTTGTATTCTCTTCAAGTTTATGATATGTTGTCAAATACAATATGACATAAGGCTATCACTAGAAGACGTTCCAAAAATGTCAAGTCAGAAATTGGCTGGAAGTGCACCTTTTTCATGTTTTTCATTAGTTTAAAAGGTATTTTAGAGTTAAAGGATAAAAAGAATATTTATGCGTTGTCAGAAAATGTCTTTTTGTAATTGTCCAGAGATTGTCGACAGAGCCTTGCATTTCTACCTGTTCTAAGGCTAGTACAAATAAATTTCACATTTTCTGACATATATTGTTCAGTATTTAGTAGGGGCCTTGGTGGCCAAGTGGTAAAGGTATTAGTCATCTACCATTGATCACGTGGTCTGTCAACACAGAGGTTGCGGGTTCCAGTCTCACTTTGGGCAGATTGTACTTGACTCCAATCTTAATTGACAAGGATTCCCAGTTTTCCTACCACAGGTTTGGAGTTTTCTATGGGAACTCTGGCTTTTTCCTCCGATAAAATCTGGATGCCATGATATACAGCTGTAGCTGAGAAATTGCAGAAAGTGGCAATAAACACCATTCAAACAAACAAACAAATATTTAGTATCTAGAGAGAACTAATGGTTAAATATAAATAACTACATATTAAAACAACAATAAGTATGGTTGACATGATTGAATTGTTTGAATTATAATTATGACATATAGGGTTAATGGGTATAAAGGTATGTAAGGCCATTTCAGAAACATTAACTTTAAATAGAAAAGGGCTAAATGATGTAACGAATGCACATCTGATAAAATACAACAAATGTATATGAATAAATGTTGATAATTTATACATATGTGTTAATTTATGGCAAATTTAATATTTTGTATACAAAACATAATATGGGCATAATATAGAAATATATTTAAAAATAAACTGTGGATTGACATGATAATTTTTTTTCTCTAGGAACCATTGGACATGTAGCCCATGGAAAGTCTACAGTTGTCAAAGCTATATCTGGAGTACAGGTTCGTTATCCTTCCAATGTAATTGAAATGGATCTAATAAAAAGCAATCTTAATTGACAAGGATTGCCAGTTTTCCTACCGCAGGTCCGGGGTTCTCTCCTGGTACTCCGGCTTCCTCCCCCAATAAAAACTGGACGCCATGAAATAGCTGAAAAATTGCTGATAGTGGCGTTAAAACACCATTCAAACAAACAAACAAATCTAATAAAAAGTGTAGTATTCACTGTTGCGTTGATGGCAAGAGTTGGTCATAGTCAATTGCATGATTTATTTAATGTAAATTTGTATGTTTTAAATTTTTGAAGTGTAAAAAATACTAATTTATGATTTATCTCCCTTTTCTAAGCTACTGGTATAAACTTTTTAACATGGAATTTGCAAGAATCAGAGTTTAAAGAAAAAACTAAATAAATAAAATATTTTAGTCCAATTAAATATATATCATTTAATAATATTAGTTGGGTTATGAGGCAGTGGGTGCAGTTATATTAATCTTTTTATTTTTCTTTTATGGTATGCATATTTAACAAACAAGTTTCTTTTTCAGACTGTCAGATTTAAGAATGAATTAGAGAGGAACATTACAATCAAATTAGGTTATGCTAATGCAAAGGTAATCACTGTTGATATTTATGCGTTTAAAACTTCACAGCTGTTATTCTTTTATTGTTTGAATATCAGATTACATTCTGTTAATGTAATGTATCTATATAATTTCTGCAATGTGATTGGTTAATCAAGATATCAGACTGTATTCCCTTCTGAAAGAGGATATTGAAATCAGTTTTAAAATGGCGTCTATTCATTATCTAATTTATCTGTTTTACATATTAATACTTAAACAAAATATAAAGATATGAAATACTTGCATTTTAATGAATCTAACATTTCCGTCTGATATTTGTCTTTAATTTAACAAGAGAGATAACCAATAATTTATAATATGCTAAATGGCAACAAAAGGATTTTTTTCGAAAGTGAAATTAACTCTTAAAAAGTTTTGTTGGAAATAAAACTAAAAAAAAAGTTTTCAAAAATAACTTGGTTATAAAATTTACTATGCCATAAAAAGTTCCATTGGAATTAAACTGAAAATTTATATTATCAGTTTAGCTAATTTTACAAAACCCCAACATTATCCTTGTTCATTTCATATAAAATACACATGAAAGTATTTGCAAAAGTATGTATCAACCAGTCAAAATAGTTCATGAAACAGGCCAGGTGCAGTAATCATCAGCTTAAATGTGTTGGTTGATCAATGTTCTTGAATATTGTTGGACAAAACTAAATCTTAAATTACCATAATTGTCAAACTTTTAATTGATAAGCTCATGATTATTACAACAGAGTTGAGGCTTCAACAGAATATAATTGTTATTCTGGCTTCACAAGGGATATGGGTTTATATTCCGTGTCTGTACACTATATTCCCTTTGTCTTTGGCTCAGGAAATATAAAACACAGACAGGGAATATGAACCCATATCCCCTGTGAAGATCCTGAATAACATATAATATTCAGTCAAGTACATGTAATTGTTTCTGAATAAATCTACGATATGAACTAGTGTTATTATACTTTCTGTTAAAAAGTTACTTGAAACATATGCCATTACTTTAATATACAATTTAAATATAAATTTAAAGAAAATGATTGTATATTTTTAAGAGTTACAAATAATTTTTGGATTGTAATGTTGTTTATTACAGATATACAAATGTGATAGCAATTCCTGCCCCAGGCCAGGATGTTACAGGTCCTGTGGTAGCGCTAAGGAGGATGTATTTCCATGTGACAGACCTGGATGTTCTGGTAGATTTAGAGTTCTTAGGTAAGGACATATTAAACAGATTGAAATAAAAATTTTCTATTTTCGATAAAATACAAACTGACAATACAATTATTTTTTTTAAATTAAACCTATAAACTTTGTCATTCAGTTTTGGTCACCTGGTACTTTATGTTGAATATTTCTTTCCACAATTTTGCCCACTGAACCATAACAGGACAGGTTAAGTACTACCAACTGGCTCAGCTACATACATGTTTAAACATATATAGTGTTGTTTGAACGAGAAAGGATTGTAAGCACATTCAAAAAGTAGTTACAGATTTTTTGGTAGTACCGGTAAACATGGTTGAATACCAAACTTAAACTATAGTTTTCTTTGCTATTAACAATTTCAACCACATTTTTGTCAAATAACATTCCGTTATTGGTACTGTGTATTTCTGTCAGCTGTAGTAATTATTTTTTTGTTTCAGACACGTATCCTTTGTAGATTGTCCTGGTCACGATATTCTCATGGCCACCATGTTGAACGGAGCGGCAGTCATGGACGCAGCTTTACTTCTAATAGGTATTCTTCTACCTAACTTGCCATTTTCCATAGAACCAGATTTATTATACCCCCCGCAAACTAGTTTGGGGGGGGGGGTGTATATAGGAATCACCATGTCTGTCTGTCCGTCTGTCCACATCTCTTGTAAGCGCTTCTACTCCTAAACCGCTTGACAGATTTTGATGAAACTATACATGAAGGAAGTACATCAAATGTAGATTAGCATGAAGAATTTTCGTCGCTGTCGGATATTATTCAGGGGAGATAATTGGACTTGAAGCGAAGTGGGGGGGGGGGGGTAATCCCTTTGTGATCATGCTCACAGTCCACACTTGTTTAATATGACTTACAAACTGAATATGGATACCAGGTTTTTGTTAGAATATCAAATAAGGTGCTACTTTGCAAGATATATATGCCCCCTGAAAGTCCTTTTGTCCTTCTGTATACATTAATATATATATTTACTGGTCACGGAGTAGTTCTCGCAGGCAAGTAATTTTTACCACCCAATCTTTTTACTGTTTTTGTGACAAAGTGGCATTTTAAAAGTGATAAACATAATTTGTTTCGGATGGAAGATACAGTGAAATCTAAAAATTAAGCCTTTGTCGTCGATTTGAATGGAAAAATACCAGCCCAGTTAACCAAAATGGTGAGAATTGTTTCTCATTATAATAGTGAGAACTACTCTCTGATCAGTACACCTAGAGAATATAGAATTGTTAAGAGTGTACTTCAGGTGACATTCAGGGGTTCTACTGGTATCACTACAAAATATAAACCTGTAATGGTGAAACAAAGTCAGTATTTTGTTGTAAAACTTGAGAAAACTTAGTTCAAAGGGTTTTTAGACTACTCAGCATCAGTATTAAAACCGATATAATACCCAATGGGATACTAGTAGCTTGTCATTATGTTTTTGCTACTACAGGTTCAATTGATGTTGACCTGTCAATTAATTAATTTGTTTTGACTAGAACATTGTTTTTTTTCAGCTGGAAATGAATCCTGTCCACAGCCACAAACATCAGAACATTTAGCAGCTGTAGAAATTATGAAATTGAAACACATACTAATCCTGCAAAATAAAATAGATCTGGTCAAAGAAAGTCAGGCTAAAGAACAATATGAACAGATTTTAGCTTTTGTTAAAGGTAGTTAGTAAAACTTCATATCTTAAATATACCCCCACTTGTCAGGTCCTCTGTCCGTTCGTTCATCTGTCTATAGGATGTAGAAGCCTGATTTTTTGCATATTGCTTCATCTTATAGTACCATATGGTGTATAGCAATTTTATGCTACTTGGTCATCTACTTCCTGTTCACTATATACTTTTGTGAAAGTGGTGTATCACTATTACCTTGTTATTTACTGCAAAGGCTAGGAATAATTTGTGTAATCTTGTGAATAACAAGAATTTGCCAAAAATCATTGTGGCTTTTCAGCTGCCAGTTAATTTCCAACTGCTGATACAAATGTGCGGGGAATGTGTGCATATATATCTCACTGAGACACAATAAAAAAATATAATTTATTTGTCTGGGACTTCCTGTATGATTGAGAGGTAGCAATATAACTGACACATGTGTTGTTAAATATTAACACCTGTTTTATCCAATCGTAGCAATCTAATTTATAAATGAAAGTGATATGTTAATATTTGCATGAAATTTGTTTAACAGTATGAATTTTACCAGTTTTATTGTTCATTGTGATTATTTTTAACAACATTTTTATTCAAAGACATGTCTGAATATGTGTCAGATTAATTTTCTCATCCGGACAGTGGGCAATATTTCTTCTGATCTGTTACCTTGAAGTAAATATAAAATTTGTTTGGTTTTTTTTTCAAGGTACAATAGCCGAAGGAGCACCTATTATTCCTGTATCGGCCCAGCTGAAATATAACATAGATGTCATTTGTGAATATATTGTAAAAAAGATTCCTGTGCCCAAGAGAGACTTCTTATCAGAACCTAGGTTAATAGGTAGGAAATATATCATTATACCCCATGCAATGAAGTTGCTTAGAGTATGTTTTTGACGGGTTTGTCAGTCTTATTCTTGTAAGCACAACTATGAAACTACTGATCAGAATTTTTTTTAACTTGGTAGGAATGAAGGACACCTTATGTAGTTGTGTATGTCAACAGGATACTTTGATAGGATTTTTTTAAGGCCCTTTGAACTTGGATATTTCTCAAAATATGAATATTTCTCAAAATATATGTATGCACCAATTCGTAAGCACTTTTCCTGTGAAACTTCATATCAGAATTTTATGTAACTTGGTAGGTATGTGGGCCCATGGAGTATGTGAGCATGCTCACCAAGGTTTTTTTTTTTTCTTTATTGGTTTTAGACAACACACAACTTAAGTGTTTCCAGGACTTGATAGGTTAATTGTTTTGCATGTATTCATTGTTTAATCAGTGTAAAATACTCAACAAAGGAATTGGACCAAACTTGCACAGAATATTTATTAGAAAGCAATTATTTGTCTAATGATATTTCATTTTTCACTATATTTTTACCCCCCGCTTGAAAAGCCGGGGTATATAGTGATCATGGTGTCCGTCTCTCTGTCTGTCCGTTACACTTTCTCTTATTTGCTACTCCTCCTACACCACTGAATGGAATTTGATGGAACTTACACAGAATCTTTGTATCATAGTGCCATTGTGCAGGAGATATTTAACATTTTGATCAGAATGATATTTGGGGTTTCCCATAGAAAAAAATGGACTTCAGCATTGACCTAAGGGGGTTCTCATCTCTTATGTGCAACTCCTCCTACACCACTGAATGGAATTTGTTGAAACTTACACAGAATCCTTGTCACATAGTGCCATTGTGCAGGAGATATTTATCATTTTGATTGGAATGATATTTGGGGTTTCCCATAGAAAAACATGGACTGTAATTGACATAAGGGGATGCCCATCTCTTATGTGCAACTGGTCCTACACCACTGAATGGAATTTGATGAAACTTACACAGAATCCATGTCACATAGTGCCATTGTGCAGGAGATATTTAACATTTTGATCGGAATGATATTTGGGGTTTCCCATAGAAAAACATGGACTTTGTCATTGACATAATGGGATACCCATCTTTTATTTGCAACTCCTCCTACACCACTGAATGGAATTTGTTGAAATTGATTTACACAGAATCCTTGTCACATAGTGCCATTGAGCAGGAGATATTTATCATTTTGATCTGAATGATATTTGGGGTTTCCCATAGAAAAACATGGACTTTGTCATGGACATAAGGGGATACCCATCTTTTATTTACAACTCCTCCTACACCACTGAATGGAATTTGCTGAAACTAACACAGAATCTTGGTCACATATTGCCTTTGTGCACCGTATATTAAACATTTTGATCAGAATATTATTGAAGTTTCCCATAGAAAAACATGGACTTTGTCATTGACATAAGGGATGCCATTCTTTTGGGATAGGGGAGGGTTATATGTTTTATCTGCAACTCCGCCTTCACGTTTAACTAGATAAAGTATCAAGTTCATAATTAAGAACAATTGCTCACAGGTTTTTTTACTCTAGTTGATTTTGGATTAATGATTTTTTAAGGGGAGGGGTTTTATAATTTTCCCTTTCTTCTGTCCTCTACTTCTGTATTTTTCATATAATATATTGAAGAAAGCATAATTACTGGAAAGAAATTGAGAATTTACATGTACATTGTTGATCAACAATTACAAAGGGAGAACAGTCAAAAACAAATATTCTCTTCATCATGGTACATGTATTTCTGTGATGTTTTACTTGTATCAATTGAATGTTTTGTAGTAATTCGTTCTTTTGATGTCAATAAACCTGGAAGCGAGGTTGATGATTTGAAAGGGGGTGTGGCAGGAGGCAGTATTCTAAGGGGTGTGTTAAAGGTAAGTCATTTATGATGTAACTGCACCATTAAAACGTGTTTTTGGGACGCAATTTGGGGTAAATGATCCATGTATTTACCTTAAAAACATACAAGCACTTATAAATGCTAGTTTAGGTGGGTCGTTTGAAATTCATTGTACACATTCTGAAACATGAAAGCTCAATAAATTGCTATAAGAAAAGAATACTAGGTGCCAGGCAAGAGTATATTTAATACTTGCAATTTTGAAATCAACACTTATTATGGTGATGACAGGACTGATGAATGTAAAACTGTCATTAATAATACAATAGAACATTTAAAATTATTTTCATTTAATTATTAAAGCAAAAAGGAGAAGGGTTCTGATAAGACCCATATTCTGTACGGAATGGAGCACAGTAAATGTGAATGAATAGACTACTGATGCATTTAAAAAAGGCAGAAAAAAAAACTTGCATTATAAACGTTATTTCCTTGAAAATGTAGGTTGGTCAAGAAGTCGAAGTACGACCTGGTATAGTATCCAAAGACCAAGAAGGCAAATTAACATGTAAACCTATCAGGTCCAGAATTCTGTCATTGTTTGCTGAACAGAATGATCTACAGTATGCTGTACCTGGAGGTTTAATAGGTAAGTGAAAGAAGATCGGGGGGGGGGGGGGGGGGGGCTGCACGAATTTTGCTGTTCTGCACAACCATAAAATTCCGGACAGGAATCTAGTAAAATGATCATGTTCTGCCTGTGCCAATTTCAGAGGTAGTGCACACACAACGGTGATGTAATAAGATGGCTTCCAACATATTGAGGTGTATCAGTGCATTGATTGTCTCTTGTTATTTGAGGGGTTTTTGTTCAAGCCCAAAGAAGCTGATCATTGAATAAACTATGTCCTGTCCCAAGCATGTCTATGACCACATGGTTATCAATGCATGCCAGAACAACAGAACATGTCCAACACATAGGACCCCCCCCCCCCCCCATTTGGATTTTCCTCTTTTCACTCATGACATCAGTAGTGATGAGCATTGAGTAAAACTTAAAGCTTGTTTATTGTTTATACTTGGAAGTGAATATGCATTTTCTTTTGTTTAATCATAATATTTGCAATTTTAAAAAAGCATACAAGTATCAATGTTAATGTTTTCCAAAACGGGGTCATAATAGAATGGGCTTTTGTGGGCTGCCTGCTGTGGATGGGTATTACAACTGAGTTGTAGTGTATACCAGTAAATCAACAGTGGCGGATCCACCGTCCCCCACCCCCTTATGAAGCTGCATTAAAACCTTGTGGTATGAAAGGTTTCATGGAAAGTCTATTTCTTTCTACAAAGCAACAAGTATTTTAGTCATGGAATGAAATTTGATTATTATACCCCCGCAAACTTGTTTAGGTGGGGTATATAGGAATCACCCTGTCTGTCTGTCTGTCCACATCCATTGTAAGTGCTTCTCCTCCTAAACCGCCGGACAGATTTTGATGAAACTTTACATGAAGGAAGTACATCATATTTAGATGTGCATGAAGAATTATTGTCGCTGTCGAATATTACTCAGGGGAGATAATTGGACTTTAAAGTTTAGCGGGGGTATCCCTTTGTGAGTGTGCTCACAGTCCACACTTGTTTTTATTAGTTACACACCACTTTGCCGATATTTGTTCATGTAAAAGGATGAGAATTTTGATTTACCTTTTCCTGGTTGGGAAAAGTGTGGTAATTTCTTGAAAATCGAGAAAATTTGGGGAGAAAAATGAGAAATTATTTGCATTGAAAAAAGAGTTCTGGATTGCATGTTTACCATACCCATTTATATCACAAAGATTTGCTGGCTCATTGTTACTTTTTAAGGGCCAAGATAATTTGCAACTAAGCTGTGAATCAAGATACATATTTTAAAACTTCTAATAAAAATCACTCGAGGGCTTGACATAACAGTATTTCTAAATAATATTTCACAAAATTGACCACGTGGCGCCATTCCAAAGAACCTTGATTTTAAAAACTTTAGAATGTCCTTGAAATTGAAATGGAAATATGTGTGGAATCCTGCATATATGTCTGCACGTCAGTCACCTGTGGGGATGTTCATGGCCTAGGTTTTTGGACGTTTACTATTGATCACCAGTGTGTCGCCACTATTGTGTGCTGAAGCA
This sequence comes from Limnoperna fortunei, assembly GCA_944474755.1. Taxonomy (NCBI): domain Eukaryota; kingdom Metazoa; phylum Mollusca; class Bivalvia; order Mytilida; family Modiolidae; genus Limnoperna; species Limnoperna fortunei. The sequence continues at coordinate 29,992,468 of OX104118.1, forward strand.
AAGCGTGCTCGACTTTATCCTTATTTGACAAATATTGGCACCTTTCCAGCTGAAGGTCCGAGTTTTCCTCCCTAATATATAAACTAGCTTCAACTTAAACAAAAAATTCACCTGATTTTATATTAAATACTAAAATTAGTGGACCATCACACATTCTTTAATGTCATTTTCAGGTGTTGGAACAAAGATAGACCCCATGTTATGCAGAGCTGACAGAATGGTAGGACATGTTTTAGGAGCAGTTGGTGCCTTACCAGATATTATACAGAATTAACAATATCATTCTTCTTGTTGAGGCGACTTCTTGGTGTTAAAACAGAAGGAGAAAAGAAAGGTGCCAAGGTAGGGCTTTTATAATTTATGGACATTATCTTGGTTAAAAAAGCAAGAAATCATTTATTGGTTTAAGAAAAAAAATTTTTGCAGACAATATTCCATGTTAGACGCACAGGTATTTTGTTTACTTCTTCCAATCTAGTTTTTACAATCGCTGGTTTCTTTATTATACCCCCCGCGGGGGGTATATAGTGTTCATGGTGTCCGTCTGTCCGTCCGTTACACTTTCTATTATTTGCAACTCCTCCTACACCACTGAAAGGAATTTGATGAAACTTACACAGAATCTTTGTCTCATAGTGCCATTGTGCAGGAGATATTTAACATTTTGATCGGAATGATATTTGGGGTTTCCCATAGAAAAACATGGACTTTGTCATTGACCTAAGGGGGTCCCTATCTCTTATGTGCAACTCCTCCTACACCACTGAATGGAATTTAATGAAACTTACACAGAATCCTTGTCACATAGTGCCATTGTGCAGGAGATATTAAACATTTTGATCGGATCAATATTTGGGGTTTCCCATAGAAAAACATGGACATTGTCATTGACCTAAGGGGGTCCTCATCTCTTATGTGCAACTCCTCCTACACCACTGAATGGAATTTAATGAAACTTACACAGAATCCTTGTCACATAGTGCCATTATGCAGGAGATATTAAACATTTTGATCGGATCGATATTTGGGGTTTCCCATAGAAAAACATGGGCATTGTCATTGACCTAAGGGGGTCCTCATATCTTATGTGCAACTCCTCCTACACCATGAATGGAATTTGTTGAAACTTACACAGAATCCTTGTCACATAGCGCCATTGTGCAGGAGATATTTATTATTTTGATCGGAATGATATTTGGGGTTTCCCATAGAACAACATGGACTGTCATTGACATAAGGGGATACCCATTTCTTATGTGTGACTCCTCCTACACCACTAAATGGAATTTGATGAAACTTACACAGAATGTTGTCACATATTGCCATTGTGCACTAGATATATAACATATCGATTGTAATGATATTTGGGGTTTCCCATAGAAAAACATGGACTTTGTCATGGACATAAGGAATACCCATCTCTTATGTGCAACTCATTCCTACACCACTGAATGGAATTTGTTGAAACTTACACAGAATCTATGTCACATAGTGCCATTGTGCAGGAGATATTTAACATTTTGATCGGAATGATATTTTGGGTTTCCCATAGAAAAAAATGGAGTTTGTAATGGACATAATGGGATACCCATCTTTTATTTGCAATTCCTCCTACACCACTGAATAGAATTTGTTGAAACTTATACAGAATCTTGGTCACATATTGCCATTGTGCATTGGATATTAAACATTTTGATCAAAATATTATTGGAGGTTTGCCATAGAAAAACATGGACTTTGTCATTGACACAGGGGATGCCATTCTTTGGGGGATTGGGGAGGGTTACATGTATTATCTGCAATTTCGCCTTCACGTTTAACTAGATAAAGTTTCAATTTCATAATTAAGAACACCTGAATTTTCAAAGTAATTGTGAAGCGGGGGGTATCAATGGTGAGCATTGCTCACAGGTGTTTTTACTCTAGTTTTATAGTAATTTCACTTCCTGCGGAGAAATTTCTGCTCGTTTTTAACGATCTCCCAAATCATGTCCGATTACATTAAATGACAAAATATTTTCAGGATCTTGAAAATAGTATCTCAAATTAAAATTGAAACTGTTTCTTGTACAACCCATTTCGTTCCACATATGTCAATTAGATATTCTTTCTTATTTATTTCAAATAGGTTCAGAAATTGTCAAAGAATGAAGTATTGATGGTCAACATAGGCTCTTTATCAACTGGTGGACGTGTGCTGGCTGTCAAAGCTGATTTGGCTAAAATAGGGCTGACAAATCCTGTTTGTACAGATATAGGAGAAAAAATTGCCCTCAGTCGAAGAGTTGAAAAACATTGGAGGTAAGCAATGAGTAGAACAACAGGCAATTCACATGATGTTTTGATGATAAAATAAGGTTCGCAGATCATATCAGTTTTGTTGATTGAATATATTGTTTTTTCAGATCTGTTCCATTTATATCTCAGGGCTTTCAAAAGTAGCCGGTTACTTTAATGTCCAGAAAAGTAATATAAGTTACAAAAAAATATGTGTCGAAATTCTCCTTATCTTAATTTATCGATGCCAGTAAATATCATTAGCATTGAGGAAGTAAAACATGATGTTTATTTACGCTAAATTTAGATGAGAGATTTATCGGTCGCTGATTGGTCGTCTATAATTAGGGTTGATTACTCAGAAGGTTTCATCAGATATGGACGTTTATAAAACGAAAAGACCTTGAGGTGTTCCGAAAAATTAATAAAACACGAGATGTTTTCATGAAACGATCAAATACAACCCTGTTTGGTTTTGGTTTTAAGAAAACCTGAAGAGATCACACGGGTATGTTTCAAAGCAACAGAAACATTGAATATGAAGTTTATTTTTATGTTACCAGTTACCAAATCTGTAAAAACCGCCTTTATCAGGCGAGCCACTTCCACAACGGATGTGTCGGTCCTAATCCTTATAAAATCCTCAGTAGGCTAAAAGTAATATAAGCTGACTTGCATCGACTAATATGTGCACTTGAGAAAATCTCCAAGTAACAAACGTAAATATGATGTAATAAATTAAATAGAAGAACAGTTGACACTTGTTACTTGTTGTCTTTTTTATAAAGCCCGGCCCACATGGCCCAAAATATAATTTCAGCGAGACAGAAAATGTACTACAAAGTAAAAACATGAAACTCTCTGTAATGTGTAAAATGTGAGAAAAAGATGTCCATCTGAAGGACTTGTCTTTCATGTCAACTTGGTTGAAAAGGGGGATGCACCCCCAAAATATATCTATTTGGTACACTGTATCTGCCCAAATTAAAAACAAATAAAATAAAATAATTTGCATTGAATTTGCTGCTTGCTCTATTGCAAAAACGTGAAAACTGTCGACAGTCAACTTTTATTTCATAAATGCTAATACATGTCAATAACATCACAATCATGTCAACAGAACAGAACATGAAAAAAAATGTTTTGATAAACATGATAAAGAAAAGAAACCAAACAATTTTGAATTAATACACTTTAATACAACTTAATTCTCAAAATGTTGTCTACTTGTCTCAAAACATCAAGCACTGAAAGAAAAAGCAACAATGAACGTGTCAAAATTTGAAATCATAATAAATTGAAAATACAACCTAAACTTGGCATCTCATTTGTTGATATGAGACATACAAAGTTCTAAGAAGATAGGCAATAAGTTAAAAATTTTAAGTAAAAAAGGGTCATTTGAAAAACTAAACTTTAGTTCCAGGAGACTACCAGAATGCAGGATTTTACGTTATTTACCTCAGACCCCGGCCGAAATAGGCGCCGAGCAAGACGGTCGGCGTTGCTGGCCGTATTGTGTGGTTGCCTACTTTTTCTTTTGGAGACACCTACTCTAAAATTGGTTGAAAGCCCTGATATCTACATCTTAAGGGTGGTGAATGCCAATTTCATTTTTTTTCTTTTATTTTTGGGGTCAAGGTGATTTCATTTGAACCTTGAATATGTTAATCAATGTGATTTTTTTTCCTTTGGCATGTACCTAATAGATTTAAATTTAATAGCCGTCAGTAGGGATGGGGAAGGCATAAAAGGCAAGTTATAAAAACTTTGATACAGCTTATGGTGAATCTTCTGTCTAACTGGTCCCTTATAAGGCCAGCTAACATCAGTACATATATACAGTTCATTAAACTGTTCCCACATAAAACCAGCTAATCTTAGTACACTGTTTATTTTAAACTGGTCCCACCAGCTTATATCAGTATCGAGTTCACTAAACTGGTCCCACATATACCAGCTAACCTAAGTATACAGTTCTCTAAACTTGTCACTCATGAAACCAGCTAACCTCAGTAAACAGTGCACTAAACTGGTCCCATATAAAGCTAGCAAACCTCAGTTTACAGTTCATTAAACTGGTTCCACATAAAAACATGTTACTCTTGAAACCAACCAACCTCAGTATACTGGCCACCATTTATAAGTTACCCTTTCTTTTGTTAAATTGACCTTGGTATTGGGTCAACACCTTTTAACTGACGATTTATATTTTGTCCTATGCATACTTTGTAACTGTTGTTTAATTTTTGGAAAAAGGGAACTTAAAAGTTAAAAATAGACAGAACTCAATAATATCAATTGTCTTTATTTCAGGTTGATAGGTTGGGGACAGATCAGAAGTGGTATTAAGATAGATCCTGTCAGCCAAGATGAATAGATCAATGCGATTAGTTGAATGCAGGACCTTCGTGGAAATAACAAACAATTGTTAACACTTGATTTTGCATCATTATGAATGTTAATTATCTACCATTATATGTTAAAGTGATTTAATATCAGTAAAGTATTGCTAACTTTGAGCAATTATCATTTTCCAGCAAAGACAGTCATGAAAATAAATTTTTAAATTTGTAACAGAAGGCCATTTTTTTAAAAGATGAAGACGCACAGAAAATGGTCTTGTCTAAAATAATGTAAATAAGACCTACATGTGAAATAAATATAATTTATTAATTGTTATTTGTAGTGTATTACATGTTATAAACAAATATATTTTATATTGTCCAAATTGGTTTCCACAGGTAAACATTGACAACAGTGACTATAAAAATTCTTTCATTTCATCTAATCTTAAATGCCTTAAAAAGTTATGATCTAGCATGAGAACAACCTGAAATAGGCGGAAAATAGAAAATTTTCATGAGCCAAGTGCAAGTTATGTCACCCAGGAGTATCCTAAAAATAGATTCCAGAACCCTGGCAGTCTCTAAACATAAGTATGTATGATGCTGTTGTCTGAATTAACTTTGACCTAGATATCATTACTTTTATATAAATATTAACATAATTTTATAATTATTAATATAATAAAACATTTATTGACTCTAAAATAGGTTGACATCAATTTTTATTAAACTTCATAAAAGTAGACGCCAACCTATGTCAAAGTCAATACAGTCAAACCTCGATAAGTCGAAGTTTGCGGGACCGTAAAAAATATTTCGAGTCAACAGAGTGCGACGCCATTTTCATTATGTGATTTTTTAAAAATCTAACGATACTTATTTCATGTATATTGGTTTCAAACATTGGCATCGCTTGTTTTAATTGTCACGGTATTTGTAGCGTGCGATATATGAAGTATTTTAGCCATTCACCATAAATCGACAATAATTAATAAATAGTTTAATCATATTTTCTAAAGTTTATTATGAAATTATGGAAAAACATTTCAAGAAAACACTTATCAACTTACAGTTCGAAAGAACTAATGAAACAATACAAATTGTTTTATTACATAATTGACAAACACACAAGTCAACAAAAATAACAGAATGTCTTTAAAGAAACGAAACTCGACCGCATACATCATTGATCAGATCAAATGAAATTTTCAATAATTATCATTTTTAATTAAACATGACAAAAAAATTCGGACAGTATTTAGGGGATCATCAATTAACCTTAATAATGCATGTCCTGCGCTTGGATTACCAATTCGTTTAATTAAATTGCCAATTCAAATTTTGTAATAGCCAATCAAAAATCGTGTTTGCTCTATGACAGTTGTTTAAAATAAACAGAAGCATATTAAGTAACAAAATAAAATACAAATGAAATTGTTATTTTTGACATCGATGTCGAGAGCAAAATGAACTTCAAGACAACGAGGTTAAAATTACACTAATTAATATTGTCCGGACTGCAAAAATCGATCGAGTTGAGCGAAATATGGAAACAACTGAGATCGACACATCCTAGTAAGAAATGCATTGTTGATATGGGAAAAATGCCGGGACTTAAAAATTATATCGAAATAACCGAGGTATCGAGTCAACCAAGTTCGAGACAACGAGGTTCGACTGTAATTGTATTATATTACAATTCAGATTTGCAATGCCACAACATTTATTTGAAGGTAAATCACATTGAAATACTGCCCTGATAATGAAGGTGTGCATAACCTAAGGATTTTGATTTTGCACTACAAAGTACACTCAACCATATCACCAGGGAGGAAGTAGACACTAGCTCCCATGAATTTGTCTACCGATCTACAGCAGTTGCTGACACAGGGTGGGCAATACTTTCAGCTGGTCTACAACTTCTGAAATGGACATGTTGTTTCGTTTACTTATCATAAAACTTGCATGGGGTGGTCGAGTGGTTAAGGTAGTTCATCTACTATTGATTACATGGTCTGTCAAATTATTATTATTATTATTATTACTGAGATTATGGGTTCAAGACTTATTGGGGCAAGGTGTGCTCAACTCGATCTTAACTGACAAGAATTGCCAGTTTGTCTACTGAAGGTCGGGGGTTTTCTCCAGTTTCTGGCTTCCTCCCACAAGGAAAACTAGATGCCATGATGTAGCTGAAAAATTGCTGGAAGTGGCATTTCTCAGTTACTTTGTTTTTACATAACAAGAGGTAGTAAGAAGGTGGCATTGGTGGGCAGGCAGAAACAGTAAATTTTATTGTTTGTTTGAATGGTGTTTAACTCCACTTTCAGCAATTTCGCATCTATATCATGGCATCGAGCCTTTATTGTGGGAGGAAGCCGGAGTATCCAAAGAAAACCCTGATTTTCTATAGGAAAACTGGCAAGAGGTTGTTTATGCGAAATGAAAACTGCTAAATAAGTTTCAATAGTTTAATATGAACATCAATAGGTAGTATCCATACAGTCAACATTGAATCTGAAAGAACCACTGGAACCAGTCAACACTTATTACATTGAACCTGAACCAGTAACGTTTTACTGTCCTAATCATTCATTGAAGTAATGAAGTTAATCAGTTTTGTTAGTTACATGTACTACTATTACAAAAATTGTATCCAAATTCAAGGTAACAAGATTGACTATACAGACTAGCAGCGATTTTATTGCACAAACATTCCTTTAACAGTCAACATTTGGTTAGTTGCTATAACAACTGACAGGTAATACTGCTTAAATAATGGTAGACAAATAAATGAGCAAAATTTTGATTGTATTTCACTTCAAACTGGTACAACATCAAAAACTTCTAGGGAAGATAACCCATGAAATAATAAATGAGGCTCCAAGGAGCCTGTATCGCTCACCTGAACAGGACATCCTAAAGATGATGTTGGCAAATTTTCAAAGCAGTCCTTAAATTGGTTTAAGAGGAGAGGATTATTTAAATTGACTTTTAAAAAGTTCAAGAGGAACAACTCCTAAACAGTTCATCAGACAATCTTTTTCTCTAGTTCTAATTATTGTCAAAATTTTTAGGGCTTTTTATGCTGAGGAAGGAAGGTCTCTGGTTTTCCTGTGTCTGTTAAACTTTTTAACTATAAGCCAAAAACTGTATTTTGACCCCGCTGGTTTGTGCAAACTTGGTCGAGGGCATTTGACTTGTGATGTGTACAAAGTTGCAAAGAAGTCCTTTCAGTGGTTTCAGAGAAGATTTAAAAAATCAATTAAAACTGAAAAAAAATCAGTTCAAGGGGAATAACTCCTAAACGGTTCATCAGACAATCTTGAAGTTATTTCTGTAGCTCTCATAGAGCTGAACAATTTACCACTGCAAACTTTTTCTCTAGTTTTGATAATTTTGAAGATTTTTTAGGACAAAATGGCAAAAACCATCAATTTTGACAATTAAAAGGTTATAACTCCTACAATGAGTTGTCATACAACTTCGACTCAAGAGAGATTTTTATAGAGCTTTTGATGTTGAATGTAAGGCAAAAACTGTATTTTGGTCACCCCAGTTCTATTTTAAGCCAAGCTGGCCATGTTGGTTGGTCTGCCACCATGATTTATGCAAACTTGGTAGACTCAAGAGGACATTTTACTGATGATATGTACAAAGTTACAAAGCAATCCCTTTAGTGGTTTTGGAGGAGAAGATTTTTAAACAAAAGTTATGACAACGACAGATGCCAAGTGATAGCAATAGCTCAAGACGACCCTTCAGGTCAGGTCAGCTATAAATCTGAAGAATGCATACTTCATTAAAGACAAAAATCTGACATTATATTGTTAAATGTATTTTTTCAGAACTGAACCGAATTCTTTAACCATTAACACTTTCTGAGTGATGATAAATATACAATAAATTAGAAGTATACCTATAGAAAAAGCAATACAACATGCTGCTATAAATAATTGACGCATATTTTTTCGTCTTCTCAACAATAGGGTAAAATCTGGAATGACAAAAGTGAAAACAACTACTTAAAAAACGAGACACAATTCATTTGTGAACTTTGAACTTAATATACCTTGACCCCGCAAATGTCAATCGGCAAAATTAAAAAGGCAACAATGTCATGATGTGAATAAGCCACATATAAATGTTATCAAATACAAGACAGTTTTACACATACATTTAACACATATAAATACTAATAAAATTATGTGTAAATGTCAATGTATCACATGCAAGCAATAAATTAAAGATATATACAAATTTTGAATTAAATCTTTCATGATTTAAATACATGTATATGTTACTGTCATTACGTGCTATATACAGGTCTGTTTTAAAGCCCACATACAGGCATTCCCTTATGGCACATAATTGGTTTATCCTTGTAGATATGAACCTTGAAAATTACACAAACATTTACCATATATGACTTACACTCATTGTAAACACTTGTAAATTTTTTTTTTGTACAAATAGCAAATCAGAAGCAGGCCTAATGTGAGCAACAATACATACGAAACAGAAATTGGAAATACAGTTATTAGAAATGAGTTGGCTATCATGACCACCAAAGGGAGATTACAAATTTGCCACATAGAATGGAATTTAATGGAACATATTATCATAAAAGGAAGTTCAATAACTTAATAATTTTTCAAGAAATATTGTTCCAAAACAAAACTTGTTTTTTATGATAACTTCTGAAAGCTTATGTTTTTGTAAATTAAATTTTACCTTTTTTTTTAAAACTTATACTTGTACATACATTAAACCTAAAACTATTGATGTATCCAAAGTCAAGTTAAGGTATCTGGACCACAATTGACCAGGTGATCATATTTGGTGTCCCGGATGTACATTGTTTTTAAATGGAGCAAACCTCGGTAATGTTCAGTTTAGACTGCAGTGACTTTTATTGCCGATTGGCAGTGACTTTGATGTTGTTAAGTTATTTCCTCTTTACAGTTGTATTACCTCCCTTCCCAATACAAAGAAAAAATACAACTACCAAGGGGCTGCATGAATTGCTGTTCTGCACAACCAGAATGTTCCGGAGAGGAATCGAGTACAACAGAACAGTGTTCAGGACATGTTCTTCCTGTGCTGATTTCAGATGTACTGCAAACAGAACAGTGACGTAATAAGATGGCTTCCAACATATTACAGGTGTATGATTGCAACGATTGTCGCTTGTGTTTTGAGGACTTCTGGTTTTTTAGTTCCCATAATTATGCTAGAGATTGTAAGAAAGGGTTTTTTTCAAGTCCAAAGAAACTGATCATTGAATAAACTATTTCCTCTCTGGAACAGTCATAATCACACGATTATGGATGTGTGCCAGAACATGTCGGAAACAGAGGAACCCGTCAGCCCCCCCCCCCCCTAATGTTTCTGACAATTAAGACATAATATTTAAAAAAAGGTCACTTTATTAAAAAAAACTTACATCTAGCACCTCAAACATGTATATAAAACACAATTATGCACAGAATATTATACATGTTATATGCATGTGCAAATACTTTTAACACTTGAATAGAATGACAATATAGCTAGCACGTATGAAGTCTTTCACCAAAAATATTATAATGATAAATGAAACAAGCCTTAAAACAAATAAATTTTGAAACAATGTCCACTGTTATACATGTAGATAACAAAAACCACCAGTCACACGTCATGTAATATTTTGATAAATGAAGCAAGCATTAATACATATATTTTAAAACAATGCCCACTTATCATGCTTATGTACATGTATATGTTAATAACAAACTCCTTCAGTAACATGAATGAAAACAAAGAAAGTGTACTTGTACATGTATGAAAACTTGCTAAGTTTCAACTATCACAAACTTATAACTTGCATGTATACACAATTTATTATAAATTTAACAGATGGTCACCATAATGTAAGACCACCTGAAATTTATTTTAGTTCTTTTGACCATATGTTTTGTGTAATATTTTGAGTCATTTGATAAGATAAAAAAAAAATGAAGTACATGAGAATATTGAACTAATTCCTGCTTTAATTTTAGAATTTACATAAAAAACAATCTTTTATTTTGTTAACAATTCTTAAAAATGTCTGTTACTTGCATAACTTCTTATAAAACTATTCAACAACATTTATATTATTCAGTCCAATTAAAAAAACATGTTTTCCCAATATAACATTTGTTCTCATTATGAATAAAGCTTTGAGAAACCACTTAATCACTGAAAATCACATTTAAAATATTTTTGGTTGATGATAAAATAACTAAAGATTGCTTTCCCCAACAAATTTTATTTAAAGTTTGCTTGAATGTGATTTTACACAACTTTTCAGTGATTTGTTACGAAGTATAACATGGCATCTAGTTTTGATTGGAGAAGAACAAGAGAGCCTGATTACCCTAAGAGGACCACTAACCTTCCGCAGGAAAAAAAAGCAAACCTTATCAATTAAGTTTGGAGTTGAGGACACCTTACCAGAAGTCAAACTCAAAACCTAATTAGTTGATGACCAAGATCATTTAATTTTAAAAAATTTAATGTTGTACCTGAAGTGTCTCTGTGAACATTAGTATACTGAAAAATAACATATATGAAAATGTATAAATTCCTGGCTCTTATTTTTGGTGAACAAAAAATGCAAAATTAATTTCATGGCCCTTTTTTATTCAATTAATTAATTCCATTTAAAAGTTTCAGTACTTATACAAAAACTAATGAGATTACAGAAAAACATACAACAAAATGTAAGGTAAAAATATATATATGTGCACATACACTTTTTTGCATAGTAAATACTTGTAGAAAAGCATGACAACATTTATACAGCGAATCTTCTTACTGAAGGTAAAAATGTACATGTACACTAAATGGCTATAACAAAGCTTTAAACTGAAACTTTCTACCAAAAAATCATAATTAAGTAATCAATGTGAACACTATAATTCAAATATTTAAAACAAATCTGAATAGTTTAGTACCAGTAAATATAATTATTTAGATTTTTTTTCCACCTTAACCACATTCCATGATTTTAACAGTTGTAAAGAAAAATATAGTCCAAAGCCGTGTAATTGTATTGCTGCAGTCAAAAACATAAACCATACAATAACTGCAGGATATCCTAAGAATTTTGCGCTCCATCTCTTCTCATTTAAGTATGCATACAGATCATCAATTTGGTCGACAATTCCGTAAATAACAGGCAGTAGTCCAAACACGACTGTTCCAATCATATATTGCTTCAATAAAAAGGTTTCATTTCTTGGTATTGCTTTTAGTCCTAAAATGGCAGCTACCATGCTTACAACCCACATATATTCCCACGGTCTAGGTGCTGGTAAATCCCACTTTCGTAACTGCTGAACTGGTCCAACGCCAACAAATGAAAACAGGCCAGGAAGAATTCTGATTGTCATCAAAACACAGAGGACCAGTTGTAACACTAAGTCCATTTTTAATCTGGCTTTGTTAAGGGTGCTGAAAAGAAATAATTTGGTAAATCGTTTCTGCATTAAACTTATTTTATCAGCATATTTTGTAAACAATACAAAAGTACATGTGTGCACAAATGAAATTTCATGCATTAAATGATTCAGTCACCATTCATTTCTAAGTAAACACTGTTTAGCAGTTTAGTTTAAACATATTTTATTTGCTCAAATATGCAAAAAGGGATCCTCACAAGTCAGGGTTTCTGTGTCCACATGTGTCCACGAAACCCTGACAAACTAAGGTAGGAAATTCCAGGGCTAGAAGTCACTATTTTGATTGGCTACATCATACCTTAGTAGCCAATCAAAAGATCGCTTTCATTCACCACTTGTTTAGGGGATATCCGGATGTCGATTATAAATAAACCAAATGGATGTGTTGCATAGACCACGTGAAAATCAGTGTATTTTGTACAGTAGTGTTAGTAGTTTGTTATTACCACGTTATTTATTAGTTGCGTTACGTTTTCTTCACACTCAAGAATGAGTAAGAATGACTACTGCCAAACACTTGCTTCTTTCAGACAATTTCATTAGTTGATATTTTGAAGGATTGACGTCATGCCAAAATCTTCTAGCCCCGGAATTTCCTAGCTAAGTTTGTCAGGGTTTCGTGGACACATGTGGACACAGAAACCCTGACTTGTGAGGATGGCAAAAAGGATAAGACACAAGTTAATCAAACGATGAAGTCTTCTCCAGTATACAGTATGTAACAAAAATATTGATAGAGCAGCATACATTGTAATACAATACAAATTATATTATGTTTGATGGAGACATAACAAAATTATTTATGACAAAAATAGAAAAAATGGAAAAATAGAAAAAAGAAAGAAACTAAATAAAGAAAAATTGATGTGATGGATGTGATGATGAGTGTGGTTTCAAATCCTTGTGAGTAATGATTCAAATTATGGGGAACCTTTCTGACCCTTTGATATACTCAACTACATGCTTAAGGAGTGGACTTGTTCATTCTGATCATTAGACAATTGCGAATTACCAGATGTAAGAAGTTCTAGATTTACTGGACAGTAGATTGGCAGCCAATGAAGGTGTTCGAATAATCTATTTCTAATATATGCATATTTCGAACATTCAAAGAAGTAATGATTTGAAACACTGTAGTAAACCTGTTTTGTATCTGGAGTTCTCAATTATGCAATCCATTTAACCTGCCCAGTGAACAATTAGAGAAAAACGTCAATAATACTAGTACCAATATTTTTGTTATATTGCAATAATAAATGCAAGCAAACATTTCTGAATATACAAGTTCAGTAGTAACTTTATGCACTTATAATTTAATTTGCTTTGTAAGCTGAAATCTCATTAGTCAATTTAAATCAAGCAACCCATATAAGGAATATGTAGCGTTACCTACTAGTATGACCTATTCTTACACTGTTAAAATTAAAATAGTTCCATGACATACTAATAGACAATTTTACCATAAAAATTGTTAAAATTTATAGTTAATATTTAATTATAAGGAATATTTCAAATTTCTTAACAGGTAATACGATATAATATGGTTTGGGTCTATTTACACCATTCATAAACCACTTAGCAGTTTATTACACATAAACAGACCCAAACCATATATATCGTATAACCTGTTATGAAATTTTAAGTATTCTTTAAATAGATTAATTCTGTGTTTTAAATTAAACCTACATTGTAAATAACCTTATCCATCAATCATTTAAGCCAATTATAATATAAAATTATGTTGTATATTCCTAAAACAATTCGATTTACATCATATTTCTTGCTCTTTTAAATTAGGACAGACACATTTGTGAATATATATACCATGTAAACATTTAATAAAGAAAAACAAGTAAATTTCTTTAAAAATCATTTCCAATCTTAATATTTACTTACCGAATTGAAACAAACATGTCACGTATTATTCTTATAAGTGATTTTACAATGTATACCAAATTTTCCTTGTTAATGCAAGATATATTTTACATCTGGCAATTTGGCAAAATACCAGTGATTCTTATTTCTACTGACAGTGTTACAAAAGCTTTTGACGAGAGATTTAGAGTACATGTACACATATATTGTTCTTGGCTATTAATTGATAATTGTTGTGTACGACTGATTAGAATATGCAAGGATTAACAAATGTATTGTGTACACACCTAATAATGTGCGCATATTTATTTCTATTGCAGCATGTGCTGCATGCAGCGACACTCAGAAAGAAACTCTGAATCTGGCATCTATATTCAAGTTTAAATTTATTGAATATTATAAGAATCAGGACACGTGTCACCATGTAACACCAGACGCCTGGGTCTGGGATAACTTTCCCAGCTGTCAAGTCCAGTTTAAAATGTGGGAGAAGATTGTGTTTTAAATCGATATACCTTATTTTATGTCGCCATGCAACACTCTCTCTGTGCCAGAAATCGCTCCCGTCCGTACCAGTTGGTCTAGAACCATATTTGGATGCCATTTTCGGCTCAACGTGTTAATTATTGGATGCAACCTGACACAAATCAAATCGGAAGTCAATATTGTCGCTGAAGTTTAAGCAAAAAACCGGCATTGGATATTATTTTTTTTATATAAAAACTCAAGAAGCACAGCACATTTATAACTAATAATTATTTGTTTTCAGGTTACAAAGAGCGACTTTGTAATATTTGTTTGGTTTTTTTATCGTGTTTACAATGCGCAATGTTATCAGCGGCCTTAAACATGTCTCGACGGTAAACAAACTGCTTGTGATAAATCTGGACTCTTGCAAGCATGAACTCCTTTGTACCATCCAAAGTATATGGAGCCGTAATGAGTTCGCCAAGACGAACTCAACATTTACACGACGAGGATGAAAATGTCTCCCCTCTAACTGATATTAAATTAGTCGACAGACAGATTAAAGTTTCCGCAGTTGGAGAGGTCACACACCCGCCAGATCGATGCAAGCTTGTAGTAAAAATTGTTTCACAAAAGAATAACGTAGAAGAGGCCAAGAGCAGTGTCACTAGAAGACTTGAATATGTCCTTCAGACTTTGTATAATCATTCAATAAAGGTATGAATAGAGAGTATTTAATTAATGATATATATTGGACTCATGGATATTTTAAATTGTAGGGGGGCAGGTCAAATGCCTCCCACTTTTACCCTTATTGCCCAAGAGTAAGAACCATAGCAACATAGGGGCTAAGTAGCATGTGCCTCTTTGTCGTTATGTCGAAAGATAAAATGTTAGAGAGAAGGTGGACCTGTTTCAAAGGGGTATTTGGATGTTTAGCCATACTTTTTTTCGGCCATAGTAAATATCGCCCGCAGTAGACATCGTCCCCGGACATTTCGGCCATACTATTTATATTGTTAAAGTAAATCAAGTCAAGTCAAGTCAAGTAAATTTTATTTATAGTCTGTAAGACAAAAGATTACAAAATTACATACATATATAACATAAGCTCTGATGAGCTTTTAAAACCGACATTAAGACATGTGAGTACAGACAAACAAAGCAAAACAATACATTGCATACATAAAATCAATGATAAGAGCATCTTTAAGGACAAAATACAGTACATAAAAGCATGCAGACATGAGAGATTTCCTTCGATATAAAACATAGAAAGTTCAGGTAAGATACATTTAAGCACATAAAAAAAGCAGACATGGGATACATAAAAGCAAATAAAACAGAAAAAGCACTATATTAATAGCATACACAAGCATCAAAAAGCACAAATGTTTATATATTAAGAAAATTAAAAACATGTAAGCATAGCCATAGCATAAAAACATGCAGCACTGAAAGGAGCACTAGGGATTTCAGACACTGGTGATGTTGGGGGTGCCAAACTATATCTAACAGCAAAAAGAACAATTACAAGCCACCCCTTCCCACCTACTAATTAAACCCTTAAATTGATTTAAACTTATATCTCCTCTCAGATCATTTGGGAGTTCATTCCATAGTTTGGCAGCCCCATACCGCACTGAGTGTAGACCATACCTTGTTGTATTAACGTTTGGTTTGGCTGCTATATTTGAATATCTAAAAGAATAAAAACTCTGTTTAATAGTTATAAGATCATGTAAGTATACAGGGGTTTGTTTGTTAACTATTTTAAAAACTTGTATAGCTAAAAGACGCAGTCTTCTTAGACGTAATGATGGCATCTTAGATTTATCGTCTTTATAGATAAATCTTAAGGCCCTTTCTTGAATTTTTTCTAGTTTTTTTTTGTGTTTTTTTCGCTACAAAAATGCCACACTAAAGGACAATAGTTAAAATTGGATAAAATAAAAGTATAGTATATGGTGAGTCGACCCAATTTGTTGAGGTGTTGTCCAATTCTTTTTAAGACATTTAATTGTTGGGAGGCTTTTTTACATATATTTGCAATGTGAGTGTCAAAATTTAGTTTGAAATCAAAAGTAACACCAAGAAGTTTTACTTCATCGTCACATCTAATTTTACTACCATTTATATCAAATACAATATTTTTACAGTGGGTTTTTTTGCCTACAGCTATGGCTTGAAATTTTTCTGGGTTAACCTGCATGTGATTATTATTAAACCATTGTATTAAGTCTTTACTTTCTACCTCTAGAGTTTTAATTACATCTTGAAAATCATTACTGCTATATGAGAGTGTATTATCATCTGCATAATTGTATAAATCAGATTTTGACACAAAGTGGAAGATATCGTTCATAAAAATGTTAAACAGTACTGGTCCTAGAATTGATCCTTGGGGAACCCCTTTGTAAATATTTAGAAAAGAACTATATACTGAGCCAAAATGCTGTTTCTGATGATAATAATAAGTTTAATCCCGGAAATTAATAATGTATTTTACAAGACATGTTTGCTTGTCAAGTTGGCTTGATCTTTAGCATGGTTCATCCTTTGATATTTAACAATGTTGTTATGGTTAATTGACATCAAAGAGGTTTTTTCTTTGTCTAATTCAATTGGTGTTAAATTTCTTATAATTATTTTTTAATCATTCATTTTATTTATTAATTAATAAATCAAAGATGACAATGATTTACAATTAAAATAGTAACATATTACTAATATAATGTTTTTATTTTAGGATTAATATCTAATTTTTCATTTATTTCATTTTAAGTCTTTATTTAAAACATATATATATTCAATCCATGGCCGATATGTCCTATTACAGTATGGCCGATCTGTGCTAGGGCCGAGGTGTCTATGGACGAAGTGACCATGGCCGAAGTCATACTATGGCCGAGGTGTCCCTAAAGCTTTCAAAGGTAGCAGGTTGTGCCGTCCCCTACTGGCCCTAGTCGATTCATCCCCAGATGATCTGTCCCCTGGCTGATTTGTTCCCTATCTCTTGATCGATCCGTCCCCAGTAGGTTATTATAAGTATATAACTATATTGAATTTTATTTTAATTGTTTTTAATTGGAGATTGATAAAGGGTTAATAAAAATTAGTTTAATAATTAAATAAACAAAATATTGGTTTTAATTAATTAAATGATAACAGTTTTGATCAGTGCACAAAGAGGTAATTACCCTTTGATTATATTTAAAGTCTTTCTTAACAACTGTAGGCTATGCTTTGTGGGATTTTCTCTGCATCCAAGCTGATTTTAACATTAAAGATTACAAAAAAAGCAGGGGCCTTGGTGGCCGATTGGTTGAGTTAGTTTGTCTACTATTGATCACGTGGTCTGCCAACACTGAGATTGCGGGTTCGATTCTCACTGCGGGCAGGGTGTACTTGACTCCAATCTGAATTAATAAGGATTGCAAATTTTCCTACCGCAAAGGGGGGGGGGGGTGGTTTCTCCAGGTACTCCGGCTTCCTCCCCCAATAAAAACTGGATGCATTGATATAGCTGAAAAACTGCTGTGGCGTTAAACATCAGTCAAACTAGCTAAACTAAACAAAAAATGCGACAATTTATCGGTGCTGTACATCAAAAGTTTCAAAGAAAACAGTAAGTAAGCTCAAAGAATTTCTCAAAACGAAAATATTAATTGGGACTCCAAATCGGTGGGTATATAAAATGTATAAAAAATATGTAAATTAGTTATTTATACCTTATGAGTTATAAATGAATACATAAATTAGTTATTTGATAAAACATTATAAGTTATACATGAATAAGTAAATGAGTTTTTTATAAAACATTAATAGTTACACACGAATATGTACTAGTAAATGAGTTATTTTATAAAACATTATAAGTTATACACGAATACGTAATATTCCAAATCTTCTAAATTATGGTCACATATTCGCATGCATACTCGGTAATCAAAATAGTGAATTCCAGTGTACTACCTACCATATTTAAACATACGAATTATGAATGTATTTTTTTAAAATTTTACCTACCTTCTTTATTTATTTTACCAACCTTTAGTTTTACTGAGGCCGGGTCGACCAGGGGATGGATCGACCTGGGAGGAATCGACATAGGGATGGATCAACTATAGCTAGGGGACGAACCGTCTAGAAAGTTTCAAAAAGTATAAATGTTAACTGGCAATGCCCCTCTCAAAATGTAGTAATTGGTGACTTTCCAATTTAAAAAATGCAACCTAGTGTCAAGATCAGGTACTTAAAACTGTGGCTATGTAGCTGCAGTTTGTCCTGTTGAAAACATTTAAAACGGACAATTGTCTCTGGTATACTTGCATGCTTTAGCCTTAGGTGAATTACAGGTGTCAATTTCTGAGTGAGGATGATTTTAAAACCCCCTGCTGTGTAAACATGATAATTAATTAATTAACCAATGTTTATTCCCCCATTTACATGATGCTTATTTGAGGTAGAACCCCAGCTGTTTTATTGCTTGATTAAACAAATAACCAGTGACATTTGTGTTCTAATATTCAAACTCACCTGTTGTCTATGCCTCTATGGCTATAGTGATATCTTCTAATGAGGATAATTAGATGAATATTTAATTGGCATAGACGAACAATACAAAAACAATGCAAAATCTTTATTTCAATTGCAATATCAAAGTCTTTTAGTGATGACAGTCGCATTTTTTCAACTGGAAGTAAAAGCGGAAATAAATCATGTAAAACTGGAAATGGGTAAATTTGAGTAATTTAAACATAACAGTATGCATTAATCAGCTGGCATTCACTCTATGCCAGGGTAAGTCGATTCTGTGAAAGGAAGGGGAGATAGACATAATGAGTACCTAAACATTTTAACACTAGTTTTAAACTATCAATGAGACTGGCTCAAACCATTCATGAAATTTTTTTTAGAACAGCTACTTTACGACAATTTCTAATAACAGATTGTTGTATTGCCACACCTCTATGACGGTTTCATAGACTAAATTTTTAAGATAATGAAAAATATTTTGTTCTGTACTGCGATCAGTTGTGTATAATGCTCACTTCTTTTCTGATCAGTACATGTATACCACTGGAAGGAAGGTTAAAGGTTTATTTAATCATGTGTTCAATGTAAGAACACTGGATTCTGTTTTTGTGTTTGCATGCATCCCCATGTATACACAACCAAATTAAGTAATTTTGTAGAGCATATTCATACATAGTTGTTTTAAAGTACAGACCATTTTTGGATAAAAGTTAACCATTTCTCAATTAATTTTGTAATATATTACATTTCAGGAATCTGATATTAAAGTTTTTAAGAACATGAGAAGAGTGGACACCATGTATAGCTTTGAGACATTAATTGAAGTCATGTTTTGTGAGATACATAAATGTCAGACAGTTTCAAATATATTGGTGGAAAAATTAGATGAAACAGTCACCGTTTGTCTCCCTGAGTTTAGTCATGCACCACAAACTCTTCATAATTTGAGGTATCACTAGATCAGTAGCTTCCCAGCATGCAACATTTATTTTGGATTTAAGAATGCACTTTTTGTGTACATATTTTAGGACCATGTCCAGAATAAAACTATAGGATACAGGGAAATTGCATAAATTTTCATCATAAACACTTCAGTATCTTTAATAATTTTGTTCATGTGACTGTTAAAATTTGAAAAATTTTGTTAATTTATCATGATGTCATTCAGGAAAATAGGGTGAAAACTTTGAAGGATGGGACAATGTACTGTTTTTCAAATAATCGATCATTTCTAAAATGACACAAGACATATTGAGGTACAATTAACATGTTCTGGTCTTTCTCCACTACATGTACCTTTAGAAATGATTTTTGTACAAGGGACCCCTTGCTATATTCTGTACATAAAACCAAAATTACTCATGCATAATACATGTATATACATTGACTTTCATTATTAATTACAAAATCAAGCTTGCCAACATGAGTATCACAATGTAAATTCACATAAATTATAGAAGACTTTTTTGTTTGAATGGGGTTTGATGCAACTTTCAGCAATTTTTTGGGGTCCAGGTTTTATTTGGGGAGGAAAACGGGGGGGGGGGGGGGGGGAGTACTTGGAGGAAACCCCTGACATGCGATAGTACAGAAGTACTAGTATAATCATGTACATGTATTATCATTAATATTTAATTGAAATTATGTTAAAACTTCAGCCCATTTTAATTCGTTTCCAGACATTTAGAAATTCAGAAACATTTGACTCATAAATGTCTTAATTTTTATTTACAGACAACAAGCTAGTCTTCTTGCCATTCATAATGCAAAACAAAAAGCTCAAGAAATGGCAAGGCTGGTCCACCAAGCTGTTGGACGTCCACTCAGTATCAGGGAAGAAGAAACTAAAGAATGGCTGGGATCAAATGATACACAGGAAGATATCGAGTCAATAAAATCTGTGCAGCAAAGAGTGGCAAATTCGACTGTTACAATTTCTAGTAAAGTTTCAGTATGTTATGAATTGAAACCAAAAGTAAAAAAGAAGACATTGGGTTAACTTCTATTTATAGTACATTTTATACTGTGATATTTTTAGTAACATGTGAATGTAGCATTTAGTTATGTAATAAATTATGGTTCTACTATTTTGGTTTTTATTATATCATTTGATTGTGAAAAATATTTGTTTGTTTTGTTTGGTCTTTAACGCCACTTTCAGCAATTTTTCAGCTATATCATGGCATCCAGTTTTTATTGGGGGAGGAAGCCATAGAAAACCTGACCTGCGGTAGGAAAACCAGCAATCCTTGTCAGTTAAGATTGGATTCAAGTGCACTCTGCCTGCAATAAGAATGGAACCGCAATCTCAGTGTTGACAGCCCTCTTGATTAATAGTAGAACTACCTTTTCCAACCCACTGTTTACCATTGGTAACACAAGAAGTAGCATAAATTAATTTTCTTATTATACCCCCTGCAAACTTGTTTGAGGGGGTTTACAGGAATCCCCCTGTCTGTCCGTCTTCCCACATCCCTTGTAAGCGCTTATCTTCCTAAACCGCTTCACAGATTTTGATGAAACTTTACAGGAAGGATGTACATCATATGTAGATGTGCATGAAGAATTTTTGTCGCTGTCTAATATAAATCAGGGGAGATAATTGGACTTAGACTTTTTATTCAATATAGTATTCAGTGGTAGACCTCGTAAGCGCAACTCCTAAACCGCTTCACAGATTTTGATGAAACTTTACAGGAAGGAAGTACATCATATGTAGATGTGTATGAAGAGTTTTCATCACTCTCGGATATTATTCAGGGGAGATAATTTACTTAGACTTTGTATTAAATATAGTATTCAGTGGGAGACCTCGTAAGCACAACTCCTCCTAAACCACTTCTACAGATTTTGATAAAACTTTACATGAAGGAAGTACATCATATGTAGATGTGTATTAGGAATTTTCGTTGCTGTCGGATATTATTCAGGGGAGATTATTTGACTTGGACTTTTTATTAGCTCACCTGACCCGAAGGGTCATGTGAGCTATTGCCATCACTTGGCGTCCCTCGTTGTCCGTCGTCGTCGTCGTTAACTTTTCTTCAAAAATCTTCTCCTCCAAAACCACTGAAGGGATTGCTTTGAAACTTTGCATACATCATCAGTAAAATGCCCTCTACCAAGTTTGCCCAAATCATGGCCTCAGACCAACCAACATGGCCACCATGGCTAAAAATAGAACAGAGGGGTCAAAATACAGTTTTTTGCTTATAGTTCAAAAAGTATAACAGATACAGGAAAACCGAACAGACCTTCCTTCTTCAGCATCTAAAGCTCTACAAAACACTTCATTGGGTCAAAGTTGTATGATGACTCCTTGTAGGAGTTATTGCCCTTTAATTGTCAAAATTGATGATTTTTGCCATTTTTGCCTCAAAATCTTGAAAATTATTAGAACTAGAGAAAAAGTTAGCATTGCTTAATTGTTCTGCTCTATGAGGGCTACAAAAATGACTTAAGTGTCAAGATTGTCTGATTAACCGTTTAAGAGTTATTCCCCTTGAACTGTTTTTTTTAATCGGTTTTAATTGATTTTTTAAAATCTTCTCCTCTGAAACAACTGAAAGTACTGCTTTGAAACTTTGTACACATCATCTGTCAAATGTCCTCAACCAAGTTTGCACCTACCATGGCTGCAGATTAACCAACATGGCCACCATGGCTAAAAATAGGATGGGGGGGGGGGGCGGTAAAATACAGTTTTTGGCTTATATTTAAAAAAGTGTAACAGATACAGGAAAACTGAAGAAACATGCCTTCATCTGCATCAAAAGCTCTACGAAACACTCCATTAGGTTGAAGTTGTATGATGACTCCTTATAGGAGTTATTGCCCTTTAATTGTCGAAATTGATTATTTTTGACATTTTTGCCTCAAAATCTTGAAAATTATTAGAACTAGAGAAAAAGTTAGCATTGCTTAATTGTTCTGCTCTATGAGGGCTACAAAAATGACTTAAGGGTCAAGATTGTCTGATTAACCCTTTAAGAGTTATTCCCCTTGAACTGTTTTTTTTAATCGGTTTTAATTGATTTTTTAAAATCTTCTCCTCTGAAACCACTGAAAGTACTGCTTTGAAACTTTGTACACATCATCTGTCAAATGTCCTCAACCAAGTTTGCACCTACCATGGCTACAGATTAACCAACATAGCCACCATGGCTAAAAATAGAATGGAAGGGGGGGGGGTAAAATACAGTTTTTGGCTTATATTTAAAAAAGTGTAACAGATACAGGAAAACCGAACAGACATGCCTTCATCTGCATCAAAAGCTCTACGAAACACTCCATTAGGTTGAAGTTGTATGAGGACTCCTTATAGGAGTTATTGCCCTTTAATTGTCGAAATTGATTATTTTTGACATTTTTGCCTCAAAATCTTGAAAATTATTAGAACTAGAGAAAAAGTTAGCATTGCTTAATTGTTCTGCTCTATGAGGGCTACAAAAATGACTTTAAGGGTCAAGATTGTCTGATGAACCGTTTAGGAATTATTCTCCTTGAACATTTTTTTAGTCAATTTTAATTGATTTTAAAAAATCTTCTCCTCTTAAACCAATGAAAGGACTGCTTTGAAACATTGCACACATCAT